>OU426993.1:7524089-7709089 GCA_911387935.1 Dolichovespula saxonica
GGAACCATTCGAAACGCGAGTACTTTCATTAACTTCGTAATCTTTCGTTACCCCTCAAAAGAAATATTAATATTCTCGAGATATTTTTTCGGACGACTTTAATCTTCCTCCGGCCATTCGATCTCCTTTCGCATGGATAGAAAAGGAAGAATGCATGAGGTGGCTAGATGAAAACCTAGATAGTGGCGCCATCTTTCTCTAATTCGATAAACGTTTTTCTATTAAGAATTTACCGTCTTTTCTTCCCTTTGTTCCTTTTTTTTTCTTTTCTTTCTCTTATATTTTTGTAAACGGCAAAGAAAAATAAAATCCAAAGTAAACATAATTATTTTAGGGACAGTGACAATATCCGTTATTGTCAATTTTTTTTTCTTTTTTTTTTTTTTTTGAATCCACGGTTATTTCATTTAGGAGTATTGTTCGTGAGAGATAGATAGAGAGAGAGAGAGAGAGAGAGAGAGAGAGAGAGAATAAAAGGAAAGAAAAATAGAGCTTTAATTTGCGAGATTGCTTCTCTAACTTCGAGCTTAAGCCCTGGCTTATTCTTTTCTTAATCTCGTTACGAGCGAAAACATTCAAAGGCTTTCTTCGAATGGACGGACGAACATTAGGATTGAACTTTTCAACGAAATTAATCATCTATAATAATGAGAAATAAAATCAAGTCATATTAAATAAAAAAAAAGCATTTCAAATGATTAATTTCATAAAATTGAAATATTTAAAGAAACAAGAAGAAGAGAAAAGAAAGATAAAAGAA
Source organism: Dolichovespula saxonica (assembly GCA_911387935.1). Taxonomy (NCBI): domain Eukaryota; kingdom Metazoa; phylum Arthropoda; class Insecta; order Hymenoptera; family Vespidae; genus Dolichovespula; species Dolichovespula saxonica. The sequence continues at coordinate 7,524,850 of OU426993.1, forward strand.
AAAAGAAACAAGAAAAACGGAAGAGAGAAAAGAAGAATTCCTGAGAAACAAAGAGAAGAGAACTCTTACATCGATTACCTATGGTCGGTAGTCATGAGTCGATGAAAAGACACCAAACTCGGAAGGTTTAATCCTTGGAGAATCGGTCGAGCGTTTCTCACTTGGAATCCTTTCTAAGAATCATGCACACGTGTATTACCTAAGGATATAGAAATAGAAAAACGTTTTCAAGATATCTAAAATTATCAGTCTCTGTTAACAAAGCGTATTGTGCTTTATACACTCATTCAATTTCCTTGTTACTTGTTCTTTCCCTTTCTCTCATCACCCTATCTACTTTATTTCATTCATTTTGCGTTTTCTTTATTTTATTCATTTAGTTTCTCTTCTCTTCTTTCTCTGTTTGTCTATCTATTTCTCTCAGTTTCTTTTTCTATTTAAATCAGTTTGTGAATCTCTCTCTCTCTCTCTCTCTCTCTCTCTCTCTCTCTCTTTCTTTCTTTCTCTCTTTCATTAATTTATTTACTCTCTCTTTCTTCTTTCTCTTTGTCTCCATTTCTCTCTCTCTCTCTCTCTCTCTCTCTCTTTGTTTATTTGCCTATCTGTTTCTCTCTCCCTCTTTCCCCCCCTCTCTCTCTCTTTGTTTACTTGCCTATCTGTTTCTCTCTCCACCCTCTCCTCTCTCTCTCTCTCTCTCTCTCTCTCTCTCTCTCTCTCTCTCTTTTTGTCTATTTGTCTGTAGGTTTCTCTTTGTCTCTCTTTCTCTTTAGAACGATCAATTCATCTATCTCCCTCTCTCTTCATTTCCTTCTCTACTGCTGGGTTAAAGAGTAATCACGATCGAACTCTCTCATTAACGCGTCCATTATGTGACACGAATTTCCTCGCACGATGGCATCCAAACTCTCAAACCCGTAATTACCCCGTCTCTCACTTTAAAAGACCTCACCGCAACGATATCACGTCAAATCACGTTCCACCCTCTTTTAATTCGAGGAACTTCAAAATTTCGATAAATGCAGTTTACGGGTCATTTAATTTGTAATACGTCGAATAGGTATCTGCGTTTCTTGATAACGAATTAATTTTAGTAACAATTGTTATATATGATATCGGTCCTTTCGATATTTCAGCTTAATTAACAAAGTATCTGCAAGCGATATATTCTTTTACGCGTTACTCATCCTACCGTTGGCAAATAAATAACATGTAAATTGTTGTTTAAATTGATCGAAAATAATCGTTATATCGATCTATTAACTTAAGTTATTTGACAGAGTTAAGAAAGTTATATATTAAAAAATATTATTATTATTATTATTATAGGTCATTTCATACGTAATTATTTTCAACGTTGTAAATGATCAAACATTTTATCAACTCGCTCATTGGACGAAATAATTTATGCAAATAACCGTCTCTCCAAAGTTAATCTTCTTTACACGTCTCGTTCGGAAAAGTCTTCGTTCTGAACAAGCCTTCGAAGTTCGAAGAAGAGATAGTATAGAACTTTGACATCGTTCGTAAGTCTTTATTAAATAACTTTTTGAGTACGTGCGAAGAAAGAGCTCATTCCGTAATTTCTTACGAACGTCTCATTTAAACTGTGAACGCAAGGATGGAGAGATTTGTCTCTCGAGAACTCGAAAACTTTTAATAATAATAATAATAATTATTATTATTATTATTATTATTATTATTATTATAAATAATAATATATAATAATTATTTATTATTATTATTATTATTATAAATAATAATATATAATAATTATTTATTATTATTATTATTATTATTATTATTATTATTATTATTATTATTAATATTATTATTATTATAATATTAATAAAGATAATAATTTATCTATAATTATTAATTTCGATATTGGTTTAGTGATTTTTATATTGAATATCAATTAAATGCGATTATTATTATTTTTTTCTTTACAGGCATTTAAATGTAAACGAGTTTTCTTCTTCGAGAATATTTGCAATAAATCAAAGTCTCGTTGATGTAAATACAGAAGATAGCAATATGCGTATCGATTATTTCGAAGATTAATGTGAGAACTTAGAAAACAGGATTAGAAAGTTTAAAAGATAAGGAAGCAGTACGAACAGATTGATATCATATTAGTCGGTAGAAAAGTGCTACACGTAGATTTGACCAGAAAAATTCTGTGCGATCGAGCTCCGGTAAAGCAACAGGTGTCGCTCTACTACCTTCGAAGATATCTTCCAACTTTAACGAAATCAATAACTCTGTTACGTTTCACCTACTATGTGAATATTTTCATACGTACTCGCTTTTATACACATAAATGTATCATTCGACTCGTATAAATTCATTTTTTTTCTTATTTAGAATATTCGTCTTATTATCTAATTTCAAGCATTAATTAAATATTCATAAAATGAGTATATCCATATATTGTACAAATTCGAAGAAAATTTTCATGTATTTTATTTATATAAAAAGTAATTGATCGAACGTTTTGTTCATTTTAGTTACGATTTAAAATGTTCAAAGAGAAATATTTTGCTAAGTTTTTCGTAGATTTTGACAAAAGATGTCACATAAGTTTATTTTGTAGCCAAGTTGAACGTTTGATCGTTCGTTAGGTGCAGACACCATAAAGTAGATGTTTCTGCCGAAATGTCAAGTAAGTTTCTTTTCTTTTTTTTTTTACGAGCAGCTGTCACACTGAACTAATAAAAAAGGGAGGACAGAATCAGAGCAGGATTATTACAAAAATCATGTCATTATCTCACGCCCATGGTTGACTCATTCGAGAAATAACATGGAGCCGGACCGTACGATATTCCGCCGTGCGTCACGATCGTAAAAAATATTTCAACAACCTTACTTTTTCCCGGAGACTCAAGAAAATTAAACGGTTTTATAATAAAAACAAAACTTTAAAATAAAACGGAAAAGATGTTTACTTTCAAGAAATAACATTTATTATTATCAAGATTCAGCATATATGTATTATATTTATACAATCATACATCATTATTATAATTTACGACAGAGATATCGATTTACTAAAGTGATAATTAATTGAGCTTGAAATGATTAATCGTAAATCAATTGAAGCGAATGATATAATTAAATAAATTTCCTAATAGAAACCTCAGCTTTTAATCGAATTAAGCAAAACAGCAAAATCAAAATCTCTTGATAACCAAGTGATTATTACTTTAGAACTGTAAACACCATAAAACTATCAAGCAAGTAAGATACGAAAATAAAAAGACATGCTACTCGAACTTGTCAAAGATTAAATAAATATCGATTATCAATACGTTCGAGACTTCTCTAATGAACTAAATCGCTTGTTAAATATTATCTGACGAAAATCGGTCATCTCATTCATCGTCAGTCAAGATCAACGAACTCGTGATCAAAACAAAAAAAAACCTTGATTTATTGCCAAGACAATTAGTTTAGAGTGAAACGAATTGCAATCTTCCTTGAAAATAACAATGTATTTTCATCAAATTCTATAAATTCCTCGAATTTTATTAACTTTTCAATCCCCGCAATTTCTCTCCTCCTTTCTCTTTCCTTTTTATTGAATTTTATTTCCCTACACTCTCGTGATTTTTATCGACGACAAACGAACGTTTTAATAGTCTTTCTCGAAGTTATCTTGAACCACGAATCACAGAATCGTCCATGAAGCGAAAAAAAAGTTGTAATTAACCGTGCGGAAAACTGGGTCACGGAGATAATATTCGATGGGGTGGATCGCATCTCGGACAGTGCAGTTTTATGATATCAACGAGAAAGGTAACGACATTTTCGGTATTTTCATCCTGCTTGACTGTAAAATCAATAGAACGATGGGTCGAATATCATCGGTGGGGACTTCGTTTAAATATCATTTCTCAAGTTGCAGGTGAGTTACGATACTATATTTATTAAAAGAAAAAAAGACAAATCATAAATCAAATTATATAAATCAATTATTTCTTTTTTTTTATTATATATATTTTTAGTATATTTCTTATCGTTTAAATCAAATACATATATATGTATATATTTTAACACGCACATATATTAACACGATATATGGATAGATGGATATATATACATTTTTTTTTAAACACACATACGTATGTAAAAAACAAATTGGTGAAAGTTAACCAGAACATTAAATATAAAATTATGTTATTCACTCAACTCGAATTAAACTCAAATTAAAGTCAAACCTTAGCTTGTCATTGTATTTCAATTTCGCTATGCGACTTGAAAACTAACGTGTATAATCATCTGAACAACGTAAAAAATCGATTTGTATTAATGAAGAAAAAAAAAGAAATTAACATGAGTAAATCAGTACATTCAATATGAAATTACGTCAAATTAAATTCAATCTTTAATATGTGAATTGTATCTATTTCGCTATATAGCTTTAAGGCGAAATTTAATCAGAACGCTTGATATGAAATCATGAAACACAAAAAAAAATTAATTTCACTTTCGAAGATAGTGGTAAATGTTGTACATGTTAATTGTTGGACGCGAGTTAATAATTGCAATTATCTTTGCTCTGAGTCGGCTGAAATAAAGCGGAATCTTTAGCATCGTTCTTGACGAGCCGTAATACGGTGTGATCTCTTCAAGTCATTGAAATAATTTCGTACAACGAGATTGAAGAGAAGCGAGAACTCCAATTGTATCTCTTCTCTTTCTCTTATTTTCTGTCCCTTTCTCATTGCAGTCGTTTACTCGTTTTTCTGACTTTATGATCGTTTATTATACTCCAATTGCAAGTATTCGCAAAGCTACGCATCTTTTAGGAATTTCATAAACGTTAAACGATTTTTCTTTAAAATAATAAAGGATGGAGGAAATAGGACACTACAGCCATAATTAAAATAAATTACAATTGAATTCGCTTTGAAGCCAATTTTCTTCGTGTGAAAAAAGAAAATTATGAAAAATTTAAACATTAACTACTTACGTATACTTTAAGTATATCATAATGTGTATTCGATGAAAGAAGTTCATTTTATTATATGTGTATATAGATAGATACATATATATGTATATACATATATATATGTGAAAATATAAATGTGAAATATATATATAAAAATGTGTATATATATATATATATATATATATATATATATATATATATATATACATTTTTTTTTTATTGTTTATAGTTGCAACGGCTATTAGTGAATCATTCTAATTAACAATAATTATATGACTGTGATTAATCCTAAAGATGTGATTTATTTATTAATTATTATTAATTATATTACCATATAGTAGTTATAACACAACGATTTATATTTTGTTTAGAATTTTTGAAATTTGTTAAGAATTTTTTTAAATTGTTTTAAACAAACATTTTTATTAGCGTGCAAAGCATACTTAATTGAAAGTTATTATTTAACGAATGTCACTTTATCATGACAAAAATTGGCTCATTCCAATGTCGATATAATGTAACCATATAACGCTTAATTTTACTTATTCGCAATATCGTTCCATTCCATTCCGAGACAACGAGTTCATGACAAGCACAAAAACGTGCGAAAACGACGAATCCACTGGTCGCGTTTCACGACTTCGCCCGAGCAATTCGATTAAAAGGCTAATTACAAACTGCCGGTGGTCGTGGTTTTTCGACCTTCCTATCCATAAGAGGAAGTTGCTATCACGAAAACGAGGTAAAACTCGTGACACATTTTTCGTACTTTCGTAACGGGAATTATATCAATTTGATTACTCGGAACAAACAAAAGGAAAATAAATAATAAGAAAAAATTCTTGGAAAAAAAAATTATCGGTTTTAAAACCTTGAATCCTAATCTATCCCATGAAACAAGATAAAACTTGGCAAGAGTTTTCCACGTGAAAAAAGCCCGACAACACGTGTGAGAAATTCTCACAAAGGGAAGGCAAAGTGAACACATTAATTTACCATTTTTCAAAGTAAAAGGAAGAGAGAGAGAGAGAAAGGGGGAGAGAGAGAGAGAGAGAGAGAGAGAGGGAGAAGGAGAAGGAGTTCTCCCTTTTCTGCAAAGAACTGATACGAAGATTTATTTTCCGTAAGTGTATCCGCACATATATCTACACTTACCATCGTTTTAACTTTTAAGTAAAAAAGTTATTCAATTATAATTCGAAATTTTGTAGGATTTGAATAAATCATTTTGATTAATTGATCTAAAAAGTGAAATGAAATGTTTTTTGTTTATATTTTTTATAATCTACGAGTATTTATATATATATAACGCACACACTCGCGCGCATACTCATTGATTTTTCTCTGTGATTTTAATTTCATTTATTGTTTTAAGGATTACGAGTGATCTCGTAGATTCTTATATTTTATAATGTAGAAAGAAACAAGCTTAAAAGACGTAAATATTAAATTTTTAATCATAAAGTTATTTAGTAAAATATGAAATTTTTTTGTAAATATGAGATCACGTTTTCTGTTGTATGTTTCTTTTTTTTTTGCAGTATAATACATAGATAGTGGTCCATGCAAGAGAAGATGACTGGTTAGCTTTGACATCTTGATAGTCGCACATAAATATTGGTCAATGCAAGAGGACGTTGGACATCGGCGAAATGAAAGACTCGAGTCACGTAACACCAGATAATTTTTTGCTTTACTCGACGTTCGCATTTCGCTGGATAAAAAGAATTCGGAGTATAGTGGCACGTATTTTGAAAGCTCTTTGTAGACTCCGGTTCGAGTATACGTGAAGCAGTTTAAGTAGGATTGTATGCTTTCGAAGGTCATATCGCGGGTTGGGATGCTTCTCGACGGATACCGTCATTCCCCTCCCTCGTCTCGTATAAATGGACGCAGTTTTCTTCTTGCAATATTGCATTCGTTCCAAAGTACTTCTATCTAATAAAAGATAAGAGCGAGAGAGAGAGAGAGAGAGAGAGAGAGAGAGAGGGAGAAAGAGAAAATGCATTTTTACTCTTTTCGCGTTGTGTGCATGAAATTAACGATAATGTTCGTGTTACTTTCGAGTAATTACGAATACTTTATTTTCAAGAAGAAAGAAAAGATAACAATAACGATTATAGTTATTCATTAACATTTTTATCAACTTTCTAATTAACGTCTCGCGTTTATGATTATTTTTATCATTTTGCGTCTTTTTTTATTCATTACTATTATTATTATTATAAAGCTTTATTAAAAGGTCAGATTGCTCGAAAAAAACAAAATATTTTCTAAACTTTTATAAAACATGTAATTAGTTTATTCATAAGCGATACCGAGGCAAAAGTTCGAAGGAATATCGCTGTGTACAGAAAGTAACGCACGAGAAAAAAGAACAAATAGAGAAAACGAAAAAGAGAAAAGTTTATAAGAAAAGCCGTGTTTGTTACGGAGAAAGGAGAAAAAAAAAGCACTTCCTTCGGCAGTAATGACTTCGTAGCACCGGGAAAAAACTTTTCTTTCTATTATGTATCTAACAACTTGGATAGAGTAGAAAACCGAAATAGTGGAAAATTGCATGGAAGGAGTACACAAACGTTAAAAGTGTTGGAATAGAAGATCGTACCATTCGTGAGAAGGTGAAATTACGGATTGGAAAAAAAAAGAATATTAATGAACTAATCTTCATAGAAGTATCGTGAATGAATAAAAAAATGTTGGAATTTAATTTCAGACGATAGTACAAAAACTTTATATATATACATATAAGTATATATACAAAAATGTATATACCATCTATGTTACATAATGTACAGCAGTTAAAAGAGAGAATAAAAAGCGCGCTTGTTTTTTGGACGAGGAGTTCTTGGGAAAACTGTGGCAATAACTTGAATTTCGATGTGATGTGTATCGCATAACTGACAAAAGCCACATCGAACATTTGTAATCTATAAAAATGTTATGTGATACTGATTATTATGGAACAAATTTCATTCTTTTATTCAATATATTTTAATTAAAATAAATCTTTGAAGTTGTTTATTCTATTATGTGTATATATATACATATAATAAATTTATATAATTATATTTTATATTACATTTATATTAAATATATAAGAAAATTTTATATTTTTATATTTTATATAATATTCAATCATTTCTATTGTTTCACGATTAGTATTGGAAAATATATCGACAAATATTTACCATAGATTGTCAACAAACGATGGAACTTCGATGTTTTTGGTTTCTTCTCAAATTCGTTCATTTTATTTTACTTAACGAGTCAGTCGAAATTAGATCATCGACAAAATAAACGTCGAGCGAGACAAAAGCTTAATGATCAATTTCTCGGTTTTAATTTGGACCATTTTGTTTCTTTTTCCCTTTCAAGACTCTATATTGAACTAGTTAATACATTCTCCCGTCAAACATGATGGACAATGTTTAGAAAAATATTTTTGTACTTCTTCTTTCTTCGAAATAACATATCAAGCATTCGCATTACTTCAGATCACACGTAATTCTGTTTCTATGATTCCAAAGGTAACAAGTATAAAATAAAAACTTTTTTACAGACTGTAAAGTTGAAGATAGAACAGTTGATTGTTCGAGAAAGTGCAAAAATGTGTCGAAGATATCGCCCATGTATCAAATAATCAAAAACCATTAGAATTTACGAAATAAAATTTTTTTTCTGCGGCCAGATTTCTAACCCAGTCGAGCATATCCGTAGAAAGCACTCTCTCTCGCTATTTTTATATACATAACACAAAACATAGAATACACAACGTAGAACATAAAGCACAAATCAAAGATCACATATAGTTTTAATCAATGCAATTCTAATGTAATCAGCTTCACAATTAACTCCTCTCTGTTTCGTTTCGTATATCACGTTGGTTGAACACCGACCCTCTCTCTCTCTCTCTCTCTCTCTCTCTCTCTCTCTCTCTCTCTCTTTCCCTCTTTCACTCCTTTAAAGCCTTTTAACCTATTTTATAGCTAATATTTCAGCAAGTTAATTAGCCTAAACTTTCTGTCGGTTCATAAAGAGCGATTATATTAAATTTCATCTGCAATACAGACAAATAGTAGGAATTTCTGGGAAATGACAAACGCACAGATTATGGATTTTATATCAATAATAGCATATATATATATATATATATATATATATATATATATATATTTATACCTAATTTATTCGGATTCAAATTATATTAAACTAAGTTTAGTGATAATTGCTTAAAATCAAGTAATTAGAAATTTCAACTTTAACTAAACTACGATAAGGATTCGGTATGACATGGGAAATGAATGAATGAAAAGAAAAAAGAACTAACAGAACAGGTGATTTGTGTTAAAATTCATTTCAAATCATTCTAAAATCATCATAACGAAATCATGGCAAAAAAACATCTCTTTCTCTTCTCCTTTCTCTACGTCTCTCGATTAGAAATCACAATTTAAATCAAATTACCATAAAATATTCGTAGAGACAGAGTCCACCAAACGAATAAAAAAAAAAAAAAATAGAGAAACAAGTTTTCGAATTGGAATGTTTGAAAATCGTAATAACGAACTTTACAAACAATTTCAACGTTTCCTTCTCTTTTTCTTTTCCTTCCCTTTGTCTTTCTATAAGTCTTACAATTATAAACGAAGCAACATTAAAATAAAAAACTTTGTATTGAAACTTTTTAAAATCGTAATAACGATATCTCGAAATAAAGAATTATTAACATTTTCTTCTTTTTTATCTTTCTCTGAGGCCATTCTTTAGGTTCATTAAAAGTAAAAATATCGAACTAAATTATAATAAAATACTCTCGGATACAGTTTACGAGATGAAAAGAAAAAAGAAAATAATTGAACACAATAATAAACAATAACTCTAATCAGTATTCTGTGGTATTACAAAACGTTCTAAAATCATGATAAGGAAATTAGTGGGAGAAGAAAAAAATAATGAACATTTTTCTCTCCTGTCTTCTTTTCTCTTTTCTTTCTCTTTTAATTTCTCTTTCTCCCTTTCTCCGGATCACGAAGAAGACGTGCTCATGCGCTTCGAGGACGGTCCTACGAAGGGAAAGGAAACGAACTCTCCTCTGTGAATGGAACGCAACGAGGAAGACGACGACGACGACGACGACGACGACGACGGCGGCGGCGACGATGACGACGACGACGAGGAAAGCCGAGAACGAGTAAAAGAAAAGGAAAGAGTCTCACAAGCGAGTGCGAGGGAGAGGAGGATAGAGAGTAGAGGAGGACGAACGAGGTATAGAAGTCAGTCAGTCAGTCAGTCTGGCCGCGCACGCTTCTGATTCGCTACTCTCGAGTGCTCTCGAGTGCTTTTGCCATGAAATTTTTCTAAACCTCGCGCGTGTTACTGATACATTCCTTTATTTTCATTATTTTTTTTTTTTCTGAATAACCGAGAGGAAAAAGAGAAAAACGGAAAGAGGAAGAAGAAGAAGAAGAGAGAGAGAGAGAGAGAGAGAGAGAGAGAGAGAGTAGGTAATAATAAATCAACCGACGATCGTCCAACACAGTGAAAACGGGAAGCTCGATTTCGTTACTTGGCACCGTCGAAGGATTTTTTTAAGATTCCCGCGCGTTTCGTCAAAACGACGACGGCTTTCGACGTTTCTGTGGTCTGTATCAAAAAGAAGCGAGAAAAAGCAAGGTGAGTGCATAGTAAATCATTTTTTTTTTTTTTTTGTTATCACATTGTTATATTATGTAAATGTTATATACACACACATACACGCACGCACACACATAGATATATATTTTTTAACTAGAATACTTTATATAAGTTCTTTCCTTATTATTTTTCATTTTTTATTAAACTGATTCATAAATAAGCGTAGTTATTAGCTTATTACAATAAAATGACAGTTGCTTATAAATCAATTTAGTAAATATGATATTTATGTAATTCAAATTCTTATAATTTCACCGTTTGCATAGATAATTAGATCGATTTACAAATAAATGCTATTTTATTGTAATAAATTTACTTATAACGACAATTATTTATATGTCAATCCAATAAATATTGTATTTATGTAATCAGAATTTTTAATCAGTTTGGATAACTATCGCTATGATGCACAAATAAGCGTCGTTTTATTATTTATAATGAACTTTTTATTTATAACGGCATTTACTCGTGAATCAGTTCAGTAAATATTTCATTTCTACGTAGTTAGTTGATATATATATATATATATATATATATTATTTTTCTTTTAACGAATTATACTATAAAATAAAGAACATTCGCAAAGTCCGATTGTTACAGGTGTCGATTTAAATCACTAACTTTTTTCTATCTGATTTCTTGTTTTCCTTTTTTTCCTGTTTAACTTTATCGCAACAATTATCGTCCAGTGTATGCCGCGAGCGTAGAGATTGTTTGAGTTCGAGCGTTGTAGTTAGAGATCGGAGGGGGGAGCTTCTATTCTCATCAGGTACGTTATCGTTTGACCTAGTTTAACTAATCGTTCGGAAATGTATATTCAAATAAGTTGATACCCTACAATTTTCTAATCTTCTCCTTATCGATAAATTAAAATCCCTTTGTCCCAATATAATAATAATTAGGATCGAACGTAAGCCTGATTGATTTTTATCCTGATAATTATTATTAGATCGTCTAAAATCAATTCGATCGTTTCATCAAATTTAATAAATGAAGAAACAACGATTGTCTCTTCGAAAATTACTTGAAAAAAAAATAGATATTGGTAACTATTAAAAGTCGATCAAATCTATTTAATTTCAATAAATAGACGGAGCTGCGTTTGCATAGAACGAAGTCGAAAGCAAGTTCATAGTAAGTCTAAAGCAGAGCTATACATTTATCGAATTGCAGAATATTACAAGAAGAAAAAAGCTAATTACAAGAGAAAACTGAAAAATAGAGAATTTCGAGTGAAAATGATTAAATGCATCGATTACGTGGTCCCATAATAATAAACGTTAAGTTTCTTTGAAAGAAAAAGAAAAAAAAAACTATGAGACTTGCTCTCGACAATGATCAACGACGACATGTCTCATCGCCACGTGCCAAAAAATGACTCGAGTTAATAAATTATAGTAACACGTTTTATTTGCACACGTATTAATATGAAAGTAAAACAAAACGAGAAAGTACACATGCACGTTGCGTGTATCTATATTGTACGAGTATAGCGATTTTTCAATACATCAAAATTATACAATTACACAAATAATACAATTATAAATTATACAAATTATATTTAAAAGAAAAAACTGAATCAGATAAACTTGTGATCTTATAGATAATACTTCGTATAATTTTATAGATAATAACTTGTGATCTTATGAGTAGTGATTTATATTTTAAAATTTCAAAATAAACAAAAATTGCACTTATCTTAATCAATTTCATGGAACTTTATATAAATTGAAAAGAAAACGTATATATATATATATATATATATATATATATATAAATATATTTAAATCTTATTTAGATCTCTCATACAATTTAATAAAAAAGAAATGAAAAAATATATAACATATGTACAAGATATGCTCGTCTATAAAAGATATATGCACCTTATATATATATATATATATATATATATATATCGTATCGTATCGGTTAACACTCAAGGGTCCCTCGTTTATCTTCGCTGATTATCTTTCCCGTCAAAAGCACAAATACGTTCATGAATAAAAGAGAATATCAACGATTCGAGCTCGATCTCGTTGGCGCAAATTTTTTAGTGGGGATGATGTTGGTACTCGAAAGGCCTTTCCAGATCGATTGGTAACACGAATCGAGAATGGAACGAGACGTGACGCGGATATGACGCCTCGAACTACCTTTGCAATTTTTCGTACTCGTTTCGACACTCCTCTCGTGTTTACTCGGCTTCCTTTATATGTAATTAAGGATATCGTATGGGTAGTCGACTCTTGTCGATTAAGATCTCTCTCTCTCTCTCTCTCTCTCTCTCTTTTTCTTTTTTCCATTTTTCTTTTTATCTCTCCCTTTTTCTTTCTCTCTTCTTTTTTATATTTCAAGAGTGAAATCGTAAATTGTTTGTTCGATTAAGGGCAGCTGTACGGATTTTCAATGATTTTTGTTTTATTTATTTGCATAAAATAATTTGTAAAGTTCTATATTGTATGTTCTCGTGAAACAATTTAGAATAATAATGTTAGTTCCTAATTGATATAACTTTTAGACAAAATAAATTAATTATTATACAAGGAATATTTATATGAAAATTAAATAGATTTTATGTTCGTTTTTTAGTTGACGATAGAAACACAAGCAATCTATGTTTTGTATCTATATCCTCATGAGGTGAAGATATAGTTAGGACAATAACGTTCTAACGTTATCTCGATATCCGTTTAGCATTTAAATGCAGATTGTCATCAAACGTGGCCCGTGTACGGAATTACCAGGTTTCTCGTGAATTCTCATAAGGTTCTCGTGTTACGTGGATTATGGTATCCGAGGTCGGTGCATCTTGATTGAGTGAAAAGCAGACCGACGCGTTTTAGTGCCCTTTGAATTGCGTAGGCATCTAACAATGTTCTGTTTCGAGAAATACATCGAATTGTCGTTTAATCTATGGCAGTTTAATTTGATTTACATGGACATTCGATTTTAGAAATAGAACTATTCTCACAATAAGTAATTATTAATAATCGTTAATTTTTCATTCTACATTTTAATTTTTCGTCAAATGCAATCTTTAAAATTCGATAGGATAATATATTAGAAATAAAAAATTCACGTAAAATATAATTATCACTTTTTATTAAATATTTCATCAATCTCTTAATAATAATCTCTCGAAATTTTGTTATAATGCAGATTTTGATTCGATCTTTAACAAACAAATAGGGCAAGATTAGAATGTTAGAAATGTTAAATACATGAATATATTGTATAATAATCATTTTTTAGTAAATATTTCATATACTGTGTAATAATATAAATAATCATCAGAATAATCTTACGAACTATTATTTTAAAGTACACATTAATTACCTTGTAAAATTCGACCTTTAATACTTGAAAAAAAAAGAAATAAGATATCAGAAATAACAAATGCACGAGAATACAATAATCACTTATATTAAATATTATGTAAACTGTAAATATCTCAATAATTCTGTCTAGCTTTTGGTTTACTTTGTTAGATTTAGTAACTGTTGTATTATTTGAAATTAATTTATTCTTCGCAGTTATACGTCGCATCGATGACCCGCTATCGTCCATACTTCTCCTCAATTAAAATATCCGATATCAGCCTGGCGGTAATCGCTAATTAGCAAGTTATCTAACACCAGCGCTTGCGTAATGCGGACAAATACTCACACAAATTCTATTTCTCTCTCTCTCTCTCTCTCTCTCTCTCTCTCTCTCTCTCTCTCTCTCTCTCTCTCTCTATCTATCTATCTATCTATCTATCTATCTATCTATCTTTATCTCTATCTATTATATATATCTATCTATTTTATTTGCTCTTTTCCCTCTACTAATAAATAAGATCGCTCTGTTGTGTCCGTAGTAAAACCAACAACAAAACCAACATAGTAGGCCACACTACAAAGCGGCTTTTGGCTCGAAAAACATTGAAACACAGGCGGCGTTAACATTTTATACCCGATAACTGTCACGTTAGCAGGTAGTAGCTGTCCTCTCGTCTGCTTATGTAGGCTGACCGTTCCTTTCTCGAAACGGATAGATAAATTGTAATGAATTCGTTGTAATTGACATGAGTCAATTTTTAAGAAATAATAGAAAAAGAAAAATAATAATCATTAATATTATTTATTTTCTCGTACTTAGTCGAAATGAATCAAGTGTTGCATGTAGATAAGTTATATTTAACGTATACGTTAAATTTATTTAATTTATTTTACATACTATAATACAAACATATCTTGATTCGTTGATTTGATATATAATTTAAAATATATATATATATATATATATATATATATATATATATATATATATATATAAAATATATATAATTTAAAAATATATTATAAAAATATACATATTGTACATTCTTTTCTGTATAAATATGATATACCTGTAAGAGAAGAAACATATAAAGGAAAAAAAGAAAAAGAATAGGGATTAATTAGATCGCAAGGTGTGAAACACATAAACGTTTCTAATCAATTATTCTTTGCACGAATCGTCGGAGCATCGCACATTGAATCGCGAGTTGATCGAAAGGAAACGTTTTCTCTATTCTTCTTCCGTTTGAACGAGCAGTAGCATTTAACGTAGGACGGAGTAATTAGAAAATGAATTAGCGCTCGAATAGAAAACGTATCGCATAGCCCGAAGGATTCTATCCGAGCATTGACGCAACCTGTACAAGCAAGCAAGAGGCGTGCCTAAAATTCTCTATGTAACACCATGTGACACAGATTCAAGATCGCCTTTCTTGAAAGCCACGTGAGTCACATTTGCCGCTAACTAGCTGTGAGAGAATTCTTCTCAACGACTGTTTTCCCTTCGTTTCTACGCAATCGAGATAGAATCGATCAATTCAATAGATTAAATTATCCCCTTTGCGAAATCTATGCCTTGTCCTTATCTTCCTGTTTATCTTCTAGAACAGGAATATTATAATTTTTCAACATTTTATAAGAATAATAAAAATATTATAATGAATTAAAAAAATTATAATTAATTCAAATATTATTTGTTACTTAGATAATATTAGAATGAATCGAATCGCTCGAATGAATTACATTTGCAAAATCAATATTTCATTTATTTTTCTTCTTATTCATCACTTACGAATATTCTAATTGCCATAAGTATTCATTCATAAAAAAGAAAAAAAAAACAATAATACCAACAGTATGTCAATTTAATTTTAATTTATCGGAATCTATTTTAATAATAAATTTGTTTTCTATAGAAAATTTATGACTTTAATTAAATTATTATTAATTTATGATTTGAGATTATAGAAAAAAAAAGTTCGAATAAATTCTATCTATCGCTTTTCGAAAGACATTTGTAGATATCTTTCGACGTCTTTCGGGAACACACAGTGCAAATTCAATTGTCCCTCCTTCTTGAACATCGAAAACTTTCCTTTCACAAACACGACATATTGCCGATTCTAATCGTGAATTCTCATCGTGACGTATACTTTCTAACAGAGGCGCCACGGCGATGTAACACGATCCTGTTTCGAATCCGTTGAGATGAGGCACCCTCGTAAAGGAATAACTTCGTATATGAGAAAAAAGAAGAAACAGATATTTGTTTCTTCTACGGAGAATCCCTTAGATCGAAATTCTATTTCTATTCGATATACATATATGGATAGTATTGAGAAAGTTAGATATCTTATAGCAATTTTATCCAAATGCTACCATACAAACGATAATGTATCGTATGAAATGTTAAGTTCCGATATATTATGATTTTTCATATGTATATATATATACATATATATATATATATATATATTTTTTTTTTTTTTTCTATGATTCATCGTTCGATTTATCGAACGCATTTTTATTGAAATTGGCACCAAACAGATATAAGGAAATAATATGGAGAAGGGTGAAAAGGGAAGAGTTATAATCGTAATATATCGTCGTAATCGAAGTTGTTAAATTCCACGCGTTATTCGCCGTCTGCACTCTCGAAACTTCCGCAGTATATACGAAGCGAGTAAAACGCGCTCTACATAT
This sequence comes from Dolichovespula saxonica, assembly GCA_911387935.1. NCBI lineage: Eukaryota > Metazoa > Arthropoda > Insecta > Hymenoptera > Vespidae > Dolichovespula > Dolichovespula saxonica. Next base: position 7,541,521 of record OU426993.1, read on the forward strand.
GTAACGACGCACGTGTTCTCTCATTCGTTCAGTGAAAAGAGAGGCCGGCTATGGATAAATCGTAACGGAGAGAGAATCGCGGAGACACCCAATCCTTCTTTAGTTCTCTCGAAAGAAATAGTCGTGTGACTTTGTCGTTCAGAGACTCACCATCAAAGCGTCGAACTACATTACTTTCTCTCCAGATCTTTAAGAAGTTCAACAACGATCGAATATCGACTTGAAAAATTACTTTATATTGGCTTTATAAGTATCTTATAAAAAGTATAACGACGTTAAATCCCCCTATCCCTGTTATTTGTAATTTTGTTAATTTTATGTGTGTGTGTGTGTGTGTGTGTGTGTGTGTGTGTGTGTGTGTGTGTGTGTGTGTGTGTGTGTGTGTGTGTGTGTGTGTGTGTGTGTGTGTGTGTGTGTGTGTGTGTGTGTGTGTGTGTGTGTGTGTGTGTGTGTGTGTGTGTGTGTGTGTGTGTGTGTGTGTGTGTGTGTGTGTGTGTGTGTGTGTGTGTGTGTGTGTCATTTCACGTCAAACCGGACAAAAACGGGCGAAAAATGACCTTGGGTTCTCTGATTTTTAAATAAATTTGTTTACAGGTTCTCTATAACAAATGATGGATCAAACAATTTTTTTTTTTTATTACCTCTAGTTTAGAAGTTAAACGGGATTGAGATTTCCGAAAAACGACGAAAAAGTGAAAACAAACCCTCCTTTTACTGCTCATATCTCTGGTTCCATTAATCCTACAGGCTTCTACAAAAACGCGTTTTATAGCTCTTAAATGACACTTTCACGACATATTTTTCCAATCCACTATAATTGACCATTTCATTTGTTATAAACAATTATATTTTTCAAATGTGGTTTTCGAGACTTTCGTCAGCTTTAAAAATTCTGAAAAAATATCATCGTATTCCTTGATCAATTCTCTATAAAAGCCTAGAATAATAAAATGGAGGATTGATAAGAACTATGTCAAAACAGCGGTTGATTCAAAGGCGACGCCGCGGTAGCCCGCGACGCGCTGTTTTGACATAGTTCTTATCAATCCTCCATCTTATCATTCTAGGCGTTTATACAGAATTGATCAAAGCTGACAAAAGTCTCGAAAACAACGTTTGAAAAATATAATTGTTTATAACAAATGAAATGGTCAATTACAGTGAAATGAAAAAAATATATCGTTAGAGTGTCATTCAAGAGCTCCAAAACGCGTTTTCGTAGAAGTCTGTAGGATTAATGGAACCAGAGATATGAGCAGTTAAAGGAGGATTTGTTTTCACTTTTTTGTCGTTTTTCGGAAATCTCAATCCCGTTTAACTTCTAAACTAGAGGTGATAAAAAAAAAATAAAAATTGTTGGATCCACCATTTGTTACAAAGTACCTGTAAAAAAATTTATTTCAAAATCATAGAACTAGTGGTCAAAAAGCTATTCAGTTTGACGTGTAATGACGTATATATGTGTGTTATTTTAAAATTTTTATGTGTACGTATATATATATATATATATATATATATATATATATATATATATATACGTGTGTGTGTGTGTATGTCTGTAAAACTGTAATTTACTATTGACATAGTACATTATTTAAGAATCAATATTCATTCTAACAAATTTTGAATGTAATGTATTTTCAAGAATTTATCTACTTAATATCATATCATCAAGGAGGAATATTTATAAGAAAATTAAATATATTTCATATTCGTTTTTAATCGATAATACAAACACAAGAAACTTATGTTATACATTTATATCTTCGTGAGAAGAATAATTAGTTAAAATAATAACGTTCTAACGTTATTTATCATCAATGTATTAGATAAGATATTTCTAAAAAGAAAAAAGAAACAAGATTATGTAAAACAAGCGAATAGTTGGATTTACAAATCAAAGTATATGGTTTTATTTACATTTGCAATAAGATTAAATCAAGGAAGAATGAATAGAAAATAGTTGACTTTAAAACGATGAAATTACACGTTCAAAGCACGTAGCACGGAAGAGTCCTTTGATTGCGATAAATTACATGCTGGAAAAGGCATTATTTGCAATTCTGTATTGTGATAAGTGGTGGGAAAATTTATCTGAACTAAGTAAAAATGTATTATTTGAATACTGGTCACGGTAAGAGTTTATAAAATGACATATTACTCTCTCTCTCTTTTTTATATACCATGGAAACACGTAATTTATGTCATAAAAAGGCGGTATGAATCGAGCCAATAAAATTGTCGCTTTCATGGGATTTGCCAACGTATAGCTTCGTTAAAATATCGATTAGTCCTATTTTAATCGACATCGAAATAGCCGAACAATCAGAACGATTGTTCACGACGTCATAAATCGACTTTTGTAAGAGGAACTGCCGGCATTCCATTGGAAACCACTTGATATCGCATCTCCTCGATTGTAACCTCGATCTCTCGATGCTCCTTTCTCGATCTCTTCCATGCCGACAAAAAAAAATCCGATCTCACATTCGATTTGAGTGGGACGTAACGAGCTTTATATTCGTCGATTAATCCTGTCGTTGATACGAACCTAAAAAATAGCGCAACGAAGCGCCTATTATTATACGTAAAATTTAACGCCTTTCAATGAAGATTTATATTGAATGACTGATTTTTTTCTTCCTTAATCTGCATATATCACGTGTATACGAATTTTAATATCTGTCTTATATGTTTATTTATAGTTTGATGAATAATTACTATTTAATCTGAATCAGTAGTTACAATTATCTTTCATATTAGATCGTATATTAACAAATAATTAAGAAAAATAGATATAATTAAAAATTCTGATATCTATATTACTATATCTATATTACAAGTTAAATGTTTATTTTTTAAATGTATAGCTTATAAAATAATTACCATTTACCTCTATACTCAATAAAAAAGAAAATTAGCCTGTTTTATTTTGTTAAAATTAATCTTTTATGCTGAGTACATTTAATATATGTATATTAGATAGATATTTTTCATTAACTTTACTAGCGAAAACTATAAACTATTAATATCGAATAATTTCGATATAATGCATGTATGTACAATGAAATAAGCGCACAATTATTCATTTTATATTCTTGTAAAATACCAGGTCGCTTATTTGATCCGTGATATAAGCAATGCTCGAAAAATTGAAAAATCATAAAATTAGACCCGCCGCGAATTTTCATCAATTCATTTCAACGGCGAACAGAATCTTTTTTTCTCGATCGTCAATTAATCTGTGAAACGTGAAAAATAGATAGAAATTGGATGAATGGGAAACGAATTTCCCTAAATGAAAATTTCGCAATTCACAAGATTGAATTTCCGTACGTTTCACGCGGATTAAACGTCCTTCAATTCGATTGACCTGGTAAATTAAAAAAAAAAGTAGTCAGTGTAACTGTCACCATTGGATTCGATTTCTCTTTCCATTCTTTGTAAATAACATTCGTTAATCTCCATACTTTTTTATAGAAATACATTGCTTTTCTCTTTTTTTTTTTTTGTAATAATATTATATAATTTAATTCTTCAATTTATCTCTCCTATTAGATATTACTTATTTCAAGCTTTTTAATTTAATTTTTTTTCTTTTAATTTAATATCTCTGACATCATTCTCTCTTTCTTTCTCTCCATTTTTTCAAATTTTACAAGATCACAGGAAAAAGGTACGATCGACATCATACCAATATCATTTAATTTTTAATTTAATATCATCTACTATTATTCATTTCAAGCTTTTTAAATTTAATTTCTTTTTAATTTAATATCTTTAACGTCAATCTCTCTTTCCCTCTATCTTTTGTTTTTGTTAAATTTGCAGAAACGCAGAAAACAAAAACGATAAAGTATCGATCGATATAGTATCAATTCCATTTCATTTTTAATTTATATTACTTGCTATTATTCATTTTAGACTTTTTAATTTAATTTATTTTTTAATTTAATATCTCTGGTATCATTTTCTCTCTCTCTCTCTCTCTCTCTCTCTCTCTCCTTGTTTTTAAATTTGCAGAATCGTAGAGAGAAAAAAAACCGAAAGGGATCAATCGACATCGATTAAGGTCACGATTTTCGATCGGCAGGTCACGTGACGTTGTCAAAGCATTCGCCAGTTCGTTCGTGAGATTATAGTTATTTCATTGCTCCTTTCGCAACGGAATGTAAATCAGTGTAAAAATCGAGAGAATGCTCTGGGCGTGTTTCTTCCTCTCTATGCCATATTTACATGGTACGTGGTGTGTGGATGAAAGAGAAAGAGAGAAAACGAAATGAGCTCCATCCATTAATTTCCTTCTCTCTCTCACTCTCTCTCTCTCTCTCTCTCTCTCTCTTCCTTGCCCGTTCGATCTTTCGGGTGAGATGATCGAGAAGAAGATACGATCGAGTCAGAAAAATAAATATTTCGCTTCGAAAATGACGGCTTCATAATTATTATATGAATGGTATTTAAATACGTTTCCATCTCTTCTGCATTATCCGAAATTGCGTTTTTGGTCATGTATATATATATATATATATATATATATTGGTCATCTATATATATATATATTTTGGTCATCTATATATATATTTATATATATATATATATATATATATATATATATATATATATATATATATATAATACGTATATTAATACATATAGATACCTATATGTAATATATATGTTTGTTATATACATATTTTTCTACTGTATTTATAATTACATTTACTAATTTACTATGTGTGTGTGTGTGTTGAATAGATAAACTTATCAATGATAAATCTCAAAATACATATATTTACTATTTACATTATATTATTTTATGCGTGTCTGTACACTTTCTTGCTCATTTATTTTTCTAATATTTTTCCTATATTTCTACGATACATAATTTTTTGTTTCATATCTTCTTATCGAAGTAATATATACATATATGTAAATGTAAGATACGATCTAAAAAATATATTTATCTTTTTATAAATTATCGTAATATTTCACAAATTGTATAAATAATCATGCGATCGTACGTAACAGCAAATTTATATTCTATTTAATCCGTATCGATTTCTACCTGCTTAAAAAGCGAATTAAAAACGTGCTAAGTTGACGAGAAGAAAAAAAAATATCCTTGAGAAAACGAAGAAGAAAAGTCAAAAGTAACATGTGCGACGTCGACCACTCGACGATACATCGACGATCCTCGAAAAGAACGAACGAATTCCGTTAACCGCATTAATTCAGCAATCGCGTTCGTTCTTCGTTCGTTGCTCGCATTGCGATATCGCTCGTTTTGACAGCACGAGGACAGACTGTCAAATGTAGCACAAAGAGAGAAGAAAGAGGAGAAGAACAAAAGAAACAAGAAAGAGAGAGAGAGAGAGAGAGAGAGAGAGAGAGAGAGAGAGATCTTTACATCGATTAAACGCTCACTTCGCCTTTCGACAAGAATCCGTTACCTCGTTCAAATCTTGAGAGTAAAACGACCGGAAATTCTTTGATCGCTCGGTCCTAAAACGTCCGTTTTGATTTTAAGGGACGTCGAGCTCGAGATTATAAAACTGTAAATCAACTGTGGAAACAGATGTAAAGAAAAAATTAAAGTAAAATTGCTTTTCTTTTTTCTTCTTCTTCGTCTTCTTCTTTAAATTTTTCGAGGACTTCAAAGACAAACTCTTGTACGAATAAAAGCGTTAAATAATCTCTTATACTTGCAATGTTCCTTTCTTTTTTAAAAAATCATAGACAGTCCAGTGAAAATTAAAGCTAAAATAACTATAATAATTAAAATTCTTCTCTATGACGTTTTTCATTAGTATTCTTGATTTTTGATCATAGGATCTCTTCTCGAAGTGTACAAAAAAAAAAAAAGAAATTGAAGTAAAATTATTTCTTCACACTTTTTCCGAGGATTTAGAAGACGAAAAAAAAATTAATTCCTCTATGAAAATAAAGAAAAAGAAAAATTGTTATATAATTTCTGCTGATATTAGGTTTTTGTTTCAGTAAAATTATTTAATTACGGATAATAACGAAAATCAATGAAAATTTTTCGTATTATAGTTAAAGTAATAGTGGCTTTCCTTAACGTTCTACTTCATACTCGTCCTCTTTGATCATCGATCTTTTCTCGAGGTTAAAGAAAGAAAGAAAGAAAGAAAGAAAGAAAGAAAGAAAGAAAGAAATAAAAAAAATAATGATTCCCATCGAAAGACGATTGCCATCGGGGTAAGCGAGAGAACGCCCACGCACGCACTCTCCGTGGCCGTTCCCACGATCCGAAGAAACAATCGCGTTTACTCTTTCTCATCGGTTCTCTTTGTAAAACAACCGACGATACGTCTGAATAATGAACCGCCAGAGTCACATGAATATCCTGTTGTCCATGTAATTAATGTATTTTTAATGAACTATCTTCGCCATCTAAATCATTATATTACAAAACTTTTATATTAATTATATTTCAATTCGTAATTTCTAATTACGTTATTATTATACTTATTATCTTACAAATTCTTTATTTTCGTAATGTTATTATCATTGTCATAAGTTATTTATTTATACATTGTTATTATATTCATTAATTATTATGTAATACATTATTATATGTTCAGCAACAAGATAGTCGACGATCGAATCGAATGTTTCGAGTAATATCAATTCGACCAAATGTTTTTAATAAACTTTGTGTCGTTATTTCATTCATTTCATATTATTAAAAAATGATTTTTCATATTGTGATACATAAAAGGAACACGTCAAACCACGAACAAAATGGCCTTCATTTTGTTACGTAATCTCTCTCGTGGATTTCGATATATATATATATATATATATATATATATTAAAAGCCGGTCCGGCAACAGCAGCTTTTTAACGTATTGTTAAAATAGACCGCTATTAATAATAGTTCGGTGAGTGCTGTACTCTGTAAGCATTCGTTCGGAAAATAAATCCACTAGACTTTTTGAAATTTATCGCCGAAGGGGACCGCCTTTTAAAAATTTCACAGCAAAAATATATAAGAGAAATTGATTCGTCATGATTTTAAGTCCGCGATTAAAGTAAAAATTAATAAATAATAAAACAGATCTATGTATGTGGAATTTGTTCGAACGAAATTAACAAAAAGAAGAATAATTATTATTAAAAATATCTTTACGGTCGATGAAAACGGATAAAATCAATCGTTCTAACACCGAATGCATATGATCGCAAAATCACAATATATTAATTAACATTAAACGAGTTAGTTTTTCATTGTGTCGTAGAAAAATTCGTGATAACGTAATTTTTTTTAAGTAGTTTAACTTTTAACTACTTAGTAAGCTAGTATGGTATTTTTCTCTTTAACAGTTCCGAAAAAAAATCTTGCGTTAAAAGGGTTAAAAAAAGTAAAGTAAAGATCTTTTTGTTGTTGAAAAACTAAAACAGTTGAGTTGTTGTTTCATCTCACTGACTGCCACCAGAAAAGAAGCCGAGAAAAAGGGAAGTAGTCGAGACACCGCGGGAGATCGATGGTGTTTATTGCGACCACCCGTGGTTTATCACTTTTATCCATTACTAACGTGATAAGCAATCGTCACTTTCGCAAATACACCGTTCCCCGACATGATTCTTTCGCAAATCATCGAACCAATATCGAGATCGTTCTGACCAATCGCCAATCATTGTCAAGATAACAAAACGAATATAAATTTCATCGATTAACAAGATCTTTTTTCCTTTTTTCATTTTTCATACTTTTTGTGCAATCGATCTCTGCGAATATTTCGAAGAGTTGAATTAAATTCACGCTACACATCGCTTCGTTTTCGTATAATATTTCTAATTTTGAAAATAAACTTTTGGCGAAGTATCATCATACACACTAAATATATCATCACGATCGATCAAAATTTTTTAAAAATATTATTTACTAACATCTAACATCGTCGAACATTATATCCGTTTATACTTGAGAAAAACACGTCCAAAAATAATAATTAATCAAGATTTCTTTCGACAAAGGCGTCTGCTACCACGATAATTCATTTCCTTTAAGTAAACCGACTTGACGTTATTCACAACGGAAGTCAAATATCTCCCGATAAACTATTGATAAAAGAACACAAAAATGAAAAACAAATATTCTAGTATCTTCCTCAACGGATATTTAGTAATAGACATCGTTTCTACAAACGAATAAATTGATTCAACAAAAGAATTGAACTGAATAATATTCGATTTAAATAAAAAATTAAATAATGATAATAATAATAATAATAATAATAATAATAATAATAATAATACAAAATAATATGATCGATTTAATAAAGAATTTTTGTTTCATCACAAAACAATTGATTTTCTCAACGATTCTAAATCGTCTATTCAGTCTAAAATTGTAAAAGAGGAAGAAATAATAATAATATCGATCGAAGTGTCTAGGTTCCGTGACTGGGCATGCTACTGGGAAACGTGGAGAGAGCGTGTCTCTTATTGACAGCGATCCACGTTTTGCTCAGCAAAGGTGTCAATGCAGAGACATTCACCCTTGGATACATCACCGGTTCGAAACGACGTCCAGGGGATGGAGAATACGAGCGCCCGGGTGTTCGGATATCCGGCGCCATCACTCTCGCTGTCGAAGAGGTAATTTCATTAAACGAGTTCTGTTGACATTAATTTATCTTATCAACGATACGAAGGAGAAAAGAATAAATTTCAAAACATCGAATAGATATTTCTTTTATAAATTACTTTATATATATATATATATATATATATATATATATATATATATGTTTAAAAGTATATTCACAAGAATTGATTTATTCTTTATTTACATGCACAGTAGATACAGAATATAAAAATATAAAATAACTTCATTCGTAAAATTACTTTTTTACAAAATTTATTATCGTTAATTGATTATTAATTGATTTATTTTTTTCTTTGTTTTTTACAAAAGTTATCGTTATTAATTGAAATTCATTCTATAAAAGAATAAATTCATATTGGAAAGATATGAGATCTTGCATAAATAGTAATTACATTGAGTGGGTTTGATTACGATAGGTGAATGCAGGAGAACTCGGCAGACAAGGTCATAAGCTCGATTTTTTGGTCGCCGAGACGTATGGCGACGAGGAAACCAGTATATTGATGACAGCTGATCTCTGGAAAAAGAATGTCAGTGCTTACATCGGTCCACAAGAAACTTGCATTCACGAAGGGAAAATGTCTGCTGCATTCAATCTTCCAATGATATCATACGTAAGAATGAAAATATTTTTTATCCTTCAGACATTCTACGTCTGATCTTTGACTTTCCTTTGATTCATTCAACGTCAAACCGGACAGCTTTTTGACCACTAGTTCTCTGATTTTGAAATAAATTTTTTTACAGGTTCTCTGTAACAAATGATGGATCAAATAATTTTTATTTTATTTTTATCACCCATAATTTAAAAGTTACACGGGGTTGAAATTTCCGGAAAACGACGAAAAATCAAAAACACGCCCTCCTTTAACTGCTCATATCTACGGTTCTATTAATCCTACAGACTTCTACAAAAACGCGTTTTGTAGCTCTTGAAAACAATTATATTTTTCATACGTGATTTTTGAGACTTTCGTTAGCTTTAAAAATTCTGAAAAAAATATCATTGTATTCCTCGATCAATTCTGTATAAACGCCTAGAATGATAAAATGGAGGATTGATAAGAACTGCGACAAAACAGCGCATCGCGGGCTACCGCGGCGTCGCCTTTGAATCAATCGCTGTTTTGACACAGTTCTTATCAATCCTCTATTTTATTATTCTAGGCTTTTACAGAGAATTGATCAAGGAATACGATGATATTTTTTCAGAAGTTTTAAAGCTGACGAAAGTCTCGAAAACCACGTTTGAAAAATATAATTGTTTATAACAAATGAAATGGTCAATTATAGTGGATTGGAAAAATATGTCGTGAAAGTGTCATTTAAGAGCTATAAAACGCGTTTTTGTAGAAGTCTGTAGGATTAATGGAACCAGAGATATGAGCAGTAAAAGGAGGGTTTGTTTTCACTTTTTCGTCGTTTTTCGGAAATCTCAATCCCGTTTAACTTCTAAAGTAGAGGTCATAAAAAAAAAAAAAAATAAAAATTGTTTGATCCACCATTTGTTACAGAGTACCTGTAAAAAAATTTATTTAAAAATCAGAGAACCCAAGGTCATTTTTTGCCCATTTTTGTCCGGTTTGACGTGGAATGACTCCTTTAACAAATACCATTAAAAATCCGAAAAAAGAAATAAACGAATAAATTCCAATTAAAATTACAATTAATAAATAAGTTGTTATCACGACTTCATTCGTATTCTTATATTTTCAAAAAAAAAAATAAATAAATAAATTTAAAAAAATTTCTCAGAGAAATTAAGTAACGCATCAATAATTTCTATGGAAACACATTCGATAATCAAATAAATTAAAGATATCAAATTTAAAAAGATTTCTTTCTAATCTCAGAATTCTCCGTAGAGAATTATTTCTAATTTTGTAATAATCCTATATATAAATGATTTGTTACATCACTCTCGTTGCATTGAAAAGAGAATTTTCTATCGGCGATAGAACAAAAATCGAAGGTTTTCTTCGAAACAATTGATTACTCTTACGCCAGCATCCGTTCAGGTTGTTCTACTTAAATAGAAAGAGAGAGAGAGAGAGAGAGAGAGAGAGAGAGAGAGAGAAAGAGAAAAAAACAGAGAGAATTACAAGCGTACGTACGGACGCTTCTCCGAGTTTTGCTCGTTCGATCGTTTTTCGCTCGATGTGATCCGATGTTGCAATGTGCGGTTTAAAGCTACCGTTTAAAGGAGAAGGATAGAGAGAAAGAGAGACAAAGAGAGAGACAAAGAGAGAGAGAGAGAGAGTGAGAGAGAGAGAGAGAGAGGGCCATCCAAGAGACATAAATTATTCTCGTTCCTCGGAAGAATACGAATGCAAAGAGTCGACGTTACGACACGTTTTATGCGATAATCTTCTCCTCGTCCTTTTGGTCGAACTATTTTACCTATCGTGGGTAACATTTGAATCCTTATTAAGGCAAGATTTAGTTTTGCTCGCTCGTTTGCCAATGGAAAGTATAACATCATCCTTATCCTAATAGTTAATGTTTCAAAAAACGAATGTAATCTCATAGAAAAAAAAAGACATAAACACGATTTTTCGAATTTATTACGAGTATCGATCAATTAATGAAACATTTTTATGTATATTTATATATATTTTTTATACAATTATAATCATAATTTACATTGTTAATATAAAAAATGTAAATATTGATATATTAGGGATAAAAAGATTAGCCTCTTTATTTTACGAAAGGTACTAAATAATTATAAGTAATTTATGTAATTATATTCTCGGTAAATAAAATTATATTCTACGCGAGGAAACGTCAAGAAAATTCTTTTTAATTTCTCAATGCTTCGAATAGAAACTCATTAAAAAGAATAAAACTCACAGTTCTCATTAAAATATCACGAGTAATTTAACATCATCCAATGACTTCGAGAAAAACTAATGGCAGTCCAGTTAATTGTGAAAAATTTCTCTTATTCGTTTTCATGGGAGAACGAATCTTTTCTATATTTAAACGACGATTGATATAACGGTACACTCTTTTGACGTGTTCTCTTGGTCCCCCTACCATTCATGATAAATTCGAAAATTTATTGCCGTGGTACGTTTTAGTATCTCCCTAAACAGCTGCAACCAATCGTCGCACGTTAACATCACCTCTTTCGTAAACTCCTTTTTCGTAACCTAGTATAATAGACTCAACCTAGAATCCGAATACGAATCTTTAAAACCTAATTTCGTTTGCATTTTGTTACAACGTCGTTTCTCTACCACATTTTCTTATTTGCAACATCTATTTCTTTATCTTACAAACGAAATCAATCAAATATCGATCGTTTTTATCCGACAGTATGTGAATTATTTTGCTAATCGTATTTTTTTTGTTTTTTTTTTTTCAGTTCTGCACGAATCACGAAACCTCCGATAAAAATAAATTCCCAACCTTCGTCAGGACTCGGCCACCCGACACACAGATATCCAAATCTGTGGTTTCCGTTTTAAAGGCTTTCAATTGGACGAAGGTTAGTTTCTTTTATGACATTGTTATCGAAAAAAATTTTTTTCCCTTTTTGAATAAATCTTATTTTATGGGGGGGGTTGCAGGTGACGTTCATGTATATGAATTCATCATTGGTCGATTTCAGTAAAATGTCAACCATCGGAATGACGATTTTATCGTCTTTAGAAAATAACGGAATTACGGTCAATTTCCTTCGGTGCTGGAAGGACCCATATTATTTAATGAAAAATGTGGAAAATCCGTTTAATGAAATTGTCAAAGATACTTATCGGGAGACTCGAAGTAAGTGAAATGAAATACGTTTTAACGTAATCTGTAATGTACATACAAACGTAAACCTTTATAATCTGACGATTTTTAATCATTCTCTATCATTATCTCTCACTTTCCTTCATTCTTTCTTTTTTTTTTGTTTACTTAATTTATCGGTAACAACTCTATAATAACAATATACAAATATTACGTATATTAGACAAAAGAAAAAGAAAAGAAAGATAGTAGTGTCGAAAAATAAATTGTGAAAGCGTAAAAGCAATTTTTGAATAATTACACAAATTATTTCAAAATCTTTTAAACGATATAAATCTATAGTAATGAATTTCCTTTTAGTCGCGTTATACACGGTATACGCGGTATATCGTATATATTAGAATGAAGAAAGAAGAAGAAAAATAATCTTGAATTTCATCCTCTCGAGAATCGAATTATAGCGTTCGATAGATCTCTGATATCTTCTAATTTAAACGAAAGAGAAAGAAACTCTTTGCCTTTTTCACGAATACGTTTGCGATTAACATAGTTCGAGAGGAACAAGACCCTTGATCGTTTCGTCATGACGTGTAAACATTTTTTTTTTTTTTTTTTAATTTAAAACGTTTTGTAACGCGTTCGACGTCGTTCGAATCGAAAGGATCGATGACGTCCCACATAACTCGTACAATACTTTCTCCTTACGACTTAATTATTTCGTTGGTCGTAAGCAAGAGGATGTCTTCGTCGAAAATCCAATTATTTTCATTGACTTGTCGTTCATCGTTCGACAAAAATGACACGCATTTTTTTTTCTTTCTTTCTTTTCCTATCGATTGAACATGAACAAAGACCCGGAGAACCCGCATCAAAATTCTTTGATTTATTTGACGAATAGAACAAGGCTTTCCTCGCTCACGTGAAGAAAGGGGAATAACCCGCATCTCTATCGTATGTATGATATTTCTTGCAAACGAGCTTTCGTGATAAGAATAGATATAACTGTCGAGTATATCGTTAGTCACACGTCTATTTATAATTTGATTTTATCGTTATTCCAAAAATAAACTGGCCACGTGACTGGCGAACGTGATCGTTTTGTACTCGAATGGCGGGAAATTCGTAATTAATGTTGATCGAACAAAAAATCAACTTTACGGCAACAAAGTTGTGCATTTGGATCTTCTTTTTTTTTTTATACGAGAACGATTGTAAAAGTCGTACGTACTAAATCTGATTTTTCTTGTTTTTTTTTTCTTTTCTCTTTTTACAGTTTACGTGATTCTAGGAAATCACGACGAGCACATGGGTCTCCTGATGGCACTCGACAAAAGGAAGCTCTTGGAAAAAGGTATAAATCCGCTGTAAGATATTCAGGTACATATGTATATCAAAGAATAGTTGGGACTATAGTTATTATAGGTCGCACCATTAATAATCGCGAATATCGTTCATAATAATAATAATCATCGTCATAATAATAATAATAATGATAATAATAATGATAATAATAATAAAAATAATTCATCAAGTAATTATACGCTCAATTTAGTTTAACCCAGTTTACTAGTTAAATACGAATCATCCCCTTATGGATTTCACGTTATAGGAGAATACTGGGTAGTTGGGATTAACTTCGATCAATACGATGAACAGAAGCCGGACAAATATCTTCGTGGATTATATCAGGATAGAATAAAGGATTATTCAATTCTTAAAGCTTATCGCAATTACTTCAGCATCGTTGCATCGGCGCCGATTGGCTTCGACAATTTCACGAAACTGATCAATGATTATAGGCAGAAACCACCCTTTAACTTCACCAATCCATTGTCGATGTTGAGGGTGAATGGACTGGTTCAGGTGACTATTAGAGACAAATCTTCTTTCATTTTCCTACGTACATACATACATGTTCGACTAGAATAACAAAAAGAATATGAGTATAATAAGGATGGATTAAATAATTCAAGTACATTAATTTTTGTCTAACAAATCGATAACGTAATTGTCATTCTCCGTTATAAGGCAGATAGTGCCGGAGACGGCTTACCTTTATGATGCTGTACATCTTTACGAAATGACACTGTTGAAAGCATTAAATGAAAGCCGTGATCCACGAAACGGAAGAGAAATGGTAACTGCCCTACACGGGGTTCATTATCGCAGTGCTATGGGGTAAGTGCATATCTATTTATATGTAGATATATAACACACTATTACATATTATTTACTGGCTGCTATTTATTGGGAAAGTAATTTTAAACACTTGATTAGTATTTACAATAAAATATCAGAAGGTAATATAAGTGACGCGATCTAAACGCATTCCTTAACGCTTAATTATTTATTTATAGCGACCAAAATATTCCTATATACTGAATATTTATTTTACCAAATATTTACCATTAATTAATAACAATTTATCATTAATTAATAACAATTCTGATCAAATGAATAGATTTTTATATTCCATATAATCTTAGAAAGTTTATTGGTAAGATAATCATGTCAAAGAACTATCAAAGTCACGTAAAAGAAGAATATTAAACGCTTCATCGTCGTTGGTTCTTAAAAACGAATTACATTTGATCCTATGAGAAAGAATATTTATTAAAAATTTTAATTAAAGATCGTATCGTATCGGATTTTATCTTTTACTTCATATTTATTATCTTCTCATGCATTTCTTTATATTCGCCTCCTTTTTCTTTCCTCTTAATCTTAATTTTTATCTTGTATATTGTAGAAACGTACATTTTCATTTTTAATAAATAGACATTCGTGAAAAATTTGACCTAACTGTCTGAATAACTTTAATGATTCAGAACAGTCGTCCGGAAAAAGAAAGAACATTGTTTCAAATCCCGATCAAAGAAGCTAACGAAGCGCACCCAAATTTTCTCGCGAATCCCATAAAATATTTTATTTTTTATTATTTCACAGTTACATGGTGTACATGGACGAGAACGGAGATGCCGAAGGTAATTACACGTTGATTGCTTTGGACAATAAGACTGACAAAGATTATGGCCTTTATCCTATCGGATATTTCGTTGGTAAAGAAAAAGGATCAAATTTACCTGTAAGTGTATGAAAAATAAAAGTCGTTCTAGCAAAAGTTAAATTGTTACGTAACATCTTATCCATTTTTTTTTTTTTTTTTTTTTTTTTTTTTTTTTTTTTTCCCTTAGAAGCTTCAATTAATACGAGAAATTTCTTGGGTCGGTGATGGTCCACCTATCTCGGAACCATATTGCGGATTTCATGGCGAAAAATGCAAGTGTGCGTAGGTGATATATGTATATATATTTATATCTTCTATTTTACATAGGTAGCATATATTATGTATATTGTGATAATGGACGGTTTGAAAATATGTAAGAAAAAAAAAAAGAAAAAACCAAAATGTTCGAAGTATAATCGATGATAAATATTATCCAGAAAAAAAATTTCTAATTAAGTATATACGTATATGTATATATTAAATAATTCACTTTTCATCTTTTCCATTATATTTATATTTCAAATTTTATTTCTACTGTTTCCATTTTCGTCGATTTCTTTCTTTCGAAGTCGAACATTCTCAGGCATTTCAAAAGATCAGATTTTATACGCATTTCTATTACGTTACATTTGGCATCACACATTTTATGTTATACTAACATTGTCACTATTCTCGTTGATTTCTTTCTTCCAAAGGCGAACTATTTGCGAGCATTCGAAAGGGATCACTGTCGCAGAAAAATTATTCCAAAAATGACAAGAGCAGAAATTACTTTCGAGATAAAGTTTCCATCAAATTTTAGGTTAATTTCAACCCTTTCTGTTTTCTGCGTGGTAAAAATGTAAATGAAGGTTCACTTTCGTATTAACCATTCTTTGGCATTTGGTTGAACTTCCAAAATCATCCACGTGTATTACCCGTGGCCGACAACGATGTTGCCAACGAATCGATCGTTCGAGAACGCGTCGTAAAGTTTAACGCCCGGCCCTAAAAATCTACATATGTAAATCGCGCCAAGACGAACGGCATTCGATCGAAAACAGAGAGGAGAGATAAGATCGATGTCGTCTCGTAAAAAAAAAAAAAAGAAACGTGCATATCACATGAGGGTTGCACAACGAGTAATATCATTCAATAAATATTACTCGTAAGAATAGAAGAAAATGAAGGAGAAAAAGGAATTTTTAATTTTTTATCCGTAAAGTATATAGACATAGGTAAATAATTTTGAACGGGTTAAAAAGAGATGAAATGAGAGCACGATTAACTTATGTAATATGTACGTAGTTCTGAATTATAGAGGTAAGAAATGAAACAAAACATAGAAAATGTTTTAATAGAATACCTTACAAGAGTAAACGATCATTGAAAAGTTAATCGGGACTGACGTTGAAAAACGAAAACAAATGTAATTTTCATTTTTCACCTATAATTTCTATAGAAATCAATATCTTTTACAAGTAAATAATTTCAAGTAAGAATAAGAACATGATTAACTTATCTAATCCAATATACTGAAGTTAAAAATCGATATAAAAATGAAGGAACTTAGAATATATTCGATTATACGAATTGATACTGACGACGACTATTGATCTAGTCAAAATTATACGAATTAATTTTCGTTGAAATGTTACAGCTTATACGATCGAGATAATAGGTGGTATAGCTGGTGGATTACTATTGATCATCATCTCAGTGCTATTAATTTTATATAGAAATTGGAAATACGAACAAGAGTTGGACTCGTTACTTTGGAAGGTAAATTATAAGGATATTCAGATCAAAGAGGCGAAGGATGAAAACGGAACATCGAACGAGATCTCGGTCAAATCCAGTTCCAAGGTAAGCTCGAACATCATCGAACAGTACACAACCTTTTTGTATTCAATGAGAACAAAGAAATAGAGAAAAAAAGAATTCAAAATGGATTTTCTTCGAGTTTACCTATTGGATTTCCATGTTCGATAATATCACACTTTTCTGAAACCGAACCGATTTATGTTTTATATTTTTTCTTTTATTTATTTTTTTTTTTTTCAGACATCAACGACACAACCGATAGTAAGAACGAGTCAGGTATCCCTGAGCTCGAATCCTGACGCCGATTTTCGCTATTCCATGATTTATACACAAATCGGTGTTTACAAAGGACGAATCTTTGCCATTAAAAAAATAAGAAAAAAATCGATCGAGATAACACGAGAGATGAAGAAGGAATTGAAAATAGTAATCAAATTGATTGATTCCCAATTTTTCTACTCTATTTATTTCTATTAAAATATTTCAATGGCAATTTAGTAATGGGCGCTACTAATTCGATTTATTCATTATAGATGCGAGATTTGAGACACGATAATTTGAATGCATTTATTGGTGCTTGCACCGATCCTCCAAATATATGCATCGTCGTTGACTATTGTGCACGAGGCAGCTTGAAGGTAAAATTTTTTGAAATATTTCTATTAAATTTAAAAACGATTAAAACTATTATTACCAATTATTAATTATTTTGGAATATTATTAATTATATATTTAAAAATCTATAATTGGAATGACGATTATTTTTTTTCAGGATATTTTAGAGAACGAGGATATAAAGCTCGATAACATGTTCATGGCATCGCTGGTCGGTGACATTATAAGGGTACATTTTTATCGATCTATATTCACACTGTAAAAAGAGAGAGAAAGAGAGAGAGAGAGAGAGAGAGAGAGAGAGAGAGAAGAAAAAAAAATAAAATAGTCGTTTCCGCTCTTGCCGTCTAAAATATTTCTTCCCGTTTCAGGGTATGATTTATCTTCACGAGTCTGTCATAAAATATCACGGATCGCTCAGCACGTCAAACTGCCTCGTGGATTCTCGTTGGGTCGTAAAGCTGTCGGATTTTGGGCTTCGCGAATTTAAACGAGACGCCGAATGTGAGCCAAGTGACGTTATGAAAAAATATCACGGTACTTTCTGAGACTGATTCCAAAATTCCATGCAAATGCAATTTTGTTCAACTTGTCGGCGAATTTTCTTCTTCATTTTTTTGTTTCGTTTTGTTTTGTTTTGTTTTTCATTGTTTTTTTTTTCTTTCTTGCTATTATTATAACATACTTTTCGAACGATAAACGTAAATCTTAATTGGGCCTTGTTATATAGGATTGTTGTATAGAGCACCGGAATTATTGCGTTCGACTGGTCTCGATGAACCATCAGCGAGAGATTTTCAAAGAGGAGACGTATATTCCTTCGCTATAGTTCTTTACGAGCTTCAAGGCCGCCACGGTCCCTTCGGTATAACACAATCGTCTACTCCTGAAATATTGAAGAAAGTAATAACGAGAGATACAACAAATCCTCCATACAGGTAGAACTTTAATGTCGTCACGAGTCGAGTCTTCATTATTATTTCTGATAGTTGAAATGCTCAAGCAATTCTGTTTTTACCTGTTAGCTTGTCTTTTCCCATCTCAGACCACCGTTGGAACAGCTAGAGAACAGTTTTGATTTTGTACGCGACTGTTTGTTGGAATGCTGGGCTGAAGATCCAGAAAATCGGCCGGATTTTAAGATCATAAGGAACAAATTAAGACCTTTACGAAAGGGCATGTAAGTTCGGTTAATTTTTTTTTTTTTTTTTTTTATTTACTTAGTATCAAAATATTACGTTATTATGGATTATATAGGAAACCGAACATATTTGACAACATGATGGCAATGATGGAAAAATATGCAAATAATCTCGAAGCTCTCGTGGACGAACGAACCGATCAATTGACAGAAGAAAAAAAGAAAACAGGTTTATCCTATAGAAAATTTGATTTGTAAAATAACGAGAGAATACGTTGTTGACGGTAAAATTTTATTTTAATCCAAATTTTAGATGCATTGTTGTACGAGATGCTTCCAAGATACGTGGCCGAACAATTAAAACGTGGAAACAAAGTCGAAGCTGAGAGTTTCGATTGTGTAACGATTTATTTCAGTGATATTGTTGGATTTACTTCGATGTCAGCCGAAAGTACACCCTTACAGGTGAATCCTTCTTGTTGTATCATCAATTTTATCATTATAAATGATCTTACGAAGTAATACAATATATTTAGGTGGTGGATTTTTTAAACGACCTTTATACGTGTTTCGATTCAACGATAGAGAATTACGACGTCTACAAAGTCGAAACCATCGGCGATGCTTACATGGTTGTAAGTGAAGATGAGATTAAAATATTAAATATTTTTTATTGAAAATAATTCTCCAATATAATTTAATTTCATTTTTAGGTAAGCGGATTGCCTATAAGAAATGGCATACATCATTCTGCAGAAATCGCCAGTATGTCTTTGTGCCTCTTAGATGCCATCAAACAATTCACGATACGTCATAGACCTTTGGATAAATTGCAACTTCGAATAGGAATTCACTCGGGTAAACAATTTAAAAAAAAAAAAAAAGAAAAGAGAGAAAGAAAAGAAAGAAAGAAAGAAAGAAAAAAGAAAAAAAAAGAAAAACAATTAACCTTTCCGACAGCTTAATATCTCTTCGATAATGTTAATGGATAATTAAATGATAGATAATTGTAATAATAAATGAGTATTTAATAAAATAACAGTTAATAACAGTAATAAAATGACTAGATAGATATTTAATTTGTAGGTCCTGTTTGTGCCGGAGTCGTTGGTTTAAAAATGCCACGATATTGTCTTTTCGGTGACACTGTGAACACAGCCAGTCGTATGGAATCAACGGGATCTCGTAAGAATCAATTTTTTCCTTATCGAGCAGACACGATGATAAATAATACAAATCAATATTTTATCTTTTCAGCATTAAAAATCCATTGTAGTAGCGAAACGAAGAAGTTGTTGGATGAGCTAGGTGGATTTAGTCTAACTGAACGGGGTGTAGTTTCCATGAAAGGTAAAGGAGATCGATTGACCTACTGGCTTATAGGTGAGGATCCAGTGTCTCGAGAGGAACGTTGGAAAGAAAGAACGAATCGTAGAAATGGAACGAATGGTAAACGTACGAGTACAATCGATCCACTCGTACCGCGGAGTTCGTTAAAGAACAAATCTTTGATGAATTCGACATTCATGAGATGTTCGAGCGAGTCGCCGAAACGTTTACGTTTCGCCAGTTCCGATCAATTAGATCAAAAGTGTACAAGAACGAGCAACCAATTGGAATCGATCGTCGACAATAGTCCCTGCAAGCCAAAATTATCATCCTCGTCTTTAATGAAGGCCGCATGTATAGAAAATTGGAAATCGAGCAGCAATTCTTGTCCGTGCGTAGAGAAACTTTGTGAAAGTCAATCGGATCTTTTGCAACATCCACTTGATCCAAGTAAAAAGAAACTAAACGATCTTAAACTAGATAACAGTCTCCTCTTCGACAATGATTCTTATCTGTTAAGGGCTGGTATGAAAAGTCTTCGATTTGGTACACCAGCGATACTTCAGGTTACTTGTAGATCAGCACCGAACAGTCCTAGACATAGTTCGATTATCTTGAACGCACAAAAACGAGCGACTCAATCGACTGAAGAAATCGATGGGTGGGACGTGAATGCTCCGTTAATTTGTCACCATGGTAATAGGATCGATTGAAGGAAATTTTCTTCTTCTTCTTCTTGTTCTTCTTTTTTTTCTTTTTCTGTTTCATCGAAGCTTTAGACTTTTATTTACTGTGACATTTTATGTACATAATTTGCAAGCTCTGACGTTAAGACACAGCAACGAAAATGAATGTAATTTCTTTAACAGCTGAAATTATTTACTAGTTTCATTTGTTTCTCGTACAGTAAACGTCACTTTAAAATTTTTCTTAATGGAACTAGGGAAATATGAAACTTAGAATGTTGGCTCGCGTTTAATTGTTCGTAACAAGGCCGCAAATGAATTTCTTTTTAGGATATTGATTATAACATTATGAAATGACAAAATCCATCGAGAATCATCCGGCCTATAATATCAGCGCTTCAACGTAATCAATTTTCACGATTCCAATCGAATGTAGGAAGGTTTTCAAAAACCCCGAAGATATTTCTTTACCTTAGACTTCTCTTTATTAATTAAAAAAATTGAAAATCGAAATTAAATTAACAATGTTGACGTTAAGATAACGAAAAATTATTAAAAATTCGAGTTATTCGTTATTATATAATTGTAACAACATATTTTTTCAATTTGATTGCAGATGTAAAATATTATGACGGATTAATTATAATTCCTGTATAAAATTTCAAGTTTATATATCGGGATATCGTGGTAAAATCATGAGAGAAAGAAACTAGTTTCGAGAAAATCGCGTTTAAAGTTTCGACGCAATACTTGTGTTATAAATATATTGTGTTGATCGTACGGTTACGCGATTCAAAAAATTTTTCTATCGTTAAAAATACTCGTTGAATGAATTTCACTATTATGTCGTACGAATTACGAGTAAGAAAACTTGGCAGATATATTAAACCGCAAAGAACTTTACCAAGACCTACCCAACCGAAACCTTATATGCCTATTCGGTTGGTAACGTCACATTACGTTTTACAATTTCCTGACTGAAAGATATTCTTAAATATTCATAACTATCGTAGTATGCAAATAACCGAACAACGAATTTTTCAAATTTTCAAACCTCCCTAATACCCTTAAGATTTAATTCGTTACGCAAGATGTACCAAAGCATATGTTGCACGTACAAAGACAGATAGATAGATAGATAGATAGAGAGAGGGAGAGAGAGAGAGAGAGAGAGAGAGAGAGAGAGAGAGAGAGATACATTTAGAAGAGATCTTTTTATATTATTTTTAAATAGAAAGAGAAGAAATAGTATTCTTCGCGTTGTGTATACCTCGCGAGTTTAGCATGCGCATATACATTTATATATTTACGATTAATCACGAAGGCTCGTGCTTTTTATCCTTCATAAGTCTAGTCAATTTTATTTTTACGCGCACAGCGCAATTTTGGACAAGGTATATAATTAGATACGTTAATACATGTAGTTCAAAGAGAATTTTTCATAAATCGGAGCATGAAACAACGAAAATTTTCCAAAGACTATTGCGACACTGCCATTAACGCCATTTAAAGACAAGTATTATCAATAACTATTATCTTAATTATGACTCTCGATTGTCAGGCCACTAGTACTTAGATTTATTATAATATAATAAAGGAGTATTAATGAAACGAACAATGCAAATGAAATACGAATAGTTTCATTTTCTATTTTATTGTTCTTTTTTTTTTTAAAGGTGCAGGAAATACACTTTTTATGTAATTTAAAATAAAATGAAATGTTACATGGATACGAACAAGTTAAGTAAACATTATTTAAGCCAATCTCACTGAAAAGAAGAAATTCATGACCACGATGCGGAATCGTTATTTCTTCATAAAGGGTATAATAAGCGACGAATCGAAAGTGATAACGCACAGTTCAATTATTATTAGTAATATTATTATTATTATTATTATTATTATTATTATTATTATTATTATTATTATTATTATTATCATTGAAGAAAATTAATTAAATCCGAGAGCATCAACATAAAATATAAGACGAAGAGCAACAAGACGATTGTGCGTATTGCGTTTCAACTTTTTCTATTTCACTTTTATCTTACACGCACGACTGCTTGCGAGTCTCGCACAGTTGCACGTTCGAAGAAAAGTGGACAAAGTCGACAGTTGTGGCGATCAAACGCACGCAAACGAATAGCCTTAAATCGTAATACGAATATTTTTTCGTTAATATCGATTGATCCGAATCGAGCGAATTTTTAAATAGGATTAAAATACCAAGAACGAACACAAAGATAACATTGTACGAGCATTGCTAACATCGGTGTATATCCGGTTATCATTTTTTAGGAATTATGTGTCGCATATTTTCATAGTAGATCAGAATAAAATCGGTAAGTTTATCAACTTGCTTAAACATAAATTAAAGAATCGATAATTTAAGAGTTAATAATAGTAAAAAAAACACACACACACACAGAGACACAAATGATCGATATTATTAATTAATATTTTAATTGAATAAAAAGGAAAATAAAAATATGTACAATCACAATTTTTCATTTAGCTTATCACCGAACACTTCCCTTTTAATTAATTAATAATCAAGTATGGTACGATATTAAGCGTATCAATAGACAAATAGCTTTGCGTTTATTTTCCAACAAACACGTTACAATTCCCTTATCATCGGTTACACGCGAAGATAGAAAAAGGATGACAATCGACTAAAATATTTCTCTGGCATTGCCAGGAGACGTTATACGCTCATTCCGCTATCGCATAATCGCGGAGTACAACAGGCAACTCTGGATAGTGCGAACAACTCATGTAAATATAAGAGCCGACTGTTGAATTTATTGCACGAATTATTATGCGCAATTATACGCAAAGTCGCCAAGTCCGCGGACGGACCGCGGAATTTGAAAGCGTGCCGGTGCGAGATACGACTTGTACTGAGAGAAAGAGAAAAATGAAAAGAAAGAGAAAAAGAGAAAGAGATAGAGAGAGGGAGAGAGAGAGAGAGAGAGAGAGAGAGAGAGAGAGCGAGAGAGCGAGAGAGGGAGAAAGCAAATACTTTAAATACTTCAAATATTTGCTTCTCACTTTTTTATCTCTTTCTCTTTCTTTCTTTATATAATAAATTCTCCGTTCGAAAAGAACGTCGAATAAGTGCAAATAATGTTTATCTATGGCACGATAAGATCGTTAATATTTGACAAAATGATTCAATTCGAGAGAGAGAGACAGAGAGAGAGAGAGAAAGAGAGAGAGAGAGAGAGAGAGAGTGATTGAAACGATGAATTTACAAAAGGATTTCTAAACTTCCATTCTTCTTAATCTTCTTAGAATATTGCTATGTAAGAAGACGAAAAAGATAGAAACGATCGAGAATAAGGTATTGAGAAATCGCGAAGTATCCCGACGATCCAATTCGTAGACGGTCACCCTGTATAACGAGGCAATTCTTACGTACGGAATGGGGTACCATCTTATTTACGTTAAAGTGGTTGTCGGCCAACTTAGAGAAGCGGCCATCATTCAATCAAGCCAGGAACAATTTAAACAGCCTGATTCACGCAGCGAAATCATTTAATATTTGACGTCAAGCACGATTATCGTATAACGGTCGCGTAATGGCCGATTTGTTTGTATAGGTTGCAACAAGCGGCGCCGTAATTTTCAAATGGCGCGTCTGCTGCCATGAGAACGGGACGTTCGCTCGAATCACCATTTTGATTTACTTCCTTTCTACAAAAATATAATGTATATATATATATATATATATATATATATATATATATATATATATATATTTGTTGCTGTTCTTTCCCACGTACAAAAAAACTTTGATCCTAAAAGAAATCGCAATAATTCCCTTTCGTTATCCTCCCGAATCTATCATACGTTAGAATATTTTTGAATTTTTCATTTCGACCGGTGCTTTCATTGTCATTAAAAGATCGGAGTCGATCGGGTCGAGTCGTCTCTTGACTTTACTATGACTTCGAGCGATCTCTAGAAGCGTACTTTTATTAGTACTCTCCTTCTGCCAGCCGGCCGATCTATTTATAGACACGAATTATCTTCATCCGCCGTAGAACAATACGTCAGCATGCTGCTCAGCTCGTGAAGAGCTTTCGATAGGAAAATAATAATCGCGTCGATTCATCGTTAGTCGATAGAGAAAACGACCGATAGAGAGAAAGAGAAAGAGAGAGAGAGAGAGAGAGAGAGAAGGCAATCTCTCTCTCTCTCTCCTTCCCTCCCTTTTCCTTTTACACATTGCTCGCGGTGAAATTCTCGATTCGAAGGCGTAGGCGAATCACCGAAGATAAATTGTCTATCTCCCTTCCGAGAATTTACGTTCCAAGCACGCCGTACTGTGAGCTCTTTTGCGGTACTCGAAGAAAAAATCTCCTCCCCGTCGATACGAAGGCGTACGGAAGCGTTTTCGAAGAGTACAAGAGTGTGGAAAAAAGGATGAAGAAAAGAAGGAAAAGAAAAGAGAAAAAGGAAAAGAGAGAGAGAGAGAGAGAGAGAGAGAGAGAGAGAGAGAGAGAGAGAGTAAGATAATTTATTCGGATACGGTTACACACGCACGATGTACGATGACGTCTATGACTGTTTACCGAAGCATGCGATAATATCGTAGTCTCTATCTTTATTTATCTAGCGCTATCTGTATCTATCTGTCTATATATATATATATATATATATATATATATATATATCACGTGCTTTTTACTTGAAGCAACCCGTTTTCCGATTTAAAATCGGTAGGTGTAATAGATTGATGTAGAATAAGAAAGGGAGAGAGTGAAAGAGAGAGAGAGAGAGAGAGAGAGAGAGGATGAAAAATAATTTTCTACTTTTCTCTTTCTTCGTCTTTCACTTCTACTCCATCTACGCGCGTTTCTTCTATTTCTATCTTTTTCTCATCTAAATGTCTTCTCCGTCTCTTGCTTCTTTATCCATCTATTTCTAATTCACTTTACTCTAAGCAATACGTTTCCTGATTGGAAATCAGTAGGTGTAATAGATTGATGTAGAGGAAGATGGAGAGAGAGAGAGAGAGAGAGAGAGAGAGAGAGAGAGAGAGGAAGAAAATAATACATTTTTATTCTTCTTTTTCTTCTACTTCTCCTTCTTCATCTGTTTCTTCTAATTCTCCTTCTACATCTGCTTCTTCTAATTCTTCTTCTAATTCTTCTTTTACATCTGCTTCTTCTACTTCTCATTCTACATCTGTTTCTTCTATTTCTTCTTCTTCTCTCTTCCTCTCTCTCTCTCTCTCTCTCTCTCTCTCTCTCTCTTTCTCTCTCTCTCTCTCTCTCTCTCTCTCTCTCTCTCATCGTCGTCTTTTCCGTCTCTTTCCACTCTTAACTTGCGAGAAGAGCCGATCGTATCTCCATAACGATCGCACCTGCGGCACAAACGAGTTGTTGTCCACGCATATGCGGTTACTTTACATAAGATATGCGCGTTTAGAGGTGGCTCAAAATAAACTCGTCACGATTCGACACGTACGCTTTGCGAGAGAGAGAGAGATAGAGATATAGATGGATAGATAGAAAGAAAGAGAGAGAGAGAGAGAGAGAGAGAGAATCGTCATTTGAGTTTGATTTATCGATCGATGCTATTTTCGCCACGAACTTGTTTCGATTATATTTCGCCGCTTTCTAAAGTGATTTTCTCGAGTTTGTTTGTAATTCGAAGATATCCTAGATATTCCATAGTCAATCTCACAGATTGGATTCTAATGAAAAAGTTTTATAATTTATAATGTTTAAAATGGATCACAAATCTTCGATTTTCCTTTTAATTTCTCAAACTTATTAAAGAACAATACATAATCATTTGAAATAAGAAAGATTTCCAAATCCATACGATCGATATAATAATCCATAATGTTTAGAGTCGATTTGAAATCTTAAATTTTCTTATTAATTTCTCATACTAATTATTATTAACGATACGAGGAATAATGATCGTCTGAAGTGAAAAACATTTCTCGATGTTTTTAACGGATATAATAATCCATAATGTTTAAAAGGTATTCTTAAATCATGAATAATTTTTTTTTTAATTTCTTAAGTCTCGGTAACGTACGATAAAATCGTTGGAAATGAGAAACATTTCACGATTTTATACTCTGCAACAAGACACACTGTGTTCTATAACGAGAGAGAGTAAGTGTGAGAGAGAGAGAGAGAGAGAGAGAGAGAGAGAGAGAGAGAGAGAGAGAGAGACAGTAAAAGAGAAGCAGGGAGATAGGCGCGGGAAATATGGCGATATCCACAAGCGAGAGCGCTCAACGTTAATACTCGTATGGCACATCGTAGCACCGAGAGGAGCGTTCGTGTTGACACTCGGAAAAAAGATAAGATAAGGAGCGTCAGCGGCCAATCGGCGCTTCTGTACGTCTCTTATACGACGTCACTGTTGCTAAGTTCTCTCCGTATGTAAAGTGTTCGCGACATTAACATATAATTAATATTTTCGTGAATAATTCCGACTAATCGTTAATTCGAACGATCGTTACTCGAGATACTTTCATTTTCTTTCCTTTTAAATGTGACAAGTGACAAAATTAAACGTACAACTCTCTCTCTCTCTCTCTCTCTCTCTCTCTCTCTCTATTTTTATTTAGTATTCTCTTCATTTTTCATAAAAAATATTATCTTTGAATACATTAAACGAGAAAATGGAAGATCATAAAATATTGAAAATTTATATAATAATAATCGTGACATAGAAGAAATTACGATTAAATTAATAACGAAAAAAGATATATCATCACTGATAATGTTAATTATAGAATTCTCTCTCTCCCTCTCTTTCTCTCTCTCTCTCTCTCTCTCTCTCTCTCTCTCTCTCTCTCTCTCTCTCGTTATTTTTTCTGTATATTTTTGTAAAAATGTACTCTTTCAACACATTACACAAGAGAAGATAAGATCATGAAACAGTTAACAGAAAATTTATAACGATCGTAATATCGAAGAAAATATACTAAGCATAAATATAGAAGTCAAACGTTCTTTCTCGGCAAATTTTTAATTATCAATTATTTCAGCCAGTGTATCTCAAAAGGGGCGAAATTTATATTCCACTCGAATAATCTTCGGTCGACTTCGTTGATTTTTACAATTCTCTCCAATCGTTTACGAGAACAACTTCGAGTAATATAAAGATAGAACGATTCGTGTGTATTACCAGTTATGGTGTTCTCCAGTTTCAGACACATGTGTACATGTAAAAACATGATATCATTAAGGACGAACGAACGAACAAACCTACTTGGAGTCATGGCTCGTTGATCGTTATCAATGCTATTAGATGATGGCCGATCGATACCGTTAAAAATTTACTATTAGAGACGATTTTTACAATTCCATTTGCATAGATAAAATTTATGTAAGAATTTCGTGAAATTTATTTAATGTATCCTGCGTATTGATCACGTTTATCGATAATTCAAAGATAAATAATTAAAAATAAAAACTCAATTTAACGACGTTAAATGTATACCAATATTCGTCATATTTTAACATACATACATATGTACATTTCTAAGCGACTAGAAACCGAAAACGCATCTTCGGTCTCGTCGACGGAAACTAAGCAAACACTGTTAGTCCGCTTAACTCTGACTCGTAAATAAGATTACATTCGAGCAGACTATGGATTTGCAAACAGTTAGGAGCGTAAATGACATCTTCGGTACACGTGCTCGTTCGTGCGAATACATTCGACGAGAATCTTCTTGCTCTCTTTATCTCTATACGTTCTACGCCAGAGAACGTATAAACGAAAGCAAAGAGCTGAGTGAGTTTCAAAAATATACGAAAATAAGGCCAAAAAAAACGAAGCGTGCAGAGATATCGCGGATGGTATATCTACGCGATAAGAAACAAAATTTTGTTTTTAATGAGTTCTCCACATATTTTAAAAATTAGCTATTTCGTTTGTTTTGCGCTATTAAAATTTACGCGTTTCTTTTTTCTTTTTTTTTATCCGGAACTACGGCGAAAGTTTCATCGTTTACAGATACGTTATCGATAATTATTTATTAATTATATTGTTTATGATCTAAATTTTTAAAAATCAATTTACTAT
The DNA here is from genome assembly GCA_911387935.1 of Dolichovespula saxonica. Taxonomy (NCBI): domain Eukaryota; kingdom Metazoa; phylum Arthropoda; class Insecta; order Hymenoptera; family Vespidae; genus Dolichovespula; species Dolichovespula saxonica. Next base: position 7,570,545 of record OU426993.1, read on the forward strand.
TCATCATCCTTAATGAAAAAATTTCATGAAAATTCTTTTATGAGAATAACTATTATACGATGCCTAAATTTCCCTCAAATTGAGAGTACAAAAAATCAAGAAAATATTCTCAAACAATGAAACTTAATTCGATGGAGAACCAATATTTAAACCAATTAGACTTTTAAACCACATAGAATCAATGTCCGTATAAAAACGTCAGTCTCTCTTTGAAGTAAAAACAAAAACAAGGAAGAAAAAAATAGGAAGGTAAATTAACTTTATATATCCGATTAAATGCAAAAGGTAAATGTGAAAGGTAAAACATAGAGTAATATACGAAATATATTAAATTCAGAGGAAGTAATTAAACGAGACAAAACGTATAAAGTTATTGCATTTAATTATATTTAATGAATGTTTACCAAAACGATTGATACGTCTGAAGAACATTTACGGTCATACGCATTTAATAAATAAATTAAAGATGAAAATATCATAATCTATGAATAAATAGTATATATAGAAAATTTTTCTTTATCGAAGATAAACACAAAAAGAAAAAGAAATTTACACGAATCCAGAGGATTACATTCCGACATTAAAAAATATAGACTTTTATAACTTTTCATAATTTCACAAATCTCATATTTTCGAACACAAAAAATATATTTACTTCGAGTAAGGTAGAAACAAATTTAAATTAATCAAAAAAAAAAAAGAAATACAAATTAAATCCATAGCAATTGAATAAAAGTAATTACAATTGATAAATCGAGATTAATAGAAGTACATGAAGAAATAAAAATTAATAAAATAAAAAGGAAATTAATAAATGAAAAAGGAAAGAACTAGTCGAGCGGAAAAATGTTGATTTTCGGATCAACGCGCGTAAAGATCGATCGCTCGATCGCGTGTTCGAGAGGAGTCGGAGGGGCCGCAGTGGCGCCACCTGAGCGGCATTAGACAGCACTAGCCCCCTTGCGATCATGTGTTCGCTTCAGTATGTTGCGGCCTCTGCTAAAGCGCGGTCGTATCTCAGTTTCTTAAGTGATTGTTTTTTTTCGGTTGGGACGATCGTCATCGTCGTTTTCTTCGCCGATCCGATATCGTTATTATAAACGTCGGTATAAATTTTTTTTATCAAAACGAACCATAAACTTCGTCGGCGTGATCCTAAACAGAGTGTAACGTTGAGGACGGACGAGTCGCCGAAAAAGCAACGAATCGAATCGATAGATCGCAAGCAAGTGTGCTCGACCTCGTGACCTTCGAATCGTCCGATAATATACGCGATCGCGTTTTGTCGGCTGGTACGAGAATATCTTCCAAAGAAGGTCCTAATAGAAAGAAAGAAAGAAAGAAAGGAACTAAAACAAAAAGAAACGGGGAGAACGAAAGAAATAAAGAAAGAGAGAGATATATATTTTTTTATAATATATATATACATACATATATATATATATACATATATACATAGAGATAGATAGATAAATAAAAGGAGAGCAACGTGTTCTCCTTTTCTTAATGCTTGTGCTGCTCTTATTCTAATTCCTCTTCTTCTTAATTTCCATCTTCCTTGTAGAGTTGGAAGTTTCGCGGCTCCGAGGCCGCGTTCTTCCGCGTTCTCTCTCCTCCTTTCAAGTGAACGCACGCGCGCGCGCGCACACACACACACACAAATACAAGAGCTTCCTCTTTCTTGTTTCTCCGCATCATCATCATCATCATCATCATCATCATCATCATCATCATCATCATCATTATCAACATTTCTCTCTCTTTCTCTCTCTCTCTCTTTCTCTCTCTCCCCCTATCATCATAGTAGAAGAAGAAGACACGAGGGATACTCCGTTGATCGTGCGCGCCTATGCCAGTGAGTGCTATATCTTCGTTTGTTTTTTTTTCTCGTGAAGATTTCATCGGATTATCCATCGCGACACGCGCGTCGTATACACACATCATACACACGTACATAAACAGAGAGAGACAAACAAATAAACGTAATATAACACGTTAAATATATATATATATATATATATATATATATATATATGTATATGTATATATATATAACGACAAATAAATGTCATTAAGAAAAAGAACGAAGAAAGGAAGGAAGGAAAGGAAAGGAAAGGAAAAGAAGGAAGGGAGGAAAGGAAAGGAAAGGAAGGAAGGAAGGAGTAAAGGGATATAAGTACGACATTAATAAATCGGAGAAGCTGGTGTGTTGTTACGCTAGTGTGTTGCTGGTGTTACCGCACGTATAATAAAACAATATCGTCGAGTAGTATCGTCCGTCGATCTCTCGCTCTTTCTAATATCAATCTCTCTCTCTCTCTCTCTCTCTCTCTCTCTCTCTCTCTCTCTCTCTCTCTCCCTCTCTCTCTCTCTATCGCTTACTCTCCGGAGAAGAACTGGGAAAGAGAAAGAAGAGGAGGTGAAGGAGAAGGACCAAGTTCGCCGATTTTTTCGCGAGGATGTCGAGGTAGCCTCTGCCTACCAAGAGCTTCGCTTCGAGCCCTCGCGAATATACACGCTCACGCGCGCACTAACACACCACACACACACACACACACACATATACACCCGTCTCCACGACGAACACACATCGACGAAGCACTCCACTCTCTTTCATCCGCGGGATTGGATTACCATGCTGGACACGGCCACGAGTCGCAGGTAACAGAGAACCGTGTGCGCACCCTACCTATCTCTCTCTCTCTCTCTCTCTCTGTTTTTCTCTTTATCTCTCTCTCTTTCTCTTTCTCTCTCTCTCTTTCTATCTCTCTCTCCGTTCTCCCTCTCTTTCGATACACTCTTCTCTTTCTCCGCCAATCTCTATCTTCATCTTTCTCTTTTCTTTCTTCGTCCATCGACTTGAAGCCAGCATATTCTCCTCTCTTTCTCTCTCTCGCTTTCTCTTTCGTCGTCTATATCTGTCCATCCTTGTCGCGTCCATTCGTATACTCCTCTCCGCCATCATCATCTTTTCTCTCTCTCTCTCTCTCTCTCTCTCTCTCTCTGTCTCTCTTACTCCCTCTCCCTCATTCCTCCTCTTTCTCTCTCACGGTCATGGCATGTCCAACGAAGAAGAAGAAGAAGAAGAAGAAAAGGATCTTCGTACTCCGCTACCACGCGACTCTTCTCGACTCGATACATCCGCTCGACTTTGCCGCCTCTCTTTCTCTCTCTCTCTCCCTCCCTCCCTCCTTCTCTCTCTCTCTCTCTCTCTCTCTATCTCTCTTTCCCTTTAGGAAAGATATCTCGAAGTCGTCGTCTCGAGATCATGCGGATTCGCTCTCTTTTCTTATCTTCCATTTCTCTGTCTCTCTCTCTCTCTCTCTCTCTCTCTCTCTTCTCTCTTTCCCTTCTTCTTCTTCTATCTCCTCTTCCTTCTCCCCGTCCTCCTCTTCCTCTTACCCCTTCTCCTCTTTCTCTTTTTCTTCTTCTTCTTCGCCTTCTTCTTCTTCTTCTTCCTCCGATCGAGAAATTCGAATCGGGATGCCACGAGCACGCGCTCTCGGATGCTTTCTCACGGTTTTAACCCTTTGCACTCAAGCTATTTTTAGACCTGGTTCTCGGCCAACTTCGATTTCTTCCTTCGATAGGCCTCTCTCGACTTCGTAGTGAAAGCTCTAACCTATTGGATCTATCTATCTTCTTTCTAGCTCGTAAGAAAAGGATATTATCCTTGGTTGTTTTTGTTTCTTTTTCCTCCCTCCCTCCTTCATCCCCCTCTCTCTTTCTCTTTTTTTCTTTTTTTTTTTCTTCTCTTCTTTTTTCTTCTCTCCCATTTATGTTTTATTGTTGTTATAACAATAAGTTCTCGAAGATTTATACTCTCGTGTCTTTCTTTTTTGTATAATTGTAAGCTTCTTCTCGAGAGTCACGTGTTCCGTACTTTACATAAGATATATAAATATATGTGTATATATATATATACATATACATATACATATACGTGGAAATGAGGCGAGACGTAAATATTTGAAGTTCACTTTGAATTGTATTCGACAGGGCGATGGCTCTTAGTATGTGTGTATGTATCTCTATGTAATCACACTGACAAGAGCTTGGCAATTTGATCGTTCGACCTATTGAACGTGTGCGTCTTTATTGTTCAAATAATTACGAAACAAATGTATTTTAAATTGATGTTAAAAACAAAAAATTAATAGACGGTGCTATTTAGAAACGAGTAATGTTCGTTTGTATGTTATTTCATTATTATTATTATTATTATTATTATTAGTATGTCATTAGTATAAAAAAAGGTAATACATAATAATTATTTTACTAATAACATACCAATAATATATACAATAATTTTTACATTTTTATAAGTCTGCCCGTGAAACGATATTTAGTATCCTGAAAATTGGGAATGAATATTAAAAGAAAAAAAAAAAGAAGAAGAAAAATTATTCTTATGCAAATAATATTTGCATAAGAATTTCATATTGGATTTTGTAATCTTCTCTTAAAGCACGTTTGAAATTTTTCCACTCGAGTTTTAAGTATGTTACGTCTCAAGAATGAACAACGCTCGTCTGGCTTTGCTCAAAGATAAGGACGATTAACAGGTGATTTTTATTTCGAGCACGATGAAAGGAGGACGATTATCGCGATGGATTACGTACTACGTTCGTTATTATATCACTTTTCAACGATCGTCTTACCGATATTTGTATATTTGACGTCATCATTATCATAATGGTCATCGATGGGTGCCATCGTTATTACGAAATTATTCCCGTCGCAATCCATTAAATTTTTTCTTCATTTAATTTATTATATACCGTGAAACAACGTGTCGATGACAAAATCTATACATACATACATATATATATACACATGTATTTTCATTGTCATAATCGGTTATATATAATAATTCGATATTATAACCTCGATAAAAAAAATATATATATATATATATATATATTTTTTTTTTTCCCCCAATAATTTTTCTAAGCAAATACTTGCGTTGTTTGTAATAAATTTACATAAGTTTGTTGGCGAATGAATAAAAAAATATATATATATATATATATTTTTTTTTTTTTCATCTATTAAAATCTTCATCTATTAAATCCACGCGACATTGGCGTAAGAATAACGCAGAGGACACAACCGAACGTACCGAGTACGACGAAGAACTCCGTGCTTAACAATCTTAACAAGGCGCAACGATCTCCTCCGAGCATTATTACTTCACGGTCAAGAAACTCTATTTGCTTGGTAGCTTAACGAGCGATAACTCTTCGACGTTTAATCGTTCCGCAGGACGGTTCGTCGATCTACGAGTTATCTCTCTCTCAGGTGCAAATTCAAGGTCGTTCGTTGGTGTACATTCTTTCTTCTCTTCTTTTTTTCTTTTTTTTTTTTATTTTATTTTATTGTCACATCTTCGATATCTTTTATGCAATTTCGCGAACGTATCGGTAATCACAATCGAATTTGAAATGATCTTCGAATAATGATAATCTCATTAACGTGTAAAGATTTTAATGAAGTCAATTACGTTTTAATAACGGAGTAATGCAGATATTATAAATATTTCATATCTTCGTAATATTTATATATATATATATATATTTATTATATATTATTTATATATATTGTTTAAATATATATTTTATATTTCTATCGTTTTATAATAAGACACATAAATCAAATCCGTCGAAAACCCTGTTGTTGTTTGTTACAAAATGATGTTTCGAACAATTTTCGAAAGATTGTTTCCAATTAAAAGTACTCATCGTAGAGCGATGATTAGGTAAAGAAAACATTGGTTGTTTCCTTTCGTATCTGTTTACTCGTCGTCGAGCTACGCTTTCAATATCTTCATAAACATGTAGTAAGCAATACAAGTTGATGGTGTCGGTGAGAAGAGAATATAAACTTTAGTCTCGCTGTTGCTCCAAAGAATAAAGATTTTTCCGACTTTCTTCTGCTTCATCGACTACATGGAATCCAAGGACTGTTCCTCCCAACGCAGATATTTCTCTCTCTCTCTCTCTCTCTCTCTCTCTCTCTCTCTCTCTCTCTCTCTCTTTCTCTCTTTCTCTCTCCTTGTCTCTTTACAAACGTAAGAAACGGCACGCGTTTCTTCTCAGAATCGATAGCTTCTTTCACGTATTTCTTATATATTTGTTTCCCTTTTTTTCTTTTTCCTTTATTTATTTATTTATTTTTTTTTTATTCTTAGAAAAAGAAATACGCGATCGCGTAAGAAAGACCGATATTTGTTTTGTTATATTTTCTAACAAGCTAAAGGTCTTCTCTTTATGTCAATATTTTTAAAAACATCAGTTCTAGAATGTGTATGGAAAGGTCGCGTTCGTTAAAACTATCACGATAACAATGAATAAATATTATCGTTAATAACAAGATTTATCTGTACGTATAATATATTCAATAGGTATTATTGGTTAATTTATTCAAAACAATATTTATACGAAAGATGTCGGACGTACATAAGGATTTATATAAAAATTCCATGAAATTAATTTAATTGTTAATTATTAATTATAATAATAAGTTTTCGATAACATTACAATAATTAACGATTAAATTATTCCTATTGAATTTTTGTATAAATCCTCGTATCCGTCTTATATATTTCGTACAATAATCAATACAAATAATTAATACAATCGTTAATTATGATAATTAACGATTCAATTACTCTCGCTTGATTTTTTTCTTGCTCGAATAACAAGGAATATTATTCTTAAAAATAATAAAGATTTCTTAAGTGTGTGTGTGTGTATATATATGCCGTATGTAATTATTCGTTAAGAAATGTTTGAAAAATTTTAATTACTTTACAAAGTGACGAAAAGAGAGAGAGAGAGAGAGAGAGAGAGAGAGAGAGAGAGAGAGAGAGAGAGAGAGAGAGAGAGAGAGAGAGAAGGAAAGGAGCAACATTGGAATCCAAAGTATCCGTGCCTTCGACCTCTTAACAGAGATTTACTTAACGGAGAGATAAGCCCGAGACGAAGGAACGTAAGAGGCTTTCTATCGGGATTCTTTCTCGCGGCACTAACGACCTACGAGAGCCACTACGAGATTGATTTACGTCGATCCGATGACTCTCGCGTGGCTCCGCGTGCACCGAGTTTCCTCGAAAGAGCTTCCTCGTTCTTTCGAAATGAGCCTGGCTGGCCCGAGTTACTTTCATTTCCTGCGGTCCAATATTTCTTTTTCAATTCGAAAACTTAATGAAGTCTTATTTTGTTACGTTAATTACAGAATAACCATAAAATTATACATAGAATTTTATCATTCCGAATGAAAGTATATTAACGATAAACGTTTAACTGTGCACTTCCAAATTTTCTATTTAATAAAATGTGTATTTACAACATGGTGAAAAATTGGTGTGATTTCGTTGGTGATACGTCAATTACGAATTTCAATATTTCACTTTTGATATTCATGTGAATATATATCATGGATTTAATATTTTATTATAGATATATATAAATATATATATATATATATATATATATATATATATATATGTATGTATGTAATAATAATTCTATAAATAAATTTTCTATAATTCGTCACACATAGATACATACATGTATGTACAATTATTTATATATTTCTGTTGAAAGATAATTATCGTAAAAGTTGAGTAAAATATCAGAAAAATTCATAGTCCACGAATTTTCAATGAGATCACGCAAATTTTCCACTGTTACGTACACGGACTTTTGCGAATCGGAGAAATTGTATTATATATATATATATATATATATATATATATATATATATATATATATATATATATAAATCTTCACTCGTTTGTACGTTGAAATAAGTCGATCGTTCGACCTTGATCAATCGTTCTTGATACTTTATTTTTTTAATCGCTTTGAATACATACGTCATGATATCGCTCTCGTTCTGGACGGTTCGTTAGTATCACGTATCTATATATATAATCGATCAGCATTCGTGGAAGATCGATTTTTCTCGAGTATTCGCACGTGCCATGCGGATGTACCGTTAAGACGGGATCTTGTTGACATGAGTCGAGCGTGATCTTTTCGTCTTTCTCTCTCTCTCTCTCTCTCTCTCTCTCTCTCTCTCTCTCTTTATAATAAATAAAAAGAGACATTAGAATAGTCTGAAACCCTTTATAACACCGTTTAACTATAAAATGTTACGCGCTCATACATATGCACCTCTTAATTAATTTTTTATTTTATCGTTCTTCTACAAAATTAATCGTCAAGGGTTCTCTATAGGCATAAATTATATTACTTAATGTTGTATGATTGTAGCCGAATATGAGTAACACGTGCAAGTTTCGCATTGCATATAATTAATTATTAAACATTAATAAAAATTATTTTATAAAAGATTAATAAAGAAAGAAAGAAAGACACGAATAATTTCCATTTGCAATGAACTTTTTTCTGATGTCGTGCTCCATTATCGATGGAATCCACAAATGTTTATATATGAATTCTTTCGGATCATGACCTCGAGACATTAAAAAAAAAAATAAAAAAGGAAGAAAAAAGATATATTATTCGGAGCAACGATGATTATTTTTAGCCCCGAGTATTATCTACCCGATAAAAGAAGGAAAAGAAGAAGGAAAGAAGAAGAGAAGATGAAAAACAAAAAAGTGGAGATATCTAGTTGGTAAAAAAATTTGAACGAGACCGTATGGAGAGATTTTAGTTTTTATTAGTGGACTAGAAAACCGGTTAGCCTGTGTTATTTTCGAAGGAAATTAGAATCAATCGTCGTATAAATAAAAACCCATCGACGGTTCTAACGATACTTTACTAGGTTTTTTTTATTGCTTTAGCAATATATTTCTTTCGAATATATTTCTATCCATTTATGTATCTATCTATCTATCTATTTCTTCCTTTCTTTTCCATATTTTCGTGTATATCGATAAATATTTTCGTCAGCGAGTTACATTGAGTTTCCAATTGCAACGCGTTATGATTTAACTAAAATAAATTTGAAAAAAGTTAATATGCGTGTATAGGGAAAAGTTTAATTAACGTTCGAACGAGGTTTTGTCGTTTGAAAATATAATGTTCGAACGTAGTTCGTTTATTGAAAAATCAGATTTGTCGATTCTTCGGAAAGAATAATTTATTTCTTTTCTCTTTTATACACACGCACACACACACACTCTCTCTCTTTCTCTTTTTCTTTCTCTTTTTCTTTCTCTTTCTCTTTCTTTCTTTCTTTCTTTGTTTGAGACAACGCAGACGGAGAAAAATTTGCTTTCTCGTCTCGTTCGATCAGAGGTCGTCTCTCAATAAACATTCTTACGATTCTCAATGTAAACGGTAAATTCTATCTTAGAAGAAACTCGAGAGAAGAGACGAAGAAACAACACTCGACTTCGTTAACGAGCTTAATTATTTCAAACCTCGAACGTTAATCTCAAGCACTCTCGAGATATTTTCTTTCTCGTTCTCGCTAAGAGTCGCACGTAAACGCGACCAATTTTGATTCGTCAAATCTGTTTACGCGACGGATATAAAGAGAATCAATTTTTAAGAGGGAACAAGAGGATCGACGAATTCTTTCCATGAGGAAAATCATCGGAGGTCGTTAACGATTAAAATTTGCACGTATTCCGGGAATAAATCATTATATAATAATAATAGTAATATTATTATTTCTTTTTTCTTCTTTTATTTTTTATTAAAATTTTTTTCTTCGCTCAATAAATCATTGATATATTTAGCGGCGATGTATTTAGACAGAAGTCGAGAAAAATTTTACGGGCGTCACTTTTGCACGATGATCAAACAAATTGCTCTACACAACGTAAGTTGATAAATCATTTATATATATATATATATATATATATATATATATATATATATATATATATATATATATATATATATATATAGAAAAAAGGAAAACAAAAAAAAATGAACACGCAGATAGAATAACGTCGTTCGTTTAGACTACTTATTAGAGAATATTCCTGATACGAAGAAGCACGGTTATCTTGGTTTCTTTGCCGTCGCTCATCGTAGGATTCGAAGAGCTTGGAAGAATCGCTCGAGTCAGCTGGCAATAATGCGATGGCCTTCGCGACTATCGAACGTTAACCCGAGCGAACGAACGAATGAACGAATGGAGGAGAGAGAATCATAGTTGGAGCGATTCCTCGAGAGCATGGAAAGTGAAAACGCGTCATCATCGCAAACGCAACCACTGACGTCCCACCTACCGTTCAAAATACATGTTTACATGTTCGGTTCTTTTTTCAAGTCGAGTCAGTATGAATAAGAAAAAGAGAGAGGAAATATAGATAGATACATAGATAGATAGATAGATAGATAAATAGGTAGGTAGGTAGGTAAGTAGGTAGATAGGTAGGTAGGTAGATAGATAGATAGATAGAGAGAGAGAGAGAGAGAGAGAGAGAGAGAGAGAGAGAGAGAGAGAGAGAGAGAGAGAGAGAGAGAACCAGACAAACGAAATTGAGAAAAATACATAATTAAAATCGTCGAAAGAATTGTCTTATTGAACACACGTACACATATGTATATGTATATGTGTCTATTTGATATTGTAACGGATATTATGAGCTATTTACTTTCTACGTTTTTTCCTCCGTCGTGTCACTTCATTAGAATTTCCAATCGACATTGTTTTTTCGTACACGAGTATGTTTAGTTATAGCCTTTTTGACGAGTCTCTCTTAATTAACACATATATGTTAATTAAGATTAAATGCTACGTTGACGATTAAAAACTAATTTGATTTATCGTGAACGATATTAGAATAATGATTTTTTTTGTTCTTCTCTTTTTTTTCTTTTTAATTTATTTGTTTATTTTTTTTATTCTTTGTTATTTTTAATTTATCAAATCATCGATGACAAAGATGTGATCTCGAGTACGTGAAATGCATCCATAGAAATAGAATTTTATCTTTATCAAATAACGTCTCGTAGCTCTTTATGCCTTGCAAGGCATTCATAATATCACTTAGAATTCCTTCCTTCTCGCAAACTTATTCGCAGACTTGAAAACTCAATAATATTTACTTAGAACTGTGTGACCTTTAGCGTTTAACTTTACTCGAATTCGTGAAAAATACCGATCGTTACGTTATCATTTTTTACTTACGTACATATTGTTTATTTTCTAATCTTCTATGACTTAGCTTTATTCTCGGATCTGAAAAGAAATAAAAATAAAAAGAAAAAGAAAATATAATGTATTATTCAAAATATATAACTTGAATTAGTGTAACTATATTATATTACCCTAAGTATAATTTACACTGCAGATATAAATTAATAATTAATTTTGTGATGAAAGATGCAATAAAACTTTAAAAAATATATTATTTATATTTATACACAATTATTTTTATTATATTATTAGATTTTCTTTAAACAATTCATTCTTTTTAGCATATTGAAAATAATGTCAAAATATTTGTTATGACAGACTTAGTGAACCGAAATGACTAAAATATAACATATCGTATGAAAAATATATGTGGATCCTTTCTTTAGGAGATTCTGTAACCAATAAAATCTTTCGCCAATAGTAATTGCATATGTGTTCTATTGCAAATATTCAAACTTTCAAAGAAACATAATGTAACTAAAACGTACGTTTCGTTCGCGTGAACGTTCGTGAAGAAAATAAAAAAATAAAAAATAAAATATTTCGATTTTGATCATTAATTAATTTTTTTATGGAGATTTTTATGCTTTTCATACCAACTTAAGTGCACTATTCTTTTTCCCGCTCTCATAAGCTTGAATCGCGAGTATAGTAATGTGCCTTAAAACGAATAAGAACGCGTAGAGCGTAAGTAAGCATTAAATAACGAGAGAGTGCACAATCACGTGCAACAAACCATCGACGATGACGTACTTAGGAGAGCCGCGCGAGATCGCGAGCACGCTTGTCTCGAGATCACGATGTTTCTTTTATCCGAGAACACGATTAACGATCTAAGGATGCGTTTAATAAAACAACTTGTCACGCGTGAGTTATTGCTGATCATTTTATTCTTTTTTTTCTTTGTTCATTTTCTTTTTCCTTTTTTTTTCCCCTTTGTTTTTCCTCGAAATTTTTCATTGATAAATAATTGTCCCGTGTAAAGAAATAATAATGTATAAAACGCTATTGTTCAATGATTAACTTATCAATTATTCAAGATGAATTTTCAATGAGTTTTCAATATTACAAATTTCAAGATAAATTTTATAAAATGATATTTTAAAATGAAATGATCGTTAACGCTTTAAAGAAATAAGCAAGATCTTGTTTTCTTGTTTCCTTTTTTGTTTTTTGTTTTTTGTTTTTTGTTTTTTTTCCCCCATTAAAATAACTATGATCTCGTTCGAGAAACATATTTTCTCTTGATAGAAAGGAGAGACGTGAAATAACGTTTGAACGTTATTCCAAATCGAAAAGAAAAATATTGATCGACCGATAGATAGATCCGAACGTAAGACGAAAAGTATAGATAACGGACATTGTATTTAGCTACTTAAATAACACAGAAGTAATATGGCGAACGTATATATTATACATACATATACATACATATGCTTATTATATCAACCTGTATTTTACGTTATCCATTTTCTCGTTTGCGAAACGAAGTACCGAAGCGATTCAAAGTACCGGCCGGAGGCTGAAAGAGAAGGAAAGAATCTCACGTAGGTTTGTACGATAGAGAGAGAGAGAGAGAGAGAGAGAGAGAGAGAGAGAGAGAGAGAGAGAGAGAGAGAGAGAGAGAGAGAGAGAGAGAGAGAGAGAGACAGAGAGAGAGAGAGAGAGAGAGAGAGAGAGAGAGAGAGAGAAAGATAGAGAGGGAGGAAGAGAGAGAAAGATAGAGAGGGAGGAAGAGAGAGAGAGAGAGAGAGAGAGAGAGAGAGAGAGAGAGAGAGAGAGAGAGTATTGTGAAGCTCCTCGAAAAGAAAAGAGAAGTGCAAAACGTGTGCATATTCTCGACCGATCGCCTTCCTACCCTGGAAATCCAGTTATTCCTTTAGCCATAAGGATGTGTGAAAGAAAGAAAAACAGAATATACCCATATATGTGTGTGTGTGTGTGCATATATATATATATATATATATATATATATATATATATATATACACACACAGAGCGGATGTAACAAGAAAGAGAAAGACAACACGACGAGAGCGAAACTCACGCGAATCCTCGGCGGTTTGCTCTCTTCTTTTCTTTTTCATATCTTTGTCCCGCTCCATTGCGGAGGGGAACGACGGAGGACGACGAAAATAACCCCATCACGATAGAATATTACGGCATTTTGTGCCGTTCGCGCGAGTAAGAGAGAAACGAGCTCGGTTAGAGAAAGGCTCGAGAGGAAAACTAGGAATTGTGAATAACAGGAGATGAAAAATAAATAAGAGAGAGGAAGAGAGAGAGAGAGAGAGAGAGAGAGAGAGATTTATAAATAGATGGATGGATACATAGTTATTTAGATAGATAGATATCTTTATCTCTTGGTAATGATATTGAAATTAAAGGTATTTAATCGTTTTGAGGAAAGAGCATGAAGGAACGTGTATAATACTCCGACGAAAAAGAAAGTATGATGAATGATAAATTATCCTCGTAGAAAATCGATCGAGCGGGAAAAGGAAAACAAAACAAAACAAAAAAAAAAGAAAAAGACATTGATTACTCAGAATATTACGAGAAGGAAGGGAGATTTATTATTATTCGCGTGATGCGATCGTCGGATTTAAATGAAGAAAAGAGAGAAAAAAGCCATACAGGAGAAAATATTAAAGATCGTCGCGAAGAATGAATATATATATATATATATATATATATATATATATATTCATTATATGAATACACATATATATATATATATATATATATGTATGTATGTATGTATGTATGTATGTATGTATGTATGTATGTATGTATGTATGTATGTATGTATGTATGTATGTATGTATAATATGTATGTGTATGTATGTATGTATGTATATATATATATATATATATATATATATATATATATATATATATAAAGAGAGAAAAAATATATTTTCGATGGAAACATTTCACACGTCATATACTTTAATTAGTCAATTAACGGAATTGTTTGAACAATGGGTATAAAAACATATCTGCAAATTTTTACGAATTCGCTAATCGCCCGTTCGTGTATAGGGGAAAAGTTAAGAAAAAGGACAAGATAATGTTTCATAAAGATAAACCTTGGTGCCACGGTTGACAGAAACGATAATTCAAGTACGTACGTGATAGTTGACGTGCTCCTGCTAATGAGAAAATCAAGTTTCACGACGAGTACACGCAATTACGTAAAACCCACTGTTGCGCTCGATTCGAGAACGTTTTATTAACGGGCTCGAGAAATTTACGTTAACACTTCTGTATACGTGCTCTAATTAACTACATATTTTCTTTCTATTCAAAAACAATCCTCCTTTAATTGTTCTATTTGTCGCACGATATTATCCAATTTAAACTGCATAATCTTTTAAAAAATTTCATTGAACAAATCAATCTCCTTCTAATTTTACGTATGTATTTATGTATATATGTATGTATGTATGTGTTCCAATTGGTTGTTCCATCTGACAATTATAACTTTGATTCGTAACGATTCATTAGTTGACCTTATTAATTTTAATTAATTTATTTATTCAACCGTTACTATCTTTATTAAAGATTATTTCATTTTTAATTAAAAATAAATATCATCGTACACTCATAATCATCAATCAAACGGTTTTTTTCAGTTAATTTCGCAGAATCAGATTCTATATCTCCTAAGAATTTAACGATAAGGTCATTGAAAAAATATACTTCTTTAGTTCGAGATTATTTTGAAAAAAAAGAAAAAATAGAAATATAAATAAATAAATAAATAAACGTATTGAACGATGAACTTAGAGCGACAGAATGTATGAGATAATATGAGATAACGATCAAACGTGAAAATTAAATGGAGAGATAGATATTAATTGTAACGAAAAGTACGATTGTAATTGCAAATATAGATACGTACATACATATATATATACGTACATATATTCGTTCAAAAGGATTAATAATCGGAAGTATAAAGTCGATGTGCTCGTCGCAACTTATCCGCCAGTCCAAGTCACATCTGGTTCTAATGTCTTCTTCTTCTTCTTCTTCTTCGTGTCATACGAGTGTATAATGCGCGCAAACGCACATATACAAACACATACAGATAGGTACTTGAATCTTTCACAAATAAGAGTGCTCACTAATATATATATATACACATATAAAAACGAGTAGGAAGAAGCATGCTCTATGCTGCCAGCGTGTCTGCCAAGAGAGTTCTAACCGAAGAGTTCCGAAGTTCACCGAGTTATCCCGATTTCATTGAAGAGACACACGTGTGCTCTCTCTCTTTCTCTCTCTCTCTCTCTCTTTCTCTCTCTCTCTCTCTCTCTCTCTTTCTCTCTCTCTCTCTCTCTTTCTCTCTCTCTCTCTCTCTTTCTCTCTCTCTCTCTCTCTCTTTCTTTCTCTTTCTCTCTCTCATATGAGTATAGTATTTTTCAATATAGGTTTGTGTTGTGTATGTGTGGATGGACGAGTGGGTGTACGCGCTCGCGCGCGTGGAATCTCTCTCTCTCTTTTACACGCGGAATGTACGTACGAGGCCAGTTCCATAAAGTCGTCGTAAACGTCGATTACGCAATGACGTAATATAATAATGAACATTGTCCCTGATGGCGGAGATTCCAACGTATACGTAGTGGTTTCTTATTAATGCGCTTGTATACGATCATAGAAACGTTCCTTCGTATCGTCGGTATAAAGACAAAAAGATAATAATAATTGTACGAAAGAAAGGTTTTGTTTTTTTTTTCTTTCTTATTCAATCTTAATTTGTAACATTTACATCGCCGTTAACGATACGAATTAATCACGATTTGAGATAGTGTGTGTTTAAACGGCAGTGACGGCGAAGAGAAACCAACGTAACGTTATAAAAAAAAATGAAGAAAGATCTAAATAAATCGTCGTTTGGGATAATAACTTTGTAACGCTATGTAACTTTTGAAATCACGTCGATCATATATATATATACATATATATATTATTTCACATATTTTTTATTTCTTGTTTCTCCCACAAAATTATTAGTTCATGTCTGAAATAATTTATAGCGAGTTATAAGTTTCACTTGTATGTGTGTGTGTGTGTTATATTTACAATTCCTTTTTTTTTCTTTTTAAACTAGAACAAAAATTTTTATTATAAAGGAATAAAAAGAAAGAAAGATAGGTAGATAGATAGATAGAGAGAGAGAGAGAGAGAGAGAGAGAGAGAGAGAGAGAGAGAGAGAGAGAGAGAAAAGAGGGAACAAAAAAAAGAAGAAGAAGAAGGAACAAGGAAGGGAACGAAAGAAAAGTGGTCAATCGACCTGCTCGTAACAAACTCGGAGCAAACCAAACCTACCGGTCCTACAGCTGCTTACCTTCGTCCTCTTAGCTACTACTATTAACTACTACTACTACTACTACTACTACTACTACTACTACTACTACTACTACTACTACTAATCTACTATTACTACTACTACTACTATTATATTATATCTATTATATACTATTCGTGTACCTGCAAGGAAATTATTTGTGTCCTTTGTGACCACCTCACGGTCTTTTCTCTTTCTTCTCTTTGTCTTATCCGATACATCGTGCTTAGGGATAGTAAAATCATCCACGCCCTTTCTCCTTGGAGTCTTTCCTTTGAACCTACGTGGGTGTTCCCGTTGCACTTACATATACATACATACATATACATATACATATACATATAGAAATATACACGTGGATACTTAGGTGGATACGTGTAAAGGAAAGAAAAAAAGAAAAAAGAAAAAAAAGAAGAAGAAATCTCTCCTTTGCCCGAAGCGCGCGTACCAACTAATCGACTCGAATGTTTTCTGTCGTGTCTTCGTCTCTTATCGTGTGCGTGAATTCTACGCGAGCTACGTGTGATAGTAGTTGTAACGTAGTTTGGCTCGTTCATTCAGAAATCGCGTGTGAAAAACGCTTGAAAAAATAGTAATAAAAAAGAAAAGGAAAGAAAAAGAAAAAAGAAATGAACACGTGAGAACGGAGAGAAAGGATCGAACAGTTTCTGCCTACGGCGACTACTTTGCAGCGGCCCTTGCTCGTGCGAGTTATTATCGTTAGGTCGTAGTGGCGAACTTCTTGAGAAAACTTGAATTTAACGTTCGAAACGTTTTTATTTATTTATTTATTACTTTTATTAACTTCACGTATGTGAAGTCTTCAGAGAAATTATTACGATTGTTTAACGTAATCGTATATATTTATGTAGATATATTGGTACGTTCAAACGATTTTCGATAGATATTAATATATTTATTAATTATTAATTAATTTATTAATACTTATATATTGATATTATTTTTGTTTTTGTTTTTTTTTTTTTTTGAACGAACGATAACGTCGATAGCGTATATATAAATTTATATGGTTGTAACCATAGTATACTACAGAAATCAGAAATTAACAATGTATTATGGATTTCATTGAACGTATTTTTTTGTTTTTTTTTTTAATGAATTTGTCTTCAAAAATATTTAGAAATTTTTTCAAAGATCTAATTACATATTCGGTGTATAATATTACGGATAATAATGGTGTATAATTTTTAGCGAAAAAAGATCATTTATTTCGTTCTGTTTTATTTATTTATCTTTTTTTTTATTGTTATTATTTTTTTTTCTTTTAACTCGAACAACATACAACGAATAACTGAGACACCTCTTTGATAAAAAAAAAAAAAAACAAAAATAAATGAAAAAATATATAAATAAGAAAAACGGGAAGCATTTTACGGAAACTTGTGTGCCTTATTTACACGAGTAAGACCCGATAAGTCTTCCATTACGGTAACGAGCGTAGAGAGACAACAGCTTATTACCTTTGACGGCTGAAACGAGATACTCGCGAGATAAATCTGATCCTTATGCTCTTTTTATTCTTACCCCCTCCACTTTTCCTTCCTTCCGTTTATAATCGAACTCGTAACTCGCATTTTTATCGCTTCACCGAGCGCGGCTACGTAATTAAAGGGCGATCGTTCTTTCGTAGAGGAGAATACGAATGGGGGTGGACAGATGGAATTAAAAGAGATCGGAAAGTTGCTTCTTAAATATTATATTACTTGTAATACTTCTTATATTTTTTTTTTTTGTTAATTTGTTTTCTTTTTATTTTATTTTTTACTTTCTCAACATTTTTACTAAAACATTGACTTGTAACAAATTAACTGATAAATTCAATGTATTTATAGGGTATAGGATACTCATATATTTATAAAGTATTATAAAGTATTTTTAAAGTAAAGATCGTATAATATATCATATTTTATTTGTAAATGTTTAAGAAAAAAAATATTGCATCAACTATTAGATAAGTAATTAAGGAGGGGGGATAAGGAATTATCATCGTCATCTCTTTCATGAAGTTTGTTTGAATGTGCACACATTGAACTATTTTAAATTTATCCAATGTATTACAATTCGTATGTAATTAAATATCGCATGCACTTTAGGAATAATTGAATGATCTGATAGCAATGATATTAAATTGGAGAGATGTCAAATTTCTGGTCTCTATGTTGTTTCGCTTTTCTTTTAACGAAGAAAGAGAAAGAGAGAGAGAGAGAGAGAGAGAGAGAGAGAGAGAGAGAGAGAGAGAGAGAGAGAGAGAGAGAGAAAATCGATTAAAATCGTCGGCATGCCAACTATGGCTGACATAATCCGAGACTGGTGTGGTCCGAGCTCGTACTCGATTAGAAATCCATGAGTGTCACCTTAATTGATGTAATTACGTTTTACGGGAGTGACTAGGCATGATCGAGCTTTAACGGACGTAACACGTGCCAACAGTTGTTTGTTCTCATGTAAAAATGAGAAACGCCTTTGGACGTACGGTAAAGTTATAAACGATTGGCTTACGTACGTTTCTTTCTCGTGAATTTCATTTCGGTATTCGTCAGATGCTAAAAAAAGAAACTCTTACGTGTGTAAGGCGTAGAAAAATGTAATCTTATCGTTAAAAAGGTATATATATATATATATATATATATATATATATATATATATATATGCATACAATGAATTTTGTTCGATAACAAAGGATTTAGATCGATATTCTTTCGATAATCGATTAATTTTATTTGAAAATTTATTTTACAATATTTCTGTATTTCTTTTTCCTCGTATATCATATTATATTTCCTCTTCATACTTTTCTTATTTCGTTGATTATCTGGATACATGAACGATTATCGATAATGAACAATTTTATCTATAGGTTTTGTTCGAAACTCTCAACGCGATCAATGCCAAGACCGAATCAGTTCACTTTTTCTTCTATAGTTTTTTAAGAAATTATCAACCGTTTCTCTCTTTTTATCGTTTGACCGACACGATTATTTTCATGTATGTACCGATATAAATTTATGATCCCTTATCAAGGGAATATATAATACCTATAAATACTTTATCTTTCGCACTTTAATCCACGCACTAATGATATTCTTCTTACTCAAATGCATAACGTTATCGATCTTGATTTCAGGTGGCCGTTAGCAGCAGGTCAGGCTGAAACCGTGAAGAGTACGGATTGGCAGCAGTATGAATACAAAATAGCGTTGAGACATCAACTATCTTCTTGCTGAGGCCATTTTGCCATGTTGTTTAGGTAAAGATTAAATCCAAAATCGATTGATCATAAAGAAGCTCATTAACTTGGCATTCATACATATGTATATCTATATTATATGTATTGGAAATTCGTTACCGTTATTTTAATTGGATTAAATTAATTAACGATAGGGTAAATCACCTGAAATAGATTCGACGATGAAAAGACTCGTTTCGAGTACAAATTATTTATTAAGTGAACTATAATGCGACAATTAATATTTCTTTTTTTTTCAGTAAGCGTTCCAATTTTTCTTTTTAAACTTCCCATTTACAAAATTATGAAAGATATTTGATTGATCCGTTTTAAGGTGATTCACTCTGTATAGATATTTTTCATTAAAATTTCATATAATTCAGGATAATAAATATTGTAAATATATATTATTTATTCGATAAATATACATAGATACATACATACATACATACGTATAGACGCGCATTATAAATTAACGTAATTCAGGATAATGGGTATTTAGAAAATAAATATTTTTTTTATATAATTAGAAATCAACATACATATATTGTAAATGTAAAATTTATTATTAAACAAATTAATTTATCTCTTTAAATTAATACCTATATATCTGGATTTTTATTTATAAAATATTTATTGTTCAGAATTGTACAGATTCATAATTCATATATAAATATATATATCCGAACGATACATACATACATACACACATAAATATATATATATATATATATATATATATGTGAGTGTGCGTGTGTATATATATATATATATATATATATATATCATTCGCGAAAAAGACAAGCGGTTGTCGTGCTCAAACAAACTATGTTATAAATATGTCTTATCGGTGAGCATGGCAGTACTATTTTAACGAGTTATCTCGGACCACGTCCGCCATGAAACTACATACACTTCCGATTTCCTCTATATTTTTCCTTCTTTGCTCACACACACACACACAATCACTCACTCACTTGTAGAAGAGCACATTCGTGACGTGGGTATGATGGATATGCAAAGAACGAGAGAAGAACTTAATATTCAGATATTACGGGTCTCTACGCCGCATAAAACTAGCTCGATGAAAAATCGTGAACGAAGTAAGCATGCGCGCGCGCTTGCGTGCGTGAACGGACTCTGTATTTTCGCGCGAATAAATCTCTAAAGATCAACTTCAGAAAAGAGAGCTAACATTCGGAATCTCGTTGAATATTGCGAGTCGTTTATTTAAATTGAACATTTCTCGAATTCTACAGCATTTTTCATTGATTTTGTAGCCCGCGTAACAAGTTCGTTAAGTGAGAATATGTAATAATTTTCTTTTTATCCCTTTTTTTTTCTTTCTAATCGCATTACTACCATCGTCTACGAAGAAACATGACGATGATAATTATTACAATTTCTTGAAAGTGTTTCTTGAAGAAAATACTTCGTACAATTTTAAGTGCATAAATTATATTTAAATTATAATTATTGATTAATAATGAATCTCTACGATAACATTTGATTAGCTTGTCGTAGATATGAAACATGCGAAATGCGTTGCTGTTTCGTGAAAAGGAAAAAGACGTAGGAAAAGAAAGGGGAAAAGAAAAGGATTTAATGTACTTTCATCGAGAAAAATATAATTTTTCTTTCGAAATATTTATTTCCTTTAAATATTTATGGCGATCCTTAGTGATAATAACGACATTATAGTTAATTACACAAAATAGAGTATAATTGTAAGAAAAGAAAGTGCGTATTAAAATCATCCGTTTTTTTTTTTTTTTATCATTCGTAAGCATTGAATTTCTCTTGACCTCGTTTTAGTCACAAGATGTTTATATATATATATATATATATATATATATATATATATATATATATATATATATATATATATGCACGTCTAGATACATGTACGACGAGGATAACATTATAAGGATAAATTGTTTAACCGCTCGGAACGATACATTGTATGAGCGACTCCCACGAGTACCAATTCAGGTATCAGCTTGGTCACTTGACGTTTCTTAAATTAGAGACCCCTAAGCGCCCACACTGTGAACTCTGATGGATGGCTTGTTCGGGAACGGAATGACAATGACTCGTGAAAAAAAAGGAAGTTCCGACGAGGAAACAACTCTTCTTTAATCGCAATAACAATCAAATTTGTTCGTTTTCCTTTCCTATAATCGCGTCGAATATTAAACGGGTTAATCATACAATACGTTGTATCATTAATTCTTTTTCCGTTAATTAATTCGAAAGATGTAATAACAAATAATCTATTATTTATCTCATCATCTGTTTGATAATAACGATGGGATATTTAATTAATAATTATTAGATGAGATTGATGCGTGTCGTTTGAATAATCGATTTAAATCAAATTATTTTGTATATAACAAAGGCGATAAGTGGAAAGCTTATGTGGACAGTTAGGATAAATTTCTTCGTTTAAATCATCGAATTCGTCGTAGTTTTAAGTTTAAATTTAGACATTTTTATCGGTCTCTCGTGTCTTATCGTTTCCTCCCTTCTACTACTACTTCTTCATCTTTTTCTTTTTCTTTTTCTTTTCCTTCTTCTTTCTCGTTCCTCGTTTTTCGAAATCGAGTAACCTAACTTAAGTCGTTATAAAAATCGTTCGATCGTTAGCGAGTAACGAATCGCGTAACATCAAGAAGACTGACGCAAAAAATAATTAGATTTACGACAGCGAATAACGTTTTCAGAAAATGAAAATGACGGAAGGCAAAGCCGACAAAATGATTCCTCGTAGTCGTAGTCGAATTACAGCATCGAGAGAATCCGGTTGGCGGAGTATTTTCTCGCTGCGTATCGCGTTGTCATCATATAATTTTGATCCTCTTGCGTATCCGATTACGTAAGTTCCGCAACGATTACGATTTCGTGCTTGTTAAAAGGTCGTAAAATTTTTGGAATTTCATGACTTTTCAATTATCGTGTATAAACGTAAACACTTGTGCATTGTAGATATTATCGCTTTGATTTAAAAACTAAAAAAAAACAAAGAAAAAAACAGAAGAAACGAGAAAATTAATGACAATTAATAACAATCGTACGTAGCAAAACGAATTATTCAATTATTTAACTCTTTAATGGATGATATACTTTTATGGAAATATATAAGAAAAGATATATTCTTTATTTTTTATGGTATAACATATATATATATATATATATATATATATATATATAATATTAACTGTATAATGTTTTATACGAAATTTAACAAAAAGCTACATTGTTTAATGTTAATACACAAGGAATCTTGTAATTCTGCGATCACATGCGTTCAAGCGATTAAGAAAGGAGAAGAAAAAAATATTTAAAAAAAAAAAGAACATATAAGGGAAAACAAGTCAGATAGAACACACTCGCGTTTATTTTCTTCGAACATAATCGCACGATTATTCTCACCAGAGCGATCTAGAAAGCAATCAAATCCCTAGAATCGCTTATATTTTCTAAGAAATGTTCGAAATATAGAAAATAGGAGAGACGAACGTATACGATAGATAGAGAATTTGTTATCGTATCTCGCTTTGAGTATGGTCACGAATAGTGAAGCATTATTATAAAACGTCCCGGTCGAGTTCGATAACTGATCTATATATCGAGTTCGAACTGATATATATATATATATATATATATATATATATATATATATATCAGTTCTCTCATTTGTTGTCGATTAAAGCTGAGAACGAGCTTAAGAGAACGATCTTAATGACTAGTATTCGCTTTCGCGCATTCGTCCCGACGGATTTAACGAGGAGTATCTTTTTATATACAATCCTGGC
Organism: Dolichovespula saxonica; assembly: GCA_911387935.1. Taxonomy (NCBI): domain Eukaryota; kingdom Metazoa; phylum Arthropoda; class Insecta; order Hymenoptera; family Vespidae; genus Dolichovespula; species Dolichovespula saxonica. The sequence continues at coordinate 7,594,093 of OU426993.1, forward strand.
TAATAAGTGTCATTGTTACTAAATTAGTGTTCTTCGTCGGTGATGGAGAAGAAAAAGGAAGAAGGAAAAAGAAGATAAAAATAAGAGATGAAGAAGGGGGGAAAGGAATAATAGTACTACGTGTATACGTAGTGGCAGAGACCGGTCTGTGATTCTAACAATTGAAATTCGCCACCATTCGTTGCTCTTAATTGTGCTTATGTATAGAGAGAGAACGCTCACATTACTGGCCTAGAAGTACCGAAATAGACGTTTACATCACGTGCATTAGAAAAACGTCACGACGACAGTGGCTCTCAATCGGGCCATATCTTTCGTCAGAGTGTCCGATCGTTATCATGGATATATATATATATATATATATATATATATATATATATATATCATTTTATAGTCTCAAGTTGTGATAGACCGATCGAAAATTAAACATTTGGATATAGTAGTTTACTTTTTCTTTTCCTTTTTCATAATTTTATAACAAACTCAGTTAGCTACAGATCGGAATAAAAATCGTTCCCCGTTTTTATTATCTTTTTTTGTTTTCTTAATAGTTAATCGACGACAAAGATCCGTCTCTATTTATCAGAACGATCGGATACTCGAGCCATCTCTTTTGTTTGCCACCTCTCCCCCCCCGCCTATTTTTCGTCTCCTTCCCCCTTCGCGTTCTTCTCCCACCGTAGGCGGCGCAACGTCATTTTCACCACCGCATCATATCTATTCGTTTTTCCTTTTCTTCGATTTTGTTCTTTTTCTTTTTAATTTTTTTCCTTTCTCATTTCTTTTTCTTGCGTTTTTTTGTTCTTTTTCTTTTTATCGGTTTTCAACTACTGTTGCTCCCGATGGCGCATAGTGTATCACATTACATTCATCTATGTAACATTATAACGTACGGTCGACTATTTCCCAGTTCCAATCGTAAAACCGCAAACGTCGTGTGTTGGTAGTCGCGATCGACTTGAACACATGCGCTCCGGAGGTGGTCGGAAACTTGGCGGATCATTTAAATATTCTCAGGCGTGCGAGTGAAAGAGAGAGAGAGAGAGAGAGAGAGAGAGAGAGAGAGAGAGAGAGAGAGAGAGAGAGAAAACTTATGATTTACGCATGGTTACGTAACAAGTAACATGAATTACGGCCGAGCCGGGCAAGTGAAATTAGAAATTCTATGTGTCGGAATAAATGATCGTTATTTCTTTCACCGTCGGTGTAAAAATTATTCCGTAAGCCGAGTCTTTTCCGCGATCGTAAGTTTCATTTTCCAAATAGAAACGGTAGTCGCAATGGATCTTTTCTTTTTCTTTTCTCTTTCCATCCACTTATTATTTGTCTCTTCTATTTCGCTTCATTTTATTTCTTTCTCTTTTCCTTTTTTGATTTCCCTTATCTCTTTTACTCCGACTATTTTTATTTTCTAAGAGAAATAATATAATTTTATTAAGCGTTTGGTTTGATTCATGGACTCATTAAATTTTATCTAGTTTTTATTCTTTATAAAGAATCTAATATATATTATTCGATATTACGAAATAAAAACAACGAAAAAACTATAGAGCGTATCATATTTTCATCGATCAATGTGAATATCATTGCAAGTTTTATTGTTTAACCTAAATGAAAGTAAAAAAAACTTTAAAATATTTAAGATCACCAACGAAGAATTGCTGAAATGTATATAAAATTTTTAACTATTTCCTTTCTATTATTATTAGATCGTTTCAATATCTTCATAGATAAAATTTAACGTCCGACATATTACTTCGACATGTAATTCTACTTTGATGTTAATAGATTATAGAAATATAACGCAAAAAAAAATGGTGGAAACATTTAGAAAGTATAATTCTTTTTACCGTCGGCCAACAAGAAGCCCATATTGGAATGTTTCATAAAGCTCTTAATAATGTTCACGGCACATTACACCATAATTTTCGATCACCTGTTAAGCGCCATCATTGGTTTTACGTTCATTTACGTGCTACGACGCGCGTAATTAATGGCAATTATTAACGCGCTCGTACACGCCTCCTCTCAAGAAATATTTCATTTTCGATCACACGATAGATTTTCTTTGTTGAAAGGAGAAAGATATATATATATAGATAGATAGATAGAAAGATAGATAGATAAATAGATAGATAGAGAAAGAGAGAGAGAGAGAGAGAGAGAGAGAGAGAGAGAGACGCATAAATAGAAACTACAATTTTATTCGAGAACGAAGTCATGAGAAAAAAAAGAGAGAGAGAGAGAGAATAGTTTATCATCGATCACGATCTAAGATCATTTATATTTTATTTCAATTTTTTTGACCTTTGCGCATACTCTAACGGCACGAAATTTCCGCCGTTTATCATCGAAAGGCAGGAAAGTAGGAAGCACATAGAGGGATTCATGGGAATTTGTAATTTTACGACGTAAAGTCATTCGGTATAAAATAATGATCGTGATTTATGATCGACGATAGATAGTCCCGTCCTGTCGCTTGATCTATAGTACGTACAACGATCTTAGAGAAATATCACGATATAACTGTACTCGCATCTTGTCGATCTTGTACCCAACGTTTATATATGTACATCGAGAGATAAAATCTCGAATGGTCCAAAGATCGGTCGAATACCTCGAAATCGTAAGAAAATCGAAATACGTAAGTACTTACGTATTTTCATTTGGGTATGTATACAGGACATGTATATATATATATATATATATATGTGTGTGTATATATATATACGTGTGTGTGTGTAAGTCTATCACCTCGTTAACTAGATGTAAATAATTTCGTAAAGTTGATTTCGATTGGCTGGTAGCCAAAACGAAATCCGGAGGAAGTAAAGGAGAATGTTTATATTCGGACGTTCGGTTTATCGCAAAATCGACGCGTTCATCGAGCGAATCGGCGTATATTATCGTGGGACGAGGTCCAAAGAGATTCTGGCGCCGGCCGGCGTGAGTTAATTGAAGGGAACGAAGAAAAATGGTCCCTGTAGAGATCGGATATTCTCGTGTATATACCTATCTCTTTCTCTCTCTCTCTCTCTCTCTCTCCCTCTCTCGCTCTCTCTCCCACTATAAACATACATATATATATATGTATATGTATATGTATATGTATATGTATATGTATATGTATATGTATATGTATATGTATATGTATATGTATATGTATATGTATATGTATACGCACACATGGAACATCCTGTTTGACTTCGAGGGAAGCATAAACGTTGTTGAATCGGAGAACGACTTCCTCTAGGAGAGAGACACAATAGCATCGATGTCGGATGAATGAGAGAAAAAAAAAGAATTCCCTCGTTGATTGCTTTTGTTAATCATGTTCCTTACTATATCTTAAAATCGTTTCAGGAAACAGCAAACATCCTCCTGTTCTATTTTCTTTTTTTTTATTTTGTTTTGTTTTTTAATGAGATATGATACGATCTTACGAAGCAGAGTCTAGGGCCTCTACGGGGAAGTCTATTGTTGTAGGTTTTCTGTTATATGGTTAGAAAAAAAGAATAATATGCTCCATAAGATTAGACTTGATGCATACAGATTTAACGTAATCTCGTTTAACTTATATTCGGAGGAAAGTGAAATTATTTAGCTTGTATGTAAGTAGAAAAAAAAATATTTTTTTTTTATTTGAAGCGGTTTAGGGCCTCTAGAGGGACAAGTCTATTGTGAGGAGATTTCCGTTTTTCTAAGTAGAAAAGAGAATAAAATTATCCATAAGATTAGGTTTGATGCGTACTAAATTTAACGTACTCTCGATTCATTTAAATTCGAAGGTAATTAAAATTCTTTATCGCGTATGCAAAGAAAAAAAAAATATTTTCTATATGTATAACTTCAAATTTATAATATATATATATGCATATATATGTAATATATAAGGAAATTATGCAGGAAGTGTATTATAATAAAATTAGTTTCGTTCAAACGGTTCTTTTTAATTTTTTATTTAAATAGAATAGGAACAAATGAAACCTGCGCGCAACAAATAAGTACACGCGAGCTAATTTCTTTTCTTCCGTTTGTATAATTAAGCAAACCACCCATCGTATTCTTTTTTTACGATCGACAACGTAATAGTAACAAAAACGGTACGATCGATTTCAAAGTCCGTATTTACGTTTCGTGACTCACACGAAGATGTGGTTTAGGAAATTCCGCTTTACCTTCACTAAGCTCGTTATCCGTCGGTTTGACGCATTATGCATTGAACATATCGCAGGTAACAATGGCCGTCGTTAATGCTCGTCGTACATGATCTATTGTACCGATGTAAATCATTCAGTCACGTTCCTTCGCGTACATATTTTTTTCGTTAAACGATAAATACCTTGTTCTTTTCAGATAAAATTCTATTGCAATGGGGGAGAAGGGAAAAAAGAAAATATATATATATATATATATATATATATATATATATATATATATATATCTACGTGAGCTTCTAGAACGTTCGTTCGGGAAGTTTAAAAAGAAAAATAATTTATTCGCACGGAAACGTCGAACGAGCGTAGTAATTAAGAAAAACCAGACAGGATGTCGCGATTTATGCTTTCCCGAAGCAATAATGCGAGACTCGCACGCATATAACGCATCTACTCGATCATGCTCGTCGTGTACCATACATTACAACTTCAGAAATTCTATCAGCGTGTCAACGATGTTTTCAGTCCGATCTTCGCTTCGAGAAACTATCGAATTAATAAAAAAAAATCTTTACTATCGATACGCATATATATATATATATATATATTATATTTCTTTTTTTTTTCTTCTTCTTTCTTTTTCCTTTTTGCGACATCGTAGTCATTAATATTCGTGAAAGTAACACAAAGAAAAATATAAAGCCGTATTAAATGCGATAACAAAATACAATGATTCATCGAATCGTTATGTAAACGACACAGCTTCGTTTTTGAATTCGTGAAGTGATTAAATAAGTTAATTAAGAATATTAACAAAGATTCTATTGATTTATTATTATGTATCGGATGTGCGATAGGTAAGATCGATGCGATAATTAATAAAAATTTATAACAAAGGTTTTTATAATCTATCTTCAATTTTATTTACTATCATTCCAAAAAATATCTTTTAAATGTAAAAAAAATATCATGGATAACGTAGAAATATGTGTATGTTTCTTCCTGGTATTACAAATATTTACAATACCGATACATAAATAAATATTTACTTATGCAAATTATACGCGCACGCGCACACAAACATAATACGTATTTATATTTTAAAAGAATTCGTTAATACTTTCGCAAGATAATATTTAATCTTTATTGTACAAGAGTAAGTAATCAAAGGAAAGAAAGGATTTTATTGAGAATTAAAATGAAATTGAACATGAGTTTAAAAGATCATTTCATTATGTGTTAAGCAAAGAGAATCAAATGTAACGACAAGGTAAACGTTCTCACAAATGAAAACGTGTACGCGGAAAGAGGAAGATCGACCCATAACGCACATCGAAGTTTCCTCGTCAAGATTCATCGATTCATTAGAGATTCTACGCGTTAACCTACGTTCGTCTGCTGACTGAATCCTCGTACAGACTTCACCACCTCTTTTCCCGTCTCTCTCTCTCTCTCTCTCTCTCTCTCTCTCTCACTCACTCTCTTGGAATACGTCGGTCAACATCGAACAAATTGATAAATCATTGGAGGATACGTATGATTAGAAATTCATCGGAATAATATTTTCCTCCGACAATTTTTTCCTTTTCCTTTTCCTTTCCTTTTCCTTTTTTTTTTTTCATTTCATTCCAATCTATCAAGTCAAAGTTTTATAGGTATGTACTGTACGATAGGTCCGAGAGAATGGAAAGTGTTTTTACGACGAGATAAAATCGATTATAAATTGCGCATAGTCAATTTATTATCTATTAAACGTGATACAGGAAATAAAATGTTTATGTATCGTATTTTCTGTAACTCTTTCCGATTGTTTTACGTATAAGAGATTTTAATGTTGCTTTTATTTGAACATTGATTTAAAGACAATGAATATTTATATATGCGCATATATGTATATGTATACATACAAGATGTCCGTCCATAGGATGTCCGAGCAAATATCTCATAACTAGTTGGTTGGTCATAAGAAAGTCGATGTATTAAGAAAAATTTGCAATGCTCTGAGTCAGCTACAAAGTGTATGTAAACACTCGTTCTTTTTTTTTTTCTTTTCTTTTACTCGTGACCTTTTCGAGTTACGAAGGTCAACGTGGATCAATATTTTTATATTGTTATCTATAATTTTTGTTTAAATATTTATATAGTAATGATCCTTTGCAATCAAAATCTTATGTACTAAAAAAATTGCTACTATGCATCGTTTATGACATGAGATCGGCATTTTAACGATTGATTAAGTGTAATTCATACCATATAAATATATTATTTATACATATATATTAAGTTTTTCAGTTTGTGATATTAAAAACCAACGAATTCGATATTTAAGATGCCTATTATCATGTAAACGATAAATGGTAGCAATTTTATTACTAGATATAATTTTGATTGCAAATGACGACTACTATATGAATATTCAAAAAAAAAAAAAAAGAAGAAATATATATATATAGGTATCCATTGAAAAAAGAAGCAAAAATTATGTCGGCTTTCATAACTCGAAAAGGTCATGAGTGAAAAAAGAAAACTTTTACGTGTACTTTCTAAATGACTCATAATCGTGCAAATTTCTACTATTAAACTTTCTTGTAACTTCAACCAATCGCGAAATATTGCTCGGTCATCTGTGGACGGACATCCTGCGTCTATATATACATATACATATACATACATACATACATACATACATACATATATATATATATATATATATATATATATATATATACATATATGAATAAATTAGTGAATAATTATAATATTAAAAATATGTGTACAATGGCATATAGGTATTAAATGAAACATGGAAAGAGGGTATAGGTGACTCGTTAAGGGTTATTAATTAAATCGATCAAAAAGAGGTATAAAACAGTGTTACTAAGAACCTTGTAAAACAATAAAGAGCCTGTGCGTTTATAGATATTTCATATAATGTTTAATTGGTCGGATTTATAGTCAGCGCTGTTAGAATGCGCGAAGGAGGTTCAATCTTTAAGCCGCTTTGTGAAACGGTATATATTGGATCCAGTACGTAAAGCCTGTTAGCATTGACGATGGCGAACTGTAGAATAAAACACAGAGATCGAAACGCATTAACTATTATGCCAAAGATTAATTGATTGCTCTGTTAACGGGCTTATCGGAAGGGGGACGTATTACGTTCTAAAAAGAGTTTTCTACGTGTGATTCACATATTGATTATGAGCAAAATTCAATCGATAAAGATTTTGTTTTACATGCGTTTCCTTCGACAACTCTTGATTTTCAACATTTATATAACTCGTGTTTTATATATATATATATATATATATATATATATATATATATATATTTTATTTTTTACAACACGCCAAACGTTAATTTTTATTAAGCATAGGAGTAAATGTAGATCTATCTTACGCCCTATTCGAATGTTTATAATTGCTTGTTTTATCGACACGAGATATCTTTAAACTATGTTTTATTTAACCTTCTATAACTTTATGTAACTACGAAGTCACACATTGATATTATCTATATTTTTAAAATCGTTACAAAGCTGACGTTAGTATTTTATTATTATCATTCCTTCGGAATAAAATTAAATGCAAACTTATATAAAATAAAATGCAAAGTTATATTAACGAATACGACTGTATATATTTGACTTCGAAATTATACATAAACTGTTGTATAATTATATAATTAATTTTATAAAAAAAAAAATTATAAATCAATTGTGTCAAAACGTATCCGAAGATATATATTTCAAAGTTATATAACATTTTTTTTTTTCACGAACACGAAAAGAAACTTGACTACAAAGGTTCAATGACAAATGCAAAATCTTATCATTCTATCATTGTGTTACGTATACAGAATATAGACGGTTAGGTATACTAAAATGTTATATTCGTATTATTTAAAAAATTCTTATTTATTAAAAAATTACTTAAGAGAGATTAAGTTCTATTATTCGCTATACATATTATGTATGAGACGTTCATACTTGTCTAGATTTACGTACATAAATACACACGCGCGCCTCTCTCTTTCTCTCTCTCTCTCTCTCTCTCTCTCTCTTTCTCTCTCTGTTACAAGTACGCGTGTATCGATATTCAATTACTCCCTCGTAACACGATATACCGTAGAGACGCGGCATATTAGTGTCCGTATTACACGAGTCACGTGGACCGAACATAATGTTACAGAGACGCGCGTATATCACTGAGCGTTATCTCGTCACTTAAGATCTTCCAAGCTCGAGCTTGGTTTCTACGCGTCCTTCGAGATATCGTCTTTCTCATGACGATATCGACTTTTCTAAACCACTCTGCACTTTCTTCCTTTTAAATCTAATTCGCTAGAATCTTCCGCCGCTTAATTTCTTTCATTTCGATTTATTTCGATATCCCTGATAATATCTACAAATTATCTTCCGATGCTTCTTAACGAAGAAATATATTATTATAGTGTCCTAAAAAAAAAAAAAAAAAAAAGAACTCTCGAGATGAACTACAAAAGCATGGATTAAAAATTATAGGTTTTCCGTGAGAACAAAAATTGAAGATGATCCTCCTCTTGTGACCTTAAAACAACTGTTAAAGGTCAGATCAATGACACTTTCTTTCGAAGTTAGAAAACTTTTCGAAGAAATATTTTTTTCCCGAAATTTGTATTACAATGGAACTTTTACAAATGACAAAGTTATACTTTATAGACCGTAAAGTATCGCCGCTATAAGTACATACATAAGTTCGTAATTATAGCTTCCTTTTCGACCTTTGTCTCGTAAAAATGACGTGCAATAACAACGGTGACGGTGGCGGCGGCTGCGGCGGCGGCAGCGGCTGCGGCAACGTGCAATTTCTAAATTTAGAGAGGACGAGTCACAGGAAGTGATTTAAACGGGCCAAAAAATGTCAAGCGGATTTCCACGAATTTACGGAATTACAGGCCAGGCAACGTGAAGATTGCTGCATCGTTAAATTTCTATGTTCTTTCGAAAGAGCGATACTTTTCTCGAAATAAATTCTGACGTAGCGACATGTAACAAAATTGGTGGTTAGAGAGAGGGAGGGAGTGCAGACAGACAGACAGACAGACAGACAGACAGACAGATGAACGTCGTCAAGAGTTCAGAAATTTTAAACGTAGGATTTAAGAGCGAGAGAGGGAGAGGGAGAGAGACAGAGAGAAAGATAGAGGAAACTTATCTCTGTTTATCTAAACGATATGCACTGCGAATGTTAACCCTGGATTGCGTAAACGCATGTTTGACGCATGACACGAACTCCAACGATTCCACTTCCTGCCATGATTCCGTCTCCTTCGATGCAACCGACGGCGTTGTTATTTTTTTCTTTCATTTCCGTTTAAATGGAATTCGTTATCGCTAATGAAAAAGGAACTAAATGATGTGTGTGTGTATATATATATATATATTTGGAAATATAGAGAAAAATGGAGTAAACAAATAAATTGAATCTTTTAAAATCTAAAGACAAATATTTACCTCTTTATATAATATATATTAAAAATGTATGTAGTATAAAGTGCTTGAAAAATACTTTTCTGTATATACATATATTATATTGTATATAATGATTAAACATGCAAAATTAAATAAATCGGAAACAAACTATCTGAAAAAAAAAGATCTACGGCAAAGGTTAAATAAAAAATAAGGATAAAGTCATAAAGAAGTGAACGTACACGGTCAGGTTCAATAGGAGGAAATTTATTGTTTTCGTCAAAAGGAAAAATGCTTGCGAAAGAAATAAAAAGATTATAAATATACGAACGTATCCGTTGAGCAGTCGTTCTTGGCTGAGGATGGACGAAAGGCGGCAGCAGTGCTGTTAAAACGCGAAAAGCGATTTCGTTATGGCCTGGTCGCGGACCGGTAACGCAGCATCGACAAATAATATGTCGTACGTATACATTTATACGTATATGTGTGTTTATATGTGTGTCTATACACACACACACACACACACACACACACACACACACACACACACATGTATATACACACACGGACATATGTTCGTGTGGGCCTCTACAAATAACCGCTGGCTGTTTTTAGCTCTTTATCGTGTTAAATTTGCTTTGCGTATCAGTTACGCTGTTTCTCTTTCTCTCTCTCTCTCTCTCTCTCATTCCTCTTTTTTTTCAAGATCTTATTTACATGAATCGTTTAGAACTCGTAGAAGAGCACCAGTTTTTTATCAGTTTTATTATATTCTTTGTTTCTTTTCATTTTTCTTTTTTGTTATTTTTCACTTTTTTATTTATTTTGTTTTATTCTATTTTATATTTTTTTTTCGGAATACCGACTTTCAGAAATATTAAATGTTATTAAAATGCGTATCGAGAATTCGCCGAAATATTGTCAAACATTCCAATTTTCTTCTTGTTCCTATTTTCCTTATCTTTTCCTTCGCCTTTTTTGTTTCTCTTTTGATTTTGTTTATCCTTAATTTTTTTTTGTTTTCCTTCTTTTCTTTATCTTATTTCGAAACAAATGTAAACCTTTCATGCGAGAGATTTTATTGCCTTTAACGCTTTTATACTTTTTCGCGTACTCGCGGTATTATCGCGAGACGAACGCGCCCACGTTCGGCTTGTGCGATTTCGTGCAAATATTTGTCGTTAGTCCCGAGTCTCGCGCCAAACATCTTGTTTATCTCGATTGTTTTCTAGTATGTGGATAATATACGTATATGCATAAATGCGATTTATTTGCCACGAAGTGATCTCCGTCAATACCGTCGCATATACGAAAGCGTTACTCAAAGAAAGCAAATGAATCGCGTTAGTCGAAGAACAAACATGAGAAGAACGTTAAAAATATTGAATCGAATCATTTGTCTATGACATATTATTTTGTTGTTGTTATTCTTCTTCTTTTTTATTTTTCTTTTTTTTTTTTATTTTCGTTGAATTTTCTAAAATCATAGAGACGTTATCAGGGAACGTCATGATGTCGTAATATATAATAATAAAAAGGAGAAGCAAATAGATATGAGAGAGCAATGGGCGTTCTTTCGCAAACACAGGCGTGGGCAACGTTTACTTACACCACGTGGATATTATTTCCATCGGAAAGAATTAATTATGGTCTCGAATTTGCGATTCCTTTGTTACAATTTTCTTTTTCGCGAAAATTCGTAAAAAGTAGATATCGTATTTAGTATTTAGTTTAGACAATTTCGTTTCTTATATCTTCTCGGATTTTCTTGATTTATCTGGTAACGCGATTAAAGGAAATAGAATCGATAAAATCTTAAATCCTATTCGGATAAAAATTGACGTGCTTTTCTTATTTACGTAGAAATCTAATTCCTGAATGCGTAATTATCCGACGATACATAGTTTAATATTTTTGATCGTGTTTCTAAGGAAGGAAACTTCATTGAAATACCGTGGAAGCGATTCCAACAGATGGTACTACGTATGTACCGTTGCGTAAGTTTCTGACAAAAAAAAAAGGAAAGAAAACGCAAAGAAATAAAGAAATGAAAAAAGGAGTAGTAGTAAAGGGAAGGCATATTTTTTCGTACGTATATACTTACAATGTATCGCATGACGTAAACGTAAATTTATCAAGATCCGAGATACACTTCTTTCCTTCTCGCTTTGTATGTGCGCGCGCGTGTGTGTATGTGTGTGTGTATATATGTACGTAAGTGGAATGGAGGTATTCGCGAGCAAAAGAAAAAGACTTTGCTCTCGAGTGATTCGCGATAAGTATGAGCGAGAAAATGTTTGACTTTGTTCGTCCATTCGTAACGATTTATTTTTATTGAAACTCCTTTTCCTCAAAATCATTCAAACAGAAAGTGATAAACATATTCCCTTGTATGATAATCACAAGTAATTACGGTTTTTATCGTACTCGTTACAAGAATCATTGACTAATAATTAACCTGTTATATATATATATATATATATATATATATATATATATATGGTCACAAGTATAAAATTATAAAATAAAAGTACACGATAACATAAGAAGAAACACGTAAAGTATATCTCTACAGATAATATATTTCTATATATATATATATTAAAAGAGACATTGTTGGTCCCTTTAAACGTCCTCCACGTTGATCCTACACGTCGAATAAATCCATGCCCCGTGACTTTCACCTCCTCGTAATTAAATCGGAGTTAGAAACGAGCGAGCCGAGGAAAGTTATATCTATACTCGAGTTGGTGAATGACACCATGCATCATGGATGGAAGACGTCTTTATTGTGGCAAAGTCGTTACGGCCTAGCCCGTCGTGTCGCCTACGTAGTTCGAGCTAGTACTTACGTAACTTGCAACAGGTGTGTATGTGTGCACCTCACTGTCTCCCTCCCAACCTCCCCCCCTCTCTCTCTCTGTCTCTTTCTCTGTGCGTTTGTCTCCTCAACGAGAAGCACGTGTCGTCGCACCTTTTCCAGTTATCTTGGCTTCATAGACACCGTAAACTCGACCACGATATTGATTTTCAAAGAAGTTTTTGATTAATCGCTAATCAATTAATGAATTTTATCCTCTCACGAACTCTTCAAATCCTTCAAATGTTTAATTAACATTCATATTCAATTATATATATATATATATATATATATATATATATATATTCAATTAACATTCTTAATTTTACAAAACACGGAAATTAGAAAAGTTCTGAAATCTCAAGATTACTGTGAACTTCGAAAAAAATTCGAAATTCTCTTTTTCATGAAATATCTTAAGAACGTGAAAGATATCTTAAAAAAAAAAAAAGAAAAACAGAAGTTTAAAGAAAATTTGCATCGTTTCGTTTTGTCGATTACAATGCGTAAAAAAAAGTTTTCGACGAATCAATGATTTTCGAATTACTCTTCCCCACCATCAGCGTTCCTTAAAAGAATATTTTTTTTTTTTTATATATTGAAATATCTTTTGATATCCTCTTTTCATAAATTCGACTTATGTTAAATTTTCTTTTTTTCGATTAAATAAACCAATTATTATCAAATTTGGAATCTATTTTTAGTAGTTTTCTTTAACGAATTAGTGTTAAGATGCAATACTTGAATAATAAGCACGTACTTGTTTAAACGTCTTCTTTCATCACTATATATAATTTTAAAGGAAACTTGAAAGGAACATTTGGAACAAGAGTGCAAGAAACTCTACTATTCCGTCCAAAATATCATCGAAACATTTCAAAACTTACTTTGGCCAAATATATCTACCGAATATTGGCAGCAAAGCCTACTACCACTCAATTTAACGTGGTATTGCAAATCGTCGGGACAACACTACTCAATTCAGTTAAATCAGTTGATTTTAAATCTTCAATCATTCCAAAAAAACAACTCGTATGATTCGGCTATTAGGTGTGTTTAGTTTCCGGATATGAGTCAATTTTGTGCGAACATTATCGGACAAAATTATTCTCTTCCTAGACGAAAATATCAATCTATATACATTCACGCAATGATATAATTAAATTGCGATCATTAACCAATAATCAACTTTCTTCGCCCAGATTCAACGATCTTCTCGAATATTTATGGTTTAAAAGAGGATAACTAGAAACGCATCACAGCGAATTTCAATATTCTATTGTAGATTTTTGTTTCTGAATTTCTGATTAGTGTACTGCAGCGTTGGTTTTTATGCAATGTACATACTTCTGCTAAGTCTGACGAAGTATCCTTTTTTCAAACATTTCTATAAGATATGCATTCATTTATTGTATCAATTATTAAACCGATTATCACTGTTTCCGTCGTTTCCTACTTATATAACTCACCCGTACGTAAAAATATATAAAACAATAATAAGAATGGTTATATATTCATTTTATTAATAAGAACTGAAATTAAACTGTGTCATAATTAAATTCAATATTAATAATTTTCATGTACTTGAAATAAATTTAAATTATTCAAGTATTGCATCCTGAATCCAGTTTATTAAAATAAATAAATAAATAAGATACTGCTGAAAAGAACCAAATTTGTTAATAATTAGTTTATATAAGTAAAAAAAAATGTTAACAAATAATTTATTGACTTTTATGAAAAGAGTGTATTTAGAAATATTTCAACATTTATGCTAAATCAAATTTTTTTAAAGAAATGGTGATGGAAAGGAGAGGTAACTCGAAAATCATTGATTTCTCAAAAACTTCTTTTTTACGAAGTTTAGACAAGATGAAACGATGTAACGATTAAGTAGACGCGATGAAACAATGCAACTTCCGTTTAAACTTTTTTTTGAAGATATTTTATGAAAAAGGTTATTACGAATTTTTTCAATGGGTGACTTCACCCCTTCGAACCGAATTATGGAATAAACGAAAAATAAGGTTGTATATATAAAGTGGAAATGGCATACTTGTATTCAAAGTTTAAGAATTTGTTTAACTTTCAAACTACCTACCCCATTAGATGCATTTTAATTTACAAATTATTAATAATAATTTCTTTTTTTATTTTTAACACGATAAATGAATCGCAAATAATGAAGTATTTTTAACTCTAAAGCAATATAATTTGTAACTAATGTTATAAATGAAATAATTTTAAAAATGGATGTCGGTCGTTAACAAAAGAAATGAATTCGTACGAAGATTGGAAATGCTTTAACGTATCCTTAAACAATTCAAATTATCCAAAGAATTTTTCTTTGATGTTAAACGCCTTAAACATTTTTTTCTTATTTCCGTCCACTAAAAATTCATCGGGCAAAAATTACAACTGAAAGATTCATCGACAAATTCAACCTCTTCTTCTTCTCATCTATAACAATGGAAACCAGTTTACGGGATGCCTTTTATAGCGCAATAAACGGCGCATAAATTACGATAAAAGAGTTCTTCTAGTTTTTCAATGGAGTCCAACAACAACGACGACGACGACGACGACGGAGATCAACAGCATCTTTTCGCGTCGGCGCGGAGGGACAAAACTTTCACGTCCTTATACGCAACCGACATCCTGTCCGCCATAACGACCTAGCTCGGGAAAATGTCAACGAAAATGTCGATGTTAGAAAGGCTAATCTCTCTCTCTCTCTCTCTCTCTCTCTCTCTCTCTCTCTCTCTCTCTCTTTCATTCTTTCATTCTTTCATTCTTTCATTCTTTTTTAGTATCTCTAAAAAGAAAGATAGAAAAAGGATAACACGAGACAAGATATCCTACGTGTGAAAAATAATCGATTTCGAGAAAATTAAATCGTGATTTCCGTTTAAAAATTTCCATATTTTTTTTTTTTTTTTTTTTTTTTTTTTTTTTTAATAGATTCTCGAACATCTCTTCGTTACTCTTTCGTTAGTATTGTCGTCGTCGATCTAATATCGACTTCCAACAAAATCTACAATCGCCTCGTGTGCAATTTTAAATAGCGAGACTACAATCTATAATTTGCGATTCCAATCGATTTATCGAGTCTATTCGAGTCGGCGAAACGATAAAAGTTAAAAAAAAAAAAATAAAGAACGATTCAATTGTAAGGAGAGAATTAAAATCAAAATGTAACGAGCACTCCTGTTCGTTTTCTCTTCTTTTTTCTTTTTTATCTTTTACCTTTTTTTTTTTTTGATATATATATATCTTTACTCGAAGCGTTTTTTTGGAGTCGCAATTTGCAAGATTTTACGAGAAAATTCGTGACACTTGAGATTTACGAGCTGAACGTATCATGATTTATTGGACTGCGTGAAGGTAACACAAAAATACTCATATTTTTGTATTTCAATGTTACTATTACGATATTGTGTTTTAAAAATAACAAGAGAAAGAGAAAAAGAGAGAGAGAGAGAGAGAGAGAGAGAGAGAGAGAGAGAGAGAGAGAAGTTAACTGTTCACAGAAAATGAATGGTTTTTTTTTCGTGATAGAAATGTACTAAATGAACCGTTTATTTTACATTTTTATTAAGAAATCTTAAATCATGGCCGTAATTATACATTTTAATTTTCATTAATTTATATAAATATTTTTATCTTCCTACGTATAAAATTTTATTTTTCATTGAAATGAATTTCATATATGCGATACGCGCTAACCGATCAAAAATGTTCTCTGTTAACACGTTAACAGGGACAGATGGCACGCAAAATGATGATTCACGTAAATGAACGTGGCCTCGTGACAAGTATACTACTCTCTAACAGGAACATACGAGTTATTTTATACATGAGATTATAACGCTTTTCGTTTGTGTGTGTGTGTGTGTGTGTGTATATATATATATATATAGAGAGAGAGATAGTAGTATATTGCGTTAACGAAAGGCACGTAGATCCTGCAAAATTACTGTGATGTTGAATTCCTTATGAATTCTTTTTATTTTTTTGTACACGACCGATCGCAAACGACACGTCTACGATTACGAAGGCGATATAAAAGCATGACGGAAAGGATAAAAACGATAGAGGCCTTTTTTCTCGGATATTAATAGCTCCATTGGAGTTCCTCGTGCCTTTTAACGATGAATTATTAATGCAATTATGAGGATTGTTGGATATACGTCATAGAACGAAGATCGGTTCGATCTTTGATTAATTACATTCAATGTTCTCGCCTTACGTATGTGTATTAATGTATATTTATGTATATTAATACATATTTGTAAATGACATATGAACATAAAAAAGAAATGAAGAAAAAAAAAAGAATTTCAGCATAGTCCTCATTCGTTGGGATCATTGAAATTATTATTTTTTTTCGATTTGATTTAGAACCTTTCATTCATATTAGATCTCGTTTATTAAACCAGACGACTATTCGATAATCAATATAATTCATTCTTTCGTGTATGTCTACACGGTGAGGTATTTAAATATTAACACTGATAGATACTTGTAAATCTTGTAGATGTTATAGATATTAAATGTAAAAATAATTTATATGAAAATATGACCGACGAAAATTTTATTAAATACCTCACTTAATAGATATTACATCGAGTTAATTTAGTTCTAGAAAAATCTTATTAATTTAATCCAATGCGTCGTATATAATAATAATAATAATAATAATAATAATAATAATAATAATAATAATAATAATAATAATAATAATACCGTTCGGCGCGTTCGTTCTTGTCGCGTAATTAAAAATTTTAATCGATCAGTTTGTGCCATTGAAAAATTAAAAATTCGTATCGGATTAATAAAAGTTCATTCATTTTTTACGGAAATAAAAGTTAACTCTAATTATCCAGTAAATTAATATGTGTCCTGCATAGATGATAAAGAGGTCAGAGGAGATATTTTAGGAGCGGGTGTCAATTTTTCTTTCGGCAGGTGAGCGGGAGGGAGGCGCTGCTGACCGGTGGCGGCGGCGGCCATGCGCCCTGGCCCGCTAATACAGCCGAGCCGCCGCAGGCCTCCCCGTCGCCAGCATCAGGTGCCCTATCGGCTGCACCATCATCAAATCTCCCAACATCAACAACAACAACAACAACAACAACAACAACAAGAATACCAACGTCAATGTCATCGACGACATCCTCGATCTTGTTCACGTCACCGGGACGAACAACAACAACAACAACAACAGCAGCAGCAACAACAGCAAGAAGGCCAACGTCATCATCATCATCATCATCATCATCATCATTATCATTATTATTATTATCATCGTGATCATAATCGTCAACAGGAACGTCAACGTGCAGGCGGACGTAGAAGAGATTTCCAAAGAGGACATTTATTATCTTCGAGAAAGAGTCTTCTCGTTCTTCTGTTGTTGGCAAGCAGCCCTTTGGTCCTTGGCCTGGCCGAACCATCGTCCACACTCGAATGGCAAAGAAGGCCAAGCTACACTTCCTATTCTCCATCTTCCTCGCAAACCGACGGATCCTCGAAGCAGGCCTTCTTCGATAGGAACGCCATCGATAGAAACGTCATCCTTAGCTCTGCCTCGCAAACGAGAATGCCGCCGAACAAGTCGCAGAATCTAACGATCGGATACCTCACAGCTATCAAGGGTGGTCTCAAGGATCGACAGGGACTCGCCATTTCTGGTGCTCTGTCCATGGCGCTCGACGAGGTAACTTTGTTTTTCTTTTCCTTTATATTTTGTCTATTAATTATTTTGGAAATCCGTTCGGTCGATTAATTTTATATTTTCTCTTTTTGTTTATTGATTCGTTTTGCTTTTTTTTTTTTTTCTTTTTTCTTCTTTCTTTTTTCGTTTCGTCGTTTCGCCAGCAACGAAAATTTTTGACGGAACTTTCACACAAATCGCGTACGACGATTTGATATCATTTAATCTGATATCAACCCTTACTGCATGATCCATTACCTTTGTTATCATATTTTTGTTATCAATATTTCATTATCGATGTTTTTCTTCTTTTTGTCTACTTTGTTTTCATTTTTTTTTTGTTTTTTCTTTTAAGAAATTTAATTAAACAAAACTATATTATAAATATCAATGCGTTGTAATTCCAGCTTAAGTCTATCTAAGATATAGCAAGAGATTATAATAATGATCTCCGTCTGAAAATAAATAGTTGTATAAAAAAAAAAAAACTCGTAAACGTATAATTGTGAAGCAAAGTATACGAATTGAATTTACCAAAGGATCAAAAGCAAAAATTCTCTTCCCTTTCGATATATCGGACCGGTCAAACGTTCTCTCCGATCGTCCGAAAGAGCAGCACGTAGTACCAACGTGTGGTGGGCTCGACGGTGGGCTCCTCCAGGAGGTTCGATAATTCATTCGAGGAGATCGGTGCGTTCGCGGTGACCGTGAGATCGTTTTCGCCATCTCCTTCACCGAATCAAAGTGGGAAGAGGAGAAAGGTAGTAATACTCTCTCTCTCTCTCTCTCGCCCCCTTCTTTTTCTTCTTCTTCTTCTTCTTCTTCTTCTTCTTCTTCTTCTGAAAGGAACAGCAGCAACAGCAGGAGTAAAGTAACTCGACCGATTCCACATCTTTCTCTCTTTCTCTTTTTCTTACTTTCTTCTTTTAGTTTCTCTTCGCGAAAGAAAATAAAGAGAGGGAGAGAAAGAGAGAGAGAGAGAGAGAGAGAGAGAGAGAGAGAGAGAGAGAGAGAGAGAAAGAGAGAAAGAGAGACTCCTTCGTCGCTTGGGTTTAAAAATACAAGACTGGCATTATTTGCCGGTCCGCCCACGCGAGCACCAACGAAACTGCACTCACGGCCAACCGTGAGAAGAATTCGTTCGCGATCAAGAACGCCTCTTCCTTCTTTTTCTTCTTCTTCTTCTTTCTTTCTTACTTTTTTCTTCCTTCTTTCATTCTCCCCCGACCTCCCCCCACTCGTTTTATCCCAAACTCGACTCCGAGAAGAGATCTCTTTGCAAGCTGCGGTATGCATCCGTTTGTCTTTCCTCTTTCTCTCTTTTTCTTTCTCATTCGTGTGATACACGATTGTGAATATGTATTTCTATGTGTGTATGTTTGTACGAGCGCGTAAAAAGTGGGGAGAGAGAGAGAGAGAGACTGAGAGAGAGAGAGAGACGAAGAGAGAGAGAGAGAGAGAGAGAGAAGAAGTTACGGGTTGGGAATGCCCGAAATGAACCGATCGTATCGCGAGGCCCGAGCTGTAGCCACCACCCTGGCGCGAAAATAAAACGCCGTTATGTCAAAGATTAATCGGCCATCCGCCAGTAATTACCAGCCGCGAACCGTATCCACCCCATTTCGCGGCTCGAGATTATCGCGGTGTATTCGACTATCGATTTTTTCTTATTAATTTCAAAAAGCTCGATCTCGTTCGTTCGTTCGTTCTTTCGTTCGTTCGTTCTTTCGCACCTTGGCCTTTCTCTCTCTCTCTCTCTCTCTCTCTCTCTCTCTCTCTCTCTCTCTCTCTCTCTCTCTCTCTCTCTCTTTACTCTTCGTGTCGAGAGACACGTCTTATCAGTGGCTTCTTTCTTTTTTCTTTTTTTTCTATTTTCTGTTCTTTCTCCTCCCTTCCCCCCACCCCCGCCTCGTTTTTCGTTTCTCCTGGTTCGATCTCAATTCGAAATCCGTGAGATCCTAGAAATTTCGTGAATTTCAATGGAAAGAAATACAAAAGAAAACAAAAAAGTGATTACAATACTTTCGGCGTTAAATTATGAATTAATTAGATAAAGCATTGAAGAGAGAAAACATTGAACGAGCTATAGTCTTCTTCATTCTTGTTAACTATTACATGCACGTACGTGGTTGAGAAATTACAATGTATCAACGTTATATACATTTAATGTATAATAGATTTTAACGTACGCGAAACGATTTTAGTCCTTCAATGAAATCTTGTAAAAAAAAAAAAAAAAAAAAAAAAGAAAAACAGAAAAAAAGAAGAATTTCTAAGAGAATTAAATTATCGAAGATAATTCAAATCGTATGCTACGTCATCTCATAGTATAACTAAATCTTGGAAAAATAATCGAAACTATTGATCGACCGAGATCGATTCCCGACGTACATACAGTACGATCGTTCTCGGTCCCTTCGTAAGTACTTTTCCCTCGAGTATTTACGTCAAATAACCGTTATATAACCATCTTAGTTATTGTCGCCGATATGGAAGGACAAAATTTCACTGACGCGTGAAAAGTCGACAATTGAAAAAAAAAAAAAAAAAAGAAAAAAAAAACTTTATAAAGAATAACTCGGAGAGTTCTTCGGAGTTCGCAAGATAAGGCGCGCAGGAAAGGCGCGCGCAGGAAACGACTGCGCGGCCGCGTTTATTTATATACCTCGATATGTCACGCAAGAGTAAGCATCGCGATTGCAATGTCGAACTCTCCTGGCGTGTTGCTGCCGTAAGCAGAACGACACTTACTTCGGCGACTTATAACGCGGCCTTTATCCGTCATATATACCTACCATATCGTAATAAGCGTTCTTCGTGGTTGGTGGTCGCGAGAACGCGTTCTTACAAGCGTGTGCAGGTGCACCTTGTACGGTTTATCCTCGTCATTGCGTTCGGTTGAATGAAAAAAAAAGTGCGGAATTTGCCGCGTAAACTGGAGCATACGTGGGGGGATAGAATGAGAGATCGGTAAATGGAACGTTTCGATCCGAGAGGGAGAGAAAGAGAGAGAGAGAGAGAGAGAGAGAGAGAGAGAGAGAGAGAGAGAGAGAGAGAGAGAGAGAGAGAGAGAGAGAGCAGTCGTCACGTGCGTGAAATCGATGATAAAGATCGTGGGATCGTTCGAGGCGTCGTCATTTGTCAATTAATCGTCATTAGAAATGCAGAAAAAAATCGTTAGAATGATTGTTCGTATTTTTATATTTGTTTCTTTTTTTTTTTTCTAAAAGGACTTATTTATCTTTTTTCTCTTTGGGGGCGGGGGAAGGATTTCTCTCTCTCTCTTTTTTTTTATAATTTAGCAGAATAGAACGAACACGTCGTAAAATATTTTTCATCGTCCTTGAAATTCGACATTTCGTTTCTTTCCGTTGCGTTGCCTTTCAAAACTGGACGCCCTTCATCGTTCGAAAAAGTAACCAACCAATTGGTAAAATTGCAAATACACGTTCTCGTACATGCGTACACTTTCTTTCCATTCCTTATTTGTAACGTTAAAATTATTCGTTTCATTCGGAAGGAGCAATAATTAAATATACATTCGGAGGTGCGCGAATGAAGTCATTTAAATTGAGTATCGGAGAAAACATGCGGCTCCATTTCAATGCGTTATTTATCGATCTATATACCATTCAATCGCTGAGAAAGAATGTATTTTTCAAAAATTATATAAAAATAAAATTTCACGTGATATTGAATTCAGCAAATTTATGACAGCATAAATTAAATTAAGAAAAAAAAAAAAAAAGAAAATGAAATTATAAAAATTTCCTCGATAACGTTAAAATAAATGAAACGAAGAAACATTTTTCTTTCTCATTTGTCTCTTACAGTACGTATACGTGCATTCAATTATTAAACAATAAATTATAATCAATGCTCGTTTGTTCCCGAAGTATATATTAAACGTTAATATTTAATGAGGAATGCGTTAAAAAACGTTCCAATAAAAAAAAACATTAAGAAGAATCTTTAGTAATCCGTGTTCGAGAAATAAACAACGAATAAAACGTGATGGTATGGTACGCTGGTTTTTTTTGGCGGTATTCCCAAAACTCGTGTCGCGAGTATAAATTCGCTTCAACGAGGGTGCAACTCGCAAAATATCTTGTTCCTCCTTCCCTTTTTCTCTCTCCTTCTTGCGCTCTTCTTTATTCGCGTAGGAGGCATGCGAGGACGCAAAGTAGCCACTCGTATAATGGCTTCTGTGCACCGTTCAAAGGTAAACTCACGGATCCGCGGAAGGAGACACAAAAGAGAGAGAGAGAGAGGGGGGGGGGGTGGAAGGGGAGAAGGGTTGTCTAGAAGGATTTATTGCACGTGCGAACTTTTCAACGGTACCGACGGTTATAATTTCAACTCGCATTGGCAAGCATGTAAATTGGCACGCCGGCGACTGTGACTACTTGGAAAAGTATTGTTTGCTGGAATTCAGATTTGCATAATAACCGAGCGAATGATATTTATACGGGAGCCGGATATACCGAGTACTAAGATTGTACACGAGAAAAAGAGAATGAGAGTGAAAGAGAGAGTGAGAGAGAGGGCGGGAGGAAGAAGGGAAGAAAGAAAATAAGAGAATATCGTTATGGAAAGCATTTTCAACATTTTCTTCGATCCAAACGTATTGGGAATTCTTTTCGTTTATCTAACAGGTCGAAAAGCTCGATACTTCGTTTCTTTTTTTTTTCGAATTATTCTAAACTATCCGTTACAAATGTCCAAAGATTTGCATACTTTGTTTCCAGATCAACAACGACCCTAACATCTTGCCAAACGTGAGACTGCAGATGCGTTGGAGCGATACAAGGGGAGAGACCGTGGAAGCTACGAAAGCGATGATCGACATGATCTGCGAAGGGGTCATGGCCTTCTTCGGGCCCGAAGGCTCCTGCTACGTTGAGGCTATAGTCGCTCAGTCACGAAATATACCTATGATCAGCTACGTGAGTATTTATCATGATTAAGTATTTATAAAAAAAAAAAGTGAGAGAAAAAAGAAAGAAAATAAACAAGTAGGTAATAAAAGAAACTCACTCTGATAGATTAATCTTCGAATATTTCCATGAGAGTGTAGGTAACAAAAAAATAAACGAACATAACACACGTACACACGTACATACGTCAAGTTTAGATTATATTATTAATCATTGTACATTTACGTGAACATTTTTAGCGAAAGAGACAACTCGGCGAAATATCGACGAACCGAAATTAAAAAATAGCACACATTAATCTTAAAGTCTACGCGGACGATTCCGTAAAAAAAAAAAAAAAAGAAAAAAAAATTAAAAAATAAAAAGAAGAAAACAAACAAAAGACCAAACGAAACAAAACCCAACGTGATCTTAAATTAAACCGGTATTTAAATAAACGTCATCGTAAAATTTCTTCCTTCACGAATAATTTTTATCTGAAAAGGAGAGAACGTAAAAGCTTCTAATCACGCGAATGATGGATGCAGGAACGTCGAAAAAACATCGCAGACAGGAGGATTAATTTGGTGGGAGCGTGAGAAAATACGTGGACTCTCTCTCGCTCGCTCGCTCGAAAGCTGTCGTGTCGTGTCTTGTCAAAGACGAACTAGACGAGGGTATTCTTCGACAAACCGAACACCCGCGGCGCGACGATATAATTACGGGTTACGTTTACCCTCTCGCGTGCAAACCTGTGCTCACATCCACGTGTTCCGATGCATCCTTTTACCTGTAATATATATCACACATATAACACACACACAAACACATTAAATCTATCGAAAAGTTTTGTTCATTTATTTTCTTTTATTTATTTATTTATTTATTTATTTTTTTTTTTTTAAGTAAAAAAGAAATAAAAAATTTATATAACTGCTGCATCCGATGCATCCTTTTACGTATAATATATATACATATACATACATACATGTACAAATATCAGATCTATGGAAGAATTTTGTTCATGTATTTTTTTAAGTGTTCAAGTAAAAAGAAATAATAAATTTTGGATATCACCTTTGTGGAATTTAATTAACAATATCATTTTCGTTAATATCGAAAATTTTTTTTTTATCGCTATAGAAGTTCTTTCAAAAACTTTAGTTAATTATATAATATATATATATATAATATTTTAATTAACAATTTTTGATTAACAATATCATTTTCGTTAATGTCGACAATTGTTTTTATCTTGATGGAAGTTCTTTAAAAAACTTTCACGATAAAATGGCTTAGCTTCTTTTATAAATAATTGTGCCCTAAGCAGAGACATAGCGAACTTTTCGTTCGACTTAATGTGGGTCGTATAGTATATACATACGTATGTATGCGTGTTTATATTTGCGTAGATCATTAGGAACTTTGAGTATTGTAAGAAATGGACGTAAAGTGATTAGATATACGTCTATCAGATTTTTCTCATTTTTTTTCTACTAAATCTCGTAATGTACGTTTAATCGACCCGTCACTGTTGATTACGTGAAATCTGTTTCTTTTGTATACACGCGCGCGGCTCTCTCTCTCTCTCTCCTTCTCTCTCTCTCTCTATCTCTGTATGCATGTATGTGTGCGTGTATTCTTAAGTAGGTAATATAATAAAATTCGATGGAAAAATCGATCGTGATATTCGAGATAAGATCGATTTAATTCGAAGGCGGTCGAAGACCGGACTGGAATGGTAAACGTTTTATTATCGCATCCGATCTTTATCGATAATTTTATCGACGATCGATCGGCACGCACAAGGTCGTTGAACTTCGAAATATGCAAAGCTCGCGCGATTAGCTTCGATAAACCGCGATAAACGCGACGGGCGAACCCTGCTAGCTTGTATGTACTTGACGACATTCCAGTAATGCCGATCTTATGGCTCGAATTAGTTACTAATACGTACGAAATGCACGCGCACATATACAGTGACTCACAAAAGTATTTGAACACTTGCCATGAAATACTTTATTAATTATAATAAGTATATTATATAACACTTACCGACATATTATTAACATTGGATGGAGGTATGACTCTCTAGATTATATAGGTATAGTTTCAAGAAAATCGATATATATATACAATAGTTATGATTTATTTCTTACAAACATAAAGATTGTTGAAGCCACAAAAGTATTTGAACACATCGAACTAAGGTCAAGAATTAATGTAAACAAAGTTTTCCCGGTACTAATTGTAAACATTGATTGTCGTTAGTTGTTGTTTTATGTACTTTTGTTAATCCAGTATTCGTGGTAAAATATTACGATATTGATCATGTATCCGAAATGATCTGAGATTTTTGAAAGTAAGAGAATATTAATTGTCAAGTGGCGCAAAGAAGGAAAGACATACGGTGAAATAAGTAAATTATTAAATATAAATAGATCTACGATTCATTACATTATTAAAAAATTAAAATCTGAAGGAATTATAAAAAATAAATACCGTTTAGGTCGACCAAAGAAATTAACGGAACGAGAAGAAAGAGCTTTGATCCGTGAAATAAAAAAAAAAAATCTAAAGATTCCTGCTACAGAACTTGCAACGATAGTTAACAAGAACTTCAAGAAAGATGTACACCCAGAATTATGAAGAAGAATGCTACGTAAAAATGATTTCCATGCCATGGTTCCCAGAAAGAATCCATACATTAGTGATATTAATAAGAAGAAAAGATCAAAATTCGTTGAAGAATTTATTAGCAAAGATGATTCTTTCTCGTATAAAGTAATATTTTCAGATGAATCGAAATGTAACGTTTTTGGGTCAGACGGACGTAAGTTTGTTTGGAGACAAGCAAATACAGAGATGGAAGTGAAAAACTTGTGTATTACGGTAAAACACGGGGGTGGCTCAATTATGATCTGGGGGTGTATGATCTTCTTAGAAGGAACAATGGATAAATACAAATATTTGAACATTTTGAAACAAAATTTAGAGGGAAGTGCAAGAAAATTGGGTATTTACGAAGATTTTTACTTTCAACAAGATAATGATCCTAAACATTCCGCAGGAATTGTTAAGTAATGAATTATATACAATATCCCCCACATGTTAGTCACACCACCACAAAGCCCTGATATTAACCAGATTAAACATCTATGGGCAATAATAGGAAAAGAATTAAAAAAATTTAATATAAAATCAAAAACAAGTTTAAAAGACAAAACACTCGAAATATGGAGTTCTATATCACCAAGTGCTATAGAAAAATTAATAAAGAGTACGCATAATCGCTTACAAGATGTTATTCATGCCAAAGGTAGTCCTACTAAATATTAAAGGCTCAAAAGTTAACTGTTCAAATACTTTTGTGGCTTCAGCAATCTTTATATTTGTAAGAAATAAATCATAACTATTGTATATATATTTCGATTTGCTTGAAACTGTACCTATATAATCTAGAGAGTCATGCCTCCATTCAATGTTAATATGTCGGTAAGTGTTCTATAATATACTTATTATAATTAATAAAGTATTTCATGGCAAGTGTTCAAATACTTTCGTGAGTCACTGTTTGTATACGCATCATCAATTTTTTATTTCGACATGCGACTATAACTTCGATGTCGCCATTTTTTTTCATTTCTCTTCTTTTTATCTTCGTTTTTTCTTTTTTTTTTTTTTTGTACGCTCCGATCGCTCGGTCTTTTTATTTAAAGCGATTAAAATTAACGCGACTATTCATCAAATCATGTCTGTTATTTGTAATTCATTAATATTGACAAATATTTAGACAAATGCCTAGTGTAGATCATCGCATATCAATGTTAGTTCTATTACACTTGTTTCTTCTATACTTTTGCTTTCTTTTGCTTTGTTTACCATGTTGTCGGTCCATGGCTCAAGGTTGTAATAGAATGAAACTCAACGATAGACCGTTCAGCTTTAACTTTGCGTTTAACCTTTAGCGTTTTGCTAGTGTAAACTTTGTTTGCATCAAGTAATGCGTAATTGTATTTATTTTGTTTCGATTCATTTATGATATTATTATTTCGATTCATAACGTGTAATCCTTTTTATTTATTTATTTATTTTTTTTTGTTCAATTTAAGTCAAACATACAACCAAGACTGAAGGAATCCAATAATTAGAATCTTTTCAATTCATTTCATATTTGAATTAAAATCAATTGTTTCTTACTTTCGTTTCAAAATTATGAAAAGCGTAATGTGTTCAGAGAAACAAAATTTATGACGTTTGGAAAAAAATTTATGTATGTATTTAATGTTACGTTAAATAAATCGAGTGCACGTACATCGATTTTAAAAACATAAAGATCGAATAATTTCAATGCTTATGTAAATTTAAAATGATTGATCTTATCATACTGCTTACGGTCAACAATTTTACCGTTTATTCCGAACATGTTATTGCGACTCATTTGAAATGAAAAATAAGTGAAACGTATCTTTTCATTGGGGGATTCATAATATATTATTAGAATTGCCAAATTTGGTAGAGCAGGAACATACGTGAAAATATTTTCGAAGATTTTTCGCAAAGTCTCGAGAGAGACATTCGCGCGCTCGATTAAGCATCGAAGAATCGAATGTTGTCTCCTTGCCAGTCATCGAACCAACCGAACGACCGCCTTCCTCGGAACCTTTATACGCTTTTCGTGAAAGTCGCGGCGACTTCGTTGGTGGCAAAGGTCCCTCGTGAAACGTGGCACGGAAAAGCGTGGATCGGCGAAGGTTCCAGATTCCCTCCAAAGTTGAAAGTCGTTTTCCACGATTACCTATCGACCATCGATTTCTCTCTTTCTTAAACTTCGTTTTAACGCCATCTTAATAACCACGCTGGATCGATTAGAAAAAAAAAAAAGAAAGAAAGAAAAAACATTTCGAAATCGTTATAGAAATTATCTAGAAATCTTTGACATTTCATTGATTTAACTCTTTCGGTACGAGCGTTCTGTTCGCCGTTACACTCCCGCTGTAAGAGGCGCTATTCCGAAAATGCACACGTAGAGTGTGATTAGTCCTCCTTTGTATGAAGATTTTCTTAAGCTAAGTTAAATAAGAAATGTGCTTAATGAAACAATGTTTCTTCCAACGAGTGTCGTTTATAGTTTTAATATTAAAAGACATTTATATAGCATTTATATATTAAGTCATATATAATAATATATTAAGTCATATATATTAATTTATATATTTATATATAACATTTATATATTAAGTCATCGGATGGATGTCGGATATATCCGGCATTCGTCATACACACAGATCATCGGATGGATACCGGATATATTTGGCGCTCGTACCGAAAGGGGTTAAGAAACTCGTTCAGAGACTTGAAAAGTTGACAAATCATTTCCCATCATTCTGTTATTCTCTATCGATCGAGAAAGGGTCATCGAAAAATTGAGAAGTACTTAAATGTCTTATCAACTAATTGACTTATTTTTTAAGTAGATTTTTTCTCCCTTTTTTTTTTTTAATAATAATCAATAATATATTAATATCGAATAAAAAGTTTTTCCCCTCGTATCCTTCACTGTATAAGATTCGGAAATTTTCGAAAGATCTCTCTTTTCTTTTCCTTTCCTTTTCTTTTCTTTTCTCTTACTTCGTATTTGGATACGTAAAAAGGAATTGAAAAAAGACGGATCGACGAACGGGCCGTGAGTACGACGCGTGTAAGACGCCGCCGCGGTAGGCCCTTCTCTCTTGTAAGGAGCTACTTACTTTCACCTAGTTTCACTCGTTATACTCGTCGGCAGTGAGTACCGTCGAGCAAATTTGTCGGATTCCTTTAACGGCGCGACTCTTCCAGACTCGTCTCGAGCGCGTCGACTTCGATCTCATGGCGCCACGCGTCGTCTCTCTTTTTTAATATATGCATTATCTTTCTTTTCTTCTTTCTCTCTCTCTCTCTCTCTCTCTCTCTCTCTCTCTCTCTCTCTCTTTCTTCTTTACCTTTTTACCTTTGCAAAAGTGAAACGAAGGCAGATTGTACTCTCGATTTCTCTCGATATCGCGACCTCTTTTCTCGAATGATCCTCAATCGCTTAAAGTCAAATAATTTAGAATAACTCGAATGATCGTTTATTATTATCAAATATAATAATATTATAATAATACAAAAGAAATAATATTATTAGAGCGAAAAGAATGTATCGTTGTTATTTTCAGGGAAAGATAGAAGGGAGGGAATAATAATACTAATACTAATGATAATAATTTAGAAAATAAAATGATCTGCGACGAAAAGAAAAATGTCTTATTCGTTGTTGTTGTTGTTCGCAAAGAGATTAAAATAAAAGATACGAACCAATCGAGCGTACAAGTATGATAAGTGGAGTATATTTCGAATCGGTGACATCCTCGACTCGCACTCAGCAGCTATTTTCGATGATCGCAGAGAAAGTACGTCGAGATCATAAAGAGAGCGCTTAAAATGCGCTCATGCTTGCGCGTCTCTGCGTCATCCGGGTTTACCAAGAACGAGAGAGAGAGGGAGGAAGAGAGAGAGAGAGAGAGAGAGAGAGAGAGAGAGAGAGAGAGAGAGAAGGAAAGAAAGAGAAATAGAGAGAGAAAGAGAGATCGAAGGCTCTCGAAAGACGAAGGCGACTCGAGATTGCGTGGACCACCCTGTACACGTCCGAGTACCCATTTAGGTACATACGTGTAGGTGGACGTTGAGCTTGTAATGCCCACCTATGTTCCGGAGCGAAGCTCGTAACACGCACGAATACCACGGAAAGTCAGTGGGAACTTTCGATAATGCAACTCGTTGGTACTTCTTTCGTCTCTCTCTCTCTCTCTCTCTCTCTCTCTCTCTCTCTCTCTCTCTCTCTCTTTCTTCCTCTTTTGATATGCATGTAAGAGAGTCACACATATATATGACACCTACATATGTACCTATCTCTCTCTACCTACCTACCTCCCTTCCTCTTCGTGCAACCACCTGTTGATCCTGCTTACGTTACGCGAACTACGAAGCGGATATTCGAGGTGTTATTAAAGCTACCGCTCTATTCGATTCTCTGCGAATAGTTGTGTAAACGTTGCGAACGAAATTCGGAATCATTAACGGATGATTTAAATCGTATATACGTACGCTTATATATATACATACATGCTGCGCGTCAATATATAACAGGGATGACGATGAATCGTAATTTTTATTTTAATGTGAAAAATGATAATCATTTGTCGATAACGTATGTATGTTCTTGTTTGATTTATAACTATCTTATAAGGAAACATCTCATCGCGAATAATTTATCCTTCTGTCTTTCTTTTTTCTATTTTCTTTTTCATCATCTTTTTCTTTTTCTTCTTCTTCTTTTTTTTTTTTTTTTAAATAAAATTTACATAACACCGATGCATATTTATGAAGTGCATTTACGTATGTCTTACTAATCACTACACTCTTGACAATATTTATTTGAGGTAAATAACTATCTATTTATTCGATATAATATTTTACAAAATTATTTCAATTCTTATTCAAATATAATTAATTATTTCTATATTAAGATCGATGTTAGTATGTAATAACAATCTTATAAAAAAATTAATTTTTTGTCTTTTCTTTATTAAAAAAAGAAATTGGCAATATTTAACGTATCCCCGTTCTTTTTCTTATCGAATAAAATGAAAAAGGAAAAAGTTTCTATAATTGAGAACTCGTCGAATTAAATATCATTGTAAATGCGAGGTTATGAAAATGAAAGGTAGGGAAGAAATGGGAGGAGAGTATGATGAGTTACACAGAGACGAACGATCAGTGCTCGGTTCGAAAGGAACGATATTATTCTATCGACGGGGACATTTGCATGAAAACTGCTGATTCTGCTGACCTTCGCGATCTATTTATAGCCGAGCCTGTTGATGCCCCACGCACTGCTCCGTGTGTAGACTCTTACCTGGCCTGGCCTGGTATATTAGCCCGACGTTGTCCCAGACTCCACGTCGTGGACCGATTCTTCACTATTTCTCCTTTCGCATCCGAAAACAAAGTTAGACTCATTAGTACGATGATCTAAACGATGCACGTGCCTTTAATCTTGAAAATTAATTACCTAATTCTTTCTTCTAGTTTCTTCCTAAATAAGAGTATAAATTTTTGAAAATCGTAAAAAACAATTGCTCTAACGCACCTTGACGTATAAGTAAAATTTAAATATGATCAGATCTTTTTGTTTTTATTTTTATATTCTTACTATTTTTTTTTTATTCTTCTCTTCTTTCTTTCTCTTCGTGAAAATAGATTTGATCCTGTCCTCGAGATAAATATTGGAACTAGAGGACGAATGAACGTCTAACTAATCGTTGTGCTTGTAGTCTAATTACGACAACAAATAAATGACATTTCTCTTTTCCTTTTTTTTAGTCTTGTTTTTTTTTCTTTTTTTGTTTATTTTCATTTTTTTTTTTCTTCTAAAACTTGATCCGTAGAATCGATTCTGAAATCTCATACTCTGTACAAGAAATCGATCTATCATGGAAATATATTTAAATGTCATTGAGAAAAGTGGGAACACATTTGGACGTTTTTGGTTGATAGTAACGATGTAGTAGGTGCTATCTTTAAGTAAGTAGTGCGGACAGACATTTATGAGAGAAGCGTAAGAATACCGGTTTTTCGAGAATCGATCCGATTCGGCCGGCGCATTATCGTTAATTCGCGACTGAGTGTATAATTATGTCGCGGGAAAAGAGTGTTCGTTAATTGGCAGCTTTCGTCGAGAGTAAGGAAATATTATCATCTATAAAGGGATCGAAATGAATTCTCTCTCTCTCTCTCTCTCTCTCTCTCTCTCTCTCTCTCTCTCTCTCTCTCTCTCTCTCTCTCTCTCTCTCTCTCTCTCTCTCTCTCTCTTTAAATATAAAGTTTTATCTATACTTTCTTTGTTCCTTTCATTTTGTTACTCTTTTTTTTTATAATCGACCTAGATGCATTATTACGAACGAGAAAAAGACAGACAGACAAACAGAGAGAGAGAGGGAGAGAGAGAGAGAGAGAGAGAGAGAGAGAGAGATTTATTGAATAAAGTGGGTCAATTGATTTTTACATAACATTATCCGATTTATACGATTAATATTTTAGTACGAAGCCAAGTAGAATCGAAGGCCTTGAATCGAAAGAATATCATTCAAGAGAGAATCCATTCATTGTAATTGGAGTAGAGAGAAACAAAAAGTGAGAAAAAAAATAAAATGAGAGAATGATGGAGAGAGAGAGAGAGAGAGAGAGAGAGAGAGAGAGAGAGAAAGAGAGGGAGAGGGGGAGAGAGAGAGAAAGTGGAACGAAAAAAGAAAACAGATGGAGGGTTCTTGTCTCTTTTCTGTGTTCACACACAGCTGAATTTTATTTATAGAATCGAGTATGAAAGAACGAATAGAACGTGGGAAAACTCGTACGTACAGGTTTTGTGTGAACCGATTTCTGTTCACTTTGAAGACGTGTATTTACTGTGACTCGGATGGGAAAACTATTTTTAGAGAAATTGTGAAATAATTACAATTGCGTTACGTATGTAAATACGTTTAATCGTAAATGATGAACAGAAGATAAACAAATAAAGATAATTTTATTCTCTTCTATTCGAAATTTTCGGTAATGCGCGTTAGAGCAATTCGTGAACTCGAACATATAAAATAAAACGACAATGAATGTCGCCGAGAGAGAAATAAAAAAATCGTAATACGAAATATAAAACAGAAACGTAAATCGTAGGAAAGTCGTTTAAGGTTAAAATTAAAAACACTGTACGGAGTCGACCGAAGACTGATGAAGTCATCGATAATTAAAAATAGACGATACTGACATTTGAGTCATCTTCGTTATGGGTACGAGAAAAATAAGAGGCTAGTCGTCTCTGTCGATTATTGTTACAGTTATTTATAGATACGATCGAAGGATCGAAGGATCGAGAGAGAGAGAGAGAGAGAGAGAGAGAGAGAGAGAGAGAGAAGAAAGAGGATTAGATAGAAATGTAAATGAAAGAAAATACGATATGGAAGGAAGTATCGATTTTGGAAGAATTATTTAAAGTTTCTCTCGTACGTTTATTTAATTTGGATTGTTTTTTCTTCTAATCTCTAACTTCTTTGATTAAACGTTTATCTCAATATTGCACAACGATATGAGTTAATTAATATCGATTCGTAAAAGGAAGATGTTCGCTCGTTAAAGAACGACTCTTGCGTAAACACGAAGCTGAGCACAAACTATCATATCTTTCAACTTAATTCTCGTTCATCTCTCCTCTCTCTGTAAGATAGTAACTTGAGATATTGGAATATCAAAATAATCATTTCTATTCGTTCATATTCCTCGCTCTTGTTTCACGCTTTCTTATCGTCTCCATTCGAGAAAGAAATCGCTTTGATCTGGACAAAAACATTTTTCATCGGTTCGCTCGATCGAATCGAATTTAGCGCTCGTTATGAGACATCGAAAAACAATTTATATCGTTCTATTCTATTATTAGTAACTCGTACAAAATCAATAATAAAAATCTTTTAATTATTTTTTTTTATCTAAATATTGATATTATCTCCGATCGAATTTACTTTTTCAATAATTTTTTCGTTTTAATCTTCGTTCGGATTTTCAAATCATTTATTTTTACCTACTATTCTGATACAATAACTTTATTCAACTCTTTAAACTTAATAATATTAATAATAAAAATAATAATAATAAAGTTATTCTCTCTCTCTCTCTCTCTCTCTCTCTCTCTCTCTCTCTCTCTCTCTCTCTCTCTCTCTCTCTCTCTCTCTCTCTCTCTCTCATTCACTCACTCTCACTCTTATGTGTCCGCTTAATGTGGGTGCCGCCTTAAGTGACGACGATGCGGCTGGTTTCAGACTAAAATAAACTTAATTAATCCTTAATTGGTCGGTACCAATTATGGTCCCGATGTAGCGACGCGTATTCATTCGTTCAACAAGAATGTATGACCGGGCAAACGCGATGTTCTTCCCTCGTTTTACGATATCAACACTAAAACAAAGACGTTGCTCCATTCGCCCCAAGATTTCAAGAAATTTAAATGGCCGTTTAATTTTTTAGCACGTTGCTGTTGTCGTCGTCGTCGTTTTTACACATTACAGGTAGTTCTCACGCTTATAAATATATTTACTTTTAAGCAGATATTAGAACGAAAGTAATTATACATTATCATAATTGCTATTGTTTTTTCTTTCTTTACGAAATTTAACGAACTTAACTAAATTGTTACGCATATATATTATTACATTAAACATTGTTATATATTGTAATTCTATGGTTACATATAATTTTTAAGATTTAATTACCGTCGATACGTCAAGATAATTTCACGGTATAGTATTACGGCATAGCGTTGAGATAAACGTGTTTTTCCAAGTAAGAATTCTTGACCGCGAATTTTCAATGCAATATGGATGATCAATAAGCCACGCGGTATTGCTCCACCTTCCGTCATTTTCTCTATGATCGAGGCTCGTACACCGACAACGCTATATGGAAATTACTTTTTTTTTTTGAATTCTAATGAGAACTGGGGTTGGGCCGAGATGCGAGGATCGTCATCCATCGAGAATCAGTGCAAGGTCGCCTTTTACTTACGTACGTCATTCTCTACAATTTTTCGCTTCCGTGTTCGCCGATAACTTATATTTCATTTGAAATTTCATAAGGAAAAAAAAAAGAAATAAAAAAATGTTATCCGTGCGACTATGTCGAATCGATTAGAATTTACTGCGATACGTATAACGTGACGTCGAATCGATCGAATTCCGTAGCTTCGACACAAAATATTCCCACTTTTTTTCTAATCTCAAATATTCCCACTTTTTCTCTCTAATCTCAAATCACGCGTCTCTCGATCTTTAGACTTGAATACAATTCTTAAAATTTTTCAAGCTTATCGACGAAGAATGCGATTCTTTATATTATTGGCTTCGTATCTTTATCGATCTCAAATAGATATATCCGTCGTTTACATTTCTTAAAGAGAGAGAAAGAGAGAGAGAAGCAGTAAGAAAATTAAACTTTAACGGTTAATATCTATTTATCGAACGATAAATATACTTTTATTGATCGCATTACCAAGGAAATAAAATTTCTTCTCTTTTTCGTCTTCCCCCAAACTTTCCTAAGCTGCTATTATTCTATCTTGATGAATCAAAGAGATATTACACAACGTATAAACTACCGCACGTGGATCCTCGAAAACGATTTTAACTTTCTCATACAAATCCAAGAAAAATAAACGAACGCGATCAAAGATTATAATTATATTTTTTATAACTTTCCAATGGCACGAACAAATCAAAATCTCCGTGTGCGTGCGCGCGCGCGCCCGCGTGTAATATAAAAAATATAGTATCGAATCGTATCTCGAAACGAGCCAATCGCAATTTCGTATTACTCGATAAACATATAATAAAGTAGACTTTAAATATTGAGCTCTCGCGCGATCATATTACATTAACAAATCCTTCAATCGATTGAATTCGATTTACGTCGATTCGGTGAAAGTACCCTCGTTTTCTAGAGAAAAAGAAACGTAAGGAAAAAAAAAATCATTCAACGTAGATACGTACGTACGTACGTACGTGGCGTTAAAATGGAGTAGCTGAGGTAACGATAGATAAATCGAACGATCTATCGATCGTTCCTATGTTCACGGATACAATAACGGTGCGAACGGCGCATAAATCAAACGGCATTACGACGCGGTGCGAACGGTATTACGGCAACCGTATTATAGCGGGTGTCCGTTATCAGTCGAGCACATGTCCAAGTGGTTGCTTTTATCGCCAACTATATTTAGCCAAAAGTATTGCTTAGTCAGAAAACACACGCTCTCTCGCTCGGAATCGACTGACTGGAATCGAGAAAGGAACGAACGTGAAGTGGACGAATTACACATTGATCTGATCAATAAATTCTTTAATTCTAATTACGAACCTACCTATTAATATATCGTAAATAAAAAATACACAGGGAGCAGTCTCGTTATTTTTTATCTTTCCTTATTTTGCTTTTTAGTCTTTTATATTTATTTATTTATTTATTTATTTTTTTTTTGTATTTCCGAGTATAAATGATATTTAATAACAAATATAAGTGTAAAGGAAACGACGAACGAGACGTGCAAGATCATTTGAAAAAAAAAGAAAACAATCAAGCATATAAAATGCAAATTATGAGCTAATGTAATGTATAGAGTAATACATAATGAAAATGATACAAATCTATTACTGTTTATATTGTGCGACTGGTACCACTAATATCAATATAGAGATTTTATCGATTATAATTATCGTATGTTAAATACAATTCTTTGTTTTGTTGATAAAAGTATAGTAGTAAAGTCCTTTTCTTAATCTTTTTTTTTTTATTTATTTTTTTTTTGTATAATTTTCATTAACAAATTTGCTACTTTTAGACAAAATACAAACTTTCTAAATCGTTCTTGGGGGAAAAAGAGTGAAAGCGTAATAATAAATATCTTTAACGTAAAGCTTTTAGGAAATCTTTTCTATACGAATTTTTGATTGATTAGAATCATAATTTTTCCATTTTCAATCATATTATCATCGTTAAAAGTTCTGTGGGATTCAATGGATTCCTTCGATTGATTCGTATCCGTTAAGGGGACTTAGCAAATTGGATAAATTAGAAATTTCCCGTTAGGATCGAGATGTTAAAGCGAGAGAGAGAGAGAGAGAGAGAGAGAGAGAGAGAGAGAGAGAGAGAGAGAGAGAGAGAGAGAGAGAGAGAGAGAGAGAGAGAGAGAGAGAGAGATTGGGTACCCGAGGCGGAACGAGTTCATGATGGTTAATGGACAGAGAGAAAATCTTTATTCTGTTGAAAAAAGAAGATATCCGTTCTAAGACGATAGACTTAGAGACGAGGACATTCCAAATTGGGAATGTTGCGAGTAGTCGTGTATGTACGTAGCCTCGGGTTCGTTCAACGGTATCGGCGAGTCATTAATTTCTTACATTTATTGCACCGTCCGCATACGGTAAAAGACTTATCGCGCGAGTTGCGCCAGGTTTTCGAATGCAGTTGGTTGAAAAAATTAGTAGCACGTGGCGATACCGTTTTATCGTAACTCTACCGATCTTCTTGATGTTTCGTGACGACGATCATCGACGAGACAATCTTTATAAAAATTAATATAAACATAACTTGAGAAATATATTTCTATAATCATATTTCACAATTTTTCAATTGGATTCGATCGTCGTAAAATATCGTGTCAGTGAAATACTTAAAGCATATATAATAATTTTAATAATTTGGAATTGGATAAGTTTTGAACGATGAAACCTAAGATCGGATATCTCGGACTTTATATTCTTCATTTTATTTATTTATTTATTTCTTTTTTTTTTTTTTTTGAAAAACCGATAAAACTTCAAGGGGATTTCGCATCGCATAGAAATAATTTTAATCGAAAGTATCAAAGTATTGGAATATTAAATATGATTCGGAAAATTTCCTTCGACAGCATAAATTTATATTCGAATCGATTATTATTATACTACGATCTAATCATAGCTCGTGTATATTCGATGGATAGAAAGATCGCAGTGCAAGTTTATGAGGCGCGGCGCAGCAATGGTGGTACACAGCCCCGTGGCTCGCTAACTGCCCGTGTTTATCGCGAAGCTAAATATAGTTCGGGCTATTGGTTGGCCGAGCGACAAGGCAAAGGAAAGAAAGAACAAGGCAGGAAGGAAGGATGGCAGGACGGACGGACGGACGGAACGGAACGGAACGGAACGGAACGGAAGGAAGGAAGGAAGAAAGGAACAGGTCAACAGCAACAGTAATAACGAACACCATCGAAGCAGTAGCGTCGTACCAACAACAGCAACGAACCAAGTGCCAGCAACGCGTTCCCATGCTACTCTGTAATTCCCTCTCTCCTTCTTCTACATACATGTTAACCACGCAACGCTCTCACAGAAGAACCGAGAAAGAAAGAGGAAGTTGGAGGATCTCTCGAGTCCGCGGCTACTTCTCGCAAAGAATCCCACTCTCGTACTTCGAACTGGCAACAACTATACAACATAATATCCAACTGCCTAGAATTTGCCCGTTAAAATTCTATTTTGGTCCCAATGGAAAAACACTCGACTCTATCTGTCTATGATTAATGTCGCACGTCCTGATAAATCTTCCAATCGTTTCCCTATATAAATTCAAATCACCATGTCGTTTTCTTTCTCTCTTTCTTTTCTCTTTCTCTTCTTTGGAGTGTTCCGTTTGTCTCAATAACTCGTAAACATTTTTTTTCTTTTATATTTTTTATTTTTTTTTAATCTTCTTTTTCGTTTCCTGCGAGATTTAAATATTCTTAGATAGACATGACATTGTTCAACTTTTAATGAATTACTCGTCGGCTCTCTTTCATTTTTATTTAAAGGTTTTCGATCTATTAACAATATCTTTTTATTCGTGCCGATTAGTTGTTAAACACGATTATGAGTTTTCACGTTGAAACTTATCGTATTTATCGACGACGACCAAGTTGCTCTTTCACTTGTCGCATGCAACCGGGATCAAGTTCATTCGTTGATCGGCTAATGAAGAGAGAACAAAACTTTTCTTATATAACGATATACTATGTTAGTAACGCCGAGGTGATAGAAAGGGCACATTGCTTCTCAACATTGTTATTTACAAGTGATTCACTATCTATGACTCAGTAATCCTTGTAATAATAAATCGTTATTATTCTACTTAATTCTGACCGCAATGTCGCGTACCAAGAAAAAAAAAAAAAAGAAAAGAAAATAATCGAATGCTCGCTACTCGTATGAATTTCAACGAATTTAATAGTACTTCGTAGTAAATAACTAATGCACATCCATATGAGGAGGAATTCTTTCATTGTTCGAAATGAATGAAACGATTTAATGAATATAAAAAGCATAATTTTCAAATTTTATCGCATACATAAAAAAATTGAATTCATAATTTATACTCTATTTTAGTAGTTTCAGATTAAAATATTAATTCGTAGAATTGAAAATATTGTTTGCATATTTTTAATTGTAATACGGAATTCTGTTATTGTTTTTGCTTTTTTTTTCTTTTTTAAATATTCGTGATACACTTAAGCTTATAGATTTAAAGATAAGAATTTTATTATGATATCAGCACCTAAAAATTATTTCTCTGGTCAGATTTTATATTAATATTCAGATTGAATAACTATATATTGTCTTTGAATTTGATAATGTTAATTCGAAGATCCGTATAACATATTGTATAACTTGATTTATATAAGGAAAAAAAGAGGATAAAAATATTTTAATGGTTTTTACATAACAATTTTTAAGAATAATATTATTCCAAACGTTCGTACCAAAATATTATAAGATTATTATATGAATGGTACGATTTAAGAGATTGGTTTATTATTACTTAACGATTTCTTAGAAATATTGCGAGTGTTTATACTGTTTGCGAAGTAATAACAATTACAATGAACGTAGGTGTTACAAAGAGAAAAAAATGAAATTAATACGCAGAGGCCACACTCGCGCGCTAGCTCGCTCGCTCGCTCGCTCGCTCGTCGACGTTATCAATTCTCCCTCGAAATCGAATTTCTCGGCCTGTGGAATCGTGTTTCGATTTACCCACCAGCTTTCAAGAGTTTCGTCACATTCAAGGATACACGAGCGTGCGCGTGCGCAACTCTATCGCTATTTGTCCGTCGCGCTACTATAAATAGACGCTGTTGATTTATGAATAAATGAAAGCACTGCCCTATCCGTGTGAAGGCACGCGTGCGATCGTGTGCTCGATCGTGCCTCCTCGTTTGCGTCGGACGCGTGTGTACCTCTCTCTCTTTCTCTCCTCTCTCTCCTCTCTCTCTCTCTCTATCTCTCGTTTTCCTCTCTTCTCCTCTATCATTCGTGTCTATTTATGTTATTTGCGCGAAGAGATTGCGCCGTATGTCGCCGCCAGATGTTCGAGCTCCGTACTCGCCTATCGAAACGACAAGTTATCCGATTTAAATATTCCCGCGTATTTTTTCTTTTTCAAATTTTTTAAATAGATTTTTCTTCCTCCTCCCTAACCCGACTATATCCACCCCACTCTCTCCCATCCTTTCGCTGGACTGACATGAAAATAGAAAGGATTTTTTTTTTTTCGTTGAAGACCGTAGTCTTGCCAAAACAAAATTTGACGGAACGTACATACGTATTTATAAACGATCGGTTATATATCGTTTCGTAAAAAGACAAAATTTTTTTAATCAAATTTTTTTTAATCAAATGTTACGTTACAATTTTCAATATTTACACTCGTATGAAGAAGTAATCTATCAATTAAGAAAGATAATATGACTATTTCGGCAGCTCTCTATCTCTCTCTCTCTCTCTCCCTCATACAAGTATGGTAGATAAATAAATCATTAGAATGAAATCTAATCGTATTCGATTGCATGTAGTAAAGAATTAGATCAAATATATAGATATTATGAAATAACCGTCGTAATACTGATAAGAGAACTACGAAAATAATGATAGTAACTTCACGATTATGAGAGAGAGAGGGGGGGGAGGGAGAAAAAGAGAGAGGAGAGAGAGAGAGATTGTGTTCAATCGATCGAGATTAA
Organism: Dolichovespula saxonica; assembly: GCA_911387935.1. Classification (NCBI taxonomy): domain Eukaryota; kingdom Metazoa; phylum Arthropoda; class Insecta; order Hymenoptera; family Vespidae; genus Dolichovespula; species Dolichovespula saxonica. The sequence continues at coordinate 7,634,844 of OU426993.1, forward strand.
TTGGCAGGATCTGCGTTTAATCGTCGAACGCTCGGTAGTACTCTGTAATTTGAGTCACCGTCCCTCGAAAGAGAGGAGAGTAATTAATTCCGAGAAGCGAAACAGTTTATTGCATAATGAGAGAACTCATCACGGGCACTTTCGCGAACTGCAACGATTACCTTGAATTTATTTTATATACAATATATATATATATATATATATATATATATTTATATATATATAGAATATCTGCTGTGTTGCGTCGCATTCTCGAACGTTTCTCGTTTCGATCTTTAACAGCGTTCAGAGGAATTCTATTTATCTCGAATGAATATAGGAATGTCAGTGAAAGAGATAAAGAAGAAGAGAAATATAGATAGATATAATCATGTCCCTTGCAATGTTAAACCAAGTACAAAAATATTATATATATTATATATATATATTATATATATATATATATATATATATATATATATATATATATATATATATAATTTTTATACGGTTGAGAGTTTAAATAACATCGAAGGACGTAAAAAGAGAGAAAGAGATTGAGAGAGAGAGAGAGAGAGAGAGAGAGAGAGTGAGAGAGAGAGAGAGAGAGAGAGAGAGAGAGAGAGAGAGAGAGAGAGAGAGATATTATTTACCAATATCCACTGTAATATAAAATAAAATATTCTATATAGCATTAAATTTCTACGTAATAGTATAGAAAATATCGTATTTAAAGGCGTATGAATACGTATGTGTACATACAAATATATGTATATTTATATACGCAAAAAGAAAAAGAACTAAGAGAGAGAGAGAGAGAAGCAAGGGATGATAAAATCCAAATATTTCGAAGGTCACGACACGAAAGAGAAGCAAACGTTCTGTGTCATCATCGACGAGAGAGTCACGAGACGTTCGAACGATATTTTGTCACTTTCACCGAAACACCTGTCGCAGCCGGCGGCTATCCTCTCGTAAGCATGCATACATACATATACATTGGTACATACACGTGTAAATTCATATATACGTATACTACGGAACAATGATCCCAAGGATGATAATGATCGAGACTCCGTCAGCGTGTCTCTTTGACGTCGAAGACGGAGACGTAGCTCGTCGTCGCTTGTTCTCTCTCTCTCTCTCTTTCTCTCTCTCTCTCTCTCTCTCTTTCTCTTTCTCTCTTTCTCTCTTTCTCTCTCTTTCTTAGAGCTCGAGCCACCACGAGCGTCCTTGAAGCGTGTCACAATCCAGCCGATGCCTTTTGATCGTGACCTTTGGCTCTCGTTGCAAGCCGACGGTTCTCAAAAGAAAGATCAGCAACGGTTGCCGTCGGCACTGTCGAAGAATTGAACGACCGAAGATCCAACTCTTCTTCTATGTTGGTGTGTGTGTGTGTGTGACAGAGAGAGGAGAGAGAGAGAGAGAGAGAGAGAGAGAGAGAGAGAGAGAGAGAAAGAGATAGTTGTGGATTTAAACGCTCTCCTCCGTTTATCGCGAGTTTATCGTGCCGTTTTACTGCGACGCGACAAAGTCGACGTCTTTAAATTTTCCCTTCTTTTCCGTAACGCTAAAGGAAATTCTAATGAATATTACGAGTATGTAAATAGAGCAATGTAAGAATTTGAAAAAGTAGATAGGTCTTAATATACAATAATGTCACGAACAACGGAAACATCGATACGAATGATTTTAAATAATGATCGATACAATATTTTGCAACATTATCGTCAATGATAATGTCTTCGATTTAATGTACGACTTACGAAACATCTACTATCATCGACTTATCGAATATTTTGTTAATTATAAAAATAAAATCAACGAGATTTTCAATGGCCATCTCGCGATGGGAATTGTCAGGAATATCGATCGATAATTTAATAAATCTTTAAGTGATTTTAAATTAATAAAAATATATATTCTTTTGCTCGTTGTACGTTCTATAAATTATAGGTGAAAAAAAAACAAAGAGAGTTTGTCAATAAACAATCGACGATGAAAATTGTTGAAAATATCAATTGATATTGAATTCGTTGTAAATTTTAGTCAATCGAAACTTATAGGTACTTTTCACGAAAGATATGTTTTTCGAATTCGTTATTTATTAATTACTTTCATCGTTTCGAAATAATCGGAAAGATAAATGTAAATTTTTCTTTTTAAAGATCTTTTAAATCTTTCGATTTAAAGGATTCAAAGGACGATTATACGGGCAAATACTCTATTACCTTGGATGCAAACATTCAATGCATCGTTGAACATTCCCTCGATAGCGGTCGCATACATAATAACACGCGAATTAAAGCCGTAAGCTGGTTAATAATAGCTGTGTTACGGTCGAGGACGCGAAATACGATTGTTTCGTTTTTTTCTTTTCCTGTATAATATGACGTAATTTTTGAAAAATCTCATAAACTCACCGGTGCTTGTTTTGCTCGTCGGATCGTTGGAGAGAAGTATGTAGAAGAAAAACAGCTAGCTCTAAAGCATGCCAAGAACATCTCGTTAATTTCTGTTCGACACTCGGGAATGTATAATTTATTCTGCGTTGCTAATTCTCTATCTTTCTCTCAGAAAGTCAAGGCTGTTTTGAAATCATTTAAAACGCTTCTCTCCTTTCTTTATTTTATTTCTTTTGAATAGCAAAAGAATTAACAATGAAATACGATCCAGAAATTGTTATCTTTTCTTTCCATTTCATATAATTATTGTTTCTTTTTTTTCCTTTCCTTTTTTAATAAGTGTTGTAAATTACAATACAGAAAACAAAACACATTCGTTATTTAGTAGTCATCGTTTGTACTAAACAATTCAGAAAATTTATAAACGATTCAAATTCAACGATCGTTTTCATTGTACCATTATTCATTGCCGTATATTATTCATTAAGGTATCGTTGGAGTCAAAAACAATTTAAATTGGAAAGAAAATGAGGTCGTTTTGTTGTGTTTAATGAAATTCGGGGCCGATACTTGTCCCCATCTGAAAAATTTTTCCCACGGATAAAGGGAAACAAGATTGGAATCGTCGAAAAGCGACGAATTTATCTCGGCTCTCGTTCCAACAAGGTCCACGAACGTAAACGATCTCTCTTCGAACTCTAATGGCCACCATTAACGACTCTGACAACGTATTCGCCGATCCGTTCGCACGCTCGCGAATTCCAGGAAGCGATCGTTTCGTTCCAACCATCAGGATCGGCTCCTTTCGACGATGCCATCATCGGTGTCCTCTCGAAGGAACGTTTACGATTTCCTTTTTTCCTTTTCTCCAACTTCTTTTTTCTTTTTCTTCTTTTTTTTTTTGTATTTTTATTTTTATTTTTATTCTTATTTTTGGTCCACCTTACACCAACAAAACGCAGGAAGCTGATCCTTTTCTGAATTTACCTGTATTTTGTACGCTCGTAGAATTCGATACGCTGATTAAATTGCTGCTAACTTTGATCTCCTCATGGGATCGACGATGAATCCTTACGTATTTTCGAAAAAGAACTCGAGGTCGTTTTTCGATAAAAAGACCGTTCGATCGTTCGCATAACTTGTAGGAGGAATCATCTTATTTTACATCGCTTAGGACTGAATATTAAATGATATATATATATATATATATATATATATATATATATATAAAATTTTTTTTTCCTTCATATTTTTTACTTCTTGAAAGGATTCCTTTCTTTTTTTTTTTCTTCTTTACATTTTTTTTTTTACTTTTTCCCCCCTTTAGAACGTCGGCCAACGAAAAAATTCTTTTTAACACTCAAAGAGTTAATACGACGGAGCACACCTTTAGTGTGGGCATTTGACCGTATCAGGTTTCACTTGCCTTCCGGAAAAGAGAAGAAGATTACTATGTCGTAAGGATTCCTCACAGAAAAAAAAAAAAAAAACTGTAATTCGAGATCCTTTCGAAATATTCGTAATCTTATTCGAGTGGATACTTTCATTTAAATTAATTTTATATTAATTAAATGTTCGTAGAAATTAATTAACTCTTTAACGCATGATTTATTTTTTTTTTTAACTTTTGGAAAACAAAATATTATATCAGTCATATTAAAGAAATATTGAAGCATGGACGATGATAGAATCATATCGGAATAATCGAAAATTTAATGGAAAACTACGGTAAATATAATGATTCATTGTCATTTTAAAATCGCACGTGTTTAAAAATTAAAAAAAAAAAAAAAAAAAAAAAAAAAAAGAAATAGATATAAAAAGATCTGAAAGGAAAAGTTAAAATCAAAAAAAAGAAAAGAAAAAAAAAAGATTTTAATATTCCATTCCGAACTTCCTTTAAAGTCTTCCTCTTCAGGTGCGACTTCCGTTTCGTACGAACAGGAAGGCAATCGACGAGGTCGAAAAACGTGACCAATAATATACAACTCGACTTCGTAACATAACGTAACGAGTCACGATATTTAACGCTCGACCGTCTATCGAACCTAAGAGATCGTTTATCTTCAAGCCGAACACATACTTCGGAGGTCATGGCATTGTAGTATCGCATTTGCCAAGCCGGAATTCGATTTCATCGAGTTCACAATTCACCGGTTTAGCCGGGTGTTTAATGTCGCTAAAATGCTTTTACTCTGCGATGACATTCATTCATTAAATTATACAGGGTTGTTAATGTCACATCATTGTTTCCAAAATTTCGTGCGATAAATTGACATACGAACGATCTAACGATTATTCCTATTTAATTATTTATAACGACTGCACGTTCCCGATCAAGTTAAAAAAAATTTATCTGATCTTACGACGAATATATTTCCAAATTCTTAAGACATATAAAACACGTAGAGAAAATTGTTTTATATACGATAACACGCCTGTTACAATATTCATAAATATAATAAACGTAAGCGTAAAATTATTACATACGTACATATGTACATATGATACAGTTTTATTGATATTAACACATGGTAAAATCAATTGTATCAATATTTCAGAATTCATAATACCGTAAAATATATACCGGCATAATAAACAATCGTCGATTACTTGGAAGGATTTCAAATAGATATCAAAAGATTTCCCATCGATAGATCGTACGATCGATCATGTGACGCAGTTTGAATCGATCTCCTCCTCGCCTCCGCAAACGAGCAGTGAGATTCCTCGATTGTTTTTCGAACGGTCGCGGAGAGACGCGTTGCACAACTCAAAGACGAATACGACTTGGACGTGAGAGAGGATAGATAAAGGTAGTGCACGAATGAGAGAGAGAGCGAGAGAGAGAGAGAGAGAGAGAGAGAGAGAGAGAGAGAGAGAGAAAGACAGACAGACAGACAGACAGACAGAGAGAGAAAGAGGGAGGGAAAGAGAAAGAGAGAGAAGGAGAGAGGAGAGAAACCCGTCCGTTGTGTGTAGCACGTTGGAGATCTCGACTCTCGAGCTCCCTCAAGGTGGTCTCGTCTAAATATAGCCGAGTGGAGCTCAGAATAACACCACGTCGAGCCGGCAATGACCAAAGCCCACCTCACCTCGTCGACGAAGCAGGATAAACCGACCAAGCGGGTCACTTTCATATACTTCGATCGATCTTCAAAATCGCACAACATACAAACGCGATACAAGTTATGAAAATGATCGATCGATAGATTAATCGATCTTTTGGCGTCATTCAAGATCAATCGTAAAAGTCATCAAAAAATATTCTAATATTTAATTGATCTTATTAACGAGATAGATTTAATAGACCTTTAATAATATTGTACAGTAAAATAAAATTGTGTTATAATTTACCATTAAAGTATTACTCTAATTAATAACTTTATACTGTATGTGTATATACATACATGATTATATGTGTATTTTATTTATTGTATTATCATTAACGTCGTAATTATATTATCTATATGTAATTATATATAATTACATATAATATTTGTATGGGCTTTGAGCTAATTTTCAATTTGATTAATAAGAAGTGATATCTGAAATCACTTTTTCTAATCAATTATAGTCATATCGTGGAGCTGTTTATTACACACAAAAAATGAAAAGTAATTTTTAATGTCACTTATTTACGAAGTAAATAAATCCAGAAGAATGACTGGAAAAAAAATCGAATATGTGATGATCTTCGATTATCGTATGATTAAAATATTCTGTATTTATACAATTAACAATAGAACATAGAGACGTATAAATTAACATGTAAATCTTCGTATTTGTAATAATGGTACTTCCTCATCGTTAAGAGCAACCAACGTCAAAGTCAATTGCGAACTGAGCGCGTTGTTTTACGCGCCGATTACAATGATTTCACCGTCACGGCGGTATGAGTCGTGTCAATTTAGTTCTCGCATAGCGTTAGAACTGAGAACAAGCTACTACCACCGGCTGCAATTTCTGCGCTGCTACGTTTAACATATAATCATTCACTTTACCGTTTTACAGAACCAGATCGTTAGGGTTCGCGAGATTTTTCTTTGATCCTCGATATGAAATTTTTCTGTCATCGCGATGGATCAAAGAAGCGAAAGTTTACAAAGCCATCATAGAAAACTTATGAATATTGGTTAGAAAATTTGTCGAGACAGAGATGTTAAATATGTGTGCGCGCGCGTGTATGTGTAAATACATACTGTCGATATATTCTATCAGTTTTATTTATTGATTCCTCTTATTTAAAAATGATTGTGTCCTAAGTGAAAAATCTTTTCGATAAACCTATATATATATATATATATATACATAATCCTGAAATTTGATGATATCGCAATGCGATAAAAATTTTCTGTCATAAAAAAATGATAGAGAAGGATAGAAAAAATAAATAAATAAGAAATTAGATATATATTGTTCATTCATTCATACATATATACATATATATATTTTATATATATATATATATATATATATATATATATATACACATACACATACATAGCGCACACACTTTTAAAGAAGAACTGACCCTCAGTTGTCACGTTTAATTTATATGTTAATGAGCGGCATGTCACATTTCAGGCGGTACGAAGAGCAACTCGCGGTACAGCCGCCACCGCCACCACCCGTTCGTTCGCTTGCCCGTTCATTCCATTCTCCTCTTGCCCCTCCTTCCTTGCACGCCACGAGTTTATATTTAACTCGCGCCACACACCATGGTACCAGGCGCAGCCCACTTTGCTCCGCTACGCTCTCCTTCTATCTCTTTCTCTCCCACGAGTGCATTCGACTTGCTTGCTCTCCTGGCCGCTCCTCTCTCTCTCTCTCTCTCTCTCTCTCTCTCTCTATTTCTCTGCTTTGCTCGCTACATTTTTCTCTTTCTCTCTTTTTGTCTATCTTTCACCCTTTCTCTTTGTTTGTCTTTCCCTACGATAGCCGCGCAATCTATTTTGCATTTCGTACGCTTTTCGAAACAATCCTGAATTCAATAAAAGTCAATTTCCCAAACTCAAGTCTTCCACATCTCCCGATATTCCATGCGTATATATTTGATCCTACTCGGCGAATTCCACGATTATTAACTCCTCGAACTGGTTATTTACTTACTCGAGCAAGTCCGCGAGCAACGCCGATCATCACAGTTTATGACTCCATCGATTTAAAGCGATTTTCTTTTTCTCTTCTTTTTTCTTTTTTTTTTTTTTCCATTTCTTTCCTTTTTTTTATCTCGAGCGGATTAATTAAAGTCAACTCTAATTTATAAGTTTCATATACAAGACTTCGTCGATATATCGTGGATATTTCAATCTATACGATTCGTTGAAGCTCGCTGTGAAAATGTTTATAAAAATTTCTTTATTCACGGCTGAAACTTCCCATATGTTTGTTCTTAGTTATAATTAAATGCGTTACGAAGAATGTATCGATTTATGCATACATAAAAAAAAAAAAGTAAGAAAAGAAAAAGAAAATGAAGTAAACATTCACGTCACGTCACTCACAAGTCGGATTCAATACGATCTAAATAAATCAATTTATTTGATACAGAAATGTTCGGACTACAAAGCTTCGAAAGTGAACACCTTTGCAAGAACGGAGCCCCCGGATACGCAAGTTACGAAGTCGGTAATAGCTCTTCTACTCCATTACGGGTGGAACAAATTCACGATTATAACGGAAATCGCCTGGTCGACGGTAGCCCGTTCGCTCGAAGAACAGGCGACGAAGCACAATCTGACGGTGAATCACTACAGGACCGTCGAGGATCGTCACACTTGCTGCGAGGAGAGACTACCGTGCTGTCAAGTCAGCATATGGTTCCAACTTATAGAGGAGACCAAAAATATGACGAGAAGTCAGTCCACGTTATGTTCTTTCTTCTTTTATTTTCTTTATCTTTTTTTTTTTCTTGAAATTTTGCGATTCCATAATTTTTCTTTTCGTTTTCACCAAATTTTTTCACGATCATATTTCGATGAGTATAATAGACAATTCGCACGATGCGCTCAAGTCCCTTTAATTATTTCTCATAAATTTCACTCTTCAACATTTCACAAAAAATAATGGAGTAGCGAGTTCAACAATCCGATCACTTACCATAAGGATTTAATATTCGATAATAATCGATCAATGGAAATTTTCGTATTGATTGTTTCAGTATACATCTTTTTGGGTACCGCTATATCTCTGATAAATATGATGAATTCGATGATGAATCAAAGGTTACTGGACAACGGGGAATACATGGTCATATACGTGGACATGATGACATATTCACCACGAGAAGCACAAAAGTACTTATGGAGTTAGTATACCTATTATCCAAATGACGTTCTTTAAAATTAAATCTTCAAGCGACTCATCTTTTTTTGTTCAAAAAGAAGACAAGACAAAATCTTCAAATCGCACGGAAATACATTTGGAACGAATTAAATCATTATATAATAATTGATCTACTTACTTAAATCTTTTCAGAACCGGATCATCTCAATAGCATGGAAAATTGTCTCGAACCAAAGGACTTTCTGAAGAAGGCAAGATCGCTTATGGTAGTCGCTTCCACGCCACCGACACAAAATTACGAGGAATTTACGAAAAAAGTCCGAGAGTATAGCAACAAGCAACCGTTCAACTTCCTTATTCCAGAACTTCTGAGAAAGTATGAAAAGGTATTTTTAAGATATGAGTAAAAGATCGTAAGGGCAAGGAGGAGTGAAACGAGGAGATTATTCCTTTATCTAAGAAGGATTTATTTTTTTTCTTTTCTTTTTCTCTCTCTCTATCTCTTACAGTACGTCTCTATCCATGCGGCGTATCTGTACGATTCGGTGAAACTATACGCTCGAGCGTTGGACCAACTTATACGAGATCAACCGGAGCATAGTCTCCTCGAAATCGCTAGCAATGGAACGCAGATAATAGAGACGATCATAAAAAATCACACGTATCAAAGTAAGTACGTATGATCTTATAATCAAGGCTCGAATACTAAACTATTTTGTTTTTCTTCTTGCTCTCTCTCTCTCTCTCTCTCTCTCTCTCTCTCTCTTTTTTCTTTCTTTCAATCTATAATCGAACTTAAAAGATTTTCTCCATGTTTAATATTTCCTCATTTTATCGATATATTCTACATATGATCGTCTTTGCCCGTAGGTGTAAGCGGTGCAACGATAAAGTTGGATAAGTTCGGAGATTCGGAGGGAAACTTTTCGGTGCTAGCTCTGAAGAAGGATCCCATCCGTTTCAACAACTTTTCCTGCGATTATCAAATGAAACCTGTGGGACAGTTTCAACAGGGTGAAACTCTAGTGAGTGAGTTGTTTAATAGCATTCGTGCGAATCATTCTTTTACATATAATAATAATAATAATAATGAAGTAAAAATAAAAACAAAAACATATTAATGTTTCTTTCAATCTTCCTCTCTCTCCCTCCCTCCCTCTCTCTCTCTCTTTCTCCTTACCTACCTACCTACCTACCTACCTACCTACCTACCTACCTACCTACCTACCTACCTACCTACCTACCTACCTACCTATATTTAACTAGTTTTAAAGTATATTTATTTCGTGTAGGTATACAGACCATCGGAGTCTATGGATTGGCCAGGTAAAAACAAGCCGGAAGCCGAGCCTGGTTGTGGTTTTCTCAACGAGCACTGTCCCAAAGATGATACTCATCTTCGTAGTATCGTTGCTGCCGGAGTCCTCGCCGTTTTATTATTCTGCGCCGCCGTGATCACGATGAGCATCTATCGGAGATGGAAGATCGAACAGGAGATCGAAGGTTTGCTCTGGAAGATTGATCCAGGCGAGATACATGGCTATCCTCATCTCGATAATATGATGTCTTCCCCTAGTAAGGTCAGTGACCTTGAATATATATATTTCTTTCCAGAGAATATTGGTGATCTATATTTAACAATTATATATAACAATGTAATTAAATTTGTGTGTGTGTGTGTGTGTGTGTGTTTATTTAATAATTTGTATTATTAACCTTACAGTTAAGTTTAGTTAGTGCAATGTCTTACGAGTCGAGATGCGGCGGTCAAGTATTCGCACAAACTGGCCATTACCACGGCGTAATGGTGCGAATAAAAGAGTTAAAGTTTTCAAAGAAGAAGGATATATCGCGTGATGTCATGAAGGAGATGCGTATTCTTCGTGAAATCAGACACGGTAATCTTAACTCATTCATCGGTGCGTGTGTAGAACCGATGAGGATCTTGCTGATTACCGATTATTGTGCCAAAGGAAGTCTTTATGTGAGTATCAAATGTGTCGCGCTTATTTAAACCCTGTTAGTCATTTAATCGCCGTTATTTCCAACTTTTTTAGGACATCATCGAGAACGAAGATATAAAATTAGATGATATGTTCATTGCGTCGTTAGTTCACGATCTCATTAAGGTAAGCGATCTCTTTGATGGCCCAGCGTTCTATTGGTCCCGTGCTTACACGTTATCGTAGAGTGATTTTAGAAATGATTTCTGTCGTATAGGGTATGCTTTACATTCACGAGTCATCAGTCCTAGTCTGTCACGGTAATCTAAAGTCTTCCAATTGCGTGGTGACATCACGTTGGGTACTCCAGGTTTCTGATTTTGGTTTACACGATATGCGTCACTGTGCCGAGTCTGACAGCATCGGGGAACATCAGTATTATCGAAGTAAGTTAAGCCAATTTAAAACAAAATTAGATAATTTCGTTCTAAGATGATATTACTCAACGTCTAATTATTCTTTAAGACCTGTTTTGGAAAGCCCCTGAGTTGCTGAGGAATCCTAATGCACCTATCAGGGGCACTCAGGAAGGAGATATTTACTCATTTGCTATTATACTGTTCGAAATAATTGGACGGAAGGGGCCGTACGGAGGTGTTAATTTGGAACCCAAAGGTAAACTATAAACGTTACTATAAAGAGATTTTAAAACTGTAGTGACAGTCTTTTGTTAATCGGCATTTGCCAAAAGGTATAGCTGCAGAAAAAATAAAATATGACCGTTAACAAATTGACAGAAATCATAGACCGAGTGAAAAGGTTCCCAGAAGATGGTGAACCACCGTTTAGACCTAACGTAGACATACTGTCCGAGTCTGAGGCAGATTGCGCTGAGTATATCGTTAGTACTATTACCGACTGTTGGGCGGAAAGTCCAGAACTTAGGCCAGACTTCAAAGCAATAAGGACGAGATTAAAGAAAATGAAAGCTGGTTGGCATCGTAATATAATGGACCAAATGATGGATATGATGGAGAAATATGCGAACAATCTCGAAGATCTAGTCAATGAACGTACACGTTTACTTTTCGAGGAGAAACAAAAAACTGAAGACCTGCTACATAGAATGTTACCTGAGTGAGTCTTATTTGCAATATTTTCTTTGTTTATATTTTTATATTTATATATTATTTTATATTTTTTTTTTTTTTATTTTTTTATTTGTATCGTAATCAATAGATATTCTCATACATTTTTTGTTTAATTTTATCCAGACCGGTTGCCAATTGTTTAACAAACGGTATAGGAGTAGAACCTGAAGCGTTTGATTTAGTAACCATATATTTCAGCGATATCGTTGGTTTCACAGCGATGTCGGCAGAAAGTACGCCGTTCCAGGTACGTATATAGTAGACGATTGAACTATTCTTAATTTCATCTTACATCGTAATTAATAAAAACTTTAAACTCTTCCTTCAGGTGGTAAACTTTCTCAACGATTTGTATACTCTGTTCGATCGCATAATCAAAGGATACGATGTGTACAAAGTAGAAACTATAGGAGATGCCTACATGGTTGTGAGTATGATATACTAAGTTATTGAAACTTATCAATGAATATATCAGTTTCATGATTGACTACTTTTGACTAGGTATCAGGGTTACCTTTAAAAAATGGAAACCGACATGCCGGTGAAATAGCATCGATGTCCTTGGAATTACTTAATGCCGTTAAGCATCACACGATAGCTCATCGGCCTCAGGAAACTCTTAAACTTCGTATTGGGATTCACACAGGTAAAATAAAACGTGTAACGAGTAATAAACGTTTCATCCTATTGTAATTCGCGAAGGTTAAATAATATAATACATATTTAAAAAAAAAAAAAAAAAAAAAAACAGGCCCCGTAGTCGCAGGTGTGGTAGGATTAACAATGCCCAGATATTGTTTATTTGGCGATACTGTGAATACTGCGTCGAGAATGGAATCGAACGGTGAACCATTACGTATTCACATAAGTAGTCAGTGCAAGGATGCTTTGGATAAGATAGGAGGTTACATTATCGAGGAACGTGGTTTGGTGAATATGAAGGGAAAGGGGGAAGTGAAAACTTATTGGCTTACAGGAGCCACGGAAAAAGCTATTCAGAAAAGAGAGGTATAAAAAGAATTCCTCGATCATTTTCAATTTCACTTTACATTTTTCACTCAAATATTTATATTAAAATATATTCGTAAGAAGGCCGTATTAAAAATATTAATATTTATAGGTGGACGTTGGTGACCTTCCACCACTTTTCTGCAGACCAAGGAGAAGTCCAAAATTAAATCCCGATTCACGTCAGGCGTCGTTATTGGCTGGTTTAGGTGCTGGTAGTCGAAGACAATCGAGTGTACCACGTCCAGCTGCTGACGATTCCTCCTCGCAATGCGGTGGATCGAGTCCAATACCAAGGTCACTTCATGTTAGAAAATTGGAAAGATCTCCGCTTTGTTTGACGGATAGCTTATCGAAGACTACATTGGAAAATGTTCCACTAAGGGAAGAAGCCGCAAATCGTGCCGTCAACATCAAGCTAGCTCTCGACGACTTCTTTATAGATGCCAAGCCAAAATTTCGAAAGAATGAAAGAGTATTGTCTACCATCGCATCGTCCTCGACTACTAGCGACTATCCGTCTCAAATAGTTATAAGGGAATCTCGTTCGTTAGATCCTTTCCCATTCGAGGCCTATGCAAAGAGATTCGAACAAGAGAACTTTTGTTGGAAGGAACCGAAAAAGAGTTTTCGATCGTTGGAAAATTGTGACAAGTGCGCACGGACCAACTCGAAAACCGATCTAACCGGTAAAGTTTTGAACAATAATTATCCGAACGGTAATATGATAATCATACCTCACACCGACATAACGTCGAACGAAGCGGAGACACCTTTACTGATGGGCGACGAAACTAGTTGTATAGGAGAAATATTGCCGGTGAAACGTTGGCGCTCTTTAGATCAAGTGGTACCTGCTCCCAGTACGGACAATGTGCCTGACAAAAAGTCTTCCGCACGAAATTCTATAAGAAGCTGGCTAGTAAATCTGTTTAACGGTAATGGACTGCGCAACAGTGATGTTTCTTTAAGAAGGGGTGTTATTGCCGGATACGATATACAGTCAGAGCGTGAGAGTATAGTTTGAATGAATTGTTTTCTTTTCTTTTCTTTTTTTTTTTTTTTTTTTTTTATTACCCTTACTACGCTTCTCCTTCTTAAAAGGAAACAAGTTTATGATGACGTAATAGAAGAATCTTGTATATCGAGAACGAAAGTGTATAATATATATTATGTTTATGAGTCATAAGCATGATTAATTGTTGCCATGTTTTTTTAGATTATGTACGTGAAATTTATATATATATATATATATAATTCGTATATATGTATACATATATATCTACATATACATATGTATGTATGATGTATGCATGTATGTATATATATATGTGCGTGTGAAAGTTACCGAGAGTGTATATTTTTATTAGATAGATATTTTATAATTCGTACTATATAAACTGTGCGTCAGCGTCGATGCCGAAAGTGACTTACGTAGTGCAGGACTGTTGCCTTGCCTGTTAAGATTTTTAATCCGAGTACGTAATAAGGACAGACAAGAAATTATTTTATAAATATCGTTCTAACCAAAGTGTAAAGATGCGCGAGATCGTTCCGATCTCTTATGAGATAGCATAATAAGACCTCGTGTAGAAGGAAATGGGCTAACGCAGCTGGAGTATACGTACGTCTTCCGCATACATCGTTCAATTTGCTCCATGCTCATGTTTAAAGTATGTACATATAATGCAGGTACGTAAATACTTGCATACGTATGTACATATATATATACATATATATATATATATATATGTACATGTATATATATGTACACACTCGTGTATATGTATGTGTATCTATAATTTTAAACCCGTTCACTGAAGGAAGCAAATTATCTGTATGGCTGTGAAAAGTGAACTAGATTGTACCTAAGGTGCTTAGTAATATATGATGTTGTCAAATGTACATAACTGAACAATAATATATCGATGCATAAAAAAGTGTGAATTAAAGATAATTATTACCTTATGTAAAAATATAGACCTATTTAGTTAGAAAGTGTGACGTAATAGACGATATTTCCTTATATGAAAACAGATTAAAAATTTTTAACTTTTGAAATAATACACACGTTTTTTTTTTCTATAAATTGCAGCAAGATATACTTTATTTTTTTAGGAGATACATTAGTATCTGATCTAATAAATTTGGTATGTATTTACATAAATTATATAAAATTTTAAGTTTAACCACTATAACCATTAGTTAAAGTTTACTTTAACTAATTAATTAATGTTTACTACCATCACAAATATTTGATCATATTATTCATGGCTAGTATAAAATTTATCCAAGAAATCTTTTGGTTTTGGATTATATGTGTCTTTAAAGTGATTTAAAAGATTTCCTATAGGTTTCCAAATACTTGCTACCTCCTGCAACTCCATTTGACCCTAATAAAATAATTTATTATATGTTGCTTATTAAAAAAGTTGCAAAGGACTAAGATTATTAAAGCATTCTTTTGTTTCATTTAAAATTGTAGTCATTACATATTTCATACTTAAATATTAATAATATAAAATGAAATAATATCAATATAAAAAATATAACAAATAAACTATTATTACCTTGATTATAAGCATGTCGATTATTCTCACGTCTGTTATGTACTTATTCTTTAGAAACTCTGAGCGTACTTTTTCTAAACATTGTTTCCGTGTGTATGGTATGTCGTAATCATAAGCTGTAATACAAATAAGAATTTAAAACATAAATGTTTGTTTTATAACTGCTTAAAAAAAGTATTATGTCTTAAAGTATGCTTGAAGAAGTATGTCATACTTCTGTATGCTTATGTAAGAGATTACTTGAATTCCTGACATTAATAATAAAACAAAAGTTCACACTATCTTAGGAAGTACTAGAGAAGTACTAGAAGAATTATTCACGTTAAATTTAATATGATCGAAACAAATACAGAATTTCACATTGGATCGTTTTAATCATTCTTTTAGTTATGAGAATTTTCAGGTTAAGTAACACAGTAGATACTTAAACAGAAATATAAATAAGTTAGCAAAAAAATTTCTTTACATACGTATAAAAGGTACTTGTCTACACCAAGCTTTATAAAGGGCTAAAACTCTCCTACGTGCTTCAGCATGATTAGAAGACAAAAGAGGTCGAGCTTGACGAGTAATTTGCGAAACCGAGGACGAAGCCATTTTAAACACTCACTACGCATTCGATGTACTAATTTCGAAAAGATATAGTTACTAAAACGACGCTCATCAAATGTTTAATGAACAATTTATACAATCATTTTGTTTATATTAGCATATATTTCTCACGTTATTTTTCTTGCTTTTATAAAAATAAGTTACGTATTCCTGACAAATGATAAATAAATTTGAAAAAATTATTATCCTATTTCACATAGTTTATGAACAGGTCACTACGTTTAACATTTAAATAATATATCTTAAAAATCAATCGCTTGTTATATTAATTGTAAGAATATAAAATATTAATCTAAATTTTACATAAGCTTGTATATAATTTATATACTTCATGGTACAATTAGTCTGCGCATGCGCATTGATAAATTTATCCCTGTTCTTTGTTTATTGCGTCACTAGGCCTCATTTTTGCGTGGTTTCTCGAAGCGCTTGGTTTGTTTGGTAGAAAAATGATGTGAATCAAAATTATAGATATATGTTTGTATTTATTGTTTTTATGTCAAAGTACGACATTCATACAAGATAAAAGTTTAATTCGTTTTGTTCCTTCAAACTATTTCATTCTTAATAATTTATCGCGTAGAAATTTTATATTATCGTTTATGTATCATTTTAAACATTTTATTATCTAAAAAGTGGGTTTCTATACGCAACGATTATCTCGTGGTGAGATTTGGTCAATCAATATTACTTGTAATGTAATGTGTATTTGTATAATTGTAATATAAAGCAAGTACTATTGAGCCAATTGGTTGCATCTGTACAAATTATTTAATATTGAAAACTTTGTTAAACAATAATCGAAAGACAATCAACTAGTTTGAATTGTCAAATGATTTTTTAAACGATATCTTGAATTAGAAATATTTTAATTCCTTTGTCATATATTTTAGAAATTAATGTCATAAGGAATAAATATAACACTTAGGGTGTAAGTAAAATATATTTTATTAATTATATCATTAGTCAAAAAGGGGTAACTACTTCTATAATTTGCTTATGCATAAAACAAAGTAGTACAGTGGTTCCAATATCAACGATTACTAGTAAGCATGTTGCTATCTTAGACTTGTAGCAAAACTTACTAAGTACTTCAGTTACGCAATTGTGTACTAGGATCAGTTAAAGGAACGTACGAAACTTGCATTAGCTTCTGTTTTGTAGTAGATCCGTCTGCATGCTTATCCACTTGTAGTAGATCTTGAAATCTTTGAAAACCTTCAATGGAAACTACAGGGCAAATAAGTCGACCTCCAGGAGCTAGCTGGTCTACCAACTACAAATATGCAATATTGATAATGATCAATTAAATAGAACATAGAGATTTTTTTCTTTATTTTCTCATACCTTTTGTGGAAGGGTATCAGCTGCAGCTCCAACATGTATAGCATTGTAAGGCCCATCAGCTTCATGTCCCAATCTGCCATCTCCCACTAGTTGCATTCACAATGATCTGACGTTAGTCTCCAGTCTATGTTTTATGATTACAGCAAAGTGACACAGTTGATGGACAGAGATCCGTTTGATTCTTCGTGGTATTACCTACTCCACGTGGATAGATTACGAGGTTTTCACATTTTAACTAAACTTTTATTATTTATTATCCCTTGCCTTTTTTTTACAGACATGTCTGATAATGATTGCGTAAAGCAGAACAGTTACAAAAGGGATGTCGTTTAGTTTCCGTTATGGCTCATAATCGTAACCGTAGGATATGTTTTTCTTTTCACGCGGTGACATTGGTCAAACATTAGTCTCAATAATCTTACCAATGAATTTAAGACGGCCATCTTTGAGAAAATGTGGACAGTCCTTCCGTACATTTTTTGTTGAAACTTCTATTAGCTCGGGAATATGTTCGATACCGATGACTCGTCCGCGAGGACCAACCATAAAAGCCATACAAGCTGATAAATATCCAGAACCAGAACCGACATCTAATGCCTTAGCACCATCAAAGAGCTGATCGGAGAGGATCGACAATGCATATGCATGCTAAAACAATGAGATAAAATCGAAATGCATCCTTTAATGTGCAAAGAGAAATAGGTAGAACATTCAGAAAATATTTCAATTATTGTATAATGTTTGTAAATATAGTATTGTATAAAAAACAAGTTAATATGTGTGTACTCATTTACAAATGGTAGTGCTTTGTATATGTCTGGAAAATCTCCAATAGCCAATAAAGATATCTATTTAACATAAGCTATAAAGAATGATAAGAGGGTTAAACTGATACCCCTTGACGAAATGTCAGCATTGCTCCTACTTAATATGAACTTTTAGATTGTTTTTAATTTATTTAAAATGAGTCTTTAAGGGGGCATAAATTCAGCTGAACAATTTCAGTTATCAAATTTATTGAGGTCTGATAAAGTATTGTGTGCTTAGTCTTGACAGCGTCTTCTTGAAATGCAAATAACAAATGGAAAGGTAATCATAAGTATCAATATATTGACATTGCTTTATCATCTTATTGGCACAGAATACTGACACAGTTGTGTCTTTAAGGCCTTTATACATCTTTATATACATTAATATAACCTTGATGAAATATACAGTGTCAATAAAATGTTATAATTTTAGTAATGTCATAATCCATGATTGAGAGAATCAAAAAAAAAAAAAAAAAAAAGAAAACAAGAAAAAATTTACTTACCATATGTGGAGCACTGATTGTAACGTTGTAACCAATTTTTCTAGGTCGATCTAGATACGGATCTGCTTCATGACAATATCTTGCTCTATCTACTGCGAGCATAGCAGCTTCTGCTCTAGCAGTCGCCAGAATGCCAGTTTCTAAAAACATAATTTAAATCGATATAAATTTCTTATCACCGATATTAACACATTACGTTACCTTTCAGCTTGGTCACCATCTCTTGATTTGTCACACCATTGCAGTGCCATGCCATGCTCCACAAATGCTTCAATGTCCACTATATACGCAGTATACATTTTTTTGTTAACAAAGAAAGATTTACACATTAAAGAAAGTTCTGATATCGTTCAAAGAAACATAACATATACAACAGTAACATAAGAATGACATTATTTGAACGTCTTCATGAAAAAAAAGGAATCGTAACCTAACAATTATCATACAGAATAGATACCTTTTGTTTGGCACAATGTTGCATTTATAATTGCGTGCAATTATGAACTAAACAATAATAGCTGGAGCTCGTTGATATTCGAATAGAAATATAAATGAATATTCTTGAGAATAATACGTAACGTACCTTGTATTATTACAATCGTTTCTTGACAGTTAGCAGCGACCCTTAGGGTGTGTTGTGTCATGAATGGAAGCGAGTAGAGTGGTGGGGAGGAGAGGATCAGCTGATAGGAATGTCTTGATATCGATTTGGCCCGGGAACGACGTGGTGGACACACGTTTTGAGTTCGCCAACGTTTCCACTTTGTTCTTCCTTCTGGAGTAATCCTTAGAATAATTTCAAAGTTCTCGCGAAAGTGTGTCCGGAAGTCGAGTTAGGAGTTTCGACGATCATCACGCTTTTCGTATGCGAGTTTACTTGTAAAAAAAAAAAAAAAATATGCAAACGATTGATAGAAATACTCTCGAAAACATCAGGAAAGAGAATAATTCGTGATCATTTTAGAAATTTATGGTTTTTTTTTCACAATATATGAAAATTCTTTTCGATCTAATGATTTTGTCGAAAGAAGTGTCGTTTTTTGTTTTCTTCTCATCGTTCAACGATCTGTCATTGATTAAATGGTACGCGTTGTGTTATATTAACACGTCGAAAAATATTTGTATACATTTTTGTAAAAAATCATTTACAATCGATTTGTTTTTTTTTCTATCGCATTTTGCAGGACCTTTAATCGATATAAGCAAATTTAAGAAATTTAGATTTTTCCTTCAAATCGTGTAAATCTGTAGGAATCATAAGTTTGAAAAGAAAAGATCGTTGTATATCATGCGAGTATTTGGAAATTTTAGCGAGGTACTTACATTCTCTCGCACCAGATTCCACTCGTTAAAATTAACCGTACATGTGTCGTAAATAATCGTTGTAGAGTAACTCATAAATTAAACTTTTTCCGAGATACTGCGGAAAGATTTAATTATAAATCATCGACGAACTTCATTGTTGGATTTTTTTTAAACGAACTGATTTAAAACAAGCACCACAAGATCTTCCGCGTTTGTATGTTATGAATTCGACCAGATCGGAGGAGATATCTGGAAACGTTGAGAAGAAGAGGAAAAAAGTCAACGAGAAAAAAAAAAAAAGACAGAAAAAGAAGGAAGGAAAAAAAATTAAAATCTACGATTTTAAAACAAATATTTTATAAGATATTCACCAAACATGAAATGTTTTATCTAAAAGATAACGAATATTTGCTACCGTCTAATTTTCAGTGTGCTTTGCAATTAGAATATTTTTAATTTTAATTTCGTATTACTAATGCAGACTTTGTAAATATATCAAAGTGAAGGGGTTCATGGATAGTATAAATGCAAATGCGTTTATTCTTCACATTTCACAGTCGAACTTCAATTTCCGCACTTCAAATTTCGAAGTCGTGGAAGATTTCGATGAAGGGGAAAACTAATTATGTTATTAAAACAGGACGTACTTATCGCAAATTAATACATAGGAAACATCTATATTTGCATTATGAAATTATTCAAAACTTATTGGAAATATAACATAAAAAAATGACATTTAATATTATAATTATATAGAAAAAATTATAATTAAATCATCTCATTTAAAAAAACCATATGATATTCGTTTGATATTATAATGTAGTTATATCTTATTTATTTTAAAATAACGAGCGTAAGTTAAACAAATTATCAAAGTTTTTTCGTAACAAATAGGATGATCAAACGATGTTTCATTAAAGAGTATTCGATCTTGCTAAATATCAAAAAACTTTTGCCCTTTCTCAAGATTCCCGTTATCCTCGCATAAATCTCTCTTTATTTTTAATTCATTAGCCGGGGAAAATGTCCCGAGGGAAATATCCATTCACTAACCATATTTAACTCAACTCTTATGTTCATTCAACTTTATTATTAAAATTAACTCAACTTAACTCTTAAGATGCTTTCGAGAAGGAACTCTCCAATGTTAATTCTTTTTTTTTTTCTTTATGGAAATTATAAAAAAGAAATACAAATAAATGATTAACATCTTAAGTTGGATATATTTGATTGTCAAATAAATTAATTACAATGATTAGAATAATACGTATTTTTCTTATTCAATGCAATAACAAGTTAACTTCGGATCAATTCACATGAATGACGATCGCGAAGATGTATGTCATAAGATAAGAGATTTTCGTGGTTTCAATGAAAAATGGAGATTTTATAGAAATATAAATGAATCGTGAGGATAGGAGGGAAGAAGATATTTTCATTCGTTTTAATCTTGATTGATAATTAATATTATTCTTTGATCAAGGATCTTTTCCAGGAAACGTTATAAGGAGTGAGAGAGAGAGAGAGAGAGAAAAAATAAAAGGAAGATAAAAAATGACATCAAGAACTATGAAACCGATAAGAAGATACACGAAGATACACGTTTACGCATATTTGAACGCGCGTTCGCGTACCGAGTAGATATGATAAAAAGTCATGCGCGTTCGGTTACAAGAGGGTTGTCGATATTGGTATAAATTGACGTACAGATCGTCCCGTGGAGCGCAGATAGTCGATCGCACGGTTAAGAAACATAAGGAATAAAAGAAAGAGAAAGATTTTCATTCAAGATCCTTTTCGAGGATCTTTCGATCGATTCGATTATTCACAATGGAACTAATTTACAATCGAACGATCGATCTTGGTTTTCTTTCATTATAAGATCATTCGAATTTTGATCGATTGTCGTCACGAGTCATTTTTGTTTTATATATATATAAAACATTATCGTGCACCAAAAATTGATTAGTTCTCCGTTCTAAATATATTCAACATGAGGGGGGATATCAAGGAACGAATGGATGACCCAGGAAAGTTTCGACAATTTGTAGCAGCGATGGTCGGTGAGTAGTACCGTTCGTAAAACTTTAAATTTCTTCTTGTATTATTTAACTTCGAAAGTCAAAGTGAGAAGAAAGTGCTTTAAAAGTGATATATCTAAAGGAAAAAGGGAAAACTTCGATGCAAAAGTTTTCGACAGTTTAAAATAAAGCTTTAAGAGAACTTGATGTCGAATTGGAAGAAAAACAAATCCATGAGGAATTTTTATTTTATTTTTATTTTTTTTTTTTTTTTTATTTTTTTTATTATTACAGTGAATCTAGCAGCCATGACGTATGGGGCAATGATCGGTTGGCAATCACCAATAATACCACAATTACAAAGTGACAATCCACCAGTTGGAACAATAGCAATGACAAATGAAGAAGTTTCTTGGCTGGGTGCAATTATATGTTTAGGGGGAATTGTAACAACTCCAATGATGGGTCTATTATCAGAGAAACTTGGACGCAAGCTAACTGGTTGTCTCCTAGGTCTACCATTCCTGATTTGTTCTTTTTTAACGATCTTCGCAACCGAACAAATACATCTATTTATTGGACGTTTCTTCGCCGGTATGGGGGGTGCAGGCGCGCTCTTTTTAGTTCCACTCTACGTTTCCGAAATTTCCTGCGACTCGATACGCGGTATGCTGGGTAGTCTGGTCGTATTGGTGGTGAACTTAGGAATCCTGATAGCTTTCATATTAGGCGGCTTCCTGTCTTATAATACTTGTAATATTTGCATCGCTGTGCTACCTGTGATCTACCTAGGAAGTTTTCTTTTCCTACCGGAGACACCTGTTTATTTGATTCGCTACAATCGACTTCGCGAGGCTGATAAGTGAGTATTTGTTAAAATTGATTCGATGATGCGCTAAACACGTTGTCCGCGTTAGATCCTTTTTTTTTTTTTTAGAATTTATCCGATCAATAGAAGATAAAAGTGCTGATTATATTCAGGGTTCGGTCGAAATGTAGGGATGAATATTCTATCGCAGGTCTTTGATGTGGCTGAGGGCGGGACACCAATTGACGGTGGAGAGAGAGCTACTACGTTTGCAGATCGCTGCGAAGGAAGCCGCAACAGCAACTAGATCTGTTGGTTTCATGGATCTCTTCAGGAATAGAGGAACGATCAAAGGATTAGTGATCGGACTAGGCATCTTCACTGGTCAACAACTCTGTGGTATATTCGCTATGGTGAGTTTATTAGCACATTATTAGGTAAAAATTGCAACAAACGAACTTTGATAAGCATTATCGAGAAAAAAAAAAGCAAAAAGTCAAAGGAGAACAGGATTTACTTGACTTCCATTGAATCTTTTTAACGTTATCGTCTCGATAGGAGGCATAAATCTGTTGCAAGTGTCGCTGTGTATGGTAAATAAACGTTGCGTTTTTAACATTTACTCGTCACTCCTTATCTGACATTAATAATTGCTGACGACATTTGTAGATAGAGTCTATCCTAAATAGTTCTTTCTAAATGCAATCGTCTAATATACGTTTGATTTGATTTATGAACGAATATAATTATAAATAAGAGATTATTTATTTTTTATTTATAAATAAACTCAATAACCTAATATTTTATAACGAAAATTTTTATTATTATTTTGCGTAGTAATTGAATTGACTCATGAATAACTACAATTTCATTACATTACACTTCTCACTTACGATTGCACTTATTTATCAATCAATCCAACAATATTTACCCTAACAAAATATGAATACTTTTTTTTTCACAGACAAGTTATACCGAGACGATTTTTCGTATATCAGGGAGCTCGTTATCACCGAACACAGCGGTGATCATCGTAGGTGCCATACAAGTTGCAGGATCCTATCTATCAACTTCACTTATGGAACGAACCGGTAGAAGACCTCTCCTATTAATATCCTGTCTGGGGATGTGCATTTGCCATTACGTACTTGGCATATTTTGCTATCTTCAAGAACTAAATTATGACGTTTCTACGTTCGGTTGGATACCTGTGGTAGCGTTATCGACTTACATGATTACTTATTGTTTGGGTATGGGTCCTGGACCGTACGTAATTTGTTCCGAAGTATTTGATCAAGACATCTCCGGTTTGGCAATAACAGTGGCTCTCTTCTTTACTTGGATCGTTGCCTTCATGGTAGTTAAGTTCTTTGCGAATGTCGTAGATCTGTTCGGCATGTACGGATGTTTCTTTATATTGGGCACCTCATGTATCTCAACTTTCATCTTCATTTACATTTTAATACCGGAAACTAAGGGAAGATCGCGAGAGGATATTTTAAATGAATTAAATGGCGGAGATCCTTGGGCCTCGACGATCGCCGACGTCAAGATTTCATCGGTGGATGCATGACGTTCGTTAGAGATTGCTATTATCGAAGAGACAATGGACGGACGTTCTCGTAGAAGAGACGAATCTTCGAAAATCCACTTGGATAATTGATAAGTAAAGATGATCGTTGAGAAAGTGAAAATTGATTTGTTGGCTGTGCAATGAGTGCTTCGTTAGTTGTTACGTAGAAAGTGTATCGATCGGCTGGACCGATGTTTATGAATCGATTTTTCGAACTATGTACATACAAAGAATATTTTATTCTT
The DNA here is from genome assembly GCA_911387935.1 of Dolichovespula saxonica. NCBI lineage: Eukaryota > Metazoa > Arthropoda > Insecta > Hymenoptera > Vespidae > Dolichovespula > Dolichovespula saxonica. The sequence goes on from OU426993.1 coordinate 7,659,414, forward strand.
GAAACGATAACGTTTTATATCAATATTATAGGTATAAATGATATAGGGTATGTAAGATTATGTTAGAAGTGATTGAAGGATATTGAAGAAAGATATATTCGTGCGGTATAAAAAAGTCACGCTATATTTATAACGATATTATATTTTCCCTCAATAGTATTCGTTCTAAAACATATGAATACAGTTTTTGTAGGTGTACGTTTAAATGTTTTCTATAAGTAATTATTTTGTTTTTCTTCAAGAATAATTTATGATAACAGGAGTTATACTACGAAGAGATGTACAATTTTCTATTTTTACTAAAATTTCACATTGTTAAAGTTTCTTTTTAAATTTTTTATTAAAAAGTACATACAAAGAGCATTACTGTTATTATTTATCTTCGAATCGAAATATACGAAAAATATACACGTAACGAGATCAATCGTCGTCCAATCTCTTTCGTACATTCTTATTTCCTATCTTTCGTTTTTTGAACGTTCTTAACGACGAACCCTCGTCATCGCTATCTCCCGTCGATATTGTTGTAATAGTTTTCTCTTTGAAGATTCTTTGAGGCGGAGGTGGTTCAGATTTTTCGAAAGTGGGCAACTGTATTTGCTTTTGCTGCGGCAATTGAAGATCTACAGGTTTTCTTTCTCTGAAAAAAAAAAAAAAATAGTATTATTACTCACAAAACGGCATATACATACATACATATATATATATAATTATTATTATTATTATTATATCTTTCTTACACACATATATATATATACATATGAGAGTGATTGAGTGAATGTGAGAGAGAGAGAGAGAGAGAGAGAGAGAGAGAGAAAGTGAGAGATAGAGAAACATTGGAATATTTCCAAAAAAAAGCTTCCGCTTTATAAATAAATATTTACATGACTTTTACGGTCTCCCAGGATCCATAAGGTTGTTGAAATTCGGGAATACTGTAATCCCTCCTGTAAGGTTTCTCTTCTTCCTCCTTTGACTCTTGTTTAACAATAACCTCTTCATTGTCTTCCTCTTTAATCTGTACTTCTTGTTTTCTTTGTTGTTGTTGATTTCGCAATTCTTTCATTCTCTCTCGTTCGGCATTAGCCCTTTGTTCTTCGATAAGATCGGCTTTCTCGATCTCCTCTTCCTTTTTTAACTGCTCTAAAAGTTCTTCCTGAAGAGCTTGTTCCTTTACTTCTTCTTCTTGCTCGGAAAATGTCATATAACCCTCCTCTGGAGGTTCCCAGACTGATTCTAAAAATATGTGGAAGGAAAAAATATTTTTCAATTATATGGATTTCTATTTTTTTTTTATTTTTTTTTTTTATAACTGATGGAGAGAAGACTTTATTTCAATAAGAAAGTGATTGGGTAAAAATATAGTAGATATTAGGGTATACTTATCTAGATGCATACATACAAGAGCGTTCCAATTGAAATTTCTCACGTAATTATTTTCCAAATTACAGCTTGTTTCAAGTAATATTTCAAATAAAACTTACCCTGTTTCAAGGGGGGGTGGGGAGAGGAAAGAAAATCATCTTATTATGGTCACAAAGGTCCACTCCAAGTGAACCTACTCCCGACGTATCAAGATGACGTTTGTTTTCTTTCTATACGGAATTGTATGTTTTTATTTAGATAGGTCTATTTAGGTCAATAAATTCGTCTTGGAATGAGCTGCACGCCTACTTAAATAAAAACATACTGTTTCTATATGGGGGAGGGGATAAAAAGGTCACTTTGAAATCTCTAAAGAAGAGTTGTAATCACCGTAAGATGCTGCCTCCCACCCTATACATCCCGAAACGGGATAAGTTTTATTTCTTTTTTTCGAACGAACTGTAGTTCGAGAAATAATTGCTTGCGAAACTTCGAACGAAACACCTTGTATATATATATATATATATATATATATATATATATATATATATGTATATATGTACGTACCATTAGTTTCTATGTGCCAGTAGTAAGTGTATCCTTCGGGACTGAGAGCCTCATACCAAAGTTTCCTGACGGCTTTTCTTCGTCCATCGTCCTCTTGGGCCTTTTTTCTTTTTACCTTTCCTTTACTCGCTTTATTCTTCCCTTGAGTTTTATTCTCGACGCTGCTGGCACTTTGCTGCTGGCTCTTCGTATGTGACAATCTCGTCAAAGCCGTCGGATCGCAAGGATCAATTTCTTGGGAGGACTGTATACGATTTCAACGATAAAACGAAGAGTACGAAAAAATATATTTGTTCCAACAAAAAAAAAAAAAAAGTAAAGTTTTTTTTCTACTTTAACTTTTTCGACCTTTCGATCGAATAGTCTATCTATCTTCGTTGTCCTTTTTCGTATCTCACGATTTATGGAAGATCTATTCCAATCTACCATTATTCTAATAAATTAATATATCTCGATGAGACAGAAATATATTATGCGTAAATACTCACGTGTCGATAATTATTCTGTTTGAATCTCGGTACTGTTTCCGGTGCAGCCTCTGGCATCGAATTCGCATTTTGTGCCGCCTGAAGGCAAACGAATTTTTATAAAATATATTTCAATTATAATAACTTTCAAGTTAACTAATTTTTACCGGTACCTTTAGGCTTTCCGATCGATCTAGCTTTTCCTTTATTATCCTGTCAGCCGTCATATCTCTCGTGTTGTTTTCGACGTCCTTGAGATAAGCAGCCATGGCAGCCTATTGAAAGTTAATTGAAAAGAATTTTTTTTTTTTATTAATTAATTCATTACCTCGCTGAAATCTTTGTTATGTTTATACAAGTTATTTCTCATTAATATACGCACGTTTTCCATCTTCTTTAGATCATCCTCGAATTTTTTATTTAGTTTCGCCTGCTTCGCGCTGTTCTTGTGTATTTCCTTGAGCCTTTTACTGACATTTTCTTTGTGCTTCTTCCCGCCCTCGTGGAAGTCGATACTCGGTTTATTGTCAGCGATCCAACATTTACAAAAGTCGCAGAATTTCCGTCCCTGGGACTTCCAATAATCAGCCCTGCAATAAACACATTATTAAAGTACAATTTCCTCGAAATCTCTTCCTCGGCAAAATATTTACAATTTTCCGTAGCGTATTGTTTTACAAATATTACAATTCGTCTTCCATATCTCTCAAGATATTACAATTCGATTTAAATTGCAGAATGCATATAATGTTATAAACGTAGACAGACATCCTCTGTCGTTTAGTAACATCATTGGCGATAAAATTCTGCAAAGGCTTTTACGTTTTTGACCCATAACAATTTCCCTCAAAACCCCACCCACGTGTACCACTGTGATCCATTTACGTGCATATGCTTCGTTGTCTCGTACGTTATGATCGACCTCCTTTCTAATTTTATTTAACTCGTTAATGCATATCAGGGTCGTAAAATTTGCAAGTTCTCTTTTGTCCGACAAAAATGCTTTTTAGAGTATCTTCGCAAGAATGGGTGAGTGAGTGAGTGAGAGAGAGAGAAAGAGAGAAAATTTAGAAAAATATACAGAATTCAAATAATATTGGGAATGGACATAAATAGTATATATTTACACAGCGTCTCTTTATACATCGGCATCTTAAGTATTAAAGTAATTGGTTTTCTATAATTTGAAAACTAATAAATAACAAACTACATGATATTTTGAACTCGGTTACGTCGAAAGGATCATTGACCTTAAATTCGTCAAAATATACGGCTATTTGATTTGTAAATAATGTATTTGTATGATATGGAGTATGAATTGCAGTATAGTGTAACCCCATTAGTCGATCGTTAAAACGCTGATTATCTTGTAAACGATGTATAGTAGTAATTTTTAATTAGACATAATTTCAATTGAATATGAACACGGCTATATAAATATGTTAAAACGAGAAATTATAAGTATCCATTACAAAAAAATTACATCGATCTCAAAAAGGTCATGAGAAGAAAAAAAAGTTGTCACATGCAATTTACATGCAACTGACTCTAGTAACGTGGAAATCAATTAAAAACTTTCTTATAACTTCAACCAGTCGCGAAATATTTGCTTCTCGAACGTTTACAGACGGTACAACCAGCATATCATATGTGTTGTCGGAATAAAGGAAAAGAAATGAAAAAAAAAAAAAGAAAAAATACGAAGAAAAAAGAAAAAGAGAAAGAAAAAAGATAGGAATAACAGAAATCGAATATTCGATTTGTCGTGTCTACTTTTAAATTGCTTTTGCATTAACATGAAAAGCTAATTTGTAATAATGTCGTCTCCATTAATTCAATACCTAATTTTACGATAAAGCAAAGAACTTTTTCAACGTAGCCTGTTCCATTGTAATATGATATCTAAACGTATAAAAGGAAGCAATCTAACGATTCGTACCACACGCTAACCAGCACTTCATACTGCACTTTATGCAATGTTATTACAAGTATGGCCGTCGCGTAATGCGACGTCTACGTGCTACGACCATAAAAGAGAAAACGCAGGAGTAGTACTTCTCTCATACAAAATCATGATGTCGATGGTGAATACGTGACTTTCTGGTAAAGTACGTTAAAGTGCAATTAACAGTGATCGAAGCCATCAGTTAGTCATATAGAACGCGCGTTAGAGTTTTCATGTTGAAGGAGAAACTTTTAGTTAATTTATTTCCTTCTGACTTCGCTCCCTATGCATATCAGAATCGTGATGGAAATTAAAATCACATTCTTTTTCTTTTATATTTTTATTTTTTATTCGAACGATATTACCACTTTTAATCTTCCAAAAGGCAACCTGTTCAAGTAATTAACAATTTATTCTTTTATTTTTTTATGAAAAAAAAAAAAATATATATATATATATATATATATATATATATATATATATATATATATATTTAAAACATAAACGATCGTCGTACGATACAAAATAAAAGATAAATTTTGTTCTTTCGTATGTTTTGAAAAGAGGGGAATAAAATAGACAATAATGCAACGACGATAACAAATTTCCGTAAACATAGGATAGTAAATCAAGGAGGTAAAATATTTATCCGAACTCGAATGTTTCTTTCTGTACGTCAGTATATTTCATTTTACGTAGACGTTTAAAGATATATATATATATATATATATATATATATATATATATATATATATATATATATATATATATATATATACCGTCTATTCAAAAGGAAGAGAATAAAATCTCCGAGAAATTTTCTCACAGATTCAACGGTTACAATCTCCTCTAGCTGTATTATGTTGCTCGCCTAATTTAAAGCAGTAGGAAGGTGAAAGGTGAAACGTAAGGGGAGGGGAACGTTGATAAACCAAGAAAATTCTTTTCTCGTGTGCAAAGAGAAGTGCGAATTAGTTGGCAATTAGCCGTCGACCTTACTCGACCTGAAGTACATGCACTTGGCCTTCGCATCTCCGTGTGTATGTGTGCGTGCGTGTGCGTGTATTATATTCAGAGAAGGATTAAGAGATTCGTTGACAAATAAAACGAGAAAGAGACGGAAAGAGAAAGAGAGAAAGAGAAGGATGCAAAAATATTTGACTCAACGAAATTCTAGTTAATATAAAAATGTATATATCCGGTAATTTTAGGATGCCAAATGCATTTTCAAGATCATAGTATGAGTGCCAATTAAGAGAAGCCAATTAGAAGCTACGTCGAATTATCGTCTAAAGAATTTGGCTTGTTTATCGGATTAAAGTAGCAACGAAGACAACGCCCACAGAACGAAAAAGACACACACACACACACACACACACACACACACACACACACACACACACACACACACACACACACACACACACACACACACACACACACACACACACACACACACACACACACACACACACACACACACACAAACACAAACACAAACAAACAAACAAACAAACAATATATAAAAGTAGAAGGAAACTCAATTGTGGTAATATACGTCGGAAATAAAGATAAATTTTTATTAACGAAGAAGGAAGAAAGAAGAGATAAAGTTAGAATTGGACGAACCGGTAAGTTTTTCTTCATCTCACATTGAATCTACGTGTACCTCTACTATTTACTCGAGCGGAGTTTAATCTTTCGGTCGAGAGAGAGAAATCTCACTAATCGATTATTCTTCAATCCGTTCGCTTTCAATTACGGGCTCGTTACGTCGAAATTAATCACGAATTGCATAATTTCTCGATCGAAACATAATCTCGTGAATTACGTATAATACGTTTTCAATTATATCGCATCGCATTGAAATAATAATCATAATAATATAAATGACCTGTTATTGTTTGTTTTTTCTGGTAACGATAAAATATAACATCAAAACGATGAAAAACGGTTACTTTCGATCAAAGTTTAGTCAACTATCGAATGATGATAAATATGTACCAATAGGTATTATCGACGATAAGAAAACGTTGAAACGTCACTCTTTTATAACGATCTAATTCATAAGAATAGATCGTGACAGGAGAGGTTCCATTAAAGCGAGCATCGATGAATTACGATAATGGACGAGCGAGCCAGCATGCTCGGATAAGATCTCGCGAGATCAATACTCTAAGATTTCAAGGCGCACGTTGCTTGGCCAATTTCCAAAATAGCTACAACACACATCCACACTCGTTTCATTTCCTCTTTTTAAGCTCCACTCATTTTCTCTAGCTCAGCCTTGGATGTCCTCAATGTGTACGAGCGATCCATACGCTTAAACTCACGCTGGTATACTTTAGAATCTATCCGTGTACCTAAATTTACTAGATGTATGATTTCGGACTAAACATTTTCAGATCATAGGCTCCCACCACTGCTTTGCTAGTCTAGTAGTGTATATCTTCGTCTCGCTCGCTCTCGCATATAACTCGACCGTAGGCAACAGGTTTGATTCCGCTACGTGCAAGCAAAATCGATAATCACCGAACGGAACAGATTTATATGTATAGATATCAGGATAAATCTCGAGACAAGATGAGACTAAGCTAATCTTTTAATCCTTTAGGAATTCCTAGGAATGAAGATTCTATTTTATTTTTTTTCTTTCTTTTTTCTTTCTTTCTTTTTCTTTGGTGTTTCCTCCTTTAGAATGAGGATTTCAAGCCGCGAAATTTATTCCTTATATTCATTTTATATTTATCACATTAATTAACAAAGTAATTTTATATAAATTTATTCATCTAAATCATTAATTCATATAAATTAATTAAACTCATCTTAATAGATTTTATAAATTTTTTTCAAATGAAAAGAATTACAAGAGAATTTATACCTATTATTATCAGGTGTACTTTCTTCGATTTTTCAGATATCACAAAAGAAATCTCGAAAACATGTTTCACATGAAAACCAACAAAATTGAATGCCGATTACCAGTATTGTTTAACACTAAACCTACAGATCAATTTTTACTATATCGATATGACGAATACTTGGAATAAGTAGTTCGTTCGTTATTATGTTTAATTCATTATATTCTTTATAAAAATGAATAAAGAAATACCAGCCTTTGTTTAATATATTTTTAATGATTATGATTTTAATAATAATAAAACACGAAATTTTTAATAACGTCCCATTGATGGGTTTAATGGTCCAATGTTAATAATTTACACGATAAGCGCATAAAGTCAAATGACAATATTAATAAGTCAAATGACAAATTAATCATATATTTTCAAAAAAAAAAAAAAAAAAAAAAAAACAAAAAAAAAACAAAATATCTTTTTATTCGTCGTTTACCACAAGAGAATCATTTATGACGCGGAAATAGTCGAATTTCTTCTAACCTAAACGTTTACATAGGCCGAATGGATGCGTCACAAAATTGTACGAGTTCGTATTTGAAGTGCGTCGTAAAAATAAGAGACTCGGTTGAAGTGTACTAATGATGCGTCCATAACTAGCTTGCTAGGCTAGGTACCTGATGACACTATCTATAGAACCGTGCCACTATTAATACGGTCTATTATTAATAGAGCTCGGTCTTGGGACGGTTGTGATTCCTCGATGCAATTTGCATCGTCCCTTTGCTCGTCAAAAGGCGAGAGAGCCACGTCACGTTTCCCACGCAGGTCAAATACGTGATAGTATAATAAGGATAATAAAATAGAATCTTCTGGCTATTCGACTTGGTTTAACACATGCCAAAAGTCTTTTGTCGAACTACTTAGTGATCTTATCGTTTATATCGTAAGAAAAATTACAAAGCATTCTCGAATGCATTCGAACGAATTAATTTAATAAATGTTAAATCTATTAAATAATTCTATTGATTTTCATTTTTTAAATTAAGAAATTAAGGGGGCTGGGGAAAAAATCATATACATTCGTATGAACAATTTACGAATAATTTGTTTTTTGTTTTCGTATATAGTACGTACGTATGTGTGTTTGGGTGTACACACGTATGTATATTTACAATAAAGCACAAGAATAAGTTCGTAATGTCGTAAAGTAAGTCGTACGAAAGAAAATTCTGTCGGTAAAGAAAGTGCATCCACATGGATACACCCGAATCGTTCCAGGATGTAACTTATCATCAGAAAGATTTTTTTAAATTGCCTTTCGTAATCCAAACGAACACGTTTAAATAACGAGGGAATGGAAGAGAGAGAAATTTCATTCATTTTTAACGATGGAGCGAGTGCAAAAAAAAATCAGTGAACAAGAAAAGCTTTTTGAGAACGTTTGATAAATTTTTCTCTAGATTAATCTTCTTTGTTTTTTCTTTTTTCTTTTTTTTTTTTTTTTTTTAATATAGCAGATACTTTTGAAAGTATTTACATGAAAAATAATCCTTTTGTTTAATTCGATAAATTATTATTCAAAGTTATTTTAACGATAGCGTTAACTTATACTATATTATGGTTTATCAATACTTATATTTACTGAAATCCGTTTATAACAAGACGTTAAAGTTGTACACAGAGCGCGACCGATTAACGAAGTAGATATACTAACCTTGTTAAGTGTACTATTGGCGGTCTATCATAAGGTTTCTAACAAGGTCGCAAACGAGCCAGACTTTGGTGTGTCGTTACAGCTTGGCTCCTAGTCAACTCGAGCGTTCGTTTAACGATACATAATGTTATTTAAGTGCCCTAAACTTCTCCGAAGTAAAACAATAATTTGAATATTGATCGAACGTAATATTTATTTTTTATTTCTAATAATTAAACTTAATCTTTAATGAAGATTATCGAAACTTGTAATATTTAAAGAAAATTCGTACCTTTCCAAAGTTAAAAAAAATGTGTAAAATACGTCTTGAAATATCATTGACATTTCAATAACTTATCTACGAACAGTTGTGGTAATAAAGAAGTTGATCGATGAATTCCCTGCACTTTTCCAAACAGATTTTCACCATCGATCATTTCATTGATATCGCAAGTCGCTTATGCGTCCTATAGAGATATAGTTATTAATGAAGGCATGGATATATAGTGACTATCCGTTTTCACGTTAGTTTCTGACCTTCTGCGTTACAAGAAATATATCATCAAAGAATCCTATCAATCTGAATAATTGATTGCAACAAACTCGTTAAAGTTCGAATTTATAATATATATTTTTTTTATAGGTATATATAAATTAAAATTATATATATATATATAATTTTAATTATACATACATATATATATATATAAATTATATATCATTAAATATAATAAATAATAATATAATAATATTATATATTATTGTATTAAAAATATTATATGTTTAGTTAGATATTTTACTAACGTTAAAATTTATTGAATCGAGGCTTTTATGATGTATAAACTGTTACATATAAAACTTATGGTAACCAATTCGAGTTTGGTCCATGGCCGAAACACGGAATGGCCACGACACATATAAATGTACCTTTAAATGACTCGATATATTTACACACTTTTAAAAATATATACAGAGTTAAATAAAAAATAAAAAAAAAATTAATTAATTGAGAGAAAATTCAGCTAACGTTTTTCACAAAAGCTATTCTTGCTAATTAATTTTTAAATTTACTTATTATACTTTATTCGCAACCAACCATGTCCAATCCACGTGAGAACGGACAGCTGTTAGACTATCGTTTTTGTTGGACGTACCCTTTGTCGACCGTTCGTTTCGAACTATTGCGAATTCGACGTACGAAATATACGTCGATAAATTTTATCTTGAACTCTCGGACACCGATCGTCGAACTATAATTGTCACGTGATATTTCGTCGTTAACGCATTAATCTCGCTTAAAAATTTAATCGAAAATTAGAAAAATAGAATTTTATATGGGTAACTCTAAATGCAACGAAAATTATCCGCTCGATTCTCATTAATTTACTGATCAAACGCATATACAATAATTCTATTTACTTTCAATTTCTTTTCATGAATCATGTTTTTTTATTCGTTAAATTTTGATAATATCTTCTATATTCAATTACATTTATTCCAATAGATTTTTAATATAATTGCGATCAATCAGATACATTTTATACATATTAATTTTATTCCTATTCTTAAATTTCTCTTTTATTTTTTTTTTTTTTATTTAACGTCTATTTTTAAACATCCAAGTGAATACTATTGTCAGCCTTTATATATTCATTTTCCTTTATCCTTTGGAACTTTATGGTTTTGCATCAATTTTTCTCTTTCTCGTCTTTATTCCATTTAAATGTAAATAGAAACACTGAAACATTTCTACTTTGATATTAATGTACAATTATGATGGAGAATTTAAAATTGACAGGAGATAGAGATAGAAAGAGGGAATCTTAAACAATGTCGGAATACTAATTATAATACTTTCGTGCCGAACTGTCTCAATAATGCAAGGACGTCGCGCGTGTCCGTCGAGTACAGATATTAATGACGAATAATTAATTCCGTCTTAGATGGAACTTTCCTCTTGAGAGCTCTAAATTCTGTAGAAGGATGCAGAGATTGGCCTGGCTTGACGTTCTTCGTGTCTATTAATTTCAAAACGATAAAGGAGTATAAAGTTGAGGGATCATGAATCAGAACGACGATAAGGTATTGTCGACTAATTCCCGTCGAATCTTATTAAACTTATGTTTTTATTTATTTATTTATTTTTATAAATCCTCAAAAATGTTTGTTTTCTCTAAGACATAAATCCATCTTCTGTTCTTTATGTCCTATCAATTATCGCCACAAAGATTACATGTTATTGAGCTTCGTTTTTTTTTTGTTCTCTCACACCAAGTTTTTTTTCCCAATTTGGGTGTTGGCCTTCGTTATCGTAAATCTCTCGATTTATCTTCGCTGACAGAAACAGTTCTAAGGGGATAAAAAAGGAGGGCCATGGTGTACAGAGTATTTTTTTCTTCTCTCAGAAAAAAGCAACGTAATAGCTCCCGTGAGAAAGAGAGAGAGAGAGAGAGAGGGGGAAAGGGAGAAAGAGAGTAGGTAAGAAACGAGTCAACCCTCAAAGATCTCGCCAAAAAATTTTTCCCCGAACTCAGCATGTTACGTTACTGGTCAATGAAGGCTATCAATTTCAAGATGGAAAGGAGATAATGTATAGTAATGTTAAAAATTGACCCAGATATGTATGTGGCGTTAATGTACGAGAAACTATAAATGCGAATAAAAGGAATGATTCGTCGACGATAAAAGTGTTATCGTTTATCATAATTTGCACATTATGTTGTTACGTCATTTTTCATAAGAGCATTATACTAATATTTTCGAATTGTCACAGTCATTCGTTAAATTATACATTTTTTTTAAACTATACATTTTTTTACATATATATATATTTTGTATTGCAATTTTAAATAGAAGATATCGAGGTTAAAACGTAAATGATCTCGAAAGCTCGTAAAATTGTCTTTTAAAGGAACATTCCAAGTATCGTGTTAAGTTTATGTTCTCTTCCGTGATGGAATCAAAACGAAAGGCGATATACCGTGAATGTGTGACAAAATCGAGTCGCGAAAATTGTGGCTATCATGAATGAAAAATGGTTGCAAAGAGAAATCGTAAGCTAAATCGTTTTATGCCGTTTTTATGAGAAGTCTTCCAAGAAACAAATATTCAGCCGAGACAATTGGCTTGCATCCAATTATAACATTCGTTCGGCTAACTTCTTCTTTTTCTTCTTCCTCCTCTTATTCTTAGATTTCTATCTCTTTCTCATTTGCATAAGTAAACAGATAACAACTTGGGCATTCGTTGAAATAAAATGGAGCAAAAAAGTGAAAAATAAATAAACAAACAAATAAAAGCATAATATTTGGACGATAGAAGGCTGTTTTTCGTCGTGCAAGTAGTAGAGAAGTCGAGCCTGTGCTCGAAAATAAATAAAAATAAAAAATAAAAAACGATGATTATTTTATTGGTCAGATCGATAAGTAATGTCGATATTAGTAATGTTATTTATCTAAACATTAAGTACTGCAAAATCCAATATTAATTGCCGAGCCAAGCAAATAAATTTATTTCCATTACACTTTAATGGGATACTAATATATATCGCATAAGAATGATTCGCACGTTAATGCTGACAATAAATTCATTATCGGAAATATTTCCGATCATTAAATACGATAAAAACGAAGTTCATAGTAACGATTCAAATTAATATCGTCGAATTCGATTAGTGTCTGAACTAATAACGAAATATTCACTATCACGGGAGAGTTCGTTCGTTCGTTTGTTCGCACGGGAATTCTCGAATGGCGGAGCGCACGGGCACACTAGCTCATGGCGTTACACGTTCGCATCTAACTCGAAAATTTATTCCGATTTCAACTTTGCCATTCGCACGGAATCTACGGGGGCAAAGTAGGACGATGATTCAAACGAGTTCTCCCGGATAACGGTGTAAAAAAGTGGATCGGATGATTGCTATTCGTCGAGAGAGAAAAAGATAGATAGAGAGATAGAGAGAAAGAGAGAGAGAGGGGGGGGGGAAGAAGAGAGAAAATGAATTGAAGTAGATTCTCTTTGGATCGTATTCTTTCTTGCAACATTTTTTATTTATTTTGAAGTGGGCGTCGATCTTTGAAAAAAAAAGGATACTTCGTTCAATATTTTTTGTTTTGTTTTGCTTCAACCCCTTCTGTGACGCCATATAACTTTGAAGTTACACAACCATAAGTACATGTTTCTTTTTTTTTGAATTTTACTTTTTTATCACAAAACTATTTATTTATTATTAGTTGATATTCGAAAGTTAGCGTTTTCCAAATTCATATTTATAAGTTTCATATTACATAATTTTGTCATTTAAGTAGGAAAAGAAGAATTGATTGAGAATATTAACTAATTTTTTTCTTATTATTATTTTACGATACGTAGAAACGATACTTTTGTATCATTTATAGGAACGTATCCATTATCCGTTAACTAACTTTATTTATATCATAAAACGCATATATATTGTCGTTAACACGTAATAATTTGCTTTTTGAACGTTATTTAAGAATGAATGAAAAAAAAAAAAAAAAGAAAACAGTTTATTATTACCAAGATTAGAATCAAAAGTGCTTCTCTTGCCATTTCTTTCGCCTCTCTATTTTTATTCTTTTTCTTTTTCTTTTTCTTTTTCAACGACCGAATTCACGTGTTCTAACACGATTCTCTTCCTAACCGGCTACTACACGAGGCTTGCTTCTGACAACCGGCTCATGATATATAAAGATATTTATATGCTGAAAGCAGTTTACCGACGGCAGCCGGGATAGCTGATGGAAAAAGAAAAAAGGAAAAAAGAAAAAAAAAAGAAAACGGAAAAGGAGAACTTTTGGCCGGAACAAAAGCAGTTGAATGAAATACCGTGAGTGTTAACGACAGACTAAAGCTAACGCTGAGGTTTTATAGAGTTACGTCACTAATGAATGATGCGTCGACTTGTAATCCAATTTGCTTGTTGATTTATATACCAGACAATTAATGGGGCGTAGAGTTGTGGAATATTTCTCTGAATCTATCATCGATTGCATGTACTAGTGTATGCTATTACGTAGGATGATCTCTTCTTTTCTTAATACACTGCGTATTTTTATTTTTCTTTTTTATTTCTTTACTTTTCTTTTTTTTTCTTTTTTAATGAATAACAGAACATCATAAATTTAAAAGATTATCTTCTCGAAAGATCATTATTTTCAATGTCTTCTGGTTCAAAGGACTTTCGGAGTCTTTAAAAAGTTGTTTTAAATATGAAGAAAAGGGTAATCTCTACTGAAAGATTTATTCGACCGATTTCGTTGCTATGATTTTGTTAAAAATACATATCAACAGAGACACACACACATATATATATATATATTTTTTTTTTTTATGGATAAAGAGACAAACGTTATAACGATAACACGACGAAAACATTTCTGTGTTCAAAAACACTCTCAAAGGGTGAAATCGGTAGAAAAAAAGGAGACTGTCCAACGTAAAATGTAAAGAGAAAGAAAGAAAAGGATATCTTATTCATTCGCATACACAAATTCACGATAACCAGTGATATAAAAAATCGCGTATTTAAAATGAATATTAACGAATTTATGATAACCTCTTTTTTCAATTGTCCTCTTAAAATATCACACGTGATTATTAGATATTATTTAACAATAACTCATTAATTAATCATTAAAAAAAAAATATGAACTTGAAGTTCAAATATTATTTAAATTTTGCGTGAAATTGATCGAACGAATGTAAAGGCTGACAATCGTTCATTTATATTCAAGATAATTGGAAGCTTGAGATTCAATTGCGATTAATCAGCATGATTTGTTGTTCATCATTGGCCATTGATAATGATTATAAACGATTCATCGAGAGATCATGATTTCGTGGTTCATTTGTTTGCCTTCGAACATGCACAAAATTCATTTTAAAATTTCTCTGCGTTATCGCCATATATATTATTATAGTCGAGTATTACGTGTATCTCTAATCTCTAATACCTTCTTCTGCATACATATTATGTACTCCTCGCGTACTACATTTAATCCATATCGGCTTCGAATACTTGCGAACGTATGTAGATCTTGAGAGTCTTCGAATTACAAACCAATTTCTATAATCTTTTTTATGTCACCTATTTATTTTGTAACATAAAGAGAAAGAGAAAGAGAAGAATTTGTTTCACATGAAAATAGTAAATCTTTTTTTCTTAAATTCGATCGGGTAAATATACGGTAAATTTAAACAAATTTTAATTAAAATGATACATATATCTTTAATAACGTACAAAGAAAATATTGCAGAGAAAAGTAAGAGAGGGTCAAGTGTGTATGTGTGTGTGTGTAGTCAGAATTTCATATATAATAGCTTATATGCGAAGGGACTCTGTTTTCTTGCGAAAGAAAACGAGATATTGCACGTACGTTTTCATAAGGAACGTGTTAACCGCGTTTTATTCTAAGACAAGTGGCTACATTTCGTCGCTAATTCGACGGATTCTCTTTGGGGGGAAAAAAAGGAAAATAAAAATAATATATGCTAATTTATTAATGAAGAAAAAAACGTGTATAACGAGATTATTTAATTATCAAATGATTAATGATTTTGATTATTCAATCAAAAGACTATCAATGAAACGTATTTCCACATTTCGAAAGCGCTATAATGATAAATTCTATGACAACTAAGAATTTATTATCGGCAATGCACACTCGTTAAGATAATTATCGTTGATTTTGTTAATTTCAATAATTGACAATAATCGTAGGAAGCTCATTAACGTTGAAACGTTATTAAAACCGAGTGTACATTTTTGGAATATACAAAGAAAAAAAACAAAAACGTTTCGTTACGGAGACTCGTTGGAGCGAACTGTGATCGATCCTAAAACTAGGCAAACGAATTCGATCTGAATAAGGAGACGCAAGAGGAGAGAAAAGAATGTGAGTTTATAATCGGCTCGAGGTAAAATTAGAAACAAAGAGCGGTTTCTTTTTCGTTAGAATACAATACGTACAACGTATTGTGTCTATGTTGTTCCTTGATGTCGATCTCGTTACGTGCCATTGCCCTCTTTTCTAATAGTATTTTCGTGATAGTCGGATAATCGGCCATTCTAAGGGTTAATTTTCGTGAAAGAGTATAATTAACGATTTTAATTAACGAACGTGAGCGCGCGAATTGTAAATTAAGACAGTACGATCGAGTAAAACACGTTTTACAATTTGATTATATACGTATAGTAATTTATTTTTACTATCATTGTTATTGAAGAAAAATAAAAGCGGTGTATGAAGTAATAAATAATATAATGAAATAATAATATAATACAGTAAATGGCATATAAAATAGAATCGGTATATAAAATAGCCGATAAACATCATAACGATGTTAAATAAGAGAAAAAAAATATATACAAATCAATCAGATTTGTAATCTGAGAAATCACGATAGGATACGCTTTACTCGCATATCAGTTAGTTAATTCCCTTCGTTTCTTTTGAAAGGAAAACACCCCTATCTTGTGACTTCTATATAGAGTACATATCTCTGACAATTGAACATATCATTTTTCACTCCAGGAAATACTACGCTCATAGACAACACATAGACCCATCTTGAGGGGTTACATACACCTAAAGGGTCCAAAAGAAAAAAAAGTCTTTTCACAATTTTTTTTATTTTCCATATGTAACTTATTTCATTAAAAAAAGGAAATTAAATATATATGGCAGGGTGTACTTTGGAAAATATCTTCCAACAAAATTATTCAAAAGATCTTCTTGAAGTTACCGATGTTAAATCAAACAAAGTCTTTTTATACGGTGTTTGCAGAGTCAATAATATCTCTTCAGGGTATTATCAAAAAGGGAAAAAAAAGACAAAGAGCTCAAAGTAAAAGTACATAAAAAAAAAAAATTCAACTTCAAGAAGCCGATTTGTAATATTTTCATTTAATAAAGAAATATAAGTGATTGAATTTACCGTGCAATTTCCGATAAAAAGTTTCAGTAGTATTTTTAATGATTATAAACGAAACCATGGCTCTTTAAAAAATGTCTGTATAATAATAAAAACTAGATAATGATACAAGAAATAATTGTGCCAAATTTCATTCAAATCGATTCAAATAAGTTTTCAAAATATCGCTAGCACCGATTTGAAAAATATAGTTTTGAGAATACAGAGTTTAAATTTTAAAGTGCATGTTATTTTGAACTCGGTAGGGAAGACTTCAAATGGCTATTTAATTTGTAAGAAATTTTCAAAAAGTTTTCCACGGAATGTTCTTGCAAGTTCGCAAGAATACCCTAATAACTGTTCTCTCTTTAAGATAATATACAGATAAGATGGTTAAATGTTGATCTAAAGTACACCAAACCGTATTATAAACTATGAACTTTACATTATGTCGATTGATGCGCTATTAAATAATAGAATTATATAAATATATACGTATATACGCGCGCGCGTATTTATACACACACACACGTTTATATATTTATACACATACATATACATGTTTAACTAGATAAATATGTATATATGCATATTAATATTTACATTTGTTTGTTATATTTGAGGTATTTACGTATGTATATACCTATTTATACATACATACATATATATATAACAAATTTTCAGAAGCCGATAAGATTAATTTAATTTTACAAATTATTAACAATATTGGACGCGAAATGAGAAAAATTTTCTGATTTTTTTATAAAATCAAATTTTCGCCGATATTCACCGATCAACCAGCTCCTCGAAAATTTTTACGAGACGATAGATAAAAATTGATTTACTCATAAAAATGCGAGACAAGTAAACGTTTTCACGGTTCGCACTATTTACATGGAAATTTTGTGCAAGCGTTATATCCAAGAATCGCTGCATCTCATGTATGAAATATCACCAAGAATCTAGGCAGGAGTTTTCGATCATATATTGACTACTACATAGATAAGATACATGCGACCTTCAAATATCTTGCCATTTGTCGAACGCATATTTTCTTTTTCTTTTTTTTTTTTTGTTTATATTGCATTGCAATAAAATAGAAAAAAAGAAACAGTTTTAATGAATTCTCATTGACGATTAAGAAAAGTAACGGATGATATTGTTCATACGTAATAAACTTTATCGAGTAGACCTTGAAGGTAGTCCTTGGGAAACATTCCTAAAATTTCCGTAACTTGTTAAAATCATCGGGGAGATCGTACTGTGCTGTTTACATTTCATATTGAAAAGTGTCTGAGCATTAAGCCGTGTTACGCTATCGATGGTGCGTTTGGATCTATTAACGTGTATGGAAAGAAATCGTTATCGCGCCGCTTGTTACTTTTTTTTTTTTTTTTTTTTTGAAGAAATTCTTTTCGCATAGGTAAATTATGTAATAAGTCTGTATTATCAATTGGGTCGAGAGAAAGCCGACAATATCATGATAGAGACAACATATCGTTCTCTCTTTCTGGAAGGAAGGGGAGGAGGGAAGAAGCCTGTTCATCATGCGCAGACGCGACGATTCTTTCAATAAAACAAAGCAAGGATCCTAACTCATGTCCTAAACACACGCACATTATTTGGTACAGTCAGAAATTTATTAATTTAATTTATTATATTCTTGGAAATTTTAAGAAAATATTTCTATTATATTATTAAAATATATATCATAGTCCTATGAAGATGGATAATTTTATTTAGGGTAATTCAGGATATGATGGTCCTGCCTGCCACGGTCCTAACAATTATTATAACAAAACTTTAGAACGGTACTCATTGTTTTATTTTCTATTAAGAAATTACGTAAGTTATTCGTAATATAGAAATGAAGTATTTTCAAAAGTTAACTTATTGTTCTTTAAATCGTAATTTGTTAACGATTTAACAAAAAAATAATGACGTTTTTGAATACAGTGCACTAACATAGTATTGAAAAATCATATTTATATATCCTACGATGAGATATTGTAGTAGAATTATCGAAAAAAAAAGTAAATGAATCATTACTCTCTGATCTTCGGGTTAAATAGGTTTATTGATCCATCGGGGTCATCGACTGGGATAGTTGACCTATCACAAAATTATTTTTTTTTTGACGTCTATACAACATAAATCCGGCTGCTTACGACAATGATAGATTTTTATTCCTTGTATTAATCTCTTTTAATGGCGTATGTCTATTATGCGCTTTCTTAAATGAAGAATAACAATCGGAACAACATGTGCCCCATATAATTGGAGAAGATACGAGGGAAAATAAAGAACCAAAATCTGGCTCAGCTGGTTCCTCGCAAGCTATTAATAAAAAGACATCCTTGACAAATACGCCAGACACAACGGTTTAATTCAATCCCCAATACGTCATCAGGTGTGGTTCAACGAATTAGAAGACGTAGAAGACTAAATAGTTTCAAGCGCCAAAGTAACAAAACGTGTTAAAAATTTCACAAAGCCAAAACGTAAAAGTATTACGAAAGATTCATTTTCGATTGCAAACTTTTCGGATTTTCTTATCGAAGAGTCCGAAGAAAGTTTCGAAGAAGAAAATAATGCTGAATGCATCGGATATTGGAAGCAGTATTATCAATACATCGAAGGGAAACGACTTAATTCAACGTGTGAGATATAATAAGTGTTTTCATAAAGGATATTCAACATTTAGTAAATTCGTGTGATCCTTGCAGAGAAGTTACGTTAGAATAATAATTCTTCTTTTTGTTATGTTTAAAATCTTTTTGTTTTTTACATGGACCATGAAACCCTGAATCATGTGTCATTTCATATTGCAATCCGAGTGAGATGACCTTGTGCATCGAAAATGGAATTTATTTGAATTTTTATTTTTTTTTTAAATTTAGGATTATTTTTTAGTTTATCCTGACATTATAATTTCTCGTGTGTTTATTTTTACAAACATATATATTTCTGCTTTGAATAAAGATTAAATATAAAATGTATTGAAGTTTAACAAAAGAGAATTGAACATCACCACTTCCTGACTTACCCGTTATATTTTGTTATCCTTTATTACCTTTATATAATGTATCCTATTTCTATTTGCATCTACAATGGTTATATAATTTGATATCCCATTGAAGCATCTGCTCATAACATCTTGCACATTACGGATAAAGTAAATAACTTTTTTGTGACCTGACTTCATAGGTGACCATCCTTTCCACTTATGGAGACTGGCAATGTAGCCTTATTACATGCATAATTTTTTCCAACACCCCCCCCCTCGTGCGCGTGCAAACACACGCCTGATTAATTTAAACCTCTATTACAAGTTATTTATTACATTTCTCCTCGACTTTACAAACTTTCGATTATATTTTTTACGTTTACCAGAGAATTAAGATTTTTGAGTGAAAAGCGAAGAAAGCATAAAGGTTGATATATTAATTCAAACTTGATCCTCGAAGACTACCCTTCGTAGTTTAACGTCGTACTTTAACTTCGTTCCTTTTATCAAGACCCTGCAATTAAGATTTAATTCGAATCCATTGGAGTTTTCATCGAAAACCTCTCGTTGATTAATATAACGAGATTGCAGCAACATGATCGAGTGGATTTAAATTGCGCATGGTTTGTCTCCGTAAACAACGGAACGGTGTTATTCGAGTTGACCGTTTCTATCTCGTGAATTAGCGAAACGTTATAATAATGTAAAATACCAGAGGCAATATAAATCTACATATATGGATGTGTATATATGTTTGTTACATATATATGTATGTATTATACATGGACGTTGTTATTTACGTTCGTATGCTTCATGTATTTACATATGTATATACACATATATTGTATATATCTATCGTCGCATTTAACGCATTTAAACATCTACACAAACAACATCTGCTAAATGTAATTACGTATATATTATACATTTTCTCAATTTTCACGTGTCACATGAATTTGATTTTAGAAATGTACTTAAAACAATATATATATATATATATATATATATATATATATATATATATACACACACATATTTATTAGAGACAGGTTAGATGTGACCCAGTAGCAATATTTTTCGGACGAGGAGGAGAATTTACATAAAGAACGTTAGGAAAACGATCGAGGATGGAAAAGATTTATGTGATCGAGCAAAGGTGCAGCCACTTCTTCCACGGAATCGAAACCAGCCGCGTTCGCTTTTCCTAGAATTTGCATAATCGATTGTCAAACCCCTGCCTGAATCTTCAGGTAATGTCGAGAGGTATCCGTTACGATCGTTCGACCTCTTTTCTAGATCGAAATAGATGCGAATCTAATCGTCATGATTTGTCTGCACGCGCGGGCATTTCGCATCTTCCTTTCTCTTTTCAGAGAACGTTTATATTTATTTATATTCGATCGAACTAACGAATAAAAGGTAATCATCCGTTGGATCGAATATTTATTGAAAAGATCTAATGATTCTGAAAATATTAAAACGTCCATTCGGAAAATATCTTGTTACGGCACGATTAATAATCAACGATAATTTTTGTTGTTTATACTTTTTTTTTTTTTCCTTAACGACATTACCAATGGAAGCATAACAAGTCCAACATCATGAATGACTCTCGACATTTTCTTTTACATTTTTCACTCGTAAACCCGAAATTAAATGATGTACATGTAAAAACAATTGATCCTACAATTTCATTATTGAATTCTTTCCTTCCCTCTATCTCTTTCGTATTCATGAGAGAAAAAAGGAAATGAAAAAAAAAAAAGGAAAGGAAAGGAGTCCCTCGCCTATAGTCGATAAAAAGGTTCTAAAAAAGAAAAAAAAACTATCGAAGGTATTAGATTTATCGTAGGAATCAGATAAATGGAACGAAATTGGATACGTGCATGGATGAGAAATAATGGATAGGGTCGTAGAGAATGAACAATTTTGTCGATCCTTCGACAAAAGCCCCGATCGACGAGAAGACGAAACAAAAACAGTCGTAAAATAATCACGACCTTCCGCGCCGATCTACGAAGAGACCCCTCGCGATCGAGTGATGTTATTTCTGGAATATTTCCCGCTCGGCCGAACGTTTACACGAGTATGGGAGTTTAAACGGGTTCGATGTCAAGATAAATATTATCAACACGTGGCGCGCTCCCTAAATCACGCCGCGAGACGTCGATTTCGATCGTCAAACGAGAAACTCCGAGTAACTCGACGACCTGCTTTTCTCGAACAATTTGCATAGCAAAACGATTGTCGGGCGCTTTTACACTTATAGTCTTAGAGAATTTCACTATATCTTTACCATTCAGATCATTTTCAGATCTTAGCGCGTTCTATCATCGGTTAAGATTTTTATCATAGTTAGTTGACCCGTACCTTTCGCTATGAAGTTCCAATCTCACGATATTATCTCAAAAGAAATATAAACCTATCCATTAAATAAAATCCAACGTTTTTGCCCGATTGTGATCTCTGTCGGACGCATGAATACGTTGTAGACTTAAATTGTATAATCGATCGTGTTCCATCGAAAGAGAATCAGATTATATTTTTTGCGTTTTATATATTTAATCTTTTCCATCGATACAAAATGTCAAACACAAAGAATATATATATATATATATATATATATATATATATATATATCACACATGCGTAAGATATTTTTAGAGAAAGATTTGAATCAATACTTGCATTAAGATTTATTTTTCATTTTCATTATTCTCTCCATTCATCGATCATTCTTGTTGCCTAATTGTTAACTTCTTTGCAGCCAAGGGCTCAGATATTTCCATCGACATCTTTATTTAGGATGTTGTACATTATACTATACGCGCCACTGTTTATATGCAAGAGACGTTGTAAAAGATGGTCGTTAAACGGCACGAATCTGTCGGCCGTAAAATTTCTTCCTTGTCTTGTTTAACATTTCACGTCCAGCCAAAGTGTTCGCTAAGAAAGTTCACCCTGCGTTTTGTGTCTCGCATTATGCGAATAATCTCCCTCGCAAATTCTCTCACGAAATAACGTCTACTCGTATTAAGAATATCTCCACGACATTTTATCCTATTTCAAGTTGTTCGTTTTAATATATTCGAAAAGGAAAAAAAGGAAACGATAAATAATAGATAACTATTAGAAAATTATTTTCCGATATTCAACAACATTCGTTAAAAATTTATATTATTTCTGCCTAGAGATTACGAAGGGAAAAGAATTTTTAATTTTTTTTTTTTTTTATATTTGAAGTAAGAAATTAAAGTATTTAGAAACTCGTTACCGGTGTTGCACAACGTCGTTAAAAATATTTTTCCACGAATTACGACAGGAAGAACGTCATGTAACTAAAAGGATCTACAATCTTGATACATCTCATGGTATTCTCTGACCAACAGGCACGGAGATGCACTTGTCGCAAATGGACCGCATAAGAGGACTTATCGGTTAAAGCTCTACACTTTTCGGAGAACCCTTCCATTTTCAACGAAAAGCTTATAACACTTTCAAGAAGAATTCATAGAGTAAGATAATACTACCGTGAGGCCGATTCAATTAAATCCGATCGCCAGAGGTGGATTTTAAATCGACTGGGTAATCGAATAATAATAATAATACGAGATCATAAAATTAAGTTTCTATTTTCTTTTTCTTTTTACATTCTCGATTTTAACTTCGACATCGACCATCTTTCGAATCACATCATTAAAAATCAAATTGTATTGGTATCTTTATAATTTACCTTATAATTTGATCCTCCTTTAATCCACGATTTATTATCTTTAATAGATTTTTAATGAAATAAATTCGCAGCTGCATTTAGATAAATATTAAAACGAAAATAATAAGACAAACTGTATTATCGTTAATTCGTTTGCGATATTTAAATAAAAAAAAAATAATAATTACTGTTACATTATGTAGCACATTACGCTACATTAAATATTAATACGTTGCAATTCTGCACATGTATTTATAGTTTAGTTTATAGCGCATGACTTGCGTAAAAATTTATAGTCAAATATGAATAATATATAAATTCAGAACGAACGCTGATAAGATCTCGTTATACATACGTTTGTTGTTCTATAAACGATCGTTGGTTAGTTAATTATAATGTACATCGTTGTACACACACAATACGTCAATGTTGAGCACGACATGTTGCGTTGTGCTGCGTTGTGCTGCGTTGCGTTACTGAGTAAACAACGGATGGTATACTTACAAACAGTAGTAAATTTCTAACATATACCCTCGTTAATGATGTTCAATTAAAGGAAAGAGTATACCAAAGGGTACACCATATATACTTGTAATTAGTAAATTTTTTTCAAGTAAGGATAATCAGGAATCATTAGAAATAATAATAATAATAATAATAATAATAATAATAATAATAATAATAATAATAATAATAAACAAAACAATAACAATGAAAATAACAATAACAATAATAATAATAATAATAATAATAATAATAATAATAATAATAATAATAATAATAATGATGATGATGATGATGATGATGATGGTGATGATGATGATAATGATAAAATGATAATAATAATAACAACAACGGTAGTAATGATACAGAAATTAACTGTAATAATGACACAAAAAATCTCTCAAAGAAACGAACCAAGTATTAAAAAATTGCGAGAGAAGTAAGATAATTAATTATACGAACATAATATATTTGTTTTATCCTTTTCAAGGACTCGAGCTCGAGAGATTTTCAACTTTCATGAGTCTACCTTCAATCCGACAATAACTTCGAATCAAATTCTGGATTTCCATCGTAGCTAGAATTTAGGTTTAAACGACAATTTTATTTCTTTCCCCTTCGTTCTTTTTCATAAACGTATCGCGTGCGGGTAAATGGATAAACGTAGTAAGTGTATAGAAGTTAACTATATGATTCTTTTTTTTTTCGATATCCACCCCTTTTTCTCATCCCTTTTTATATTCTCTGAAATCGTTTAACTCTGTCACGAAAAGCCGATGCTAATCGAAACCATTATCATTCATCAAAATGCTTTCATTTCTTTTTGTTGTATTTCATGCAAAATTCGTCGAATAATTCACAAAGGAATAAACGCTTTTGAATTTAATTTTTAGATATGAACAATTTTTATCCCATTCTTATTAAAATCTCTTTTAATTAAAGCGTGGAATAGTCCGATCGCAGTTTCATAAAAAGTTTTATATTAATCTTCAACGTGCGAGCGTTTTTAAAATTTCTCGTGAACTATCAAAAAGTATTTCGGATTTGTCCAAAATTCGGAATGAGATAAAATGACGAGAGAGAGAGAGAGAGAGAGAGAGAGAGAGAGAGAGAGAGAGAGAGAGAGAGAGAGAGAGAGAGAGAGAGAGAGAGAGAGAGAAGATAAAAAGATTTGTATTATAAGAAGTCGAACGTAGGAGCGAATACAGTCGTTAGACGCGAAGTAATTAATTATCGGCGGTGCAAAATATATTATAGAATAGAAATACTGAAATATTGTACGACATCATTAAAGTTTGCCATTGGATAATAAGAAAAAACTAGGAAAAACATGGAGATGGGTATAAACAGAATGAACTCGTGCCACATTGCGAACGCGATAATTAATTAAAAGGAAAAGTACATTTTAGAAGTGAATGTAATTTCTATTTATGTAACTTTATCGTAAGAATTCTCGCGTGGAAAATGTGATTTATCGATAATTAAATATTTTTCTTTGTCACCGTAATTTTGCGCTTTTTTTTTTTTTTTTTTTTTGTTTTTTTAATTTAAATATCTGTCTGATCTATCAATCGATTATATTATTATTTCAAGTTACATTATCATTTAATATGTTATTAGATTGTCAGATTAAAATATAATTTTTATAATATCCTAATAATATTTTCTTTACATAGTATTGTAATAATATATCCAATCGAAGATTATAAATATCTTGTATATTATCATTGATTATTAATTAAGATCGTCATGCCTTGTGCGGATATAATAATATCACCCTCGCGTATTATAACAATCCCCGATGTTACCGTTTAACGAGTTTGCAATTTATTCGAGTCCCGTTGATAACTATAAAAACGTAGTTATTAAAGGGAACGTTTTGAGCTCGGTTAAAGAGCCGGAAGTACGGGCGCAAGGTCGAGATGAACGTCTCTTAAAATGTCTCTAGGAGACGCGGCACCTGACACGATCTAACCTAGTACTAGAAAGCTCGCCGGCACTCGAGATTGCGTCAGGTCCTGGCAAACGTGCCGAAAGAGATAAAGCGATGGCCGGTGCTCTCTTGCCGATATCTCTTCGCTCTAGCTTCTTTCAACGAGATAAAGACACTTAACTCCTGGCTAAACTCTTTCAACTTCAATCGCTTTTAGTCTACGTTCGAATCGACGACTCTTCGATTTCATTCTTAATGCATTTAGTCTCGATTTAACCCTTAAATCTGTACGGTCGCAGAAATAAAACATATCAATCCGTTTATCATTATTTCTCTTTTTATTTAATTTTGTACAAAACATTTACGATACCCATAATCATCTTTTTCACTTTAATATTTACTCCATATTGTTGCTATAATATATATACACACACATATATATATATATTTCTTTTCTGGAAAATTTCTACAACAATGAATCACGCATTAAGGGTTTAATCATTTATTCTAATTCTAGGTTTAATTCTAATTCGAGTATAGAAAAGTTAGTGGAATGAGATAAGTTTTAGTTGGGTAGATTGAGAAAGATTTAACATAGTCAATAATTGAAAATATTTTATTATTCGAGAAATTCTCTAATATATGATATAATCGTAAATATATATATATATATATATATATATATATATATATATATATATATATGTATGTATGTATGTATATATGTATATATAATAGTCACTGTTTGCAGATACATAGGTACGTGATAATGGAAGTTTGGTAGTCTTGACTAGACTTAACTAGATTGGTCCTTCGAGGTAACGACGTTGGGTTTGGAAAGGCATAAGATATAGGAAAAGAAGAAACGATCAGGATTAGGGTCAGATTAGACCATTTCAACGAATGACTTTTTACTTAATTATCTTTTCCATCGCGAAAAGGGCTCGCTCGACCTATACAAACTTTCTTTACCTTTCGTTCAAACAATCTTTGTTTTTTTTTCTTTTTCTTTTACGACAAACACATCCGTCGAACATTCGAACATTTTTCTTCTACTTCGTGAAATAAACCAATATAACAAAAAAGTCCCTCAACATCCATTCTTACAGTTTTTACGCTTCTACGCTCGTTTCTTAAGAACTAGAATAGGAATATGTCGACTCCGACGACTCTGTTCACATAATAATAATTAATATAATAATTGTTTCGTAATACGAATATTGAAATGGAAAATTGTTCGTACAATGGATACTATTATTAACGTTGTACTCATAAAATATTACTGCCATCTTATTCCCTTTTGCGAGTAATTTCTTATTTTTCCGATCATTTGATAATAATCGAAAAGGTTCATACGATTAATACTACTATATAACAATATTAGAAAGAACACGTTACACGTACGAAACTCGCATATAATTCTTATATAATAATAAGTAAGCAATTTGCATATTAAAATTTGTAATCATGATCGAATATGTATACTGTATTCTCCGATATAATATTATTTATCAACTATTTCTATAAATAGTAGCCCCTAAAAAATTCTTTAAATTTTTCGCTTTACGAAAGTTCGAAAAATTTTAAAGGAGACTCTTTAAAAGAGTTTTGGACCCTCAATCATTTTAAACAACCCTAAATCATTTGTTTCATTTCTTACAACAAAAAAATATCAGATTATAAATTAATAATATATATATATATATATATATATAAAATGTTCATTTGTTCGAATAAAAAATAATGAATCACTCAATTGCACGATAAAAAGGTAATGAGAACAACAATTTTAAATCTATTTAAATAGAATTAAATATATATATATATATATATAACATAAAGTTAGAATCAGAACGGTGTACAACGAATCGTCAAGTGTATAGATACGTTAAATAAATACTTATGTACGTGTGTAGATTGTGACGTCAGTGATAATATGTCAAGCAAAATAGAGGAATATATTTCGTCGAGTTTGATCGATGTAGGATCGCGATGGGGTCGACTTATCGGGTCTGGCCACTCGGTATCTGGCGTTTCTTTTTTCTCTCTCTCCCTCCCTCTCTCTCTCTCTCTCTCTCTCTCTCTCTCTCTCTCTCTCTTTCTCTCCCCAACTTTCTCTATCATTATTCACCGTCGCAACAACGTTATTTCAACGTTTTCTGGTTAACGACAATAGTCGAGTCACCGATCGTTCGTGGTTCTGGCCCTTTGAATCCTGTTCGTTCGACCGTGAAAAACGTCGAGAGTAAAGGAGCAACGCGACTGCTTCGATCAGCTCGATCGAGTCGATTGAAGGATCGAAAGATCGAAGGATAGCCTTACTTTTTTCTTTCTTTTTATCCTTTTCGCACGTTCCTTCGGTTTCCCTTTCCCCACCCCCACCGCAAAAAAGAACGATAATCGAAAAGGATAGAATGAGGGGGAACTCGATCGAACCTCCGAAAGTATTCTCTCTCGTATTTATTTTCAGTACTGGCCGTCAACCCCATCCGGATATTTTCCTTTTATTTCTTTCATCAACGTAACGTTGATCTTTTCTATCGAAAGCGTGCCAACAAACGAGTAATAATCTCTTGAGAGTATCGACGACGAGATGATAATATAGTAAAACACGATATCGCTGAATTTTTCGAAAATTCTTCAGGCGAAAGCACGGAGAAAAGAGAGAGAGAGAGAGAGAGAAAGCTTATCCAATGATCGTCCACATTGCCGACCCAGAGTATAGACTTCATATAAGGGTGGTTAAAGAACTCTCCTCCCTTCTCTCCCTCCTTCTCACCCCCCCCCCTCTCTCTCTCTTGGATAGAATCGCTTTCAAAGACTCTTGATCAGTGAGTAGACACACGTTACTCCGTAATCGTGCGTGAAAACAAAGGGAGACCATGTTAAACTCGAATAAACGCGATCCATGCGAACCCTCTCGACTTATTATTTCCTCGATTCGATGACATCCTTTCTTTCTTTTTTTTTTCCTTTTTTTTAAAAAAATAAATAAATTTCAATAACGGAAGATCATTAGTGATTTTGCGTCTATTAAAAAAAAAAAAAAAAAAGAAAGAAAGGAAGGAAGGAAGGAAGAAGAAGAAGAAAAAGTTAGAGAAATGTCATTTATGATATAGGCTTTGCGCGAAGATGTTTCGTTGATTTTTTTTTCCTTTTGTTTTTCTTTTTTGTATCTTCGAAGAAGAAACTTGCGAACAAATAAATAAGTATTTAATAAAAACTTTTGTATTTTCTTCTCGCCGTTCAACACCACTAAAAAAAAGTGTCGTCAACACATTTACTCAATCCTTACGTACGTGTAATACAACTTAGCACACGCGCGCGCGCGCGCACACACAATTACGTCACAGAATGGGATATCGGAGCACTGACTTTTTCGTTCTATGAAAAATCAGGTACGTTGAATACGATTCTCTCAACAATCTCCCAAACTCCATTTAAGCAATTGGGGGGAAAAAAGTCACTCTATGGAACTAACTAATCGTTACCTTTTAATATTTTCTCGTTTAAATAGGATTAAATGTTTCCTTCGTCGTATAAATATTATATACTTAGGATACACGTGTACTACACGCTCATATACAAACGAGATGCATTTTCGAGCATAATGAAAATGGTCTTTGGTAGGTAACTTGGAGAAAGAGAGAGTGAGTGAGTGTGTGTGTGAGAAAGAGAGAGAGAGAGAGAGAGAGAGAGAGAGAGAGAGAGAGAGAGAGAGAATAGTATTCCAAGAACGTCTCCAACGTCGTCTAAGTCTTAAGATGATGCTAGGAAGCCGATGGAGCATCGTCAATTTGGCTAACGCGTTATTAACGCTGAACAACGATGCCATTCGGTTTTACGTGTGTCCTCCGTGCTACGAAAACTTTCTCTCGAGTTTCTACTCGAAAATCCAACTACGACTCGGCGAAGTCGAACAACCCCCTGAACCCCCTTCAAATGTAATTTTCTCACGATCGCCATTGAACAACTTCGAACTCCTTTAACAGTTTTCTCATTATCCATCATTCGTCTCTCATTGTCGTAAAATATAAACAACGTCCCGTTTATCTATCGAAAGATTCTGACATCAAAAACAACACCATTTGAAATACCGAGAAAGAATACGATTGTAAGGGTTCGAAGAGTTAAAAAAAAAAACAAAAGAGAGAGATTTCATTCGCTGATACTCTCGTCAAGGTCACCGTCGTCGTCCTCGTCCTCTTCATCCCCAATGGATCTCGATCATCCCGGTGGTGTCTTTTTCTGCTTGCTGAGCTCCAGGAGAACAGGATAATGCAAATCGGCTGAATATTCCTGGCTCTGATCCAACAGTTCCAGATGTCTCGACCAGACCTCGCTGTCGTATCGTTCGGTCTGCCTGGCTATGAAACTACGTTTGATCGCGGCTTCGGCGAATTTCTGAAACGTCGTACCACGTCTAGGTGCTATCACCAGGGCCACGCCGTCGTCAGCGAGCCAGCCATAAATCGTTTCGACCAGGTCAAGCCTAGCATCGTCGAAGAAAAGACAATCTGCGCAGAGGATCACGTCGTAGGACCTTCTCTTGCTTGGCAGGTGGTGGTCATTCTCCTCCTCGATGATGCGTGCCTGATAAAAAATGGATCAAAAAAAAAAAGAAGGAAAAAAAAAAGAAGAAGAATAATCCCGATGATATACGAAAATTTCGTGAAACTCGATAAACGACGACTGGTACGTTACGTGCTATCGAATTTTCTTGAAATTCGTTTACGATCGAACGAATAATCGTGGCACAAAAGAAATGATTCTTTGAAAAAAACGTTCGAGTCTCTGAATATATCTAATAGGATCCGATGGCAATGCTAGTAGGACCTTTTCAATCGAATTTACGTGATATCGACGAAATATTTATGATTTAACGGGGTTAGATGTTAACTTGTATAATATACAAAACTCGATAGTCTCTAGTGAGAGAGCAGATTAGACGGTAAACTTTGAGATTTCTCCGAGGAAATAACCGAGATAAAAAGAAATAAATAAATGAACTATGAGTATTTTTTATCGTCATCTTAAAGACACTACTTTCACAGATAAAAGCAATTAATTAACTTTTCCATCCTTATGAGATGTTCTTGTAATTTTGTTAAAAACGCATTCTTAACATTAAAAAGAAAAAGAAAAAAAAAAAAGAGGAAAATAAATACTAAAAAGAAGTAGAACGAAATAGCCGTCCATTTGATGAATTGAGTCGATACTCGACATTTTCGCGCATCTATTCTTTGACAAAAATAAAAAAATAAAAACTAGGAAAGAGAAAAAAATAAAAAAAAAAGAAGAAAAGAGGCTAAACATTAAGTACAACCGGAAATACGAGGAGAGAGAGAGAGAGAGCTCGGTACGATCTACACAGGAAGTCGAACTAAAGTCTAGCCGGAAACATTGGAATGGTACATCATTCACATAGCTATTCACGCGCGTTCCGTCTGGTCTGTGATAGAGAAAACGATCCGGAAGTTCTCTACAAGATTTAGTATCCACGAATGAAGCGAACTTGTAAAAGCTTGGTAAAGTATCGATTCGTATAATAGAACAATGTTGTTCGATTTGCTCGTTAACATAATAACGTTACTATTAATTGGAACGATAAATGTGTATTTTCACGAAACGAATTAACCAAGTTGTTATTAACTGAAATATAATCGCCAAATAAATGGACAAAATACAAATGCAAATAAAAAGGATTATTAAAATTCTATCAAACGAAAATAGATCAGCCTTCTTAACTATATCGTATAAATTAATTATAAATTTCGTAAATATAAATACAATATATATATATATATATATATATATATATATAAAAGATTTTATTATAAGATATATTTTTATTTTTATTTTTACTATAAAATTTTCTTGTTTCGTTCCTCGGAGCTCTTTGTTATTTTTTTTTTTTTTTTTTTATCAAACGAGGTACGATGTTCGAAATGATTCATCGAACGTGACGGAGAATGCATTACGTCGGGTCTTATACGAAATTGGTATGCGCATTGTCGAAGACAAGGGTGCACTTGACATTGTCGATGCCGATCACGTTAACATCGGTCAGAATGGCACACGACGAATCGCGTTATTCGGCCACGAGGGCATCGACCATGCATTTCGAAATTTGTCTGCTCTCTAACACTATGATTCGTGTTGAAACGATTACCATGAACGTTCGATTAGAAGGCAACAAAACATAATAATTCCAAATTATGAAAAAAAAAAATCGACAAAATTATTAAAAAAAAAAAAAAGAAAAATATAGATATGCATGGAACTAGAAGACAACAAAAAAGTATC
The DNA here is from genome assembly GCA_911387935.1 of Dolichovespula saxonica. NCBI lineage: Eukaryota > Metazoa > Arthropoda > Insecta > Hymenoptera > Vespidae > Dolichovespula > Dolichovespula saxonica. The sequence goes on from OU426993.1 coordinate 7,691,709, forward strand.
GTCTAAAAATTATACAAAAGAAAGACTGCGTAAAATATGTAATAATACGTGGAATAAGAAGATAAACAGAGTATCGTTTAGAAATAATATAAATAAATGCACAATGGAATAGAGTGCAAATTTACGAAAAAAAAAAAAATAAATAAATAAATAAAAGAACAAATATGAATATATTGGTCCTCGATACGATATCATGATTGACTTTATGATCGACTTTACGATCGACATATATCAAACAATCGGTCTTGCTAATGTAAGAGAAATCGATTCAATCGAGATCAATAAAACTAAACGTATCGATCGTCGTTAAAATTTAACGTAGTTCGATCGGAATGATCTCGAAAATTTGTAGCACCCTTTTCGAAGAGAAGATAATCACCTTTCGATTGCAATTGTTTGCAGCGGCCTGCCTAAGGGCTCGTGCAGCCCTAGCCCATTGAAGAACCCCACACTCAACGAAATCAGCCATGTCGTTCCTCAGGACGATGCAACGAACGTTATCGACGCTGGTAACGTTGCCGTCGGTGAGCGTGACCGCACTCGGATTGCAGTATTTTGCAACGAGGACACCAGCGAGACAACTCATCCCACCGCCAAGCTCGAGAACGCTTCTGTTCCGACAAATATCACGATTCTTTAGAAGATAGTAAGCGAGACACTCTTCGGATGGCCAAACGCAAACGTTCCCGGTATTATTGAAACCGATCAATTCGTTCGCAGTAAAATTCTTGTTTATCCTTCGTATCTGAACTTCGAAGAGTTCGTTCTCCAACATGGCGGAATATTCGTACCAACAAGAGTCAGAATCGGTCACAGTATTCTCCAACAGTATTGGCTTGAGCAAGCCAAAACTAGTGAAACGTCGTACGGAAATCTCCTCGTCTGATTCCGATTGATAATCCGTAGAGCCTGTTAAAGCCTTTGCCAATATACGCCATCTTCTTTGAGCCGTATTCGACTTGTTATTCCTTCTGGTAATCGTCGAATCACGATGGGATAATAATTCTTCCGACATTTTGTTATTTCTTTGATTTATAAAAAATATCGCATTACAGATTCCTTTTCAATGATTGGACATCGGAGCTTTTTTTTCGCTGTTTTTTTTTTTTAGCTACGATCCGATCGTTTATTTGTTTCTTTTCTTTTTTTCTTTTTCAATTTAAATAAAGATACGTCTTCGATAGGATGAACAGGCACTCGGTAACAAAATCATCATATTTTCGATCGAAGATATAATTTTTTTTTTTTTTTTTTTTTAAATGAATGGACTCCTTTACGGAGACGAGTAGTAGCAGCACGCGTTCTTGATGCACGAGGGTGAATTTCCCGCGTGAACGAGAATCGGGTGGTTAGAGGGTTGATCGTAGAGTAAGCAGACGGGCAGGGACGAGGATGGACGAAGGGACGGGGCAAGACTAAAAGCACGAAGCCAAGTTCTAACTCGCGCCACGCGGATGGCAAGCGTTCTCCACGCCGCGAATCGGCGCTTGCGCGTCTTTCTTCGTTCTATCTCGCTCACTCTCCTATACACTGTCTCTTTCTGACTACCACGACCCTATTCTTCGCTATCTCTCTTCTCTCTCTCTTTCTCCCTCTTCCTCTCTCTCTCTCTCTCTCTCTCTCTTTCTCTCTCTCTTTATATCTTCTCTTCGTGGGCTGAAACTGTCACTTTGTTTCTCGTTTCACACTCTTCCTTTTTTGTCTCTTTTTCTCATTTTTGTTATTTCCTCTCTCTCTCTCTCTCTCTCTCTCTCTCTCTCTCTCTCTCTCTCTCTCTCTCCGTAAATATTCTTCCTTTTTTCTTTCTCTTTCATCCCTTTCTTTTCCCTAAATTTGTGCAAAAATTCACACCTAGAAGCTCCTGAATCCTAGTTAAAATGCGAGATAATTGCTTATTAAAAGTTTGATAAACTCACGAATAATACGTTTTATTATCTCGAGTGTTAATGTCCTATCCGACGGATAATTCGTTAACAGTTAGACAAACTTTTCTCTTTCTTTTTTTATCTTCTTTTTTTTACTGATCGAAAGTTTAGACAAAAATGTTTTGGGTATATCGCGTAAAGTTTTGAAAATTAGGCTGATCGATAACTCGCTTCTACTTTGTTATACTTCTTCGAGATACACGAGATTATATATAGGTATGTATGTACGTATGTCATAGGAACTCGTTGATAAATGATTACTTCTAGTTCGATGTGACGGGCATATTTGGTAAATCCTGTGGCAGAAAAGTAAAGTTGGAAGTCGAAGAATTATATGCGAAGTGAGAAATATCTTTCGTAGTAAATCTTCCGATGTCCCTTTTAAATTCCAAAGGATTTCCTGAGTTCTGAAAAAAATTCCTTGTTTATCGCATTCTCCTCGTGAACTTTTCTCGTTGAATACCCTTCGCAGACGAAAACTTCTCGACGAAATTCGATCGAAAAAAAGAAAAAAAAAAGAAAAAAAAAGAAATAATCGTGGTGTAAAATAAAAATGAAGAAAAAAAAAAACAAGAAAAAAAAAAAAAGTACGGAACACCACCACCCAAAGTCAATTTCCTCGTTACTTTTCGCGACAGTAGGTGTCAAGAGTACATGCTTTTGGAAAAGAGCAAAGAGTAATATTGTTCGTTTACCAATGTCTCTAGCAGTCGTGTCACGCGTCTGCTTTTACCACTGGCACTGAAAATCTAAGCCGCGTAGCTCGAATATCGTGCCAGCCGTGTCGTTCGTGTGGACATTAAACTGTCGCCGAAGCAACGTTTAAATCTTGGCCGAAGTCTTCGATAAAACGTGCCGGCGACCTGAAATTAATACGTTGCCTCGAGCGAACTTCTCGAAAGAGTAGGTACGCCTCTAATAATTAGTCGAACTTTAGTTAGGAGGATATCAACCTTCTGTAACTTAATATAACTTTGAAGTCATGTACAGGCGCGTGCGGACACGCGTGCGCGCGCACACACACACGCGGAGACAGACGGACAGTCACGAACGAACACATCCGTATATTTCTATATATTTTATTTATTGTTTTCCTCGCGAAATTAATTATTAATTAATATCTAAAAGTTAATGTTCTTTCTTGTGGACACGAAACAGGAACGTTGAATTCGAAAGAAAATAAATTATAATTACTATTATTATTCGCGATGTTTGAATTTTCTTTTGTTTTATCTATACTTGCATAACATAGGAAAGATGAAGAGTAACATAGAACTACATTGTGAATTCATTCGTTACCATGTTATGATTACAATTATTATCTTGATAATTATAATTATTATTATACCTTCCCACCCTCTTTTATTTCGTATTACTTAACACGTTTTTCGTTTTGTTTTCACAGTTTAAATTAATTTTCCATTCGGCAAATGTACAGTTTCGTTATACGTATAAAAAACTAAACAATCACAACGATACTCTATCCCAAAGCTTATATCTGCTCTCACCGGAAATCACATTACGCTAATCGATAATCTCATCTTCTACTTCTTCATCTTCCATTCTTGTCCCACCGTTTATCTCTCCCCGAAGCGATGAATCGTATTTTGACGTTGATTCAATTTTTATTTATTTATTTTTTTTTTTCAATGATCGATACTCATCTCTGTTTCTATTTTTCGCAATAATTTATTCCCTTCTGGGGGTATATCTTCGTAATGTCGTTAGTTTCTTCTTCCCTTATTTTATACGCTCATGTTCTTCCGTCGTTTTAAAAATTGTTTAAGTCGATATAGAATTTCGTATATATGTATGTATAATGTGGACGTGTCGTAACGTTTGCGTTAATTCAATTTCCCCTTTTGACGCGTATATACATGCATACATACATGCATACATACATACATACATACATACATACATACATACATATATACATGCATACATACATACATATATACATACATACGTATGAACGTACGTACGTCCAATAGCTTTTCCATATTTCTCACTGCAAATCCATAGTTTCACGATTCTATTCACGTTGTATACACGCTATAAAAGATTCAAATTGAAGCTCGAACGTTTATAAGAGAGAAAAAGTAAGAGATAGAGAGAGAGAGAGAGAGAGAGAGAGAGAGAGAGAGAGAGGGAGAGAGAGAAAGAGAGAGAGAGAGAGAGATAAAGCTTGATCGTAAAAGATTATTTATAGGCGTTAATATGAAATTCGCGAAGAATTCACGTTGTTTTATATAACAGTTTTTCAATTTAATCAATCACCAACTCTGCTCGTTAAAGGTTACAAACGAGAAAGAAAGACGAAATTGAAATGAACGAAATGAATAGGCCAGTTCGAAAATCGTCGTTCATTTCGTTCGTGCCGTAGTAACTTTGACGATTAATCGCTACGTGATCGGAAAATGTAGGGAGCAATGAGTAAATACTGATGACGAGGCAGAATGTGCATTTACGTGCAGCCGAGAAACCCTGGTTCCATGTTTAATCGGAGAACGAAGAGAGAAACGTTCTCCAATGGAATCGAAACTATTTGTAAAATTACGATGACAATGTTACAGTAAGTTCGGAGAATTTGTTAAACGTACTTGTCTTTCGTTCTGCATCTGACTGATAAATTTGTATGATATATCAACCGATCGATTTATTTTTTGAAATTATGAATACGTAAATATTAGCTTGAGTCATAGATAAGTGTCGTTATAATAATAATAATTATTATTATATATATTATTAATAATAATAATAATAATAATAATAATAATAATAATAATAATAATAATAATAATAATAATAATAATAATAATAATAATAATAATAATAATAATGTGTCGCTTGTTCATGAATCAACCCAATAGATAACATTTGCGGCTTTTCCCTTCTTTTGCGTGACAGTTTACTGTCCTTGAAACCGAAAGACACGAACAATTATTTGCAGAGATACTGCATTGAGATTCATATGTAAGACTGACAATGTATAGTTCGATAACCGACTTCCATTACGGTTACGAACGTAAGCGATAAGACTTGCCGGGAAACTAGGTGCAACGAAATCCAATTTCTTTGGATGCGTATCTTTCGATAATTACACAACTTTCACGTATCCCTAAGCTTTCGTGCCACCTAAATGCGGTCGAACAAAAATCAGGACATCAGGTCTTACAATTAGACATAAAATTCAATGAATACTAACTAACACGAATACCGTTGTGATTATTAATTTATTATTTAGATAGCCAATAGTTCTTTTATAATAATTTTCATCATCGATTGTTTCGATTCAAATTATTATTATTATTATCATTCTATTCGTTCTCTGATATCGAAATTACGTGTAAACTTCGAAATGGAAGATAAATTGAATAAAAACTAGTATGTTCTTTTTCTTTTTTAAAAAGGAAAAATTAAAAATCGAGAGAACAAGACCATATAGAAGAAAAACAAGACGTGCTTTTACTACACCGTACCTATGATACATATAAAAACTTCTACAATTTCATTGCACTATCGTAAGTGTTGGGTTTCTAGTTCCATTAACGATTTATCGACTGACAGACGCGTCAAAATACCACCGACCCTCTTCTCTTCGTACTTGACCCACGTCGAAGCTTATGTCATATTTACGCATCTCCCGAATGAAATTCTAATCCTTTTCCCCCATCATATGAGAAGGTCAAACGACGTCACTTAAATTTCTACTTTATTCGTCGTATTTAATTACCAATAAAAATAATAATTAATAAATTTCATTTCAAAGATGCTAAGTTGTATCGTATGAGTTAAAAAAAAGAAATGTATAGTAATCGTCGCGTTCGTATTAACGACTTTCAATCTATATACTACAAGCAATAAATAGAAAACATGGTTTCCTGAAAGTATAAATTTCTTATTACATACGATCCTAAAAATAGATAAATTCGTTCTCATCGATACTGGAAAAGACGAAATTGTAAAAAAAAAAAGAAAGAGAAAACGAGAAAAGAAAATCAAAATGACGTAAAGATATTTAAATGATGCTTATGCAAGCTTCAACAGCCTGGTGGATTTCTACTTGTATGTGTTTCGTATTGTTTGACACAAATAGAATCTAGTGTCGGCAGCACACGCAGTTTCATTCAACCGTGAAACCGATGGGCTTTGCTCGACCGCGACAAATATAGTACTCGTTAGGACATGATAGAACGTACGTTTTACCGTGGCTTTCTCGATGGAACTGACACGCATTTTCAAATGCCCCCTTTATCGGATAATTATATATATTCGTGTTCTTTTTAATAATTAAACGAAATCATTTACGAAATTAAATTAGTATCATTTAAATTTCTCATAAACGCTATCTACGTTTTATACACGAATATTAGATAATAGCAGGATTCATTTTTATTAGATAAAATCATTTGTTTATTCCTCTAACAAAATTCGATTAGAAACATTTGAATTTGTCAATAAGACAACCTACGTTTTATGCGCGAACATCGGATAATAATACCATTCGCGTATGTATATTAGAGATAAAAAAAATTGTTCTTTTGTTTTTCAACGTAAATCGATTAGAATTTCGTTTAAATTCGCCGATACGCGTGCTAAACCGTATATATCGTTCGCATATGAATGGGTCGAAATCGAAATGTTTTTTTATTTTTTTCTTATATTTTTTAATTCGTAGATTCTTTCGTGCACTTCCGTTAGAACGGCTTGTATTTCGTCAGCATCTTCAAAATACAGTGGGAGTGTATGTACATGCGTCGTTCGCGTCTCGATGCTTCATTTTCGAGGGAACAGTCGCTCGTTTAAAGCGTGGAATAACAAGTTTGAATGATTCAACTCGTACAACCGGGCCTTTCCTTGTGAAGAAGACGTAAACATTTCTCCACTGGCGTTCCACGTCTCCGAACATGTTCGCTGGACCAACGAATAATCATTTCCCATTGGGTTTGCTACCGTCATTTCTTCTTCTCTCTTATTCTACGACATCGGTGTAGTTAGCTTCCGAAATAGCGACGACGTTCTGCTTGGATAGCATCGAATATCTGCATCCGTAGTATTTACTTTACAAACTAAAATATATCATAGAAAATTGAAACGGTTTCGAACGTTAATTAATTAATTAATTGATTGATCGATCGATCGATCGATTTATTAATTAATATATTTTCCGTTAGATCGTTTTGTATGTTATTTTTTAACGGTCGGACTCGTTTGAAAATATTCTTTTATTTTAACTTATACTTATTATTACCTAGTCTCAGGTTTTTCATTACACCTTTCATGATTTATATGTCATGGAAAATCGAATGTTTACGACAAATTAATATATTTTTCTATATTCCTTTTTTTTTTTTTTAATTATCGTTCTTAAACGACGAGACTTGTAAAAATACGTTTATTTATGTTATTTTTTAATCGATGTATGTATATTCATCCTTATTTCATGTCAACTTTTTTCAACTTTTATATTAATCTTTTCTCTTTTCTTTTCTTTTATTTTTTTTTTTTCTTTTACAATAGCTTCAAATAATTTGTACGGTATTTGTAGGACACTGGATCGCTCGAAAAGTAATTTTTAATACATTTCTCTGAAGAAAATTCAAAGAGAAACTTTTCCTTTGAAGTCATTTAAGATGGTCCGTATAATCTGATCAATTGAAAATCAATTGCTTCTTGATGGGACTTGACAATTTTCGCATATATTCTAACGAAGCATCTCTAAGATCGTATCAAAGTGATAAAGAACAAGAAGGCATTGTGTCGAGAGAACCTTGAAAGTGCTGGCACCGGACTGCGTTTACCGATTGCGTCGAAGGTACTCTTCGCCAAAGTCTTTGCCACCAAGGAAACTTTGCATAATCGGAAAATAGAAGTTCTCTACCTCCTTCCTCGCTACATAGATCACAATTTTTGTTCCAAATATAAACCAATGATAAATTTAACGAATGTTCGATCTTTCGTCGAATAAATGTGAACACAAAGAAACAAACAAACAAAAACAGAAAGAAAATCATTAAAAAAAAGAAAAAAAGTTAATCAAAGAATCCATTCAAAAACGAACACATAATACAAATATATTATTCTTGTTTATCTCGTTTCTATCGTTTCGTTGCAGCCCGAACCTTTAAGATCGTTGGTCATAAGCAAAAATATGTATAAAAATAAAAAGGAAAAAGAGAGAGAGAGAGAGAGAAAAAAGGAAAAAAAAATAAAAAGAACACGAGGAAGGTGGTTCGACCAATTCGTGACGTAACCACTCTGCCAAAACCAGCAGTGCGGTGCGCGTCAGTCAAAAAGGCCGCATTTCTCCGCATCCACCACGAGACTGAGTCGGCAAAAGCAGTTCTTTGAACGGTCCAAACGAACAGATAAACAGAGAGTGATAGAAAGAAAGAAAGAAAGAGAGACAGACGGACAGAGACATAGAGGTAGAAACGGAGAGACAAAAATACAAGGAAATACAGAAGAAAAGATAAGGATTTTAGTCTCTCTCTCTCTCTCTCTCTCTCTCTCTCTCTCTCTTTCTCCCTTTCTCTATTTCCCACCATTTCTATATATTTATCTATCTATCTATCTCTGTCCTTTGTTATAACACAACGATACTGCGGTCTTTCTGGCAAAGTGTCCCGACGCATTGCGTCTAAGTCCTCGCATGAAACTGGCCAAGCCTTAAAGCCATGACGTTATCCGTGAAGCGAAGATAGCAAATACGAAGTAAAGACTCCTTTTAACACTTGGCCGATACATGTCGTGTCGTCGAGACAACACATCATGTTGCCTTTGTCGATACGTGTAAAACCTCCCATCCACAAACATACATACACACGCACACACCATATACTTTAGAAAGAACAAAATATACGCATAACACAAATAAAAAATATGATAAGAGTTTGCTAATAATTCGCAAATTTCGAGATCGCGAAACGGCCCAGATTTGTTCAGACGAGAGAAGAAACCCATTATAAAATTTCTATTCTCACGTTTATGTAATATTAATGTTTCTAACGTCATTATATATTCCATAAGTTCTAAAAAAGAAATAAAAGCGATACCAAGAAAATACAATACGTAAGCTTCTAGAAAAAAAAATAAATAAAAAATAAAGATGAATGTATACACAGTAATGAAAACGCAGCCGTTCCGCATCCAGAAAACGGATTAAAGTAGGATTAAAGATGAATACGATCCTGCTCGCGAAATCGAAGCGGGGATTTAAACGCAAGTGGAAAAGTACGAGACGGAGTTCAACCAGCGTGTAATAAATTTTTTAATTGATTTTGTTCAACTGTGTTTGTTGCCATCGGCTTTATCGTGTCAATGTTTAAATTCGACTTTTTTCTTTTTACGCGTTAAAAATATGTACTTGAATTTAAATACACTCGGTATCACGGAAAGAGAAAAATTATTTTATAATAAAATTGGTCATGTCAGTTTTGCTAATGTTTTATTCTATTTGAAAAATAAAAAAAAAAATCAGTTTTTCTGTAACAGTTTTTGTTTTATTTTACGTTCCAACAGGCCAAATATTTATAATTAATTAATTTAATTTAATTTATAATTAATTAATTCTTTGTTCCTTTTAACGTATATTCAATTTCGTTTTTGTTTTGTGTCAGTTTCTTTTTTTTTTTCTTCTTCTTCAGTACGTTATTTGTATCGATCTTTTTTTCTTTCTATACGTTTTCTTTAATGTCATAAATTAAACATTTAAATACGATATTTTATCGGGTACATTAAGCACGTAAATATCTTAATTGATATACCGTCCTAACGTTGTTAAGAAAATGTGGCTGGACAATGATAGGACGGATGGAACGGTGCCATCCAGTTCGAAAGTTGTCAAGGGACGGCAGTTTGCCCTGCAGGAAAATTAATCGGCACGACTTGGATTCCGAAATCCAGAACAGCCTGATCGATGAGTGGACTCGAGACAAAGAGTCTTGTTAACAAGAGATACTAGCGTCTCGACAAGCCGGAACATGAATTGTCCGTAAATGATGACCTCTACGTGTGGTTAGTGAATGAGCAACATTTTCGAGCACGAATAACGAAATCCTCTCTCTTAAATGTTTCCTAACGAATCTAATTTACTTTTCGGCAAGTATTGAAAAACAGATCGATTAATAAAAAGACGAGGGAGAAAAGCGTATCGCCAGGTTTGATTTCAAAAATTAATAAAAAAAAAATAAGTTAATAAAAATTATTAAAAATACAATTAATATCATTATTTTTCTTATTAATATTAAACATGTCGGTTCGTAATACTTTTATCACGTTATCATAGACGTTACCTTTTTGGCTACAATGATTAATGTTCGATGCAAGCATTAAGAAAATTAACGGGAAAGATTTCGTTTCGCGGCGAACGATCTGACTAATGACAATCCCCAGTTTTAATGGAGCCACCATAATGAGGTTAATAAAAGAGTACTTTTAAGAATAACGGTTTACTAGGATACGTTTGTAACGCCTTAATGAAATGCGATAATAAAATAACATTTCCAAATAACATTTCATTATACGTATACATTTCATTTTTATTTCATATACGGGATACTTTTTTCTTTTTTCTTTTGCTCTCTTCTTTTCAACTTTTTACAAATCAATAGGTGGATGTATAATCAGGACTTATATTCTTATTCGTGTATCTCTTTTTTATAATATACTTGTACAATATTTTCAATCACAAATTTGGTAACTAGTTTCTTTAATAGTGATAAAATATTCTTTGGATCAATAATAAATATTCAATAAATATTCTTTAAATAAATAAATCTATTGATACTAGTACAATAGTGGTACTAAATTTATATGTATCATATAAAGAACTTATTAAGGTATAAATAAGAAATTATTCGATAATATATCTATGGCAAATGTTTCGAAAGCATTGCAGGTAAATATATTGTATCAATAGTTATTGAAACTGAGCTGAAATATGATCTAAACATTTTAGAGCGAACCATATATTGTAAATGATATATAATGTTAATGGACTTACATGTTTCGTTGTTTGGTTAGCAAACTTCAATGCTATTTCTACAAATTGCTGTATAAGGCTGACAGGGTTTATATTCGTCCTTTAATCGTGTTTAAGAGAAAAACAAATAACTTATTTATTATCACCAGTAACTTTAACCTTAAACTTATTAAATGCAGTTAGAATAACGAAACGCTTCGTTTATATCAATAAATTCATCGAATATTATCGATATATGATATAAAGGATCGTTTAAATTTTCTATCCACAAAACACCAATTTTTCTTTTTTGTAAAATAATTACGATATACAAAATAATTGTAACGCGTATCACAATATACACAGTACGATCAGCTGATCCGAGCTGATCCCTATTGAGCTAAAGCAGAGCCATCTCTTAGTCATGTAAACAAATACATCGGTGTATTTTACCCTTGGAGCAACACGCATATAGAGACATTATTTGGTGCTATGTAGCTCTATTTGATTCTGTTGTCACCAAAATTCATCTTTATTCGTATTCGTTCACGTTTCCACAAAAATTGAGACGTTTTCTCAAACTTTTTTCTCCAATTTACATTTTTTTTTCTATTTAGTTAGATTTTAAATACTATAAAATAGACTGATAAGAGTTTATCTGGACAAGTTTATATTCCGTTTAGTATACATATTAATACATATTTATAGTCGATGTCGATAAGATTTCGAAAGATAAAAAGAGATGATTTTAGGTTTAATTTTAAAAAGATTTTGCTCAAAATCATTTGAATATGTTTATTTATTTCTGATAGATAGCGCGCATAATAATCGTAATTTTGTTTTTCTACCAAGAATTCTGATACTATTTCTCTAGTTCATGATCATATTTATTTATTGTTGGTATATATGTTGATTTCCAATATGGCCGCACCTATGTATTAACTTTATTATTATGATTTTTAATTTGGCGAAGCAATATTATATTTCTAGATTAATTCCAATTACTAAATGTAGATATAAATGATTTGGTTATCAGTCACGATATTTTATCGCCAAAACAGGTGTTCTAAGGTGACGAAATGTTATTGTGACAGTGATAGGGTATTAAGAATTGAGAAAGCATTTGGGAGCATAATCTTATTTGACGTTATTTCTGTGACGTAAAAAAGATCAACTAGGAACACACTGACTATGAGTAAATTGAAACTAGGGTCAGATTACATTCCCCTCACTGAAGAAGACATGTTGAAAGTTCGAGCGATTATTTCATTTTCAAGACTAGCTTGGGTCACTGTATCTATACCGCTGTTCGCATTTATTTTCTGTATTATATGGTCCGTGCTTTATAATTTCGAACATGCCACTGCAACTCATTGTAAGGTAAAATATCAAATTGACGATATATTTACAGAGACTAATTAAAGGGCAGAATATTCTGAATTAATGTCATTATTATAAAATATATTATTTATTTCATTAGATAGACGAATTAAATTGGAATGGTACATTTGTAGTTAAACTTTCCATGCTCTTCTTTATAGGTTTACAATTTTCTCCCATCGGTCTCTGCAACGATCGGCCATTACAGACCTCAAAAGGATGTTTGGAAATTGGCGATTGCTATGCAAGGTGTAACTAGAACGTTAGTTTTAATTATGTATTACCGTTATTATAAAGAGCATGTATATAAATGGGCAAGATATATCAGCAACATTGTTTTATCTACGTATATTGTTGAAAATATATCTTTAGTAACACTAAGTTTCTGGTCTTCAGACTCGAACTATGGTATGTACTGGGACATATATACACTTATACATTTACTTGTATTTACTGAGAATAGTGATAATATTGATTGTTAATTTTTTTCAGCATTTCACAAATTATCTTTTATAACATTTCTGTTAATGTCTTCCATTCACATGCCATTATCGTACTTTGTTATGAAGAATTGTTGTAACTTAACCAGAGATTTTTATGAAACTACATCTATAAGATGGAAATGGAGGGCAATGATGTCAAATGTATTGTCCATTTTATTAGCATGTTATTTTTTTTATAGGCATAATAAATACTGTGAACCATTAGGTAAGTAGAAGAAATATAAAATAATAAATTTACAGTATAGTACAGTACGTACTTAATAGCTAAAATATTTTTAATTCTAAATGTAGGAGAGAAGATTAATAGTTTTTTATGATTTCAGTATATTCCATGTTCGCTTTAAGCGAATACGGCGTTGTTCTCTCAAATATGATGTTTCATTCGACAGCTGCATGGGATTTTGCGACATCTAGAGTTTTGATATCAGGGAATGGTATTAGACTGATTTAAATTATCATATATCATTTTGCAATATACATTTATAATTATATTTTAGATATTTGAAATATTTTATTTAACGTATTCATATATTTTAACCTGATTTTAATAGTCTCTTAATCATATGTACCTGATAGTGGTTAATATGTTTATTATATTAATCATGGTATCAGTCATGTGAATCAATCAAAATGGTAGATACTTATGGAAAGTATACATCATATGTGTGATATCAAAACATGCTTTATATGTATATGTATATATATATGTATATGTATATATATATATATATGTATATGATATGTATATATATACAAAAATGTAGATAGGATGTAGATAGGTATTTATCATCAATTGCTGTTATACAAACATTTTAATACAAGAATATAAAAATTTCATTTCGTTTTTATTTCTTTTATATAAATTATTTTATAAACACATGCAATGCATTACGTGATTGCTATGAGATATCAAGTACTAACTGATATATAGAAATAGCGTAACAAAATATATTATAATCTTACGATATATATTTTGGACAGTGACAGATTCTATTATGAAGTATAATTACTGTGTACAAGAGAATGGAACTTTTCTCATTGCTGAGAAATTTCATTAGAACCTTCAATCATATCACAGAATATTAAAACTTGAAATCTTTCTCCATTTTATCAGCAATGTATTTTGCTATGGCCATGCAACTTGTTGCAGCAGGTGAAGGAGCATTACGACAATGAAGAACTCTGCTTCCAATATTGCCATTTCCACTGTCAAAAACAAAATCGTCTACTAGTTTGCCATTATTGTCTAATGCTTGTGCCCTGACTCCAGCTGGTCCTCTGAAGCAGAATGAAGTTATTCAAAATATTAGAAGAATTAAAATTTAAAGCAAAGAGATATTAAATAGATGTACACGACTATACATACCTCTTTACATCTTTATACGTAATTTCTGGTATATATTTTTGAAGATCCTTTATTGCCAATGGATAGAATAATGATTTAATTATTTCTAAAACTCCAGGTACAAAGTACCTGAAGCCTAGCTTGTACAATCCAGGAAATGTGGCCATTTCTATGCAGTCTCTTATGTTGATATTGGTCCATCTAAATGCACAAAATGACAGGATTTCGATGAGTATTTTTCGCTTTTACGATTCTTCGACGAAATTTTTCCTGCTGATTCTTACTTGTAACCTTCTCTAGATAGTGCCAAAATTGCATTTGGGCCAAGCCATATTTCACCATTTACCTTAGGCGTAAAATGTACGCCCAAAAACGGTAATTTTGGATTAGGTACTGGATATATGTTCGTTGTACATAAATGACTTTTATTTTTATTTAGAAGAAGATATTCGCCCCGGAAGGGAACTATCCGTGGATTGCGATCGCATCCTGTCATGACGGCTAAACGATCCGATTGTAAACCAGCGCATGTTAATACATATTTCGTTACAATAAACTGAAATAAATAACAGGATGATCATCAGTAAGGATTAATTCGTAAAAATTTTTTGTTAGATTAAAGGATAAATAAGTGCACCTTATTTTTAGACTGAACGACTATAGGCGCATGTTGTCCTCCCATTTGCGATTCCGCCATTTCTGCGAATCCTTTAACTTCGTAATTAAGAAATATTTCACCGCCCATTTTTTGAAACTCTTTGGCAAAATGAATACAAACCTCAGCCCAATCTACAATTCCCGTCCATGGCGACCAAATCGCCTTCTCACCCTAAAAAACAAAATCTATTTTGTTTTTATTGATATCGGGGAAGTTTTCGTATATCGTTAAATTTCTTGTCTTAATAAGAAAATATTCGATTTTATAATACTGTACCAAGTATTTACCTTACATTTTGGTTCGTAATTAGAGATGCACTCTTTGTCGACTAATTGAAGATCTGGTACATTATTTTTCAATCCTCGTTCGAAAAGAACGTTTATCAAATTAGACTGTTCTTGATTCTGAGCTACTATCAATTTACCTATCTTTTTATGAGGTATATCGTTCTTGCATACATAATCGTAGGTCAGTTTTAAACCTTCGACGCACAGCTTCGCCTGTAATCATTGGCTACCAGATCAAACATTTCTTAAGGGAGTATCGTTTGCTCAATCGTTTGGAATCGATCGAGATTAGAATTGCTTAAAAAAAGCAACTAGATTTTTCGATTAGTTATCACAATTCAAATTTATTTAGTTGGAAGTATCAATTTTTTATATTACCTTAATACTACCAGGCATATAATAAATGCCAGCGTGAACTACGCCACTATTGTGGCCTGTTTGATGTTTCGCTAAGGCATTCTCTTTTTCTACGATAGCTATTTTCATATTAGGATGTCTTACTAACATTTCACGTGCCGCGGCACATCCCAAGATTCCACCACCAACGACAACGAGATCGTATACTTTGCAAATATCATTGCTAAGAAATATAATAATTAATTTATTTTATTTTATTTATTTATTTATTTTTTTTTTTTAAATACATTTATTACAATAAAAATGAAAATTTCGAGAGAGAGAGAGAGAGAGAGAGAGAGAGAGAGAGAGAGAAATAAAAGACTAACCTTGACGTGCACGTATAACGACGTACCAGACAATTTAAATTCGATGCTAACGTTGGTCTTATCAATAAACTTAAAATGCTTCCCGTCATTCTGGTCTTTTTCTTTCTACAAATTTGATGTTATATCGTTTCTGAAAAAAATATGTACGAACATCGCACATCTCGATCATCCGGGAAGGAATTTTTCTTTTTTTTCTTTTTTTTTTCTTTTTTTTTTTTTTTTTAATAACGAGTTCGTTAATTACGTCGTCGTGTTTCTAATCACTTTTCAGTTGTTCTATGACTAAATTCATTTACATAATCGCTCTCCCGATCGATATTTTCTTTTTTAGCTTCGTTTATAACGATTCCCCGATAAGATAAGATAATATTTAATTTTCTTTGATCGAATTGAAGCAGTTTGAAAGATAAACAATTCTTGGATTAATTCGATGTAATCGTAGCTTTCTAATCGTGACTTACGAAAAAGAGAAAGTTTAGGTAAACGGATTATTTATTTCAGGCCTCGAAAAATCCAAAGAATCGATGAAAGAAATGATCATATAATAGATTTAAGGTCATCGATATTTTTAATTCCAATACGAACGTAATCTCCAAAAATACTTACTTATAAAATAATAATTTCGACATCGATCTACTATACGAATTATCTCGGTGATTTGTATCGCGGAGAACTCGAAATTAATTCATTCGAGATAGGAACTTGTTTACTCTTTTACATTTTTCTACGCCATCACTTTTAACACGTGGATGTGGTTACATAACGATAAGCATTATATTTGATTTCAGTTTCCTTCAATGAATCACGAAAGTAATTTCATTTAAATACAGGATTCGATCGTAAGGAAGCCATCGTCGTTAAGACACAACTCCATTTCCGTTTCTCATAAAATACGTGTTTACGACTTATCCATTACAAAAAAAAAAAAAATCAATATCGAACGACAGTCATGCATATTGAGCATCCGTTGTTCGTATTCTCGCAGCTTTGCAGTTAGAGTAATCAACTAATTAACTAAATCTGTATACACACACACATATATATGTATGTATGTATATATATATATATATATATATATATATATATAATTAGTTATTGTCATCATTAAATTTGCTCACTACTAACATATATATGTGTACTATTAACAATGTTCCTTTTTTTTTACAGATTACACAAGAGTTAAGTCATTTTTATTTATCATAGTCATAAATTCACGCACGTTCAAGAGATGGAAATCCAAAGATTCTTGGAATAGTTTGAAGGTTTTGTGAAAGAGAGAGATGGAAGTAGGTGAGTTAATTAAAGAGTGAAAGAGAGAGAGAGAGAGAGAGAGAGAGAGAGAGAGAACCATTGAAATTAAGGTAGAATATGGATGGTAAATTTTATTTAAAAATTAATCGATACCAACCGTTAAAAAATGTTTTTTTTTCCTTAAATATTAACGTCAGAATTTCATATTGTCTTCGAGTATTATTATGTTGAAGCGACTGAATTTAATGATGACGTACGCACGCGCATAAAGAACCTCCTTTTTCGTTGCTTGCGCGAAGAAGACTGCCGAGTAATTTTTTTTCAAATAATTCGGATGGAAGA
>OU426993.1:7714089-7744089 GCA_911387935.1 Dolichovespula saxonica
TTCTTGATTGCTTCGATTAGCTCGATTGAATGCTGACCATTGTATGAATTAGATTTAACTTACGAATTTTTTTAATGAATATATATATATATATATATATATATATATATATATATATAGACTTGTATTAATCAAGATTTGTATGTGACGATTTATGAATTAAACAAATCGTACATCGCGTTTCTTTTTAATAACTTAATATAAACGAGGAAATTATATTCAGAATTTTTGCTTTTTTTTTATCTTTTATTAAATAAGATTCTATTTAATTGAATTTATCTTTTATCTATGTTTTTTTTTTCGAACGATTTCGAAACGTTCTATTACTTATAGATATCTAGAACAGCAATAACGTAATCTAACGTTTGAAAATTACGATACAAATGTCCTTGATGTTAGAACAACAGTCAATTTCAAAGCTATGCTCGTATAGTGAGCATTAATCGTTTACTATTATATTTACGGTACATTCTCGTGTCCTCGATCCTGTACCGATTGCTATAATGACATCGCTCGAAACAAGGACAACCTTGTTTTCAATTGTAGATTTAAAGTAGTTTATTCATTGTTATGTTATTAAGAAGAACTCTCTCCGTTTATCTTCCAGCACATACATATATATTTTGATGTCTAACACAAGTCGGAAGTTTGAATTTTAGATAGATAGATAGATTGACGGACAGGTTTAAAGTTTGGACGTCGATCAAAAAGTTTTGACGTAAATCGATTCCTTCGTGTCTTCGTGTTTTTCGAGGAGAATGACATTTTATCTTTATCAAATATATTTCTTTTAAATTCGAGTTACTAGAGACGTAATCATCAAATATCAAGATCTTGTAGTACCTAATCTTTATAGGTCAGAATTATCTTTTATGTTTCTTATCGGAAACAAACGCGCAGGCAAAGAATATCGAAAAATGTTTCGATAGATCGTTACTTGTGAGCTGCTCGGAAAAGTGCAGTAGGTACTTGATTTATTTGCATTGCACTTGAGCCGTAACCTCCTCTTTCTCTCTCTCTCTCTCTCTCTCTCTCTCTCTCTCTCTCCTTCTCTCTCTCTATTTTACTTTCTCTTATCGATTGAATATAAATAGGAATATAATTAGAACGTTCGCTCGAATTAATCGAAGATGACACGTTTACCGAAGTTATCGATCAAGTAAATGAAATAGCACATAAATGTGATGTATATATTCCGTATTTATTTATGTTCCTTATATTTCGATGTGTTTGATGTTCGCCGTTCTTCGACGAAGCGTCGGCATCGTTTAAAGTCATCGTTGAAAGAGAGTGAGAGAGAGAGAGAGAGAGAGAGAGAGAGAGAGAGAGAGAGAGAGAGAGCAAAAGGAGGCGTGTTAGATGATAAGGCGAAAAGTAGATCTCGCGGGTAGTCACGATCGACTCTTGATCTCACGATGTCTGGCGAAATTTAGAGAGCAACCTCCTAACCGTGAGAAATCCGAAACTGAGGGAAAATCTTTTGATATCGAATAATCGATCTCGGTTCGTTTATCAATAGCCTTTCTAACTCATTTGTATTTATTTATTCTCATACGTCGATTATTTCATATAGATATTAATCTAATGAACGAACACACGATAGTATAGTTTCTATATTGATGAATATGTGTGTGTACATTTAAATTTAATTAAGTATATATTGTATTTTTTTTTTGTTTTTAATGATGACATTTTATCGTAAAGTTACGTTATGATTAATTTCTTATATTTTATAAATTCTATAATAAGGGAATAATTGATTTTTTTTATTTCTCTGTTGAACGAACTATAGATTTTGTATTTAAATAACTTTAAATTAATATCGTCAATTAATAATGACAACGTTTTATCATAAACTTTGTGACAATTAATTTCTCTCTTTCTTTTTTTCTATCGACAATAAAAAAAAAGGTTTGATCATTTTTTTTATATTACTTACTAATTTTTACGGATATTATTTAACTCTTATATATAAAGGATAAGCTTTATTTTTGTAATCGATAAATAATTATAAAGTTCTTCTAACGTTTTGTAAGATTTTGTCGAGACGAAATAAATCGATTCGTCGAACTTTTCAATACAAACTTGCCCGATCGATCGGCGCGGTCTCGAAAGATTTTTCTACCGTTCGTAAATACTTGTTAGAGGGTTCGTAAATAGAAGTTCGCGATCTTGTGCTACGAGGGAGAACGAGAGAGAGAGAGAGAGAGAGAGAGAGAGAGAGAGAGAGAGAGAGAGAGAGAAGGAGAGAAAAGCAACGGATCGCAATAAAGCCGAGAACGAAGTCGCGTTAGAATCCGATGAAAAGCGCGACGAGTACTTGTCGTCCTTTTCAACGACTTTACGCTGTATTTTCCGAAGAATACGAAGGAAAACTTTTCTTTTTTGCACGATCGAACAAACGTGTAGCTAATCGTGTCGTATATGTGTACTATCTGCCTATTTCTCTCTTTCTCTCTCTCTCTCTCTGTCTCTCTGTGTGTGTGTGTGTTCGCGTGCGCGCGCATACTCTCGCGTCTGTGTGTATACATTCCAGAATACTTTAACCTTTTATAAGCCAATTTTTTTTTCTATCTGAAAAAGATGATCATTTTTCCATACAAAACTTATGGCATCTGACAAATATTAACTAACAATCCAATTTTTGTGAGCGTTGAAATGAAATAATATTTCTAAAAATTGAAATAAGATGAACAAAATGAAATAAGATTTGAAATGAGATATATATGGGTGTGTGATTTTGAAATTACGTGGTATTATAGGTTAATAAATTTATCATATGTATATATGTGCATTCTAGTATAATTAATCGGATATTTAGTTTGCAGTTTACATACCGCTCCTCTTACAACCCTTTGTACCTCTATTCCCGTCCATCCCGAACTAACATAGAAGTAACAAACCATGTTATACGTAATATGCGAACCAAAGTTATTATAGCTATGATGTAGGTTAGTTTACCGAGACTCCGATGTTTGCAACCATCCCGCCTTACTCGTTGTCTTACTTTTATAACCTTAGACAAAGCTCTCTAACTTGGCTCAACCGTAATTTTCATGTTTAGAGATCGGAAATATTAAACGCCTAGATCAACCTCGTTTAAAACAATAGCATATCTGACGTATGTATGCATTTCATATTTGATTTCTCAAAATGACAATAGGAATAATATTTCTTTATATTGGATATTCCTCTTTAAACACGATTTTCCAAGGGTACATTAACGTTATATTATGTAAGTGTTCGTAATCATGTGAATCTTGATAAAAAAAAAAAAAAAATCGATCACATTTAATTTTTATAAATAACGAAGGAGAGAAGTATTTGTTCGTATTCCTCTATCCTTCTTGAATACAATCTTGTTGATATGTTTGTTGATATTATTTCATGTAGATATTCGCGATGATAAACCTTCGTAAAAATCAATCGCGAAATAAAACAATTAATTACATGGATGAAGAACATTTTTGATGCATAATCTCAAAGAAGCGCGCAGGTGTTGCTAAAGAGAAGGTTTTCATCTCATTATTTTCTTCCCAGTCTCTACTTATTTTCGTTTGGGGGAAGTGACCGTTGGATTAGAGAGAGAGAGAGAGAGAGAGAGAGAGAGAGAGAGAGAGAGAGAAAGGGAGAGAGGAAAAAGTTATTACAAGAGTCTGGCACTTACAACGTAAGACGTATATTTTTCGTTTACTTTCTTCCTCCTTAGATATACAGACGCACATACAGAGACAGCCTATCTCATCCTTATTCCCCTTTCGTTTCTTCCTACGAAGACTTACTTCGTAACTTCTTACGAGCGAGCGAGAGAGAGAGAGAGAGAGAGAGAGAGAGGTATAGTTGAAGCGGAGGAATAATAAAAGGGGTAACAACGTCTCATACTCTTTTTTTTCCTCTTTTTTCTCTCTTTTTCTCGTTAAGATTCATGTCCCTCGTATCGCGGTCATCTTCTCGACGCTCGGAATATGGAATTGTACCGAGCAACTATTTAACTTGCCAAGTGGAGGCCTCGTTTAAATTCACGAACGTTCGTATTTCGTTACAAACCTTGGATCATTCGAAGAAGTAATGATTTTTTTTCCTTTTTATTTTATTTTTTTGTTATTGTTTTCTTTTTTAAAATTTTTCAATGATCTCTAACTTCGCAATACAAATTAATTCCATTTAATTAATGTCGATTGGAATTCATTAGTGAAGTGATCAAGTTCCAATAAATTATATTGAAAATGATGTCCTTTTATTTTATCGATTTTAATTACAAACTAATTTCATTCGAATTTCTTTTTTATTTCGAATATAATTTAACGAAATGAAAAATTCGACGTTTGTGTCAGAGCAGCACGTTTTCTTGGATCGTGCTTTTTTTTGGGAATATGTCTCGATTTGCGAAGAAAAATCTGACCTATCTCAACGAAATTCTTTTTTTTCGCTAGTATTCTTTGCAATTTCGTTGAATTTTTCCTACGAATTTGTATGGACGAACGTTTTAAACATAGAAATTATCTCTGGATTTGCCACCTGGAGAATGTTCCAAACCGAAAGACAATTTTTATAATACATCCTCGTGGAAAAGCTTTCTGATGAATTATGTAGGTTGACAATTTAAATGCTTTGTGAGATCTATTGCGACGTTTACTTCGTAAAATTTAAAATATTTTCTTCGGTTTTGTTTTCTTTTTTTTTTCGTGAGCATTATGTTTATTATTTGTTTGTTTTCTTTTAAAGCTACTCTCATTCTATTTAAGATAAATTGTGAATTGAAAAATTAACGTAGGAACACATAATAAACGAGTTACTTTATAAAGTGATTAACATTGTTTTCCGCCGAATGTGAAACGTGTTATCAAGAATTTTAATTGTCATTGTTTACCTTATCTCTCCTTTTTGCTCGGTTACGTCTATTATATCTTCCATCGCAAATATATTTACCAAGCGCATCCGTCATAGAAATGCACAGAAATTAATCCTATGATTTAACGCAATGACTCTGCATGTTCATATTTTTTGTTAAACGTGCTTGCCCTCAAAAGAGTCGGTCGTATTTCCTGAATGACATAGGAAAATAACACATGTACAGAATTTATATGAAGACCTCTCTCTCTTTCACTCTATTATAATATTTTGCGTTGTTCTATAACAAACTAAAAAGATAACTTGATACACGTATGTCTTTTAAGAAAATAAGTCGTGATAAATGTAAAATTAGAAAAATTAACTAATAAATCATGACGTAAAATATCCAATTGAAGGATTTCAAAAAAAAAGCTTTAATGCCACTATAGTTATTACCACATGAAGATTCGATCGTGAAGTTTCGACTTATATCGCGATTTTTGTTTTGTTTTGTTTGAAGCGAAAAAATCTTTCTAGATGCAGATTCTTGTGAAAGGATTTGATTTAAATAAGTAAAAGTAAAGAAATTATGATTTTAGAATGGAATGGAGGCTGCAATAAATGTTACATTTTTTATAGGTACTGTACTGCGACGCCTGCAGAGAATCTTGTCATCCAAAACGTGGTCCCTTGGCGACTCACAATCTTGGACCACCGCGAGGCAGCTGGCAATCTAGCAGCGGCAAAGGTTCACGTGCATCTGAAGGTACTCCAGTTTGCAACGATCATAACGGCGAGGCCGTTTCTCTCTATTGTGCGCTCTGCAAAATCGCAATTTGCGGGCTTTGCCTTCGAGATCGACATGCCGCTCATCCACATGATGTTCTGCCGTTAGCAGCCGCCTGCAAGGCACAAAAGGTGAGTTTATACATACGAGTCTAATATATAAAATTTATTTCTTCCTAAAGAAAACGGTATACCTCTCCATTTTAGATCCTCAAAGTGTGCAATCATTATAATTCGTAATTCGTAAAAAAAGGAACATTTCCCGTGAATTATTTTTCAAGTAAATACTACGTCAGAAAAACAGTATATTTCTAACGAATGTGTTTTCTTACCGAAGAGCGAATAATTTTCTTGGTAAAAGCCAATTAGAGATAATTATTAAATGAAATATTTCTACTGTGTATATACGTATTTACCGCAGTTTATTAGCAAACGTAACTGCAACGACATAAAATAATTTGATATTCAAGAATTGCCTTTCACCCTCCCGTATATAAACAAGCTTTATATTAAAATTTTCAATTTAAGTTTCTTTGACGAATCTTCTATTTATTTAAAACAGATGTACTATTTGTTTAAAGAGCTTTTCCCATGTAGAATTTTAATTGTATTGAATGTGTAAAGAAATTCTTGTTGTTAAGTAGAATTTTTGGGAAAGAATGTAATTTGATAATAACCATATGTTTGTAAGACTACTTTCGAGATAATTTATCTGCGTCGTCGAACAAGCAACATTAGAAGATAATCGATGACGCCCCTGCAACAATGGACCGAGCCAATAATCCAGGCTCATACAGAGAGAGAGAGAGAGAGAGAGAGAGAGAGAGAGAGAGAGAGAGAGACATACATATCACGGCATATTCGCTACCTACCGCGGAAAAACGTGCACCATATGAAATATTTTTCTACGAGCGTGCGAGCGTCGCTCCTGCCATTGAATTTTACGCATCATATAACGTAACGACCCATTGACGAACACAAGGTTCGCTCGTTTTTGAGAGATTACGACCACATTTTTAAAATACCGACGTGTTAAATAATCCTCCCGGAAATAGTTTGGAATGGTATTATTTCCGATTAGAAAATGGGGTTCCTTGTTTATCAAACGATCGAATTGAAAATTAATCTTAGTTTTCATTGTCCCTTCGATTAATTATTATATACAGCCGAAACACTCGATGAATGAATTTACTATTAAATATATCCATAACGGTTTATTTGAGAGTGAACTGTGATGATGTAATGTATTTGTTAGAAAAAAAAAAAAAAAAAATAAATAAATAAAAGAAAAAACATTTCTTTTACGTGAAATCTTTTACGAGTTTGATTTCTTGACGATTATATTGTTCGTTAAATAATTAAATATAATCTTTATTTTTCTTTTTATCTTCATAATGAATCGCGCGATGTAAAAGAAAAAAAATTTGATCTCGGACCGGCGACCCGCATTTCGATTGATATATTTCACTATTCGTCGTTACTTTTCTTTTTTCTTTTGTCAGAAATAAAGTAGAATTTTGTAGCGTGCGGGTAAAAGGGACAGATTCCAAACGGGAGTCTTATCGAACGCCCGTTTTCCGTAATCTTTCATGGATCCTCACGCGCATACGGTTTATATATCGAGGGGTAATTTCGAACAAAGAGACAAGTAGGCTAAGACAACGAGGACGGATTTGTCGAGGAGGTCAGTTGTTCGGCAATCAATTTATCAAATTACTGGAGCCAGGCGGTTTTGACGGTGCAACGGCAATTTATCAGATTAGCCGAGGAAGTGATTCCCATAGGGCGATGGGATCGTAGCCCCATATGTCAGGAAGCGACCAGGTGTTGGCGTCGACTGAAAGCCGCTTCGACATTTTCGAAGCGTATACGTGCGTATTTACTACTCACACATCTAGGTAAGATAGGTGATATTGTTACCAGCTGTCGATCGAACCATCCCCGAGCATTGTTACTTCGACTAGATTGTCGTCCGTTCATTAACGTAGATTAGAAACGTAGATTAGGTTGACATTGAACATTTTGTCTCATATTAACAATTCTTATTTTTTTTATTCTTTCTTTTTTTTTTTTTTTTTTAATGTATCTTGCCCGTCAAATATAAATATAAATTGTGTCGGGATATATCGATATTATACAGAATAAAAATTTAATTATGAAGATTAGAAGAATTGCGAGGAAAGTTCGCACGTTGTAATTCGTATTTTTATTAATTATCTTTATTCTCAGAGGAAAGAAGAAATTGAAAAAATTATAATTTAATTATACCCAACAATAATGCGTAAAAGTTAGAATTGTTTACAGATATTAGATACGGATATTATATACTTCGCCGTGAAAACATATATAATTTAAATTTGAATAATTCAAAATAAAAAATGGTGACGTACGAATTTAACGACGATTCCGTCGGAAGATATGTAGGTCGTCGAAAATTTCTTCGTCAGGTAGATCGATTACATTGCATCGATTTTAGTTTAGTACTAAACGAAGATGTCACGCCAGAAACTGCACGCTTACGAACCCTAGCTTCTTTGTCAACTTCATAGAAGTGCACATACGTTTCGCATAATCCTGGTACTATCACGTATTAATGTTGATGTATGAGAGTAAAGTAACACACACACACACACACACACACACAGACATACACTTGTATGCTTCCGATAGTCCCCGGTAATTACTTCAAGCCAAGGCTAATCACGAGAACGCCACGTTTTCGAACGACGCCTGCGCGATAATTCCTATTTAAGCCTTCGAGCTGGGCCATACACGAAGGACCACTACGTACCTATCTAATATTCTATGCTTCTCTCACACTTTGAAGATGGATAAGGTTCGCGAATCTTCTACCTCTCCGTACAAGTTTCGTACACGCGCCATGATTTACGACAATTTACGTCCTCTGGGACTTTATCACGACGTTCGCCTTCAAGCCGACAGCGAAATCGATGTAAAACGCTCATTAAGATACCATCCGTCCTTGTTTAATTTACCTATACACTCCAAGCACGTTTTAACCGTTAATCTTTTATGCGAGAACCCTTTTGTGAACATTGAAGTACAATCGTTCATGATGATACGCTTTATCAAGTAAATATTACTTTATTTTTTGTTTTATTTCATTTTTATAACGACATTCGTCACTTTTTGCCTGATTTCACAATTCTTTTTTTTGTAATTTTAATACAGTATATATATATTTTTTTTCTTCTTTTCTAATTCTTTAGAATAATAATTCGTATACAACTATTATATGATTAATTTTATGATTAATTTTTTTCATTATGTCTCTTAAGTGTTCCCCTTACGATTCATTTATTTATCCATAACATTTTGTTTTTTTCTTTTTTTTTATTCGATCAACATTACTTTTGATTAAAATAAACTTTATATCTTGTCGTTCAGCGTAGAAAATCAGTCCAGTTATTAAAAGGCTAATAATTGTCTTTAATACATATTTGTACGTAGAATTTGATCATTGTTAATGATTTAAATATATTCTCCTTTACTTTTCTTTTTCATGATTTGTATGTTTAAAGCCTTACAAGCTGTTTTTTAACTACATTAATTGTTACAAATGAGAAGAATAGTCGGAGCTTATTTTCACAGACAGTAAGACGAAAGGTACACACAGATTTACACACAAATATAGAACAACCGACGCGTGTATTTTCTTGTCCACGCATAAAACTCACACTATAGTTTCTTTTTCTTGTTCCTTTCAACGATTTTAATTGGAAGATGGATTAATAATCTCATAAAAACGATATATATCCGTGGCCCACATAAAATACCACTTTTTTTCAACGTTAATCTGCGAACGAATCGCGTGAAAATTGTACGCATATAAATTGTATCTGTACAAGCACATTCGTTCACGCATACGTGCACGTGCGCTCGGTACACACACACTTTGTACATTGTCGACGTTAAACGTACATACATGTATATTGTAATTCGACAGACGTATGAAAAATTTATTACTTTCAACGTACATATATATATATATATATATATATATATATATATATATACATACACACACATATATATATATATACATACACACACATATATATACATATACATATATGTATGTATATATATATATATATATACATATACACATATATACTTTTTCGAAACGAACGATGCCGAACGTAGCTAAGCGTTATCTTCAGGATTTTAGCGCTTTGCTCGAACACGTTGTTCCGTCGATTGTTATCGCCGACGTTCGTGCATTTCTCTCCCGTATCGAATAATAAAACGAGAAACGAGATTACATTGAGCGCTATTGGTTAGTGCCGATAACCGATAGCTTTGATTGCTTTTAAGAGAATGCGAATGACATAACGTATGCGTGGGACGCGGAAGATTCTATTAATCGATTTGTCAGGCAAATTACATATATTTATATATAGTTCTACACATACGTAGAACTTATGTGTACGTGTCTGTCTGTCTTTCTTTTTTCTTTTATTTTTTCAAGGATGCTTTATTAAATCGTAAATCGCTTTAAGCTCACAATCTAAAGGCCACGGCTAACGACCAAGTACCGATATCTGCTGATGACGTATCTCTAATTTGGTGCTAATTAATTAGGGAGCAACGCGTGGGATGGCTTTTGTAAGTTAATCGAAGATGTCCGGTTTGCGAGTGGGACATTTTATAGACAATCCTCCTTCCTCCTTCATTACGTTTCGTTCTATTGGAAATTTAATACATTTATTTTGATTGAATTCACTTTTGGTAAGTAGTTTAAATTAAATGACTATTCATTGGGTTTAATTTATTTCACTACCGTCCATCCTCCCACAAATTGTTTCGTAGTTATTAAAAAAAAAAAAAAATAATTCAATATTCAACGTGTATTGTTATACAAATTCATGAAGCGTTAGATCGAATTCATATCCAAGAATAATCTCTAATTAATTAGAAAATATTGTTAAAATATTTATAACATAAATAATATATATATATTTAATAAATATAAATATATAAAGAAAAGATATATATATATATATATATATTTAACCAATTTATGAACACACACACACTCTATGTGTATATGTATGCCTCTCTCTCTCTCTGTGTGTGTGTGTGTGTTTAATATTTCTTTATTAAAGATCTTAGAATAACTAAATGTGACTTAGAACGAATCTCCGTGTACGATGAGATATCGATGCAGACGGAAGAATTTTGAGGCGATAAATTACATAGAGACATAGATAAAAAATTCTCGTGATAGAAGAAAGGAAGGAAAGAAAGGAAGGAAGGAAGGAAGGAAGGAAGGAAGGAATGACAGAGGGAAAGCAGGAGGGAAAGGAAAGGCAGTATCAAGTAGAGGTTGAAAGTTCGTAGAGGGCAGGTCATATCCCGAGTTCTCGTCTCTCTCTTGGTGGCTCTCGAAAGCGACGGCAAACGCCGCGACGTTCGCAATTTCCTGGCAGGGACGCCGACACTCCTGGCTTTGCCTTGAGGAGTGCCACGCCTTGAATCTACCGCGTCTATCCCACAAAGAAAAGGCGCGATACACACGTGCGCACGAGCGTGCACACACAAATACACATACGCATACGAATACACATAAACAACATATAACGTACAACGGGTTGTGTAGTATGACGTGTATTATACGTAAATCGTACAACTCGACCTCAAGGCGTAAAGGTAAAAAGCCGAGAAGACCCCCTGTGGGCTTCCCTTCTGGTATCCTCTCGTGACGTCGAGAATCATATGTGTATGTTTACATGTGTGTATGTAATCTGTATGTATATGCTTGATCGTCGTGCTCTTACCGTGACTCGGAATATCGCATGGCGCAAAGAAAGCTTCCTTTCAAGAGTGAGGGAGAAGAAAGGGACCAACGGATTGTCCAGCGTGAAAGAAGAGAAAGAGAGAGAGAGAGAGAGAGAGAGTAATGTGAGGAGAAGGATAGAAGAGCTCTATATGGTATAGTGGGTGCATAAGGAGAGAGAGAGAGAGAGAGAGAGAGAGAGAGAGAGAGAGAGAGAGAGAGAGAGAGAGAGAGAGAGAGAGAGAGAGAGAGAGAGAGAGAGAGAGAGTTAAAAAGAGAGGAGACTAAACCGGCCAGGTTGTGATTCCCCGATATCTCGTATTATATATCATGTATACATACATACACAAGTGATTCAAACATGGATATATATATATATATATATGTATGTATGTATGTATGTATGTATGTATGTATGTATGTATGTATGTATGTATGTATGTATGTATGTATGTATGTATGTATGTATGTATGGGTGATATGTGAATGCATAGATGTGTGCATAAATATACACGACATTATCTACACGTATATGTGTGCGTTTAGTGCTGTAACGTATGTAAAGATGTGTGTGTACTCGTTCTCGAGTCATTATGCCATGCATCGTCTATCCTCTTTCACCCTTCGTCCTTATTTCCTTTTTCTCTCTCTATCTCTATGTCTCTCTGCCTCTCTCTCTCTCTCTCTCTCAACACACACACACACACACACACACCATATACTATACTCATCAAATTGTTCCTTTCTTTCCCTTTCTGTGGATCTTCTCTTCTCTCGCTAAGCATAGAACTTGAAATTTTACGCGAGAATAAGGTTCTGAGGACAGGAATAATGCAAGAGAGACAGAAAGAAAGAAAGAGAGAGAGAGAGAGAAAGAAAGAAAGGAGAGAGAATGGGTGTACTTAAATTACAACGCGTACTTAAATACAGATATACATGTAGGAAACACTTCGACGAACTTTGTGCCACAGCAGCGGACATTAAGGGTAACGAGACTCTCTGATGTACGATAACGATACCTCTTCTTCCCTCTATCCAGTCCCGAAGAACCTTCGAATATCGCGTCGCGACAATATTGGATCAAGTTCGATTCGATTTGTATCATTCTCGATGGGTTCTGAACTTTGAGAATCAACGTGCGATGATATCTCCATTCTCTTATCATGGAATTCATGCTCGATGTTCGAGGCTGAATTTTGCTTACGTGTAATATAATATAGAGAAAATTTGTTAGATCAACATTACGGGGATCTCTCGTAATCGTTTTTATTTAAAATTGTTTTCTGTTATTCCGTTTCTTTTCTTTTTGTTTCTGTCGTGTACATAGATATACTTTTATTGGTTCGGTTAGTAGACTATATACATTTATGGACATAGATTTATGTTTAATTATGTCATTTTAGTTATAGTAGGATATTTTATTTGTTATGTTTTAATGACGAATTAATCGTAAATCTTATCGAAGCGTTCGAACAATTTGTCAAGAAATAATTTAAGAGATTTAATTTGATGTAGGAAATACGTTATTGTCGCATTTCAACTTGTAATGACTTTTGACTATATATATATGTACACGGGTGTTTGTATGTAGACAATACGTTATCTTTTACGATGCTTTTCACTCGTAACTCTTTATTCCGACTCTCTTCGCGAAATGGCTACTTAGATACAGTGCTTTATCCTTGCTAAGCCGTACATTAAATTCCCTCCATTTGACATTTAAAAGCTCAGCCTCGCTTTGCATGATTTACATCTTACTATTTCGTATTTCACACTGAATTTATTTCCTTTTTTAAAGAATGGAATAATAAAATGTCGAAGAAAGAATTATTTCGTCGGCGTGTCTTCGATAAATTTTCAACGATTACGCTTTCTCGAAAGCCGGTTGTATGTTTCTTTGGCTTTGTTATTACCGCACGATTCGGTAATATGGAATGTAATTCGATGTATAATACGCAATAAGGAAAATAGAGAGGACGAATATTGGTAACATCTGCCACGAATAACACCAGGGAATCTTTTGCATTTGTTTTGCTCAAAATTGCTTCGTATTTCTCTACTATTTTTTTTCTCTGTCACGTAGGTATATTCTAGATTGTTTTATATATTTTTTTTTTATGGAAACGTCGATTAGAATATAAAATAATTATTTTCATTTAATAACGTAAAATAGTATTATCCTTAAATTAATAAGCGAGAAAAATGATTTCATGAAACATCAGTTATAGACGAATCCAGTATTTTGAAAAAATTTTACGTATGTATTTAAAAATTTTTATATAAATACTTATATTACATGTAGGTATATAACTATCTATTTGTATGAAGTACTTCTCTCTCTCTCTCTCTCTCTCTCTCTCTCTCTCTCTATCTCGAACAAAAAGATCTCTAGGCTGTGGTTTCCTCGCCTTAGAAGTAAAATGTCGTCGACCTCGGTCGACACGATAGAGCTACGTTGAACTCAAAACGACGCTTCTCTTAGAAAAATGAACACCGTGTGGATCGGCTCGTTATGGGGAAATCGAAGAACGTAATATTATCGAGGTTACTCTGTAACGGCCTTGAGGTTCGCCATATCGAATACGTGGTTACGGCGTAAAAGGCAATTCGTGTTATATCTCCTTGCCGGCGGTTGTATTTGCGTATACATATGTGCACACGTGTTTATTTAAGAACGTACAAGTGTAGGAAATACACGCTGAAAGTAAACCACGGATTTGTGGAGGCAGGTCAGTGATAATTCTTTTTTCTTTTTAAGCTGTCTCGTAAGGAGACCTTGCAGATGTTTACTCGTACGGGTTTAAAGGAGACAGAGAACAAAAAAAAATATGACGTTAATTTTCTTCTCGCTTCGTCTGTCGCCAATAAATTTTTTTCCTTCTTTCGTAGCTCAGCGATTTATCTCTATCAGCCCGTTTAGAACGTTTCTCGCTTCGTTGCGTCGGTTCAGAGTCGAAGGGCACGCTAGAAATAAGTATATACAATCTCGTTTGTTTCTTGCGACAAATTTTATGAGTTCATTTTCTTAATATACTTATATTTTTTAATTGCTCGACACTCTTTCCGATAAATGTGTTAAATATAGCGATTACGTTCTAGCAAATATTAAACGAAACGTCGTTACACAATGGGTAGCAATTTATGACAAAACGCGTGTTTCTAATTAAGATTTTAATTATTTTCATTGAGGTGTTAAATTGAGAAGTTGGAAGAAAATACAAAGAAACAAACAAAGAAAATATTATTAAGAACATTTATAAAATAATTAGAAATATGTTTACAGCTAAATTGGTCTAGAAAATAGATTCTCTATAGCGAGAATTCTCTCTTCGTTTCGAATTACGAAACTCGATCGTTTCATATTTGGTTGTGTAACGAACTAACCGCGACGAGATCTCGTGAATTATTATTCCGGTATTTAGAAAGTTCAACTTTGGAAAATCACTAACGATCGGATACAGATTGACACGAGAATCCTTTGAATTCATTTATAGGATTAACTTTGCATCGACGTTGGTAAAATTGATACATATACATATACATATATATATATATATATATATATATATATATATATATATATACACACACACACGCACGCACACACACAAAAGCCATAGTTGTATGAATCTATGAAACGAGAAACATCTATATCCGTGACATTTAATCGTTAACTTCGTCCGTCCGATTACTCCGATAAAAGAGTCAATAGAGAGAAGTTAGCTGGTGTTGCATCGGATACGGAAGCTGATCGATCGTTCGTTTCGACGTCAGGATATCCTCGATCATTCACCTCTTTCCGATCTACAGTATCAATCAAAAGTTTATTTTTATATTATTTTTACCTTTCTTTTCTTTTTTTTTTTTTTTAATATTAACACCGCTTCTTTTCAATCTTATCATTTAAATTTAATAATTAATCGTTAACTCATTGACTGTTATATAAATCGACATATTCATCTAATATCTTTCATGACTTTACGTTTTAGATAAAAGAATTTATGGAGAAATTTATTAGTATACTTTTTACATTAGACCATATTTTAAATGGAAGGTATAATATTGATCATCTAAATATCAAAAAGAAAAAAAAAAATCTTTTCGATAGTTTCTAAAACCTAAAAATATTTTCAAATTAATCTACAAAATACAGTACCGCTTATCGGTGACTTAAATACATTGAGCATTCGTGCAGTAGTGAATTTGAACAAAAACTTTGTAGAACTTTGTTTATTACAAAAAAATGTTAACAAAAAAATATATATATACACATTTTTAGATATCTCTAAAACGAATGTTATTAAAAAATAATTATTTATTTATATTTGTTATGAAAATATTAACAAATTTTCAGAAATTAGCAGAAAATGTATGTATGTATAATAAGTGTTCGTACATTTCTACGTTTACAACAAAAGCTATACATTTTGATACATAAACATAACAAAGAAAGCAATTTATTTGCAATTTTATGTAGTATCAAGTTTTAGTATCCCTTTAGGTTGTATAATTGCTTTAAACCTTTGTGACATCAAATTTACTAAGTTTCTGGTTTTTCTACTAGAAATTTTATTCCACTATTTTAAGAGTGCACTTTTTATATCTTTCTTCGAAGAAATCACGTATTATAGGCATTGTGCTTTGGATCATTATCTCGTAAAAACGCATAGTTGTCCTGTAATCCAATTTTATTTGCGCTACCTTGAAGATGTTGTTTTAAAATATCAATATACAATTTATGCTCCATGATACCACAGATAAAATGAAGAGATCCAAACCCGTTTGCATTCATGCAGCCTCGAACTGTGACCGGGTTGTGGCCTTCTTCTGCTCTACGGACGTCCTCAAATTGTTTTTCAAAAAATTTGGTATTTTTGTTCTCCATACATCGTCATCCGACCCAAATATGTTAAATTTACTTTCATCGGTAAATATAACACGATTCCAGTACTCCGAAGTGAACATTGACATACTCTTTCGCAAATTCTAATCGTTTCTTTCTAATTAACTTCGTTTAAGAAATATTTTCTACAAGTTGCTCTGCCACGTTACCAGCAGCTCGTAAAAAATAACGCACTGTAGTATTGCACACATTAATTTTAAGAATATTTTTTATTTAAGCAGCGACGTTTATTGCACTTATCTTTGAATTTTGTTTTATTTTTCGAATTATACATTGACCAGCGTACTCATTTATCTTGCGTTTACGTTCGTTTCACGGATTATTTTTTAAAGTTTCTCGCTGTCTCCATATCTGTCAATGATTCCTCGAATTATGGATCGTGGTTTGTTTACAATTTTAGAAATTTTACTCAGTGTTTTGCACTTGTATAAAATTATAATAATTTTCCTTTCTCCTTCAATGGTTTTTTTGCCTTTTCGTCTAATTTTACTGTCATCATCGTTGAGTATATATGAATTTAGAACACTATCTGTATTGACAACGTCTCGAGATCTGATTGATCCTAGATATATCAATATAAAATTTATTATCTTGTATTTATCCTATATGCAATGTCACGAATCATGTCAATGCAATGGCATGAATACTTATTACGCGTATATTTTCTTCTAATTTCTAAAAATTTATTAATATTTTCATAAATAATATAAGTGAATCATTATTTTTCAATAACATTCGTTTTAGAAATTTCTAAGAATACGTGTATGTATATTCTTTTTTTTCCGTTAACATTTCTTTTTTTGCAATAAACAAAGTTCTACAAAGTTTTCGTTCACATTGACTGGTTTACTAACACCTTTTACGCTCACTGTAGATATTAATCGTTTCACACGACATACTTGTTGATATCATTTTGATCGAGAGAACAACTTAAACTCTTATAAAATCAATCATGAAGTTGGTGAAGTTTAGAAAACATTTAATGCTTGTCATCACATAAACAGATTTACTCGACCGGTTTACTCTTTACCTTCTCTTTGTTTCCTCTTTTTTTTCTCTCTCTCTCTCTCTCTCTCGTTTACGTTCTTGGAGGGAAGAGAAGGAGAGTCGTCGTTTATGATTTAGTTTAGCCTGTTTTGAGTGCACTCACGGAAAGTTTGGTTTACCGGCTATGTTTTTTCGTTATTCTTTTGCTTACGAAGGACGAGTAAAACTTCTTCAAGGAGAAAAGACTAGGAGAGAAAGAGAAAAAAAGGGAGAGAAAGAGAAAGAGAGAGAGAGAGAGAGAGAGAGAGAGAGGGAGGTAGAGGAAAAGGGAAAACACGTTAAGGCCGCTCCTTCTTGAAGAGCCGGCTTTTAGATTGATGAGGTTCTTCGACGAGTGGCGAGGAACCAACCGTAGCCGCTCGATTAGATCTCTCCTAGTCTTTCTTTATCCCGATCTTCTTTGCTTGACCGCAATGTTGTTCTTTTACGGAAGCCATACCTTCGCGGAAAATCGATCGATCTTTTAATGGTTTAATCGTTTATATTTTCTCTTCCAATCGATAGATAGATAGATAGATGGATGGATGGATGGATCGAGATTGAAAAAGAAAAAGAAAAAAGAAAAGAAAAAGAAGAAAAGTTTTTTACTTGTTTCGTCGTTCGGACATCCTTATGGAATTATTAAAAAAAAAAAAAATTTTCTTTTTGTTAAGTAAACAAGAAGATCGTTTTTATTGCCTTTCAAAAGAGAAGTAATGATTCTAAAAGAAAATGCGCGTTATTGAACGTACCAAATTAGGAAATAGAATTAACAGGAAATTCCATTTCTAAGAGGAGTAGATTATACGGAACGTTCGCCATCGACATTCGCTAGTATCTAACGACGGCGTTGTCGTAAGAAATTTTATATGGCATTCCTGAAATTATTGCTCTTTTCCGACGGTACGTCGAACCGACTGATATTTGATTTTAATTTCATGTATGTCCTTTTAATCTTCAAACCTTATTATCTTCAAAACCGCGAGACTGAAATTGATCGTCGGTTAAATTAAATGATAATTATTTTAACCGACGATCTCTTTTCTTCCTTTTTGTTTTTATTATCTTTTTTTTTTTTTTTTATTTTATACGGGCTAGTCTTTCGTGACGTCATAAAAAAGTTTATCGACCTCTTTTCGTTCTTTTTACTTTTTTACCCCCTACTCTCACTCCTCCGCACGTTGATATTCCCATTATCAACGTATACGCTTTCTCATCGTTCGCGCGTGAATTACTTTTCGCGGTTTTCGCAGAGGGCAGAGTGCATCCTGGTGAATGGAAAATAAACACCGGTTTATGAAACATTAGCGGTCGTTCCTAAGCGGTAAGGTAATTTACCGAGTTTGATCGACCTCGGGAAACGGTAATAGCCACTTTAGTTTTATACTCATAATTGTTATGATTTTTCGGTTGGATCGGTCATAACATACGTCTTATGTAAGTAAAACATGGACATGTAAATATTTATTTGAACGTTAATACATATAAATAAAATATATATATTAGATATATATATATATATATATTTATTTATTTATAATACAATTATTTCCGTGTCTAAAAAATAAATTGTATAATGTGAAACTTATACTATAATTATAATAGCATAAAACTACATACTACGCTGAATATAACTTATATTTAGTAATTAATTTTTTGTTTAAAAATGGAAAAACAAATAGACATACATGTAAATGTGTAATATAAAAATTTCACAACGTTATAGAGGATTAATTTTTATGGTCTAATTCCATATACATACATATATATATATATTATAATAAAATAATTAAATTTTACAATATTTGTCACAAAACATTGGGTATTTAATACGTTGAGTGTAACATGAATGAAACATTGTATATAATATTACTTAATAATTTGTTATTGCAGACTCATTTTGACGTATGCAACGAAGAGAAATATATCATCGGTGACATTCGGGGTATTTAATCGCGCAAGTTCTCTCGCGTTATGAGACAAGAGCGATGGGAAAGCTCATCTGAAATTCTGCTCGATCCTCTTACACGATTCTACGAGGACGACTTCGTTGGATCTCCTCGAACGAGCTTTTCCACTGTTTCGTCGTAGTTGTCATGACTCTCACGAGCCAAAGAGTTTAGGATCTCGTTCTGTCTGTCTGTTTCTCTCTCTTTCTCTCTCTCTCTCTCTCTCTCTCTGTTTGTCTTTTCAATATTTGTTGCAGTTTAACATTTCGTATAAATGACGTTTACCGAATATGTCTATCTCTTTGAATTCGCTGAAATATAGACAAAAATAAACTACGTTGACATATATAGTTTGACTAACGTTAAGAAAGTTGATTTTCAATGGAGAGAAAAGCAATGGCTTAGCTGATCGTTCTTTTTGACACTATTCTTGAGAGAGAGAGAGAGAGAGAGAGAGAGAGAGAGAGAGAGAGAGAGAGAGAGAGAGAGAGAGAGAGAAACAAGAAAAAAGAGTAAGAGAGATAGAGATAGAAGGAACGATAGGAAAAGGAATTTGTAGCTACCATTTTTAAAATCGAATCTTTTTCCTCCTTTCGTATGTCTCTCGTAGTTTTCTTCGGTTATTTTCAAGAAAGGAAAGTCTCGTCGGGAAAGTAGATCGTTCCTGTCGTAATCTAATCTTTCTCTTCTCTCTCTCTCTCTCTTTCTCTTCCTCTCTTTCTCTCCCTCCCTCTCTCTCTTTCTCTTTGTACAAATCTTACAGAATTCTCCAATCGTTTTCACTCTTTCTCGTTCAATTTACTTTGATGCGAGCGTCTGGAAAAAAAATGTTGTAATTCTGAATCTTTGTGTACATTTACAGGTGTGTACATATAGGTGGAATGTATATTTGTACTTGAAGATAGATATTCATTACGCATCAAAGAGATGTCTATCTAATTATTTTAATACTTGAATCGCGAAAAAAGGAATCTTGATAATTTACGAAAAGATAGAAAGTTCAAAGTGGAATTCTCTTCGGGATTAAACGTTCGTTTTCAATATTTAAAAAGATTTCATTTTATCTCGAAGGCTTCGTTTGTTTGTACTTTTTTCTTTTCTTTTTTTTTCTTTTTTCATTTTCAGAATTATTCTTTATCAGGATTTTATCCTTTATATCATGTAGTATAATCGTTTTATTACTTTTTATAGATATTATGTATGTATTATACGTGCGACTGAAAGATCCGATCAACGTTCGACATATATCAGATCCGAGCGGACAAGCTCGATTATTCGATCAATGTCCGTCTGGCGGCAGATTTCCAGAGTCTGCCTCTTCAAATCGAATCATCTCGTTCGCGCTACGCCGACCGATGGAGATTTCCGTGATCAACGGAGACGAACGGGGGCGGATGCCGCGTTTCGGAACTTTATAATCTAATCAGAGAGTCCTCGCGAATTGCCTTCGAGGCGGCATCGTGAAAGCTTCGACTTCATTGAGTGTCTTTGTCGTTGAATTTCTCTCGGCTATCGAATATCACGATCGTAAACTTTTGGAGAAAATCGCAAATAAATAATTACGGTTTATTAATAACTTTCCGTTAATTTGTCTGTGAAAGATGATATTCGAAAATTTGTTGATACGTAAAATTTTTCCGAGACTCAATTTCACCAAATCATAGATTTTAAAATAAAAATATTGTTTATTTTAGGGCGACGATGTTAATCGTCATTATTTATTTTTCTTTTTTTTTTTTTACTCTTGCTTCATTCGTCGTTCAACTTGCACGTGTCACGTTCGGTTACACGTCAAATATAATTAGGACTCGTAATTCTTCGTTAGAACAGTTTCTTTATCATCGAATTAGAAGAGTTATACTGGTTAAGACATTTGAAAACATCATTCGTTGACATCATTCTGCAGCTACGTTTGATATCCGAGAAATTTTGCTACAAAGGGTTACCGCTTTCGGAGAATAAGGCAATCATTAGTCTGTCAGCGGCAGCGGCAGCGAACTATGAACTCGCATGTTCATACCAGTCCCTTTTAATAAAGTAAAACTTTAATGAGTATATTAAATTTCTGTAGTAACATACAGAGACGTATATATTTACGTTGAGAGATAAAGCGAATGAAATGCAGAAAAAAGAGACAAACGGAAGGGAAGTTAATAAGTATAAAGTAAAAATATATTATGCATGTAGTAAGAATAAGACGTAATATTTTATGTATACAATTACATGCATCCTATTTAAAATTTGTATTTTTTATAAACCCTTAAATATTTTTTATTTAAAGTAATAATAAAATAGTTGGATAATAATAAAATAGTTAGACCAGTTAGATCTTCATTTCTTTATTATTAAGCAGATTAACCGATCGATCGTTTATTTTAATGAAACCTATTAATAATGACATTTGAATAAATCGTCAGAGTTTATATAAAATGAGCAATCGATTTGACATCAGGGATAATTTTAAATCGTCTTATGATGTAAACGTAATGATCGATAAAATAATCGTCGTTTAGGATATTGGTCTTAAATTATTTGTTAGAAAAAAGAGACTTGAGATTCGTTAAAGAAATAGCGTTGATGATTATCGTCAAAAATCGCGATGGACGCGAAACGAAGAGATTCTATTCTTTGCCAGAATCGTAGGACTTTAGATTGCAACGATCGAATCGCTTTACCATTCAGCAAGAGCTCTCCCCAATCGTTGCGTATTGTTCTGCGTCTACGAGCTGGAAGAAAGGTTCTATGGACTGAGAAAGATAGATAGATAGATAGATAGATAGATAGATAGATAGATAGATAGAGAGAGAGAGAGAGAGAGAGAGAGAGAGAGAGAGAGAGAACGTACACATGGCCTATTCACCCTCTCTCTCTTTCTCTTTCTCTTACTATACACCCTTCATAGAATTGTGAGACGAAGGAAGAACATTAGTTGAGAATAGGGCGTGCATTCTCCCTGACAAGTGTCCTTATTACATGAATATCCCTTTTGGCATATTACTGCCTCCAATCCTTTTTCTTGGGTCCTCTTCCCGTTCCCACGCTGTATTTTAGAAAGAAAAAAAGAGGAAGAGAGAGAATGAGAGTGAGAGTAAGAGTGAGAGTGATAAAGAATAAGAATAAAAAAGGAAGAGTGATAGAGAAAACGAATAAGAAAGAGAGATAGAGAATGGAAAAGGTGAGCTCAGCGTTGACTGTTCTTTTCTATCTTACAAGGCGTAATATAGCTTTCTCTCTCTTTCCCAATGAACATTCTTTCCTTTATCATCCTATCGTCCTTTGGCTCGCACTTCCTTCTTATTTTTCTTCCTTCTTCTTCTTCGTAGACATAGCTCTTCTTCTTTTATTTTTCATTCTTTACGTCCTTGAAAATCTCGTTCCTACTTCCTCCTCTTCCTTCTTAGTTCACCTCAAACGAAATCTTCAAAACGATAGATACCTCTCTCTCTTTTCCTCTCTCCCTCTTATTATTATTCTTCTTCTTTTTTCTCGACTCTTTTTTAATACGCCTCCCTTTAATTTTTCTTCGAGACTCAGCAGCAGTAGCAGCAGCAGCAGCAGCTTGTCAAACCGCCCTCGCGATATTACTCTCTCGAGGACTAACACCGAGATAATTTTACGCTTTCAGTGTCCCGTTACCGACGGCCATATCGATGTTATCTTTTAATTTTCGAATTTAATTTTGTAGCTAGCGTGGGCCCTCCTCCTCCTTTCATGGACGACTTCTTATCGGGGAGCTTAAAGATGAATCTCCTGAAGGAGATGCGTCTTTGAAGGGTCTTCCCATTTACCTACGGTCTTCTCCGTTTTCTCTACCTGAATGTTCTTCGTTCAATTTATAACACATTCATGTATATACCGTAAAAGATTAATAATTAGAACGACTAAACGTTAAATATGAATTTTAATTGATTCGTACGTTAATAACGTCAAACGTCAATAAGATAATTCCGATCGTTATTGAGGATGTATATACATACATATCCGACGAATACATATACATAGGTATTTTAGTTTATTTGTTTTCAATTATTTCACCCCGTAAATATTACGAAAGTTCTCGATTCTCGGAACTACGAGTTTCAGGGATTATATATGAGAAAATTTAATGCCAAAATTTGATTTGATTCTCTTGCCCTTACGCCGATATAGATCTCTCGCGTACTTCGAAGAGTAGGAATGCCAGAGGGATGCTCTCCAGCATCGCGTTTGCCAGTCGAACTCGGTGAGGCGTATCATTTCGGTAGAATACCTTGAATTTCTCTTGAAGACTGTTTAATTAATACCGCAGGTGTTCCTAACAGGCAGATTTACGCTCGCTCAAATATACCCAAGTATAGACATATATTCCTGGGGTTACGTACAACTACTTTTATACGTGTACGTCGAAAAGCTTTTGACGTTACAACGTTGCAATAATTATGGGAATCAATCCGAGCCACGTGTTTAGCCACAATCCAATAAAATTTATCGAGCGTGTCTGAACGTTTAAGTTTCTTCCGTTACGTTACCACGGCTTAAAAGACGATTTTATTTTGCTTCGAAATATATTGAATTCTCAATATATTAGGTGAATACATAAGTTTGTGCCCGATTTACGAGATTCGGCACCCACGCATCAAGCTTGGAAATATATCCAAGTTTTTTTTAATGACGAAAAGCGGTTCAATTATCGATGTTCAACCTCTCAGCAATATCCTTGGTTGTAATCATTGGATTTCTTTTCACTAAGGCATGCAACGGTTTGAATATTTTTTTGTTCAATCAAAACACTCAAGCCTTTCCGAAATTCATATAGCATAACATGTCGCAAATGCACCTTTTCGTTCTCCATTTTTAATGATTTCTCTTATGCACAAATGGACTCATTTGAACAATGTCTGACGCTAAATTGACATAAGACGTCATCTATTTGATGTAATCAACAATTACCACACAAAAACAATAAAACTCCGTCATGCGTAACTTAATTCCATCTATGAAAATCAGGCACGAACTTATGCAATTATCCAATATTTAAATCTCTGCTTTTTTTAATCTTCGATGAGATGAGATCAAATTGAAAATTGGCGATTATAATGAGCCGGATAATTCATTCATTGTATCTATTATATGATGAGAACGCGTTAAGGAATAAATTGATAACAGTTTATGGATTTTGGTTTGACGAAAATTACAGGAATATCAGAGCAAAGTTCTTGCTTTATGATCAGACCGTTATACACCGTTTTTCCCCGTAAAATTTATGGCCGTGAAAAAGAGATAAAGCTTGTGTCTACATA
Organism: Dolichovespula saxonica; assembly: GCA_911387935.1. Taxonomy (NCBI): domain Eukaryota; kingdom Metazoa; phylum Arthropoda; class Insecta; order Hymenoptera; family Vespidae; genus Dolichovespula; species Dolichovespula saxonica. The sequence continues at coordinate 7,738,666 of OU426993.1, forward strand.
TGTAACATAAGTTGGAGAAAATCGCTCGATTCTCAAGACCATCGCAAACCATAGTTTATCTCGAAATGGGTGGGAGACGTTCGGAAGCGGTCAAACAAGGCGCCAGGTCATCGTAGTTTTTCAGATTAGAGGAAGGAAAAGAGGGTAAAATTGTCGGCTGGGGAATCGATGCTTTCTACAACACCGACCAAGGAAAGAAAAAGAGAGAGAGAGAGAAAGAGAGAGAGAGAGAGAGAGAGAGAGAGAGAGAGAGAGAGAGAGAGAGAGAGAGAGAGAGAGAGAAAGGAAGATCGATATTTGGAGAAATAAGAACAAAGAATAGCGTAACAACAACAAAAAGCAGCTTTCCCCTATGGACCATTATTTCTCGTTGATCCAACAAAGGGACTCGGCGGGATTTGCCTCGACGATATAGTCGATGCGTACGGAAATATCGAGGATAGAAGATAAAAAGAGAAAGAGAAAGAGAAAGAAAGAAAGAGAGAGAGAGAGAGAGAGAGAGAGGAGGATGGGAGTTAAGTGTAAGTAAAATGAAAAGATAGAAAAGAATAGAGAAGAAGAGAAAAGAAAGGAAAATATTAGAAAGAGACAAAGAGAAACTTATATATATGTATGTACATAAATGATTTTTCGAGACATCGGAATAATGAAAGAAAAGATTTCTTATTAAAAACAAAAAAAAAAGGAAAGTATTACAAAAGAGGGTGGATAAAGGTATATAAATAATTTCACGACTTTTCTCACTTTTTACGTTAACTCGAGGAATCGTTGAAGATTCGAGTAGAAGGAAGAAGCCTTTTTTTTCTTCGTTTTATCGATTGTCGATAACAGTCGACGAGCGGTCCTTATCGAGTCCGCCGCGAATCGAACGCGATAATTGGTTCGTTGGACGTAGCGCCAATAAGGTCTTTCTCGCTTCGAAGGACTCTTCTAGAATCGAGACTTTAATGAGAGTTGACTCGTGCTCTTAACCCATAGGATGTTCTAATTGAAGGATACTCGCCTGAAGGTCCTGGCCTCACCACGATTATGTTGCTCTCTCTCTCTCTCTCTCTCTCTCTCTCTCTTTCTCTTTCTCCTCATTCTCATTCTCATGTTCTCTGTCTCTTGCTTTCCTTCTCTCGTTAGTTCCGTTACGTTTCACTCGATATCCTGTTAAAGGGAACCGGAAGCTTAATATCGTTCCGGTAAATACCTCCTCTTTGTTTCTCATTCGATTGAAACGTTTTGATCCTATCCGATACAATGTAAAAAAAGTGACGTAGCTTTTTATTTTGTTTTCTCTCTCTCTCTTTTTTTTTTTTTTTAATCAACTTTTCTCTTTTCTCTTTACTTTATATATATATAAAAAAAAAAAAAAATAAAAAAATAAAAAAACTGCAGGTTTCAGCGCACAAGATTTCATTAAAAAGGTTTTCGATACACGTAAATGCACGTAAAATATTTGCGCGTACATGGTAATAAGATACGTTTTCAACATTGATACGAAAGTCGGCACATTGATGTTCGGAAGTTTCTTGGTAATCCGTTTAATCCTGTATGAATATGGATGACACGTGGCACGTAGTACGTGTATCTATATTCGCGTGTGAACGTTATAACGCAAGCAAAGTCGTTGAATTTATGTCTGATAATTCGCGGAGATGTTGATTGTTAACTCGTGTTTGTAAATTTCATGTTGGTTCAAATAAAATTTCCACGTAACATGGTCCAAGATAAAAGTATTGTATTTATGGAATATTTCCTTTTGGAGGATATATTATTTATTTTTATAGAACGTATTTTATTACGCGAAGATAGAGAAGGCTTTAAAGATAAACAAGAATATACTTTGGGAGTATCTCTTAGGCTAAGAAAATATGGTTCCACTTGTGTTGGCCGTTGGTGTCTGGGCCACATCAGATACGATTCTCAAGTGGTACGATCACTTGACCCAACTTAACCCGGAGTTGGCAAATTTACAGTAGAAATAAAGAAGTTAAATCGTGCACGATTTGGCTGGTGTTTTCGATAAGAAACACTCGTCATCGTAACGCATTGATCGAAACTACGTCAAACTCTCTCTCTCTCTCTCTCTCTCTCTTTCTGTTATTTTTTTCTCTTCGTTTAAAGAATTAAATTATTTCATATGGATTTCAAATTGCTACAGGTTTTTTTTTTTTTATGTTATTTCATATATTCGAAGAGGAGTATTGCGTGGATAAAAAAAGCTCGACTTCTCTTCTCTCCATTCGTGGGATTCGAATAGAATGAAATGGTTTGTACCACATCGTATTCCACAAATGGAAACCTGTCGGCAAACGGCGTGGAACGCAACGTAAAAGGCTTTTCACGCATTTCACGTTAAATCTCGTAGGAGGAACGACATATCGGGGAAATAATGTGTTTTAGAGATGTTACTCTCGAGATAGGGAACTGAATACTTTCTTTCTCTCGCTACGAAATACGTATACTTTGCGAGAAATTCATTGACAATAGATCGATAAAAAGCATAACAACTTTGTAATACATTACGTAAAATTCCTAGAAATCTTTTTGCCAATATATGTGTGCGTGTGTGTATATTAGTATGACAGTTACGGGACAATTATACGTGTAATTGTATTATATCTATTAATTTCATAGGTATCATATTTATACGATTATAATTATCATCATAAATTATAATAATTAAAAATATAGTTAAATATAGATAAATACGATACAAAAATAACAATTTTTTTTTTCTTTCAATTACTACCAAATATCGTTATTTTGTCTGACGGAAAAGTCGTGAAAAAATGTCTGAACGTGCCTATTAATTATTTTTTGCTTTTGTTTGTTTAATATTAAAAAAATAGATTTGAGTATCTCTTAAACACTTCTTCGACGAATCTCACGTATCGACCAAAGTTTACATTTTTTTGGGTTATTTTTTTTTTTTTTTCTTTTATTTCATTATCTTCTTCAATTGAAACCCGTTGAAAAGTATTTACCGCAGAACTATGGAAATCCGCAACGGCAACCGTGAAACATTTTGTTCTCGTCTACGGAGGGAATTATGTTTAAAAATTCACGAACTGGATGAAGTTTGACGGCAAAGGCAACACCTTGGCTTATTTCCGGACTCGCGCGTATAACCGCAGAGAAAATACAGCCTGTCATGAGGCTAGCCTATACACTCCTTTCCCTCCTTTACAAGTTACCCCTTAGAAGCATGCGAGAGAGAGAGAGAGAGAGAGAGAGAGAGAGAGAGGGAGAGAGGAGAGAAGGGGAGGAAAAGCTATGAAGTTAGCAGGCTACGATGCTTGGCAAAATTGCAGGAGGAAAAGTTTTACTAGCAGCGATTAGCGTAAAATTTATCGTCTCGACGACACGAAAAACCGTGCGAGCGTTTCTTCACCTTTTCTTATCATTATCTCGTCCTTTCCTTTTTTTTTTATTTTTTCTTTTTTTTTTAATTTCTCACTCAACACACGTAACCACAGTTAGCCTTCTATATCATCATGTAAGTTTAAAAATCACACACTTGTATATTCCGTTTTATTTTCTCGTCGAAAAATGATATGTCGGTTTATATACGAAGGTTAATGTTTACTAAATACTATTACATTAATACCGTATTATTGTTTTATTCACAGCTATACACTTATATGATTATAAATAATAGAAGAGTATATTAAATATATCGTTAGTTTCACGTTGTGATAACTCCTTTGAAAAACAACAAAAATTTTGTCATACAGGCTTTTATCACGTTTATGTATTCGTTTCAGTTTCTTTTTCTCTTTCTTTCTCCGAAAATATATATTTAGTCTGAAAAATTCATTAACATAACAAATCACTCAGTATTCTCTCATACGCTCATCCTTTTCTTCTGATCTCCTTTCTATAATATAACACCCAAAGTCCTTACATTCAATTTGACTACATTATCGTTACTCTGTCTCTGTCTCTACGTCTCTCTCTCTCTTTCTTTCTTTCTGCATCGTTTAAAAGTATTCAGTCAAATCGGTCTGTCCATTTGTAATCGGTTTAAAGAAAAAGGTAGGTTGAATGAGAAAAAGGAAAAGAGGAATCGCGGAAAGTTTGAAGTTTGCTGTGAATTAATTTCTCGTTTCCGTCTGTGAGGAGCGAGATAAAAGGGGCGTTTAAATGAGGTCAAAAGCCATGAGGTTGAGCGTTGTGAAATGTCTCAAAAAAAAAAAAAAAAAAGTAGAAAACGAAGAAAAAGAAGAAGGAAAGAAAATAGAAAAATATAAAAAATAGTATAACTTTGAAAAGTTGATGTTCTCGAGTAATCTGATGTTTTCTTTCTTCGATTAACGAAAACATTTTAACGTCTTCTTATGGAGAGTTATACGTTCTTTTATTTATTTATTTATGATTCATGATTTATATCGTAAATTCCGTGTCTTGGCGCAAATTGAATTTTTCTCTTTCTCGTCGTGCCTAGACGTACTTTAAATGAATTTTCTTGAACGAGTCCGACGATAACAAACGTCTACGAGAAAAAAATACGACGAAGAAAGGGAAGGAGAGAGAGAGAGAGAGAGAGAGAGAGAGAGAGAGAGAGAGAGAGATTTTAATTAGTCACGGCACTAATTCTCTGATCCTCCTCAAGTAGCTGGCCACGAAAAGTTCGAAAGTTCAAGCGGCCTCGAAAAGTAGGAATTTTCATTCGAGAAGACAGCAACATTTTATTCTCTCTCTCTCTCTCTCTCTCTCTCTCTCTCTCTGTCTCTTTTTCCTCATCGCTTTCATCATTTTCAATTTAAAATCATGCTACTTCATCTTTTATTTGTTTTCTAGATACAAAAATTAAACAGTATATATTACAGTTCATCTGTAATCATTATTATATTGCAACAAAAATTTATTACTTACAATTATATTGTTAATTGTTATTGTATTGTAAAAAAATTGTCAAATTTTATTATTAATTTAAATCATATTATCTTTTGAAAGCTTCCAACAACGAACTAAACAAAAATATCAACAATTATCATATAAATATATATGTGTGTGTGTATATAATTATGTGTAAATATATAATTATGTGTATATATATATGTGTATATATATATGTATATATATATATATGTATATATATATGTATGTATGTATGTATATATATATAGTTATTATCATTGTCCATGATAATTGTTTAAAATTTTGATTTATTTGTTATTCCGATACTTTCTGTTCGTCTTATTTAATCACTCGAGAGGATAGGAGGATTATCGATGTCAAAGGAAAAAAAAAAGAAAAAATGTGTAAGCTTTATATCGGATAACTTTCGATCTCCCGATTTACTTTTGGCTTTGGATCAAAGGTGACCTCCGTGCATGCGCGCGTGTTGAAGCGAACGCCAAGAACGCGTCCGCATGGAGGGTAGAAAATGTTTATCGACCTACGGCAAGGTAAGCGCAAGGTTTAGCGAGG
>OU426993.1:7746589-7834089 GCA_911387935.1 Dolichovespula saxonica
GGAAAAACATTTCGAATTAGATTGGACAATCTATTTTTCTTTCGGATTTCAAGAAGGGCGTTGAATATTTTTGTAAGATTTCAATCTGATTCCTCTCAAAGCACTGGATGATTATCATCGTAATGGATATTTAATGGAATACGGATATTTTTCGGTAATATAAAAATTTTATTCTTCTTATGTCACAATTATTATTTTGTTCTTGTTGTCGTACGTGCATCACAAGTAACGAAATTCTTTATAATTAAGAATATCAGTTTGAAATGATCATTTGTAATGGAATTTTTTTTTTTTTCTTACGCCAACTTCATTAGAAAGAAATATAGGATCAAAGGTGGCTGATCAGGATGATACGTAGGAGTTAGGAGAAGTTGACGAAGTCGAGTCGATAGATCGATAAATTCGATTGGACAGAAGCAAATCGCCGTATGAAATGGTAATTCCTTGTTTCATGAGACAGACAGACAGACCGAGAGAGAGAGAGAGAGAGAGAGAGAGAGAGAGAGAGAGAATGGGTAGTGTCGGTGGCTGATAAATCGTGACAGTTTCACCCTACGATTAAGACGGATAGTGATGAAGATCGTTAGGTAAATTGTTGATCTCTCTCTCTCTCTCTCTCTCTCTCTCTCTCTCTCTCTCTCTCTCTCTCTGTATATTGAAACTCATGGATTAGATACTCCTGTGCGCGTGTCGATGTTATCGATCTGGCTGAATACCAAAGGTACAGTGCCACATACATATATACCCATATGTATATAGATATACTGTTTTCTCATACATACACACACATACACGTGGTTGTGAAAAAGGTGGGAAGAATGTAAAAAAATATTTGTATTTTTTTTTTCTGTCAGAAACAAAGCTACGGAAAAAATATTTGATACATTTAAAAGTCATTTTTTAAAAACACAGAGGCTACCTACAAAAAAACGTACGAAGGATGATTCATCCATTAACCAAGGAAGAAAGTGTTATTATAAAAAATTTATATACATAGATATCGATGTTAGTAGAATATCTTAGTTTTTGACAATAGGTAAATTGCCTATATAAAATGATAATTTAGAATACGTATACCCGGACGATGGTTAATAAATCGTCTAAAGTAAGATATATGAGAATGAAGATTGTGTCAGGTGAAATGAGTTACTGTCGTACATCAAACTCCACCTTGAATCTCCTCGCTGTCTCCTATATTATCATTTAAGGTGCTTGTGAAACTTATAGTTGGATTTAAACATATATCCGTCACAATCTCGTCCCGTCGTATAGAGTTTTTAGTACAACAATTAGAATTTGATATCTTGTTGTTGTTGTCGTTTTATCGTACGAATCTTTACAATCATTCATATAGATTTTTTAATTCTTTACTGACTCCTTTGAAAATAATTTGACTATAATAGAATGTTTAATTTTATATAATTTAACGATAACGTGCATAATGATTTAATAAACGATAATACACTTATTATTTCATAAATCATACGTGTAAATGAATTATATATAAATTTTCGGGTATTTATATGAGCGTGATATGATTTATTCGTACGGAATTACCTTTAAAAGCGTAAAATCTAGATTAATTCTCGCGCGTGGCACGTTTCTAGTGAGAAAACTCGGATGCAAAACATTGGATCGACACAGGGTACAAGGGGCACCCTAAAAACGAAAATAGCTCGCTGAAACATTGCCAACGTTTGATACTACGATCTCCCGCGCGTACGCAAGTTCATAAATAAACGGGAGCGTGCGAAGAGCACGCGTGTTCTTGTCCGTCGTCGCATAAATAAAAGACAACGTCGAACCGCGAAATAATTTATCAGATAAGGACGAAAAAGGACGCTTTGCGAATACATTTGTTTTATATAAAATTTATAAAGACGTTACATATACCCATACTATAATACATTACGTCAAACGAAATATATAACTGAAACGTAATTTCGTATAAAAAAAAATTCTTATATAAATGAAACGTATTCAAACAAAATTGTTTCGAATTTGTTTATCGGAACATATCACCTTTATCGCTATTGTTAAAAATTTAATGAATTTATAATTGTTTCGCGAACTTTCTAATTCATTTCTCTCCTCCTCTCTTTTTGTTTTTCATTCGGTAAAACCATAGAATTTTTGGCAAAAAGTATTTCTTTGATATTCTTGTGTATAACAAGTATGTGAAAAGCTGTAAAAGAAAAAAAAAAAAACAAAGTTTTAGTCCGTTCGTCTATAATTTTAAAGGTAATGCTGCATAAAAGAGCAATATATCGAGGCCTCGTTAACGTTATATTCTTTATCACATCTTTTTTATTTTAAATCGGTTATTATTCGATGGACCGAGAATACTCGAGGCGAATAATCAAATCATTTTGAAAGCTTCAAGCTTTATTCGAACGCGTACACGAACAGATTTGAAATTGCTTGAAATCATACAAATGTCTATATTTTTCGAATTTACAATTGTTACAAACGATATATGTCTGCTTTGGAAGAGAAATGATAACGAATATTGAAAATATTCCATACGAATATATGTATATATATAGTGTATAGCATATAACTACATATATACTATATAGTATATGTATATATATATATATATATATGTGTGTGTGTGTGTGTGTTGTGTGTAATGCCAAGAGCAAGTTTCTATTTCATGTCGGTTATAATTAAATTTCGGGCTTAATTAAATTTATCGATATCTTTTTTGAACGCGGAAGCGTTTTCCAATTTATATTCCGAAGAGATGAAAGCAAAACTTGGAATGTTCGTTTGCATGCATGAATTTGGTTTTCGTTGTCGTGTTTGGCATAACGAACTTTTTTTATTCCCGTTATTTCCTATACGGTTAATTTTATTTATAAGACATTTAGCGAACTTTTCAGCGAGCATCCACCCGGTATCTAAGTATTTGATGGAAAAATAAAAGCTCGCGTTAGTTAGAGCGAGATTATTGTTTACCGAGGGAGCGATCAGTTAGAAGACATCCTACGGGATCCCGTATAATATTACCGTTCCTCCTATGCGAGTTTTGTTTGCGCACGTGCACTGTAATTCTACGGTGTATCCTTAGAATATTTGTAATTGAACGAAATTGAAGCACACTTCTTTGTTTGTACCTCCGATATCTTCGGCATTATAACAAAAGAAAAAGTCTGCTAAAACTAAAAGGAAAATGTGTTTGGGAACGTGGCGTAATTTAAAAAGGAAAATCCCTTACATTATTCTTTTCATTTTACAGAATCAAATTATAACGTTATGTAATCATAGAATGAACGGTGAAGGTAAAGTAGAAGGGAACCTTCCGTTTCTCTCTCTTAATTTATCCTTTCCTTTCTTTTTTACTTTCATCGGTCGAACGAGTAATGACGTTAAAAGATTATATTCGCACGAGGAAAAAAAAAGGGTACATTTTCGAATGATTAATTAGAAACAAATGTCTTTCACTTTAAGTTTTTTATAGGATGAAATTATAGTCTTATTAGATCGTAGAACGTGATGCGAGGAGTTCGGTAAATATTCCATATTGTTCGCTTCTAATTTACTTTTCGTTTACACCTTTAATTCATTATATTTTTACGTTATCGAGAATAATTAATCATGAATGGGGGAACGATCATCGATCGTACTTATACATACGTCATATTCGCGCGCGTTCACGTCGAGATTAATAGACGATAAGGCTCGGTCATATTCGTGAAAATACACTCGACTTTATCGGTCAGCTTGGATACGTATATCAGCTTGGTATCTTAGATATTTATTGTTTTGCATTGCACGAAGTTAGGGTGCTAGCAGGATACATAAGGACGGAGAAACGCGTTACATAGTGCTGCCACGCACGACATATGTCGTGACGTTTGTACCTCACAACCACCATCAAAATGAACACCATGGCCATCTCACACCATCGTTACTACCATTTACATCGACGACGATATACACCCCTTACTCCTACCCCCACCACCACCCTCGCCTCCTCCATCCTCTTTCTCTCTTTCATTCCGAATTTAATGGCGGAAAATGCAGCCAGCCAAAGTCAATAAGTTCTTCCCCCTCTGTCTGTCTATGGGGCACCATCCGGCAACGTGCCTACCCACTACGTCGTCCTTCCAACATCAGTGGCGTGCTCTCGACGATTCTCAACGATCGAGAGGACTCTTCCTGTTTAATGCAAATTGCCTTGTCTCGAATGAAAAGACACCGAACACTTTGAAAATACTTTACTTTGAGGGTGTGTATTGTTTTAGGTAACTATTTCTTCGTGATCCATTTTGCATTTAAATTTGTGTTTACTATAAAAGCAATGACGGAGATCTTTTTTCTTTTTACAAAATTAAACTTATATCATTAATATTTATTTACATCTTATAAATGGCGTTCCTATTTTATTCGTTAACGTTACGACGTTATATAATGACGATGGATATCAATAAATATTTTTTATGGTTAATAGTAATATAGTACGACAGAGGATATTTGAAATTTCTTCTATGAAAATAACACACCATTGCAAAGTAGTCGTGATATGTCGCATTTATTCAGAACAGATCCTACGTTGGTTTCTACGCCAGTGCGTTCGGGGGATGTCGGAGGGAAGAACGAGGGGGCGACCGAAAGCAATTTGTACTCCTATGCAGGCTTTACGTTTCGTTTTAGACGTTTATATTGTGCAATATATCGAGCAAAGGGTGGCTCCCGTGTCGTTGGATTTTCGAATTCGGTAAATGGACTTTCTCTCACCTTCGAGGATCAACTTTTATCGTATAAGCGGATAACGATTCGTCGAAAATGATTGGGATGTAAAAAAGGGAAAATTATAAGTATTCATATTCTTATAAGAAAAAAAGAATATTATACTTGTAAATTTTGTTAATATAATCAGTAAAATATGTAAATATATTCATATATATAATGCATATATTTATTTGACAAGCTGCATAAAATATTGTAGTCATATCATACGTATATAGAAATATTAGTTTATACGTGAAATAATAATTTTTAAGTTTATTTTACACACACACACACACACATACATACATACATATATATATATATATATATATATATATATATATATATATATATATATAAATTCCAATTCTCTGAATTTGTAATAAAAAATTTTATACGAATTTTTCGAGAAAATCAATAAAAATCCGCGGCAATGAAATCGGTCGGTACTCTTATTTTAATTAGGAAATTGTTTCTCCTTTTTGAGTACTTTACAACGACGCGCACTTAAGTATCAGTATCTCGAAGAGAGTAAAAACCATGTCCCTTGCGTCCCTTCTCTTTCACGTTCCAAAAATAACGTGGCGTGGCTTGCGAATCTTTTGCTCTTGCGCTTTCGAAAATTCCGCTGCGGCAGCTGCTCTCTTCGAAATGCTTCTCCTTGTCCTGTGACGATTTGTTTTGCTTATCATGATCTTCTTCTTCTTCTTCTTCGACTTCTACTCCTTCTCCAAGCTTTCGTTGGACAATGAAAGAAGCTAAAGTGGTTCGGCCATTTCCACGTACTACTTTACTTGAACGAACACAGGTTAGTTTATATACTTCAAAGAGAAACAGGGGAGAGATACTCTTTCTCTCTAATTGATATTTTCCAAGTTCTTTAAAAGGGACTTTGATTTTTCCTCGTATATATACGTCCGTGTTCAAAAATTACAAAAAATATATACAAAATATATTTTATAAAAACATATACCAAAATATATACAAAAAAAAATATATATATATATATCAATATTTTCTCAATCGTAATTCAATTAATTATACTATACATATTACATTGATTAACTAAAACGTATATAATTATCGTAGAAAACGAAAGAAAAATACATATAACTCGGACAACTCTCATGATCGTTGTTACGTCTATATTAATGTTTCTTGTAATTAATAGATTCTATGAGGAAGAAAGAAAGCTTGCTTTAGATTTCTCAGAGCATGCTTGTCCACCACGTTTATCGCATTAAACGCATCGAAGATGTAAAGAAAGAGAGGCCAACGAAGCAGACATTTTGAGAAAATATTATTTAGGTGATTTCCCTTTGTAGCAACGTACAGAAGTAGAATAATTCGCGTATAGGTAAAATGGATCTTATTACACGCAAGCGTTGGTGCACCCTTTGAAATTTTCCTTTATACCGGCTTCTCCTCGTTAACTTATTAGTTGGAGCACCGTTCGTAAAGCCACGCGAGCGTAGATCTTCTCTTATACCAAAACGCAGACTATATAAATCCTTACGACTTAGAAATCCGCTCGAAGTAGTCGTCTTCCCCCCGTTTTCATTTTCGAATAAACGTAGGAATGTGTGTGTGCATGGAAGGTGAACGTTTCCAAACCTAGAATATCCGTGGAAATAGTATCTCTCCGTATTTCCGTAACTTTCCGTTTCCATGTGAGATTTCAACCAATCGAAATATCCCTCGGACCTGGCAAACGAACGAAATCCTTTTAATTCATTTAATACCGTTCCATACAAGATAAAGTCCCGTTTATATTAATTTCATAATATATTAATCTTGTATCGAGTCGCGTAAGAGCGAATTTAGTCGTTGGAAAGAATAATTGAATCGTTAGATAAATCGTTTCAATCGTATAAAAGAAGAAAGAAAAAGAAATTATATTTTAAATCGAAACGAAATAATGTCAGAAATATTCAGTGAGTACACGAAGGAAGTTATCATTTTTTTTATTAATTCCATATAAAATCCATACATCGAAAAATACAAAAAAAAAATTTTTAATACGATAATTGTACAATCGTAATTGGATAATACGAAAGATATCTAGGGTACATGAAACAGAAAGGATTATATTATCTTTATTCTATGAAATAATTGAAGCACCTCATATAATAAAATAAATTGTAATAATTATTTTTATAAAATAATGCGTTTCATATTCTAAAAATAGTGTAGCATGATATTTAAAGAGCACGTATGTAGATAGAGTTTAATGAATGACCATCTAATTTGCTTGAAAAATTAGTATTAGAGAACAAGGAAGATACTGTTACTCGTGAGGTCATAAGCAGCGAGAGCCGGAAAAGTTTTTTGAAGGAAATAAAAATCATCTCTTTCTTCGCATGTAAGTACAGGAATATCATTCCTATTTATGTCGTATTAATTTCATTGACAACATTCCTTTCAATGTAAACAGGAAAAAAGTGAACGGATATCACCACGGCAAACGTATTAAGATTTAAAGGGAAGCTATACTATACCTGATAGGGTTGTTTCGCTTTCTAATAGGGGGAAACTTGTCCTGGGGTATCCGGTTTTCGAGTCTCTCTCTAAAGCATATCCGGTTCTCGTATATCTCTTTTCGAAACAATGCCACTTACTCCGCTTCGCTTTTCATATAATCCATTGTGAATTCTTAGATGTTTTCGAAATTCGAGAACGTATTCATTACGAGGAAATGATACGCATATTTAAGTATACAGATTTTCAGATTCTTTACATTTGGGAATTACGTAGAAAACAAAAAATTAGTATATCTATGAATAATAATTTATTTAACAAATGTTACGATAGAGTATTATCGAAAACATGGAGGAGGATAAGTGATTTTGAATGAAATCATTGAACGAGGTCAATGACTTACTTTCTTCTACACGCGCACGCATACACACACACACCCGTGTGTGTGTGTGTGTGTGTGTGTGTGTTGTAGAGATATACGTTTGTATTATATATATGTAGGCCGAGGTTGTAGGTTCTCTTCTCAGCCGAAACACGTGCGAGAGAACGAAAAGCCTATACATCACTTCACTTTCTAAATTTAGCGAAGAGCCCGTTGGCTGTCAAGCTACGCTCCTGTCAGCTGCCAGAGAGTCATGAGGAAGGAAGTAGAAAGAAGAAGAAGAAGAATAAGAAAGAGAAATAGGAAGAAGACAAATAAGAGGAACGGTAATATAACCGAATCAGAGGAGAAGAGAAAGCAAGTGCATCATTTCAACTCTATCACGATTTCGTAAATCATTTTGAAGATAAGATAACGAGGGAGGGTCTTGGATAAAGGGGCAGAAAGGAAAAAAGGTAAAGGGCGTATCTTCGAATTCGTTACGCACGTGTAACGATTGTCTTGAGATTTCAATCTAGTCGATGGGAACTTCCTTAGTTCCATTTATTCTCTAAGGTTCGTTATCAATTCGTTATCGCTTTATCATCAAAACTATCGAGATCACGATCGATTTGTCTAATTGAAAAATATATTACGAATTCATCTTCGTCTTAATCTTTGTTTCTCTTATTTTATTTTATTTGCTTTTTTTGATTAAAACTTATCGTTACAATATCTCAGTTATTTTATAATCTCGTTATCATAATATTTGAAAATGTTCATTCGTTCAATTTCTATATTTTTGTTAAAAAAGAAAATCTTTCTCTCTTTTTCGTTCTTTTTTGTATTCTTTTTCTTTTCTTTTTTTTTTTATTCGTTCAATGAACATCTTCGAACGTGTACTTTTTATTAGAACCTCGTTATACGTTGTTACATCGTTATTAGATATTACATCAATCGTCTCTCTATCAATTTTATTGATCTTTTTTTTCTCTCGAAAAAAAAAATAAAAAGCAGAAAAACAGATGGCCTTCAAGATAAAATTATGAGCTAATACTCATAGCTATATACAGAGTATACCTGGGGTCGTACGTAAATCATCTTTTTTATTCTTTCTTCTTCTTCTTCTACATCTTCTTCTTCCTTTGATTAAGTTTGCCTTTGACTTAGCATCGACTCTTAAGTATAAGGTACCACGCCCGTGCGTGGGTGTACACGTCTCTGCACGCATAAACACACGGACACAGATGTATGTGTATGCGTGTGTGCACGTGTATCCAAAATCTATTATGTATTTGTAGTCGAGAGCATTCCAAAATTTTCCAATTAATAACAAATGCTTTTCTTGGATGTTGTATCAGGGATGAGCAGAGGAAAAAGGAGAGAGAGAGAGAGAGAGAGAGAGAGAGAGAGAGAGAGAGAGAGAGGGAGAGAAAGAAAGATAAACAGAGCTATAAACATATATATACACATAACTATGTATAAAGTAAAATATCGAGCACGATAATTGAAATAAAACGTAGCTCGGCTTATGAAAGCCCAAAGAACAAAGAGCGCGTGCGCACACACACACACACACACAAACATTCATTTATGTATATTACACAGTATATATGTACATTTATATTTGCATAAATTTTCAGATTGGAGCTATGCACCAAGAGATTTTTTTTCTTTTCCTTTTCGTTTTTTTTTTTTAATACCTCCAATCCGTATATTTCTTTTTTGCAATGCCACGCTTAGAATTCCAACCTCTCCCTTTATCGATGGAATATTGATCAGGAGTCTCATTGAAATTGATTCGCCTCGTTTATCGTCGATCGACGAGCTGCTGCCTTTGAATTCTCTCTCTCTCTCTCTCTCTCTCTCTCTCTCTCTCTCTCTCTCTCTCTCTCTCTCTCTCTCTCTCTATCCCTCTCTCCCCCTCTCTCTATGCCTTTGAAATTCGATCGTCATGATTTCACGCTAGACTCGATTTCCTTATATTTTAAATGAACGAAGCGATAAACTATCAATTGTTCTACATATGTGTGTGTGTGTGTGTGTGTGTGTGTGTGTGTGTGTACATATATATATTGGAAAGATAAACGAATCGAATTTCCAGCTGCAATATAACGACTATCCGTCTCGGGCTCGAAAATCGTGTGGCAATAAATGGAAAGACGGGGAAGGGGGAAAAAAGAAGCAAGAGAGAGAGAGAGAGAGAGAGAGAGAGAGAGAGAGAGAGAGAGAGAGAAAGAGAGAGTGAGTGAGAGTCAAGATCTCGTTTTCCCGAGAAGAATCGAATTTAACTCTTGAGGAAGACTTCCTTGAACTCGAGGAGGACTCCCTTGAACTCGAGATAGACGTCGTTTATCTCGTACGGCAGCCTTTTTATATATCGTCTCTCTTTCTTTCGTTGATAATAATAATAATCATTACGAAAGGGAGAAACACCGGTCGTGTTTCCCAAAGTTCAATTCCTTTGCTTCTCCTTTCTCCTTTATCCTTTGTATTTCTTTTGTTTTTCTGTTTTTTCTATTTTGTTTTCCTATTTCTCGAAAGAAACAGTTCTATATCGGCGGATATCGATAATGAATTATACTCGAAATATCTGAGGGCTACCATGGCGTAGAGTAAAGAGAAGATTAACGAGAAACTCGTAGCTAAGCATTAACATTCATATATTCAGCCCTGAATCCACACCCCTCCGGAAAATCAATACTTAATGAAATCAATGTCGTCGTCGTGCTATGTCGGTATAAGGGACAGCCCTATGTTCGCGGGACACTTGACTCCTGAAACAGTCGTATGGGATGTCGAAAGGTCGACGTAGTTTTCTATTCCTGCATAAAGTTTCCCTCGTGATCCTTTTCTCGGTTTCTCTCTTTCTCTCTCTCTCTCTCTCTCTCTCTCTCTCTCTCTCTCTCTCTCTCTCTCCTTTTCGGTACTAGAACGATTAATTAAGCGTGCGTCGGGCAAACTAATTAGTCGAATTTCATGGAGTTTACTCGTTCGAATGGCACGTAGTATTCATCTAAATGTCCCGAAAATGTTTTTCATCTCTTTTAAAAACAGAAAAGAGGGACGTATGCTTTTATATGTGTTTGTGTCTATATATGTAGATGTAGATGTATGTAAGTACATATATAGATATGAATGTTTCAACGAAAACACTTAAACGTCTTTGATAAGAAAAGTCGTCAGATAAAAAGGTATTCTAATAAGTAGTGGAAGACTTATTAAAAAGTCTTTTTTATAAATATTATATTAAAAAAAAAAAAAAAAAAAAAATAATATTAATTCTCTCAAAAATATGTCCTATAAACTTTGAAAGAAAATATAATCTAATCTTTCAAATTAATCAAATTAAATGTATGATTCTAAATTTGAGTTTTTAATTGTTATCGATCGCACATATTTTTTGTTATATTCTTTTCTTTTCTCGTTCATATCGTACACACAAACACACAAACACGATATATATAAATATATCGTATGTTATCTAAATACGTATGTTTAGTAAATATACTAGAAACTTTCTTATCCTGATGTAACCCGAAAATAGGTTGTGCGGTATTATAATAGCACGTTTATGAAACGCTAGATCATGGCCCATACCTTTGAGTTCCTCGCTTCCATTTATTTTCGAGGCAGCCCTGGCCCATTCTTTGGCGACCGAGTATAAGAGAAAGTTTTGTTCGAAGCATGGCGCTATTTCAGCACGAAATTTTCGTCCCGAGCCAGGACCGGTACAGCTGTGTCCTAATTCGTATCGCGTCCACGAAACGTCCCCTTTTACGAGTCGGGTATTTACGAGACGCGAGTAAACGCGTGTGCTCGCATTTCAATCGGCTTTACTCTTTCCCTAAGATGGTGCTCCGTTCGTTCGTTCGTTATTTCATAAATTCTTCGATAAATTGTTTTCTTTACATCGTTTCTATTCTCTTAAAAATTTACTCAAACTAATTCGTTGCATGTTCTTTTTCTCATTGAAGATTTTTCTCTTATTTTATTTTTCATTTTTATTCCTTATTCACGATTTTTTCTATTATAATTTTTCATTTTCAGTAATTTTTTATTAGAATTTTTACAATTTTTATAATATATAATCAATCTCATTTTTAGATATAACTGCTTCATCATTCTTACCCATTTTTTTACTTTTACAAAAATTGTTAATAATTCGGATAATAAATACGCTCGCGGCAAGCAACGAGACGGGAATGAATTTAAATAGTTTTTCAGTTTGTAAATTTCTTGATTAATTTGTTGAAATCGTTTCTCTCTTTTCTTAAGAACGTTACAACGAATTAAATCGAATTTCTTTTTATTCTTCTTATTTCGACATTCTTTTTATCATATTTTATTTTCTGTAGAACTTTTAGCGTAACTGAGTTATTTTTCCCTCTTCTAATAAAACGTTTAATAATATCAAAAATTTTAACTGAAGAGCTAACATAAAGTTCATTTTAAAAATTCTGCGTAAGCTGTAATATTTCGAATGTTTGAGCTTGTACACGTCAGAAACAATGTACCAAACTTTTTATTTTTTCATTTGTATACTCGCGAAGTTGTTAACTCCGTAAAAAATTTAATGATTTTAATACGCGTATTTCTTTTTTAACAATTCAATAAAACATCGAAAAATTTATTGGGGATTGTTTTATGTTTCAAAAACGTCGTGTACACTTTTGCAATATGAAAACTATTCAAGAAAATATAAATTGCATTTTCGAATAGGTTTCTATTATATATTATTATACAATTATTAATATTTAAAAATAATCAATAATTCTATCTTTTCCTTTACGATTCTGAAATTTCATTAGCGATTATCTTGTAATATCTCATGATATATCCCATGTTTATTCTGATAACGTTACATTCGGTATCCATTACTTACGGTAAAGTTTTGTCATTACGATGTAATAAAAAGGGATTCCAGATTCGTCTAGATTTACGTTTTATAGCTTATTTAGATAATAGTTGTGTAGCATTTCCTGTACGTCACGTCTGTACATTCGCGTTTTCACCGAGTCCTCATAAAGTCTTAAGATACTTCGAAGGATTTAGGTTATCGACACCGATTATGATATGCTACAGATAAGTTTTTGACCAAGTCCTTTATATTTTTGTCTGTATTCAGTCGAAACAGTGCCATTAGAGACTAATAATATATAAAGAAATATTCTGAATATATCTTTTCGATACTTTTACGTTACATTGTAGTTTTACTTTCATTTTAATTAAGTTTAAGCATTGTTTTGTATAATTTATATTTAGTGTGTGCCATATATATTTATCACCATTTATTAATGTTCACTACTTAAGTACCCACGTCCATTTAGAATCCTTTTTTTTTGCATGTTCTTCATTTTAATTAGTTTATCCAGTATCATTCTTTCATTTTATGCAGTTTAAGCTTTGTTTTGTATAATTTTGAAGGGCTACACGTTCGTTTAAACCTTTTTTTTTTGTATTTTGCATTTTTCTTTGATGTATTTTCTAAAAATTTCAAGTGTTAAAAATATATTCTGAACATATTTCACCGCGATATTTGTAAAATTGACGAAGCTATAGAATTCCGAATAAAACGCGTTCGAGCGTTCGAACTCGTTTATTTGGCTTCTACACGCATGGAAAACTCGCTCTAGCGGTATTTTGATTTTCATCTGCCCTTCGTCATAATAAACCTGAGAAAGGTTCCTTATAAATTTTATTAATATACATAAAAAATACGTGATATATGTGAGTGAGAACAACTACGGAAGCCGAGTAATAGCACTACATCGATCATGAAAATTGCTGCAAATATTGCTCTACGTGCTTGCCATACGTAAGTGCCATTGCATATTTGTTGCTGTTGCATTCATTGAATATCGATATTGACCAGAATTGCATTGGGCGTACTACGAGTACCAATATCGAAAGCGCATCGATTCAGTTGAAATTCGAACACGCAGAACGCGTGACGCGTGAAGGGAGAATTTCGTCGGGAGACATCAATAGATCCTCTTCCTATGAAACTGCAATTGTTACTTACATTATATCTAATACATACATTTGAAACATTTGCCTCATTATCCATATATTTTTCACTTTTGTCATGTTAAGTAATTAACGAGAATGTATGTATGTATATGTAGATATCAAAATGTCAGTAAATTTTTTCGTTGGAAGAAAATAAGTTTTTCCGTGTTATGTTATGTTATGTTATGTTATTTTATGTTATGTTATGTTATGTTATGTTATGTTATGTTATGTTATGTTATGTTATGTTATGTTATGTTATGTTATGTTATGTTATGTTATGTTATGTTATGTTATGTTATGTTATGTGTTCATTCGAAATAACAGAATCAAAATGTTTCTTAATTGGGGATGTATTGTTAGCTATAGCGGGTAACAAAATGAAGGAAGAAAAAATCAAGAGTGGAGAAATGGCGAATTAAAAAAAATAAAGGAGAAAAGAAAAAAAAAAAGATTTCGAACTAATTTCGGTAGAGATTATACAGGACGTATACATATGTACTGAAGATGTATACGAAGTTTCAAGCGGGTCAAGAGATATGAACTTTTTATTCGCACCGAAAAGTTAGCAAGAATACCCCCTACTGCGCGATGTTGAATACGAAAGAGAAGCAATTCCTGCAACTTTCTTTTTTTCTTTTTTCGTAAATTTTTATATTAAATCTTTCGGAACGATTAATGTATATCGAATGATTTGTTTCTCGATTAAATAAATATGATTCGATTAAATTTCGTAACGAAATAAACGAATAACGAACGAAAGGAGTACTTTTTGTTTTTTTTTTTTATTATTTTCTAGTACGGTGGATATTGTATTTTCTCTTGTTCACCGTAATATACCACGGACTTCCACTTTGACATTAGAGATCGGTGTGCGTTTCGTCTAGCATCGTAAAAGATCCTGGGAAACTCGTTGTCGGCTGTCGAGAGAGGAATGCCGGGGTATCTTCTTTTCCCGGTCGCGTTCATTGAGGAATTTGAAAATAACGAAAAAAAGAAGAAGAAGAAGAAAAGAAATGAAAAATAGAAGAAGAAGAAGAAGAAGAAGTGAGGCATTCGTATGTACGGAAGTTCTTTTTGAGCGTATGCTGCATTTTTTGCAGACTCCCCAGAGTTCCTTTTTGTTTTTTTTCCCTTTATTTTTCTTTTTTTTTCCATACTATTCCCTTCTACGATTATTATTATTATTCGCATGAGACGATTTTTCGCAAACAATGTGGCGCATACTTTTTTTTTCCTTCCATGAGTGAGCCGCGGATCTTTCTTTCCTTCCGAATGTGAATCCTTTCTCTTTAATATTCCTTTATTTCTCTTTGCTTTCGTCCCATTTTATTTCTTTTTATTTCTGTCCTTTTTATGACTGACTTCATTTTCACATTTCTTTATTTCTTTCGTCTTTCTCTCTCTCTCTCTCTCTCTCTCTCTCTCTCTCTCTATCTCTATCTCTTTCAAATTCATTCTTAGTCAGTAAATTTTACTCTTAAATTAAATTTTTAATTTATTTTCATCAATATTTGTTTTCACGCGAAAAGCAAGTATGTTAAACAAACATACCCTGTCGGTTCTCCTATCTTTTCTCTTTATAAATATTAATGATAAATCTTTATCTATACCTATCTCCCTTTTCCGTCTCTATTTGTCTTTCTTTCTTTTTCTTTCTTTCTTTCTCTCTTTCTTTCAGCCACATATAAACGAGCACGCTCACAAGTAACCACAGTTGGATGGAAAAAGAATTAGTTTTCCTCCTTGCTTAAATATTCGTAACCACCACCAACAACAACGTTGGGGGACGGCTTTCCAGACCGGAAATGCTCGGCTGCTGCCGACGTGTTCCGGTCCGTCTAGAGGAGGAGTAAAAAAAAAAGAAAAGAAAAAATTGAAGGAAAAGCAAGAAGTAGGAGGAAGAAGGAGAGGGTGAGCCATCACGATGAAAATCGTGCTCTTGGAATTTCATTTGCACTACCTACAACGTACCTCATCCCCTCTCTTCCTGCCCCCTTCATGCCCTTCCAACCCCGGCTACCCACCCAACTACTTCATCCTTCCACTTCTTACTCGTAGACGTACCTCAGACGTTTCAAAGTGAGAGAAGAGCCGAAGGGAAAGATCCTCAAAGACAGGAGAGACGCCTTTTTTTGATCCGTCTCCGTCATAGTTGTTCGTGAAATAATCGGAAAAACGACACTTGGGCGACGTTATATCACGTAGATTCCTTCTAGTAAATTATTCTTACATTTCTATATTTATTTCTATTAGTAATATATTCTTCTATTTGTATGTCCGATAACTAAGTTGAGACGTTTATTTATATCTATGCATATGTATATGTATATATTATTTATTGTGACGTTACCATAATGTCTTATTTATAAATAAACGTTGATTCTTTAAAATTTATATATATATATATATATATATATATATATATATATATATAAATATTTTTGTTCAATTAATCCTTACTGCTTCTATACGTGTAATACAAAAATTTATGTTTATTCTTATCTTTATGTATATGCGTATGTATATTACTTATTGTGCGTGCCTCTTTTTTTTTCTTATCTGTCTTTGTTCATTTTTCAACGTTTTCACAGATATTTATATTAATCTGTGTCTTCTACATATGTATGTATGATAATTTACAGATTGACTTTTGTATATTTCTGATGGATGGTTAAAAGGGGGCGGGGGTATACGTCGAATTTTAGTCGAAAAAGCATAAGTACGCTATTACAGTTTATATTTCTCTTCCTTTGCTTATGATATGTATGTATATTTTATAAGGCCAACGGAAGGAGACACAGATATGCCATCAACTTACATACCTCATTCAAAATCTAACACCTGATCTTACATTGTACTTTAAATATTTATATTGTAAGTGTTTCTTTGCAAATGTAATAATTCTGACTTATACTCCTTTGCCCATCCATCAGAGATATACATAATATATTATGTACGTAAGGACGAATAAGAGAAGGTATGGCGGAGTTAGGGAGAGAAAGAGAATGACGGAGAGAGAGAGAGAGAGAGAGAGAGAGAGAGAGAGAGAGAGAGAGAGAGAAAATAATGTGTGCGAAGCGAAACAAACAACAGATAACCTTTAGAGGACGGCCAACATCGATAAAGAAAAGGAAAGAACAATAATCGAAAATAGGTACGTTAGTGTAATGGTCGTTCGCCCGTTAACGCCTTCGCTTCATTATCTATAGCCGTATATTTTTATCACCTTTAATTAAATCAGAGGTTATTAAAGTTCGAATTAATCCCTCGACGTATCCTATCTCATATCTATTGTTTATTATGACGTAGTTATTGCGTAGTATTATTATCGTACATACGTATATTTTTATCATTCTACATATACACACAACTTCATATTTAAATCATAGATATGGTAAGTACATACATACATATCGTTCCCTTTTTGCCAGACACATGAATGCGTAAAATTTTCATTTTTTTTTGCTGAGGTGTGTATATTGAATGTAAATTTTACTGAGGTGTATATTGAATGTCCTCTTTTTTTCCATATTTTGTATCAAAATAACAAGTATATATATATTACATAACGTGTAACGATGTTACACTTTAAGGTTGAATAACCTATGAGATATATTCGTAGATTTGGCATAAATAAAAGTCACACTTAGCTAGTTCGAGTAAGGAATATTAATATTTTTATAAATTCCAACAATGCGATTGTACGTCCATTTTTTTCTGTTTTTTCTCTTTTTTTTTTTTTGATAGAAAATATAGCCATGAGACATTAATATTAAATTTCAAGTATCTAAAATTGCAATGCAGAGAGTCTGTAGATTTCGTTATCCTAAAAAAAGATAATCTTTCAATGTCTTTTATGAGACAAATTTTAATGAACCGACATTTACGGAAATTAGTGTTAGAAGACGAAATGGTCGACACACAAAGGTATAGAGCAAATTACTTCTCACGTCAGTTTGAAAGTTAAAAGATTCGTGGAAAATGTGTGAAACGTAAATTATTATTACACGATAATATCATTCTTTTTTAAAGGATTAAAGAACAATGAACAAATACGTTCAGATGTTTGACATTAACGAAGACTTTGATTATGATAATAGTTTTTTTTTCGGATTATTCGATAAAAGATTTCAATCATAATAATGTCCTTCTTAATTTCAAAGATATTGTACTCTCTAATTTGCATATTAATGTCAAAAAAAGTCATTTCTCTTAATGCATTTCCCAAAGTGCGTTATTCCCTTTTTGCGTAATCACATTAGAATAATAAATGACATTTGCGATTGCGAAAATGACGAGAGGAAGAACAAAATTGATTTTAAGAGTCACGTTCAGGTATGACGTAAAAATTGATATCTTGAAGAAAATTTTAGGGAACATTGATCGTCAAAATTATTCCATTACTTTTCATATTCGAGAAAGGTAGACGATACACACAATCTACAATGAAATAAATTTGTAACGATTAATACGAATTATTATCGAAGGAAATATTTTTCTCATCAATTTTCTTTTCGACGATCACCCGTTCGCGCGACTTAACCACAGAAAAGGAGGGAGGGAGGTAGAGGAGGGGGAAGTGTTTCATATAGAACCATGATGCATAGCTTTTTTTTTCACGGATCCTTTTTAAATGGAAAAAGGTCGGGACGTGTCCGGCACACGATCGGCGACGTGATCGATGCTTTCGTGGTTGAAACGATGTCACGTTTCTTTTGCCGGTTTTACGTCCGTCCTGCTTCGCTTACAACGATCTTTAACGTCGCAAACGAAGAGCCACGCTCTTTACGATCGTTTCTTCCTCCTGTTTACGACGTCGCATCGATCCTCGATGACTTAGAAAACGAACGACTTTTTCTTCTTCTTCTTTTTTCTTTTTCTTCGTTCGCGAATCGTTACAGGTGGTGGACGAGCGGGGGAGGGCGAAGTAGGGGGTGGGTAACATCTAACGGATATGCGTAAATTTTTAACCAATATGGATGCTATCAACTTATACACGTTTTTTTATCTCTTAAATCGATTTTCTGTCAGTCACGATAAGAGATAAAACGTATATTAAAAAGTTTTATACGTCTCACCGACGATTGCAGTCCAATATATCTGTTTATCTCGAAAATTTGAAATATCTATTGATACTTAGGAATTGAATCAACAAATTTTGTTTTCGTTTGGTATGAAGGAGGAATATCATATGGTGTCGATTTGTTTATTTGCATGTCGAATGGCGTGGGTAATTTCAAAGCCAAATTTATATATTTTTTCTTTTCTTGAAATGGAATTATATATATATATATATTTCTTTTTCGTAGTTCGATGGTATTAGTTGAGACGAATTCAACGACGTACCCGATATTAATTCATTCATTATCGTAGAATGTTATAAATAATATTATAAATTTATTAATTCCTAAAGAGTATACAACCCTGTCTAGTTGGTTGCTGGTTGTTAGGCTGCGTGTACAAAGGTTAAACTTCTTGTAAAATAAACTTCGTTTACTTAGATCGGCAATTTGAGAAGCATAAAGGGAGATAGGAAGTTAGGCCTTTGCTTACAGCATGCAGTTTAATAACAGGCAATAAACGATACAGGGTTATATACTCCTTAGAAACTAAACAATTTGTAACATTCTACAATAATAAATGAACTCGTATGGTATTTTGTTGATAATACACACACACGCACACGCACACGCACACGCACGCGCACGTGTGTGTGTGTGTGTGTGTGTGTGTGTGTATACCTCGACTACAATGAATCTTTTATCTTTTTTATTTTCGGCTTAACTATAAAATATTCTTATTCATTAATAGATATTTGTACTTACACAATATCCCTATCCAACGTATATATTAGTAAAGTTAAGGAATAATCATTTATGAATTGTGACTCTGTATAGAATTGCTATATCTCTATATCGATTTTTCTCTGTTACTCGATATCTCGAGAATATCTAGTTTCTTCTAAAGTAAATCTACCGTTTATATCTTGGCGATAACTCGTAATAGAACAAACAAGAGAGAGAGAGAGAGAGAGAGAGAGAGAGAGAGAGAGAGAGAGAGAGAGAGAGAGAGAGGAAGACGATATGAAATCGTGCGACAAGTTCGATGAGTAGAAAGTAGAAAATGATCGTCTTGCCGGTTCATAGATTCTCCTCTTGACTCGATATCTGCCTGGAAACACACTCAAGAAACGATCTTTTCCTTTTTTCCCCTCTCTCTCCCCTCTCTATCTTTCGTTGAACTTAACGATTTCCTGGAAGGGTAAGCATCGGGTTATCCGTAAATCGTAACTACGTCTTTTGTCTCGGGGTCGAATCGAGTTCCTTGTTCGTCCGGTAAAGTCGATTCTCCTCGGAAGCTATTTCGTTGATTCGATTAAAAGTTTGATGAGTTTGCTCGGCTAAGCAAGCATTTTACGACACTCCAATCGTTATGGAAATCGGCATTAAGGTTCTCTCAAACGATCTATCTGTCTTCCCTTTTCTACTTATGCACTCGTCGCACGTTTCCAACTACTTTTCACTCATTAAACGAACAGTTTATTTTGATAAGACGAAATAAGGGAAAAACGAAATTGGATAAGAAGAAATTAACAAATTATACGGACTTTACGTTCCTTATTCGATAAATATGTTTCAACTAGAGAATATCTACGAGTATAGTAGAGATATATCCAAGAAATTCTTCTTTTCGAAATACGTTTACGAAAGAGAATATATATTTGAAATTCGTGATTAAAGTTCGACATGAATATGACGAAATTTCATAACTTTTATTACCGATAAAATTGTAAGAATACGTTATGCGATAAGATTTATAAAGCGATATTGAAAGAGAGAGAGAGAGAGAGAGAGAGAGAGAGAGAGAGAGAGAGAGAGAGAGAGAGAGAGAAGGATAAAAAATAAAACGAGCTACCCTTTTTTAATTCAATCATGTATGTGTCGTATTTACATTCTTCCATGAAATCGAACTGTGAATTCGTTTGGCTACCAGGTATATTTCTTCCGAAATCCATGGAAGTAACGGATATAACACGAAACAGTATCGTTCGCGACGGCTCGTTTGCTAAGTGCAGATAAAATCTCACGACTTTTCCGTCTCTATTTCTATCTTCTTTTTTTTCTTTCTCTCATACCGAGTGTATAAAAACCAAGCGGGTATCGCGTTTCCTCTCGAACGATTGCCGATGTGCGTAACCGTGAAATGTGCGTCTCGTACGGCAATGTTGGCGCGACTAGAAGGGCTAGAAACGGGGATATATATATATATATATATATATATATATATATATATATATATATAGGGTGTTCCGAAAAAACGTATCTACATTTTAACATAGAATGTTTAAAATTCTTGAAATGATGCACGATTAAAAAGTAAAAAAATTGAACTATACCTTTATATCCGACCTACAATATGTATATACTAACAATATTTACTTTCATTAATTAAAATAATTAAATTAAAAAAAAATAGATGTAAAAGCTTGTTAAAGGGTAAACAGCGTGTACAAATTTTTAGGGACACCCTATGTACATGTATAAACAGAGAAAAGGGGGACGAGTTCGAAGGGCCGGACGAGCTTTCGAACAAGGGGTGCGTTTCCCTTTCGTATCAACGTGAAACACGAGTACACTCCGCGTACGTTTCTACAATTACGCGTACCTATATCTGCTCGTAGCGATAAGAGTGTAGTATCTGCACACGACCTCCATACGTGGGCCAGAATCCATGAGTAGTATGCATGTATGTATGGTGATGGGGCTTTAAACGAACGAAAGCTGCCCACTACGTTAGTTTACTATTACTTTTGCTCTGAGCTCTATCGTAAATTGGTGTAAAAATATATATATATATATATATATATATATATATATACATACATATATATGTATATATATCTAAAGTGTGCGTATGTGTGTGTGTGTGTGTGTAATGGTTCTGATAAATGAAAATGTTCAGCGATCTAGGAATTTATACTCTCGTTTGATCGTTAAAATAACGATTCGTTCTTCTACTACTATGTAGGAATTTATCACGAAAATACAAGGGTTCCTATAATTCTAATCGTTTAAATAGGGCGTATTGTATAACGTAATCGATCAAAAATTAATTACTTAAAAATCTGAATTCTCATCATCGTTCGGTACGATCTACGAAGCTGTCCGCGAATGATTTATCGCGTAGGTATTTCTTTTTTTTTCATTTGGAATCGTTTAAACCAGAAAAAAAGTCAATAAAAGTGTCATTGTTTCGTAAAATAAACATTGATTCTTTATAATTCGTATTAAATTCAATTAATAATTTTACACGAGTGTCTGACACTTTGTTTTTCAAATCGTACAAAAAGGAACAAAATACAATCCGTAATTACAATCATGATAGGTTTATCTCGATACTTATTACTATTAAATCGACTCGTTTGACGTATCTACCAATCGGTGGATGGAAGAGTTCGAACGAAAATGGAAAAATGTCGATGCGAGAACGTTAATTTCCGAACGCGAACGGCAGAACGTGAGAATCGATGATCGGGGCAATGGTGAGCGTTGATTAGTGGATCGGGAGTACAAAATACGCGTACGAAAAGCCATTTATCGTTAATCACTGGCAAATAGAGTTACGGAATTCGAGCCATATAGCCGATGCGCTTTTGGTGACAGGTGCGATGAACGTAAATCGTGTCGGTACAGCTCGCGTTGAGATATAACCGATAAAGTCTGAATTTTGTGGATAAAAATGATAGATCATTATAATACCTTGGGTATTATAATGTATCTTAAATGCAATAATTTAAAATTATTGATTGACATCTAATCAGATAAACAAATTATTCGTAAAACCATTTTGTTTTTACATAATACAAATTTTCTTACTGTAAATAATTTCTACGTCTACGCATATATATCGCACCCTTGGAAGGATATTATCGCAACTTAAAAAACACATATTTCAAGTTAAGTCCTCAGGAAGTACGCCAGAAGAGTTATTTACGTGGAGGAATAACGTCACAAGTCTGTTGGTGAAGTCGGTCGCTAGAGGACAAAAGTATCGTGGCTCATCTAATCCGATATTGTTAATTTGATTTTCTTCTTATTTAAGGAACATTATAAACTTAATTACACCTAAATATCGTAATTCTAATTACAATACTAGCTAAGCAATTCGACGAAGTTTTAATTGGAATTTGGTTTTTCTTCTATTTTGGAAATTTGTATTTTTTGTTGAGTTGTAACAGTATTCTCATAGTGCTTTGCGATATAATATTAGGGTATCACATAAGTTTCTTCCTTTTGTTTCTCATAGTCATTCATAACATGGCGCGGAAGAAACTTGGAGCATCCTGATATATTCAACATATTCATTTACTATGACAAATTAAAGTTTGAACATTTATTATTAATCAAATTCATTATTAACGTAACATGATATATATAATAATTAATAATTATAATTAAGAATAATTAATTATATTTCCTTAAATAAGTCAGTAAAATATTTTGTTTATTTACGTACAGCTACGGCATGTATAATATATATATGCGTACAATAATTTCCTCTATTAGCAATAATACTACGATCGCCGATGAAATGACCATTTCGAAAGCTTTGATTAAAAATTCTGCAGATGTAAAATGTTATTTCTTTCCATCATTTGAATTCACTACTTTTATTATAATATAGATATAATCAATTTTTCAATATCTATTTCCTTTTTCTGCCTATATATATATATATATATATATATATATATATATATATATATATATATATATATCGTCTATCATTATCTGCCGTTATATGACTTTTAATTAAATACTGGTCATTCCACCGGTTTGCTAGGAATATTCATATATAAATTGTTGATAGCTTTAGTGTTAATAATTAATATTTCGAAAAAGAGCGAATATACGCGAAATAATACGAGAGAAAATTGTGCGCGAATATGCAGTTCAGTGAGAATGGAAAATAATGTAAATGCAACGGCGGGGGAGGAAATGTCGATATGAAATTCATACGTGTTGCTATGTTCAAACGGAATGAAAAATAATACCGTCTGGTGTAGGGTTTCATAGTCGATCTTCCATCAAACGAGTAGACATTCGATTCGAAAGGGTATTCTTTCTCTATCCAACGATATTCGATGTACGAGATGTACTACTGACAGGATCATTCAACTGACTGTTCGCGACTCAAGTTTAACAATAGGATCATTAATGGCTCTTTGCGGTTAACGAAGTAAAAATCTAATCTTTTTTTTTTCTTCTATCCTTTACACTCCTTTCTTCTTCTTCTTCTTCTTTTTTCTTCATATGAGCGGAGAGATTGAAGAATAGAGAGCGTCGAAAGCGGAATCTAATAGGGCGATGCAAATCGTCGTGCAAATCTCGTTTAGACGGGATAATGGAATGATATAGATGATGAGAGGGTGTGATTTTCGAGTTCCGTATCATTTGCATGACCTCGAGGCATTTGCGTGTCGAATTCTATGAGTATTCGATCGACGTACAACCTTTGAGAATGAAGGTATCTATGAAAGAGAATTGTATCATGGTTGGTTAATACGAAGGAACTTGTTATGCGATTTTACTTCCAAGAATCAGGATTTACTCTCGATTATTTTTCTTTATTTTTTAGAAACCTATTATTATTTATACAAATACAAATTCAAAGTTCTTTAAAAATATATGTTTCCGTTTTAATTTGCGATCATTTATCTAAACGTCTTATATTAATCTTTACAATTCCAATTATTCCACACATTTACTATTCATGTTAAATTCTCTTAATAACAGTAATACATTTTCTGGTGTAATATTCTATTGTAATATGTCACATGAGAATACTTTAGCATGAATAGCAAGTGTATCATGTTAAGAGAATTTAGCATAAGAAATAGCAGGTATATAGCATAATTATATCCGTAGGCATGATATGTTTTCTAATCTAATATATCTGGTTAGATAATTCCTTAAACACAGTCATTACTTGAATAATGAGCATAGCTTGAAAATAAGATTGATTCTCCAAGAACATTTTTACTCTTGTAAAAATGAATTTTCAAAAAAAAATCATTTACATATATATATATATATATATATATATATATATATATATATATATATATATAATCAGAAATAAGGATCATTCGTCTTTCGAATCCTTTAAAAGAATCCATATA
This sequence comes from Dolichovespula saxonica, assembly GCA_911387935.1. NCBI lineage: Eukaryota > Metazoa > Arthropoda > Insecta > Hymenoptera > Vespidae > Dolichovespula > Dolichovespula saxonica. Next base: position 7,771,363 of record OU426993.1, read on the forward strand.
TCTTGGAATTTTGAAAATTTGAAAATTTTCCTTCGAGATGAAAGACTAAAATTTCTTTCTCTTCACGTTCGACCGGCGTTCAAGCACTAACGAGACTTTACATAGCCTCGAGTACGTGCCAGACAAACGTTTAGGTTGTCGCTGTACGCCTCTGGGGCGTACCTTTTTTTAAGGTGAAACGATGAAAACGAGGGAAACGAGGTATGAAGAAGTAAAGAAGAAGAAAAAGAGGAAATAAGAACGGGCAACACACGACGTTGTTGCAATAAGCACACAGTAGTAGTAGTAGCAACCAGTGTGTCGAGTGTGAGAAAACAAAATGTGAATTAAAGGTGGTACATGGATAAAGTAGGTGTCTCTATACGAATATGTAATTTTCTTTTTTTTTTTCAAACCGTAAAAGAGATTATTTCCTTAATATTCTTCTACTTTCCCTTTTAATTGCACGCGATAATTTTACATCGTTTCTTCGTTTCATACATTTATATTTTACCCCCCCCCCCCCACAATAATACAATCGAAAATTTTATTAATTACATCATACCGTCATGCCCGAGTATCAATTTATTTTTATTATTTTTCCTTATGTAAGACAAATTACGATCTAACGCAAGTAATATGAATATCTCTTATAGTCTCGAAGTCGCATATCTTTTTAACTATTTAATTAACCAATCGATATAAAATAATATGATAATATAAGCGTTAATCATAAAATTAGGTAATGCGGTGATAATATACATAATAATAAAAAAAAATATATATATATATTAATCGTTTAATATTTTTGTTCTATTTAAAAAAAAAAAAAAAAAATTATAAGAGTTATTCGGTCAATGTCGTTTCAGATGGTTCACTCTATATACAAGTAAAAAAGTTGTTGTTGTTTTTCTTATTTTGTTTTAGTTTCTTAGTTTTATATCTGTTCGAGGAAAATATATATATATATATATATATATATATATATATATATATATATATCGGTTTCTTGGTAACGTTGTTAAGAATATCGCCGTGAAAGCTCCTACTCGAGTTCCGCTGTATTTTTTCATTCCCTTCTTTTGAACGGTTAAGTTCCCTGAGAGGGGTACTCCACTCGGATGCGCGCGCTTCCTCTACTATAAACAGTAAACACGGTAACGATGTAGCGCGAAGTAAAGTTTGTTCTCAGAACTAACTAGGAACGAGAAGGTGGATGATAAGTGAGGTTGAAGAAGGGACGGGTGAAAGGGGGGAGGAGGGAGGGGGTTCAGGAAATCCTTATTTTACAACTTTATTGCGTTTGCGGCAGGAACGTTCGAATATTTAACAAGTTTTCCTGCTGACGATAAATCGATAGAAACTCGAAATACCCGTAATATCTCTTCGCTGAAATAATTATATTCGACGTTGATGTACATACAATTACGAATATATTTCCTTGTTGTTTTGTGCATACATAATATGTTTGTAAAAAAATATAAAAATATAAGTATTACCATATAAATTAGATGTGCATGTATTCTTCTGTTATCATTATAAAAATATTTGTACGAAGATATTATATTAATTGCTTTATTATTATTATTTGAGAAAAGAAAAGATTTATAAACAACGATTAATTAACTCCAATCTGTTTGAGAAGATACTGGTTATTGTTATTAATTTTTATAAATATTTTTGAAACAGTATAAAACGAGAATGATTTTATGATAAATCGACAATATTTAATAAAGATTTATTATTTTTTGTTTATATTGAGTTAATTTTGAATTGTTGGACTATTTGAGAGCTAAGGTTGTTGTTTTGCTTACGTTATCGTGAAGAAAGGTCGAAGTCCCTATATAGGATTATACGTTAAAATATATTTATTTTATTATGTTCAATTGTGTTGAATTATTTATGCATATATAATCGTCATCTCTCCAGAGAAATTTCGATCGTTCTCGTTTTTTGTATATACTTCATACGTTTTGACATTTGATATTGTGATCTCTATATGGATCATTTCCTACGGTCGTGTTAAATTTTCAACCAGTGAAAAATGTGAATAAAAACGACGCGTATATTCGAAACGAAGTTTTCTCTGGCTGCCAACGGAGAGAAAGCGAGCGCGAAAAAAAATATCGAGCATTTGGACTGGTACTCGACAAAATTTCTCTACGATATAATTGTACATCATGACGTAATGTAATTGTGACCGTACGGGAATTAAAAAATATGTCAAAAATTAAAAAATATATGAAAGGATATCGTAACGAATATTTACTATGATTTTGAACAAAAAAAAAAATTAATGGCTATTACAACTCAAATAATACATCATTTGGACAGAAATAAAAAGAAATTTTTACATTATTTCCAACATGACTTTTGTCATTGAATGACATCTCAAATGCAAACAGATGATATCTTCCGAATTAGTTTCCTTACAAACTATCATGCTATGACAACAAAAATATATCACACCTCTTTAAAAGAAACATACTCGACGACTTAAAAAGAAATCTTAAGGAAATAATCTTAAAAAAGTATTTCTAATATCATTATTATTCTCCTTTCGTAATTATTTAACTTCGTCTTTTATCATTTTTTTTTTATATATATAACGCAATCCATGAGGGAATATCCGATTTTAAATAGAACACCCTGTATACAATATCTACGGAACAAAATTTCGTAGGGTTGTGCGGAGTGGACGGGGGAAAAATCGAGTGTGTTGGTTGGTCGCTCGGAAGGGTTTGCTATATCGTCATTTTACGGCACACGCGGAGTGGGTAAAAACCCGATCGGAACGTGTATGTAGAGAACAGGCGCGCGCTCGAACTTTGTCAGTGGTTGTTGACGCTCAGCATTGGGGTTCGGTTATCTCTACGACGAGGGTTCAAGTATTTAATGGGCTCTTTATAAAAATAAATTGGCAACTCGAACCCCAAGGGATGTGCTCTTGACGGGACTCGTGGTATCGTTCCTACGATACGTTATCGCATATAATTCGCGATATCATGTGCCGAGCGCGTTACTTTCATCTCTTGGAATGTTTGCGTCCTTAACATTTCTTTTCGGCGCTAGTTAACCGTTATTTTCATTCGTCGTTTACGATATTGCGGATAGGATTATGTTCTATTGGCTACATATTTTTTTTTATCTCGTTCAAATCACGTAGAATATACGTGTGTGTGTGTGTGTGTGTGTGTGTGTGTGTGTGTGTGTGTGTGTGTGTGTGTGTGTGTGTGTGTGTGTGTGTGTGTGTGTGTGTGTGTGTGTGTGTGTGTGTGTGTGTGTGTGTGTGTGTGTGTGTGTGTGTGTGTGTGTGTGTGTGTGTGAATGTATTTATAGAAACTGTACGAAAGCGTATACAAAATGATTTCCAATTAATGAAAAAGAATGTATTATTTGCATTTAGTAATATCAAATTGTTTGATTGGTAGATTTCGAGGGATTAGAAAGTATCACTTGATTTTTGGAATAATTTCTTAGAAAAATGAAATGAATATTATTTGCAACTAATATCGATATATAGATCTCTACCTTACTTTATCCTTGGAAATGTCTGCGTTATTACCATTTGCCCTCACTCTTATTATTGAATATTTTCATTCCTCATTCGCGATATGGAAGTTGGATTACGTTCCATTAGGTTAATTTTTGTTGGTCTCAATTAGATCGTACTACAAGATATACGAACTAAATAAAAATGTTTTCGAAATTATTTACAATTGACAATAAGAATGAATTTTATCATTTGTAATTAATAATAAGAATAATAATCACATTTATGAATATTTATATGTATTCGTGTTAAATATTGTATAATATTTGATGCTATTCCCTGTTAGGTGGTTAATTTCGAAGATCAATGAAATATCTTTTTAGCATAGAATATATTTTATTTAAAATAAGTATGATTTTTTACCTATACGCATGATAAAATCACCAACTTACAAGGAGATTCTTTTTCAATAATAAACAGATTTATTCGTTTAACGATTATGGACGAGTGACGTAGACGTCCGAGCGTGATCGATCACTTTCACGTGAACACGCTTGAGAGTATTCCTTTTATAGCGTGCAATTACCGACGGTGGTGATGCAACGACGCGAGAATTTTGAAATTTTAATCGATAAGACCGAAGAAAAAGCTCGTGAGAAAGCGAATGGCCATGTAATCCTTTATCGGACAATTTTGTTTTCTTCTTTCCCATCCGTATATTATCAAGAATGAAAAATAATATAAAATTGCCGCGTGAGTGAGACAATAAAAAGAATCTCCTTACGTGAGAGCCAATAACCATTGCTATATATGGCATCTATTGTTTCCATCCCTTTCCCCTCCCATCTCCTCCCCCAAATCACCTCCTCAAAATGTGTTTCCTCGATAGTATTGAAAACTTTAGAAAAAGAGAAGATGCTCGATGGCGTCTTGGAAAGTTCCCTACCGAAACGATATTGCTTTTTAATACAAACTTTCATAGATCGCGTTACGAATTCCACGGAGATATGACTTTCAATATCCATTTCGTCGTAAGGGTATCGTTTTGAATCGTTTTCGTTCTTATAAATTTATTGTCAACAAATATCGTCGAGTTAACTCGGAAGAAACTAAAATTTTCAATAAATAAGAGAGGAAGAGAAAGAGAGACAGAGAGAGAGAGAGAGAGAGAGAGAGAGAAAGAGCGGTGAAGAGAAAAGGAGAGAAAGAGAGAGAAAGAGAGAGAGAGAGAGAGAGAGAGAACCGAGGAAAACAACATGAAAAAGTTTTAACGGTAAAATTTATCCTGGAATTTCGTTCGTTTTCTTTTTTTAAGGAACAAAAAAGTATTACCATTCAACGAATAAGAAAGATTTCTTTGCAAGGAGATAATCAAACAACTGCTCGTTCCCGTTAATTCTCAACGGGATATTAATTTATGTAGGAATTTGCAACATAAAAGGAATTCAAAACGTTGGAACGGTCTTTCTTACCTGCAACAATGCATCTTTTTAGAGTCTAAAGAAAATAACATTCTCGTTATCTCTTATGCAAGGACGTCTTCAATGTTGTAACATTTTTTTTTTTCAAAGAATAAATACCAGCACGTCTTTTATGCTTTTGAAAAGTACAAATTTATTTTTTTTTTTTTTTTTACTTTATATTAAGTACGATTTCAATTATTTGTTCGACATAGAAACTATTAACAATACACACACACACACACAGATTTATATTACATTTTTTAATATTCGATATAAAATTCTCAATTTTTGCTAACAATAATAATTATCGATCGGACGCTAACAAAGGATATTTGTTTTTTCAATAAAAAAATTTTTTCTTTATTTCTTTCTTATTTCTTTTTGTCTATTTTTATTTCTATTGTAGCAAAATTTCGGTGCAATTACTTCCAAATATTTGACTGTACTGACAATACAAACCATTTCATAATACGCAATCTTAATGCAACAATATCGTTTGTAGAATATCACAGCACGTCCTACCTTATACGAGGCGGCAAGATATTTCCGAACAATTTAGAGAATGAGTCGCGATAAAGGACACCTGCCACCTGTCCAAGTTAACGCCCTTTAATAATTACCGCGAGAGCGATATACGCCATGGGGTTTAGTCCGTCGTGGAATTCTCTTGTAGGTTCTATCGTAAGCACTTTAACGACGTGTGCGCGTGCGTACAAATTTGATGTTCTTTATCAAAGCTACATAGGTAGGAAAGTGTAATTTTAAATATAGCAATAGAAAATTATGATGATATTATCTCATTGCGATTCAAATTATTTAAGTGATCTGTGATTCATGCATGATGATAATGATTATTATTATTATTATTATTATTATTATTATTATTATTATTATTATTATTATTATTATTATTACTCATGATACACTCATATTTTTATTAATTAGATTCCCATGTTCATCAATATATATATATACAAATATGTATATGTATGTATGTATATATATAGTTACAAATAAACAAACGAACAATTAATATAATAGTAATTTCTTTTTTTGAATATAATTTTAATTGCAAATCTCTACTACTGTATAAATTATGGGTATTCATTAAATAAAAAGGAAATTATATCGACCTACACGAGTAGAATAGTTCACAGAGTAAATGAACTCTCTTTTTACGTGAACCTTGTAACAAACTCAGAACCGTGCAAATTTTTATTTGTTAAGTTGTCTCTTGTAATTTCGCAACCAGTTGTGAGATATTTGCTGTTCCTAACATCTATAGACGGACACTTGGTGTATTTATCAGGAACGTGACTATCTATGTACTTGAATCGAACAATCAAAATCTTGCTGAGTGTGTTGTAACCAAGTAAATAGATCGAGCGAGAAGATCGTTGAGCTTTGAACCTTCAAGGATGAGGGAAGAGGATGAGAGGAGACAGTGGGGAGGGTGGAAGGGGGGAAGAAGGGTGGAGTGGATGAAAGCGAGTCAAAGATTCATCGCGCTCGTGTCAATCGCTAAGCAATTCGTCATTCCGCCGAGTGTGGCACATGGACAAACGTAAATTAAGGATCGTTTCGTGATTCTAGTCACGAGACGTTCGATCTCTATCCGTCTCTGTCCCTCCTTCAAAGCTTCGAGAGGAGAGTATTTCTCTCCCCACATCGATTTAAAATGGGTGCGTGCGACAACGTTCGAGAAATAAATAATAAATGTTTCGGATTAAGCGATGGACGTTACGGATTGCTAATCTGTCGACTGCTCGTTTTGTGCGCCATGTATTTGCAGAATTCGTATATACATATCATTAATTATAAATTGATAATGTGTGTGTGAGAATGAAAGAGAGAGAGAGAGAGAGAGAGAGAGAGAGAGAGAGAGAGAGAAAGAGAGAGAGAGAGAGAGATAAAGAGAGATAAAGAGAAAGAAAATGAAACTTTATTGTAACATATCTAAAGTGACAATTTTTCGTTATCTTTTTATTTTAAAAAGGCAAAGAGAGATGAAAGCTATTGGATCAGTCAAACGAAGTACGATAGACCTATCGAGAAATTGTAAATAGTATAAGCATGAAACGTAATATAAAATTCATGAAAATTGATGAAAATGAATACATATAAAACGCATACGCATGTTTTATTAATTCATCATTTCCCTCCAACAATAATGATTATATCTATCTGGATGAAGCAAAAATATTTAATATTAAAATGCAAATATAATTACTTACTGGTTCATCTATTTTGACTAAACGCATTACGCGAAATTGCCTTCTTTTTTCTTTATTTTTCTATTTTTTTTTTTTTTTTACATCAGCGAATTGAAAAATAATTACACCGTAGAAAAAATAATTTGAATTGATCGAACGAGACGGAATTTGCATCGACGAGGAATATTGGAATGAAGAGACGAGAAGGAAACAAAGGCGTATTGGAATCTAGACTGCCTATGAGCGCAAGGTTATTTGCTGGAAGATACGGTGAAAAAAAGAATAGAAAGAGAGAGAGAGAGAGAGAGAGAGAGAGGGAGAGAGAGAAAGACGAAGACAGACATAAAGCAAAAGAGGAAGAGTGGGAGAGCGAGAGAGGAAAGAGGGAAACAAAGCGAGCCGCGTAAGGTTACGAAAAACGCTCGAGAGAATTTATACTCTGTACGTTATATACGCGAACAGAAGAGAAAAAAAAGCGAACGAGAGAGAGAGAGAGAGAAAGAGAGAAAGAGAGAAAGAGAAAGAGAGAGAGAGAGAGAGAGAGAGAGAAGCGGTAACCGTTCAGAAAACATTTTCCCTGTGTGCACATAACTCAACATCCTCGTAGACATCGACCTGAAATAATGCCGCTAGTCGAGCAATTTTCTGCTGTGACGTAGAAATTGTTAGAATTATTTCTTATCTGCAAAAGGCGGAAAATGGGAGACGAAGCTAAAGAGGGAAATAATTGGCTCGAGTACTTTTTTAATTAACGGAAACATAGCAGCACCAATTGTTCTTATCGTTACTCCATTTGTATCATACGATTGATTCGTCTTTTATTTTTAAGCGATATCTCGTGAAAATACGAGCCAATTACAGAATATAACATACACAAATTATTATGTTTCAGTAATCCAAACGATGTTTATAGGTTGGTTAAATACATTATATATATAGTACATGTATAGTACATGTATAATATAGTAATAACAGTACCATAAAAATTGTAATTTTTTCTGCGTATATAAAAAAAAATGTATTACATCAAACGATATAATCGCGGCATAAAATTCAATTAAAGTTCATAACTCGAGAACGATAATCTCGGCACTACAAAAATTCTACTTTCCATGTATAAAGATAATTTGTTACATTGAATGAACGACGATATCACTTTTACGATGTAATGTTCAATTAATTAATAAGACGAGAACGATAGTTAAATGTAAATATTATAATATATGCGTATGTACATCTAACGTTTAGCATAAATGAATAGAAAGAATTCTTTACGAGCAAGATTAGAAACAACTCGGACTTGAGTTTAATATATATATATATATATATATATATATATATATATATATATATATATATATATATATATATATAAATATATACATGTATGGATATCAACGAGCGAATTAAGTCTCGCTTACATTGTCTACCTAACGAATCTGGATTTCATTGAGTGTTCGAAATTAGCGGAACAGTACTAGCACGTCGCAGCAGGTGAACCGCATTCTTTCGTGCAACTAATTTGCATGTCGGTTTTATAACAGCTTGATTTTGTTTTCTTTCTTTACACGCGAAGCTTACCTTTTCCCTTCTATTTCCTTCTTACTCACTTTCTCCTTCATATTATTCTTCTTTATCTTTTTTCTTTCCCTCTTTCTTTCTTTTTTTCTTTTTGCCTAATTCTTCCATGGTTCGCTTCGCCACACTTAACGCGCTATGAAACGTAATGGTGAAAAGCTCGAGGTGGTGGTGAAAGTGGTAGAGAAAAATGAAAAAAGACAGAGGGTGAGAGAGAGAGAGAGAGAGAGAGAGAGAGAGAGAGAAAGGGAGGGAGAAGGAGAAAGGACTACTAAGTACCGTTCGTCCTTTTCCATACGACGACGTTACAAAGGCACCCCTGCGTAGTAGAGTCAACTGAGTTTCTAATGAACTTCGAGAACCCTTCGAACTATTCCACGTTGGACACTGCAAAACTAGTTCGAAACGATGCTGAAATTTTCCTCGAGCAAGGAAATTCTAATCGATTTCGCGTTGCCTCGTTGAGAGGCAATCTTGTTTTCTTTCTTTCTTTCTTTTCTTTTTTCTTTTTTTTTTTCTTTATTTAATTTCATTCTTTTTTTCTTTTCAGTATATGGCAGATCAAAGAATAGAGATAAATAACAGTATCTCGAAACTCTTTATCGTGTTCTATATAAATGTTCATTAATTATTAGTCGTTCTAAGGTACAATTAATATCATACCCGAGTAACGGGTAATTAATATCAACGTGATTTATCACATTTAACAAACACGCCAAAGTAGATATTCTATCGTGGAACGAAAGATTAGCTCTTCGTATAGTCAGAAATGATTAGAACAAATCGGTTCTGAGTTATCATCAATCACTAAAAAGAACGTAACAAGTAACCACGCACGCAATGGGAACTGTTCTCACGTGAAATAGGCACAGTAAATCGTGACGAGTGAAAAATCAAGGAGGTTATATATTTCTAATATAAGTCTCACATACCATAGAATTCGTTTCGTGTTAAGACGTGTCATGTGTGAGACGTACGTAAAATTGTGCTTCACCATAGGTCGATCATGACAATTCTCTCTCTCTCTCTCTCTCTCTCTCTCTCTCTCTCTCTCTCTCTCTCTCTCTCTCTCTCTCTCTCTGTTTCTCTCTTTAATAGGAACCCGTGAATTCCATTTGGAAGGTGTTAATTGAGCAACGTTACTACGACATTCCAACTAGATGAGGATCCTCGGGATAGCAAATATACGAATAAGAGAGAGAGAGAGAGCGAGAGAGAGAGAGAGAGAGAGAGAGAGATGCTCGAACGTGGTTTCAGCATATTATCGCGATTATCTTCAAGGAAATCGTATTCCTGCTCTGGGCGTTATACGGGTCGAAAGAGCGAACGATATCACGGTTGAAACGGATAGTCCTCTGGAAGAAACCATCTTCACAATAACCACACCCTTGGCAGTATAGTTAATTTGTATGCGTAGTCGTGAGGAGGTAAGAGGGCACCCTCGTTGGCAGTGAATTATATGCAAATTGAGTGACTTCCTACCTGTACGTTTATCTCTCTTTCTCTTTTACATATATGTACTTAGGTACAATGCACTTTGTATGTACAATAAAGAAATACTTGCAAATACCTACGTCCTATGTTGCATGTGCGCATGTATATACCTATGGATTTATTTATAATATGTATTTATGTGCACGTGCGTGCGTGCGTGCGTGCGTGTACATGCGTTCGTGTATGTCACTAGTTTTTTTCCTATTTTGAAATGCGACCACTCAGTAATTACCTCCGCGTTATGATAATTTGAATCCCTCGAATTAACATTCTGCGTGCATCCATGATAAACATAAATTTTTATGTTACATTTCAGAGCGTGATTATGATGGGGTCACAGAAAAGTTTGTGCTTTTTGGCGTTATTGAAAGGATATAGATAATTTTATATGTTAGGTCTTGTCGTGACAGTCGAAAGTTGATCACGATCGATATGGGACATATATATATATATATATATATATATATATATATATATATATATATATATATATATGTGTGTGTGTGTGTGTGTGTGTGTGTATGTATATACAGATACATAACGAAAAAGCTGGAAACATATTCGTATATTCATGTTTCACGATCTTTCGATCGGACGTTGCGGCTAAATATGGAAACGTAAATAACGAAAAGCTGATAAAAATTGCAGATACGTTTGTATGCTCGGCGTGAGTTGATTCGAATCGAATTTTCTTTTTCTTCTTTTCTCTCTCTCTCTCTCTCTCTCTCTCTCTCCCTTTTTCTCTCTTTCTCTTGCTTGTACTCGTCCATTCGTCCAACAAACAGAGTTCGCTTTATAAAACACGACTCGTACCCGTCGGCTCATCGAATGCGGTTTTTCGGTTCGTATTCATGATCGAGCAGAGATAGTACGTTGGAAAGTCGAGAGAAAGAGAGAGAGAGAGAGAGAGAGAGAGAGAGAGAGAGAGAGAGAGAAAGAGAGAGAGAGAAAGAGAGAGAGAGAGAGTGAGTGAGAGAGGAGAGAGAGAGAGAGGTGTGAGGGCACAAACGACGTGATTTAGCGAGGGCCATATCCGAAGAGAGAGAGAGAGAGAGAGAGAGAGAGACAGACAAACAGAGAGACAGAGAGAGAGAGAGAGAGAGAAAGAGAAAGTGAGAGAGAGAGAGAGGAAGAGGGATACATGAACCTCTCGAACCATGGGTCTCTACGACAGAATCGTCGAACGTCGAAGCTCGTCGGATTTATAAGTCGAAAATGCAATGCTCTCTACCTCTCACCCGCGCTTGAAACTCCCTCGCGCAGATATTTGAGATTTATCGATTCCCCTGAGGGAAAGGAAGGAGAGAGAGAGAGAAAGAGAGAGAGAGAGAGAGAAATGGAAGAGTTGGAAAAACGCAGTATGCAACGATAAAAATATCGCCTTATGCGTATGTATGTATGTATGCATGCATGTATGTATATATGTATGTATGTATGTATGTATGTATGTATGTATGTATGTATGTATGTATGTATGTATGTATGTATGTATGTATATATGTATGAACAGACGCGAACGATAGTTCTTTTTGGACTAAAGGATTTTGGGGTTAAAATAATTTTTTTTCTCGGATGTGGAGTTTAAGGAAGTATAAGTATATTGTTAAAAAACGCGTATGTACATACGTAGTTATGTATAGTTATAAACAATATCAAGTAATGTCGAAAGTTATTAATCGTGTGAACGTCGATTGGAAAATTTTGGAATGTTATATTGCTCGTATGATATTTTTTTCTAAATCACGTTAGAATGTTCTACGTGTGCGTATGATACATCGTCGAAAACATTTTAAAGGTCCAGATGTACCCATAAAAATACATACGTCTCGTGAAATACGAGACGTTGAAATCCTTTTTTCTTTCTTCCGTCTCAACGAATTGTATGAATGAATGGACGAAAGAAAAAAAAGGGGTGGGAGGGACGTTGACCCACATCGATTCTCGCAGAGCCTGGAAGCAGGAAACGAGTCGAAGACCGTGTTGCTTATAAAAACAGTAGACCGCAGGTGTCTCTTCGTTTTGTTTCGGTGAAACCGGTCAAGGAGCGCGTGAGGTAGGACAGATGTCTCCTTATTGAGAAACAACACGGGAGAATCGGATTTCAACCTCTCCAGAGAAATCTGAAAGAGATATTGTGTATAAAGTGTTATTTTATTAAACAGCCTCTAACGGTAAGATACGTACAGATACATCTTGAAACTATCATATTTCGTATTCATTAACAACAAAATAAATAATAATAAAAAACGTGTGTACCTGTCATAGAAATATTTTGGGGAAAATAAAAACGTAACTTTTCAATATATGAAGTAATATAATTAGATTGTTGTTATTTAGATAAATCATAAATTTAAGATTAGATATATATATATATGTGTGTGTGTGTGTGTGTATAATTGATAATAATAATTATAATTAATTAAAACGCAATAAACTTTTCAGTTACATTGTTGATACAAAATCATTTTTAAGATAATCAAACTTAAGGATTCATTGATATATATATATATATATATATATATATATATATATATATATATATATATATATATATATAGGTATACATATGTACATACGTACGAAATATGCGTCTAAAAAATATCGAAAAAATTGATTTTATTATATTGATAGTATCGAAGTATGTAGATAAAAAGAGAAGACTTTTCTTTTGTAAATCGATCTTTCCTTCAAGTTTCTACGCTTTTCCGTTGCTAAGATATCGTTTACGAAATATCGCTATTCATAATTTATACAAGTAGATATTTGTTCGTAGTAATAATAACCAAAAAAATTGTTTACGCCGAACCAGCTAGATCGGTCGCATAAATTCAAGGACTTTATATAGGTTATCGTGTCAATACATATTTAATGAAATTAAGTCAATGGGTCAATATAAACGTCTTTCGTTTATATAGAAATATTTCTGGAATTATAAATCCTAAAGATTTGAAACAAATTCATTTAAAAAGTCACATATATTTAGTGCATTTTTAATAATTTTTTTAACAATTTGTTGTAAACAATTTGTAATACTCAATTTTCATAATAAAAATTTATAAAAATACTTTTATAAACTCTGACCAAATATAACTTATATATACATATGTATATATATGTGTGTATATATATATATATATATATATATATATATGTTTAATTATTTGTTGTAATCAATTTTTATAAACAGTTATAAATTAATATTGCATAATTAGAGCGTCATCTTACAATTAGAAAATGTATAATTCGATTCATGATCATTGTTTTCGATACATGTGTATATTTTCAATAATCATATCTTTCTATTGGATAGATAAGTTATACGATATGTATAACATAAAATAGAAAGATCTAGCTGACTTTTCAACGAGTTCCTTCATACTTTTTTGTAACATTTTTTCCTTCATAGATACACATATCCACGGATACCACGTGAATTACATAAATTATATGTTCAAATAAGATACAACGTGATATAGAAAATAATTATATATTATAAATAAAATCTTGACACTATTTCACTTGGCGAATACGAAAAATGAAAGAAGAATGCGGACGAACTCGGTGGTTTCTGTTAAAACGAAAAAGGAAAAGAAAAGCGTCATCATTTGTGGTTGATTAAAAGAAACACAAATGTGCCTTCAAACACATCTCGCAAGACGAGTATCAACGTACCTCTCACCAACACAAAATGGTGGTCACGAGGTAAAAATTGGAAGGGTTCTTTCGTTCGTGTAGCCAGAGGGTGCAACGGGTGTCGACGACGGCACTCGTTGCAACGAGGGAGAACAACGTTTTCGATGTGGTTCGTAGAAATATGGAAAAGAGAGAGAGAGAGAGAGAGAAGGAAATATGGAGAAAGAACGATGTTACTCGCGACGCGATACGCTTTATGATTCTTTACGAGTCTGTTCACAGGCTGAAGCCGGTAGACGAGACAAAACGTCTGAGGATTCTATGGATTCGAGGAAAAAAGACAAAAAAGAGAGAGAGAGAGAGAGAGAGAGAGAGAGAGAGAGACTTATCGTTTCTTCATTTTTTTTTCTTTCTCTCTTTAGTCGCACGCCAGCAAATCAGCAGAGATCAGCAAACTTTCAATCTTTTTATGGAAGAACCTAGGAAAGAGAGAAACGTAGAATTTTACTGAAATAATGACTAGCGTTAGTAATTTCGTTTCCTCCTTCTTTTTTCTTTTCCTTTTTAATGAGAGAAACTGAAGTTTGAAAATGGGCTTTATATTTGATGAGAATATAACCGTCGAAGTTTGATTTGGTCACGGTCCAAGTAAAATCGCGGCTTACCAAGTTTCAATGTAGAAAACATCTACAATTTCAAATCTATTTTTTCCCTGATGTGCAAAAAAAAACAAGGAATAAGTAGTTACGTTGTATACAATGGCGTATAAAGTTTGTAAACAACTGGAGGATTTGATTCACTCACCAAAACTAAGTAAATCGCGATGAACTGCGTACGTAAGTACGTTAAAGTAGAGATTCGACCAATTTCAAACATTTCTCTGAATTATATGTAAACGGTATTCTTATAAGGTAGAAATGATAATAGTTATATACTTTCCGTATTACGAAAGGAAAATTGTAAAGACTTTATGCAAAATTAAACGAAACAAGACGATCTCTCTCTCTCTCTCTCTCTCTCTCTCTCTCTCTCTTTCTTACAATTTTGATTTTATTTTCTTAGCTCCATTCAAAGCGAATTTTAAAAGAGGCGAGAGCTGTTGTCTAATTCAACGACGAGGTCTAGATTAAATCTTAAATACCGCCTTTTGTAATCTTCCTGAACGCCACCGCCACCACCTCCTCCCCTCCCCTCTTAACCCACCCCTTTTTCTCCCGTAAGTATAATTCACGTGAATCTTGAATTTAAATTAGGCACCATAAATATTGCTTTATCTGCAACTTGGCCGTTGCTTCGAACATAGCCGAAGGCGGAGTATCAACCAAGAAGCAACGAGTTCTCTCTATCCTTCCTTCTCTCATGTGCCGGAAAGCATAATGGTTTTAAGCCAGAGTGAGTGTGATTTAAAGGGCGGGGGGGGGGGGGGGGTGCCGCAAACGTACCCTGGCGATGTTTAGTCAAATTTTCACGTTCAAACTGTTAAAGTACATATTCGCTTAACAAGAGTGTCATGAAATTTCCGTACGTTTAAATAACTAAATTCACCAATTATTCGAATTATTATAAATGATATGTTGTAAGTGGAACATAGGCATTGTTATTTATTCGTATTTTGACGTTTCTCTATTTTTTTCTTTTTTTTTTTTTTTTAATACAATTATCATTTTATAACATTAAATATAATAAATGAATATGCATAAGCCGTATATTTATTTATTGTCTCTTTTATATTTTATATTTTATTTTCAACCACAACAAAATACATGTGTGTACAGTATATGTATCGTCGTATATGTACGATACAATTCATATAAATAATTTTACAATATTACGAACAACAGTCAACAATCATTTTATAATTTATTTTCTCGTGCTCGTAACAATGCAGTTACGTTTTTAAAATAATCGATTACGAAAAGTTTGAAGAAAATTTTTGCTTTTGAAAGGGAGGGAGGGAGAGAGAGAGAGAGAGAGAGAGAGAAGAATATAGAGAGACAGAGATCTATCTCATCGGATATGCGCGTGTTCGTAGCGTGCAGTTCGTCTGCGGTGTGTATTCATCGACTAGTGTATAGTACAACGACGATGCAACGACGATGCAACCGTAAGGGCTGCGGAGCGAGGGTTGAGGCATCGTATTTACGTAGGGTCGTATCCATCGAGCCACCGCCCTTCGCGTGTGCCGTCGTAAAGGGGCTGAACGAGAGACGCCGAATACGAAAGAGAAAGAGAAAGAGAAAGGGAAAGAAAGAAAGGAAGAGAGAGGGAGTGAGAGAGAGAGAGAGAGAGAGAGAGAGAGAGAGAGAGCGTGGAGAGGGTGGGAAGGAAAGGGAAGGGTGATTTTACTCCTACTGCACGAACGAAGGGTGAATCGCACGGGCTGCGACTTCACGATAACAACGACGAGAACGGTCTTACGTTGCGTGTCTCTCGCACTTTTCCTACGACGGCTCATGAATTTCTATCTTTCTTTATCTCTTTCTTTAACTGTCGTTCTCCTATCTTTCTATTTCTTTCTTGTCGAGTGACCAATTACGCGTTTCATCGTATGGAAAAAGCTCCACTCGTTATGGCTCAAACCATCGAATGGTGGTTATTCCCATTGATTTTGTACTTACGCAGGATAACGTCGAATATCATAAAATACGATCAATAAATAACGTTCAATTCGATGATGGATAATGATAATGATAGTAGATAGATAAATGTTTGGATTATATATCGTGTTGACCGCATAAAACACAAAATTTTAAAAAGAGATTAACTAGAGAACTCAAACAGACTGAATAACATTTTTGTTACTCCGAGTTACTTCGAATACAATCGATCAGTTGCTATGTTGACACGGGCCAACGATTACACATTCGGCAAAAGCTTTATATAATTATTTTTCTTTGTTGACTATTTATTATCCCATTAACAATATTTGTATTGATACATTCGTAATCTCATATTAATTGTATCGATTAGTATCTAATTTTACTAATGACGTTCTCTTATTTCAGGCCATTGCACTTTGAATTTTATCATAACAAATGTGCCATACTGTTTAATTATTGTTTCCAATTTACATATATACATACATACATACACATACATGCATTTCGCTTATTAAAATATAATTACCGGTTGCACTGTTTCGAATAGAATCGAAGTCAATCATCAAACATACTCTATTAAGTATTTCGAAGGAAATGACGTATACATATAATGTGTGCAAATCAACGAAGGATAAAGGAAGGAACGACGAGGGTCTATGGGAAAGGCGATCGTTATCGTGAATGTCGAATTAAAAATACGGTAACGTAGCGCATAATGGGGGACGATCATTATACTCGACATCGTTATATTCTCTTCTTACTGGGAGCAATAGTACGTCTCAAGGACAAGATCTTTACGGTGGTCCTTCATGCTGACTTATTCTCTTTAATAAATAATGAATAATTACTTGAAGGTAAAAGATAACGAAACATTAGTTTTGCATTTTTTAAAACAACCTTAGAAAGTAGCCAAGACACGGATGAATATATATATATATCTTACTTATAAAACGGCATGACAGTTGCTTTATACGGTTGTGATTTATTTACGATGCGAAAAATTATATTACACCGGAGTGCAGACGATCTTTATTGTTACAACATTATCGAATGAGACTGTATTTTCCTAATGAAAAAATTCGTAGGATAATCCTCGTAAACGAATTGATTTTATTTCAAATCGCTTATCGTAGATTGACCAACGCGCTATTGAATCGTTTAACTCGATAAAAATTAATGGGAAAATGATAACGTTAAAAAAAGAAAAAAGAAAAAAAAATTAAAAAGATATTCCGTTTTCCTTCGACTCGATTCTCATCGAGGAGTTCCTCGCATTTAAGCATTCCGATTCCGAATAATAGAATATCAATAGAGGACCGTTCATTTGCAAGGAGAAAGATCGATAGTCAGAGACCACTGTGCGCGTTGCTTCCTGCTTTCTCGAAAGCACCGAACAGATATAATGGCCTCCCTCTTTCACAATTTTAAATCTCGGCTTTTCTATTTGGCTATCTCCTTTCAAAGAGGAACCATCCTTATTGCGATTCATCGACAAGGAAAAGGCCGGTAAACATATTGATCTAATTGTAAGCGCTCTCGACTTCCGTAATTACTCCAGCCACCAACTGGCTTGGGGATTCGATTCGGTACGTTGTGCTTAATTAACGGACGTAACAATGAGCGTGTTCCGTTGTTGTAATTGTATCGGTACGTATTCGTTGTTTGTCAGAGTATTCAAGAGAGAGAGAGAGAGAGAGAGAGAGAGAGAGAGAGAGAGAGAGAGAGACAGAAAAGGAGAGGGTAAACCGTCGAGTTTATTCACGGCCGTTCGAACTACTCGTCGGGTAAAAAATACGAATCAAAACTTTTTTACCCTCATCCTGAGAGACCAGAAAAAAACCAAGACTCCCCCAACTTTCAACCCTATCCTCTGAAATATTTTCCTTTTCTTCTTCCGCATCTTTCGTTTCTCTAAAGGAATACTGATCCATCCTTGTTTTTATCTTTTTTATTTTTGTTAAATAATAAATAATAATAATAATTAATAACAAACCTTGATCATCGTTAATTTACTCTGATTAGATTACCATCATACGAATTGTTGTAATATACGAATCATTTCTACGTATTATATAGTATCTTATGTATAGCATGTATTCTTTTAATTGTTTTATTTTCTTTTTTTTTTTTTCATTAGCTTAATGTATATACTTTTAGTAGATAGCTAGTAGGTAATTTCGAGTATAAAATCGTATTGAACCACTGTTAAATATGCCGTTAATCAATGTCAGTTTAGTTGACGTGCACGAATCCGGGCGATAGAATCCAAAGTAATTAATAATATGGAATTAAGGGAATGACTCGATAAGAAAGTAGCAACGTCAGGAACAATTTTGCTACGAAACGAAGCTAATAATCAGTAATGGGCGATTTGTTTCAAATGTTCTCTCTTCATCTCTCTCTCTCTCTCTCTCTCTCTCTCTCTCTCTCTCTCTCTCTCTCTTTCTCTCTTTCTTTTTTTCATCTTCTAAATCCTCTCGAAGTGTGGATGAATTGTATGAGTTATCGCAAGGATAACGTTTTCTTTTTCCAGAGCCTTATTTACGATTGTTATCGATCATTGTGGGCAGCAACTTATCGATTCTTCATCGTTACACTAATTAACATCATATCGAACTTATAGTTTATTAGATTGTTTTTATTTTTTTATTTTTTCTTAGATCGTGACACTTAATTCAGTATAAAGCTTTATGAACGATTTTACAGTCGTTAGAATAATTTGAAACTCTTTGACGATTGATCACTTGAGAGATTTATAAAACAAATATTTATCTGTTACATACGTATTTATGTATTGTACGTTTAATTTTCTAAAGTTTTCTCGATCAATTTACGAGTTATCCGGTCTTGAAAGAAACTTGAGTTAAATTAACGAGCGTTGTTTCACTTTGGTCGGTTGGTCGTAAAATTTATAGACCGTTTCACCTAAGAAGGAGACCTTCCAGAAAAGAAATGAAATAAGTCTTTAAGAGATAAACCAAGAGAGAAATAGAGAGAGAAAGAGAGATAGACAGACAGATAGATAGACAGATAGAGAGAGAGAGAGAGAGAGAGAGAGAGAGAGAGAGAGAGAGAGAGGGATAGAGAGAGTACAGATCGTGAAACAAGGCAACAAGAATGTCTTACCAGAGAGAGTGCCATTTCGATGTGATAGAACGACCAGAGTAATTAATAACAATGGCCGGTACGTTTAAAGGGAACGGGAGAGGGGAGGGGCTGCACCGCGTCGAGAACAATTCCGTGGCATTCTATTAACCGGCCTCGTGATTCGACTTCAGAAACTTAGGAGGAAAGCTGCGGAAATTACGGTGCGCAGAGGGGCCGGCGTTAACTCGAAAGGAGTAACTTAATTACCCTCCAGCACGAATGCCTGCCTGGCACGAAGTTTCCGTTTTACGTGTGTGTAGAACGTGTTATATATGTTATATATATATACATATATATATATATGTGTGTACATGCATATGTGTGTACATGCATATGTGTGTATATGTATGTATATATATATATATATATATATATATATATATATATATATATATTTTATTTTTTTTTGAACAAGTTCATAAACAGACAGTCTATGTTCGCTCTATAATATAAATTGAAATTCGACATCGATCCTCGGCCGTGATATCAAAGACATTTCATCATATCTAGTTGATGGAAATCACGTCGTCTCCCGAAATTACTTTTACCTCTCAAGCAAATTTCTGTATCACTGAATTATATCTTACTCTCGGCCTTTCTCTACCGTATTTCTTTTTTTTTTCTTTCTTTTTTTTTGTTAACGTTCCTTTTTCTTTGTCCTTCTTAAGTTCTTATTTCATATCGCAAATAACTGTTCAACGAATTAATTTTTATAGACAAATAGAAAATTTGTTTATGTGAATATTATATGTGACATATCTCTACTTACGTAAATTGGATTGAGGATAAATTAAAAGTTTCGTTGGCAGCATGAAATAATAACAAAAGAGTGGTACTTGAAGTTATCGAAGTAGGGGAGGAAAGAAGGTAATCAATCGAGACTTATACTGGGCAAGGACTTTCAAATGAATTTTTGTCACTCGTTCGAAATCCCCGGGAGCTCTTTTCATGCTAATAAGATTTCGTCAGCAGTCGACGAGTGGAGAAGGGGACTCGCTTAAAACGAGAAAGAGAGAGAAATAGATGGGCAGATACGTAGATAGATATATAGGTAAATAGATAGATAGATAAATAGATGGAGAGAGAGAGAGAGAGAGAGAGAGAGAGAGAGAGAGAGAGAGAGAAAGAGAAAAAGAGAGAGAGAGAGAGAGAGAGAAGGGAAGTATGTTAGGTTGCAACGCAGAATCCAAACGGACATCAAAGTACATACTATAGAATATTTCAATTCACGTACGTACATACATACATTCACGCACCACACACACATACGTACGTACGTGCATCCATCCATTTATACACACACATATGCATATGTACGTGCATCCATATATACATATGTATATACGTGCATTCATACATACATATGTATGTACGTGCATCCCTACATACATATGTATATACGTGCGTTCATACATACATATGTATGTACATGCATATATATATATATATATGTATGTATGTATGTATGTATGTATGTATGTATGTATGTATGTATGTATGTATGTATACAGACACGTAAGTACGTGGCCTTCCATTGGACTCTAATTTAATATTTTTCTTTGCACTTTAACGCGAAACAGCGTGCGCGAAAATCAAACATGGCAATGTCATGAAAATTTATAGTTTATTTTTAAACTACTTGAAGGATATTAGTACGTTCTATTTTCATGTTCCCTTAAGACCCATACTCTTCCAATTAATGTATTAAAAGATTCGATAAAGGATCAGGATTGCTTAAAAAGTTGGAATAATTTTTTGTAAATTTCGATATTATCTTAGCCGGGAGACACAATTTATTTCTTAAATTTACGTCGTACGAAGTTGAACAATAGCTTGTTCTAAGGATTAACGAGTATATTAAAAAAGAAAAGCTACACGTGTAAGCGTCTTCAAATTTATAGAATTAGAATACAATTTTTTCTATTTATAATATCGATTATGTTGGAGGTTACCATTTTTTTTTTTTTGAAATGGTACTATTTATAGCAAAATTGAAAAATCGTATTTTTTTGAGGAAAGGCGTTAATGTCAATATTAAAAAAAAAAGAAAAACAAAAATTATGCACGCGTTATACTTCCGAATTAATGGGATGACGTGGTTCGTATTGTAAAAATAACATTTGGTTGTAATCAATAAAAATAATAAATTATCGACAATGTTCGATAACCATCGACCCACGAGTGTTTTCAAAAGGATAACGTTTTGTATGGATTTATCAGTATACTCTCTCTTGAAGCGCCGTTCACTGAGCCGTGCGATCACAATTATATAATGCAATATGCACGAGGGGAAGCGCGTAATGACGCACGCACGTGCGAACGCTCGCACGTGCTGCGATCGTGTCTTTCAATGTGTTCGTTTATGAATGCACGAGTCCCATGTTCGACGGTCGGTACTTGCCAGGTGTGACTATTTATTCGCTAAATTTTAACTCGTTCCAAGATTACCCGATTATTTGTTAACAGCTTTAGAAAAGCATCAAGCCGAACAATCATTCTGTTAATTATGTTATATATTATGTAACATTATTTTATATATGGATAAATATGTTTCCGATATTTGTTGTTCCATTATTATTTCCTTTTTTGTTTTCTTCCTCCTTTCTAGTATTATTCGATTTGTATTAATTCTCATGAAATATCAAACGTATTAAAAGTAGTATTAAAACGTTAAAGAAGAATCATGTTAATATTATTATTATTATTATTATTCTTGAAAATTTATTTGTAAAATTATTTTACGGATATAATATTGATTTAGCTAAATTTCGATATTACTCATTTGCTAATTCAATATTATATCATATTATCTATACTGTATTGTATAAACAATATACGAATGTATATTTTTTCTTCTAAAATTATCTCTTTTTTTTTATTTTGTCAATCATATGCACAAGTTCTCTCGGTGATTTTAGAAGAAAAAAAAAACGAGAATAATCCGACTCGAAGGATTTTCACTACAAAGGTTGAAATCTTGAGGCTCGCCCAGATTTTTCTATACGTGTTCCGCATAACAAAGTGAATACGAAGGGGAAAATCAAGTAACGTGTCCATCCTATCGAGAAATTTAAATCGACGATTCTGGACAAGCATAAAACGTGACGCATACGTGAATAGCTTGAAGAAAATCTCCTCTCTCATTTTCTCAGACTATTCATATATATAGTACTTGTTTTATTAATTTTTCATCAAATATCCTAAGAGATGACTGTGCCGCTTTTGTTTTCCAAAAGTTTGAACCTATCGAGGAACAACGTCCTTTCTTCGTTTAAGCTCATTTCGAAGAACAATGTGCCCTTCTTTGTTTAAGCTCATCTCGAGGAACAAAAGCGTTTTCATCGATCTCCTTTTTCTCCCCCTTTATTTCGCCTCATTTATGACACACGCTCTTCGTTTTGCTGCTGCATTGCGCGAAGTGAAAATAATACGAATAAAGGAGAACAAACATCTTCTCGACATAATCGGAGCTGCCATCGAGAACTCATTGTAATAAGTTTATCAACGAAAACAAAATTTGTAATAAAAATCCTACTTTTAATTTGGATTCGTTTGAGAAACTATAATACTTCATTCGTTTCGGTGTACGCTTAATTAATTTTCTTTAGGAACGATAAAATTGAAAATGTTAAAGTCAGTTTACTGTTTCACTTTTCTTTTTTGTTTTTATTTTCTTTTGCTTCTTTTTCTTTTCCTCTTGCTCTCACTTCCATCATTTAACGTCGTTTTATATAGAAGAAGCATACTTTACCGTCAGTGAAAGGGCAACCGCTTGAAACGAATTAAATACTTTGCCAATGCAATTAGATTTTCCTTTGAGCGTACTTAAAAGGCAACTTACAAAGATATGCCATTAAAAGTTTTGCTTTAAAAAAACACGCTAATCTTATTTCTTATTGTTAAATCTGTATAGAACGATGCAGGGGTGGTTGGTTGGAAGACACGTTACGAGGACTTCCTTCTTAATTTTCATATCCGGCCGTCATTGTCTTCCTTTAATTAACGTTAATGGCTTCGAGAAAATATGTATCGCGACAAAAACGCAACATAATTTCTGTACCATCCCGTGCTCTTAATGTCCTGTTTTGTTTGACGCAATTTCATTAACGAAATTAATGTATTGACACTAATTTTATTAAATTCACTATAGTATATACATATATATCTCATTTATATCGTATGCGTGTCATCGTGCGATGAACATGAAAATGTCGGATCTAAAGTTTTTTCAATTTATTTTCGACGATATTCATTATAGAGAAATGATTTTAAGAAGAGATTAAAGTTATATACCTAATTTTTATTAATAATATTAAAATGATCACTTTTCCTAACTAATTTCTTTTAATTTAAACAGCAGAAAGATTAAAACGATCGGACGATTTATCCGTCAAAATTATTCACTCAGGCTAGAAATCTTCCCATGCACTTTGAATCACATAATTAAATGCACGTCGCACCTGTATAATGGAACGAACGTGAAAAGCATTAAGCAGAATATTGGAATACAGTACACGCGAATATGTGTGTGTGTATGTAAATATGTATGTATTAAGTATGTATGTATGTCAGTATGTATGTATGTACATATGTGTGTGTGTATGTACAAAGCCGTAAAATTCTTCGTACTCCTGTGATGTGTTTTTCACGATAAAATCGTTCCACCATGTACAGTAGTTAAAATCAGTCTTCCATCCGTTTTGCTAAAAATCTCGTTTCTTTTTATTTTCAAATAAAACGAAATAAAAATAAAAAAAAAAAGAAGTGTTTCTAGTTTATTAACGCGTTTTCGTCATTCATTTCAGACGGAGCTATCGCAGAATTTACAACAGCTATCGGAGCGTGCTCGTTCCACGACAGAATTCATTCAGAGGCTCAAAGGAATGACGGACAAAGTACATGTGAGTAGATATTTCCTTATCTT
Organism: Dolichovespula saxonica; assembly: GCA_911387935.1. NCBI lineage: Eukaryota > Metazoa > Arthropoda > Insecta > Hymenoptera > Vespidae > Dolichovespula > Dolichovespula saxonica. The sequence continues at coordinate 7,795,887 of OU426993.1, forward strand.
TTTGGATTTTAGTCGAATGGCCTAAAGGAACATGTACCTATCTATGTATATACATATACGGTGTATACATATACTCTCTGGAAGAGGCAAAATGATAACACGAGGAGATTACGAAGGACAGGCTATTTAACTATTTTTATTATTATTATTAATATTAGTATGAGTATTATTATTATTATATCCAAACATTTCATATCAGAAAGCTTCCTTTTTTATATTCAAGAAACAAAAATTTAACTAAACTGTGCTTAGATCTCGTGACTTATTATTTATCACTGAGAATAGATCTTTCATTGTTTTATTTCTTCTTTACAAACGAATATGAAAGATGTTTCCTGTATTCGTTATATGAAAAATTAAATTACAATCAAATTATTTTAGAAAGAGAGAAAAAGGGAGAGTGAGAGAAAGAGAGAGAGAGAGTATTCGATTTTTTTTTTTTACCTTATACGGTATAATAGTTCGAATTTTGTATATAATCGTTATGGTTAAATAATAAATTAATTACCTTATATATATCGTGAATTGAAAATCAACAGATCGATAAAATTATTTCATTTTAATTCTATTTTGGTCGTACAAAAAAGTTATAATTTTTATCGCGAATCACCAATCCGCATTTTATTAGAGTACAGCGGAGAGAAGAGGAAAGCAAAATTGAGAATGTCGAGCGACGCGAATCCGGATTGTGGAGTCGCTCGACGAGCAGACTGGGAAGTATGGTGAAGAAGGGAGAGGGGAATGGAAAATTTAGTTTGCGCAAATGGAGTCGGCGTACTTTTCTCTTATCGAGTAAACACAGCCACCCGTTCGATTTTCTACCGTCCCTACGGTATTTTAGAAGAATCGCCTTATAAGTTTATACCGCTTTCAATCGTCCTACAATTCCTGCGGATAAGGATGAACATTCTAAAGCAAGTAAAATCGTTTCGTCGTATTCCCGAATACGCAGTCATGAATTATACGTTAAAAGAGAAAAAAAGGAAAAAAAAGTGAAAAAAAAATAAAATGAATCGGATTAATTTGTATTCGGAAAGCAAATCGAAAAACTACTTTCTCAAGCTTTATACGATGCACTTTCGAAGTATAATGCAATGAGCATTTAAATGCTTTAAACCTAACAGAAAATAATTCGTTTTAATGTTTATATTTAGAAATAGCTTTTAATTTTGTAACTTCGTTCAACCGTATTAACATACAAATTGATAATGGAGGAAATATTATGGGAAGTATTAAATAATATTTAATCATTCAATATCACAGAAATATTCTACGTTATTAACAAGAGATTATATATGCATATATCATATATTCGGTCTTTCTAAATGTAATGCGATCTTTTTAAAGTACGTTATGAAATAACGCACAAAATTGAGAACACATTCAATCTTAATTTAAAATATTTTTCCCCGCTATTATTTACGACTTTGTTCCCATCTTAATATAAAATTTTTAATATCCTGATAATAGAAGCTCGGGTGCGTTTTAACCTTTGTTCATTCCCAAGCTTATAATTCTCAGAAGGAAAGCGCTAGAACCATCTTTAACCTTTGGGTTGCATTTATAAGCTTACACATATTTTATTTATTGTTGCTGTTATCCTGGCGAAACTCCTAAAGAGAAATATACCTTAAATGCTCTCTCGGCACTTACGTAATAACGTTTATTTTCTCATTCGTAAATTAACGTGTGAACAATTAAAACGGCACGAAACATTAAGATCAACACTAAAAATCATTAATTCTGATTAATAAGAAAAAGAATCACAGTTGTTATAGGATGACCTAATATATATATTACAATTAATAATTTATTTCAATTAACGATATATTCTTAATTTTTATTTATTCATAAAGTAATATATATATTTATATACATGATATAACAAGATTATATCACGCTGATAAAAATATATTTAAAAATAAACGAAAAGAGATAATGTAATGTATTACACCAACTACAGAAAAATTAACAAGAAATAAATTTATTAGGAAGAATGCGTGGCACTGGAAGAAGAAGTGGAAGACCGTGTTGCAAATTTGGTGAATCTTCTTCAAGCAAGAAAATCGCGATTGATCGAAGCCGCGCGACAAACTCGTGAAGCCAGGGTTCGTTCATTGAGGGATCAGGTCACGAGATGTGCAACTCATCTTCAAGCGACGACGGCTCTTCTCACATTTTGTATTGAGGCTTTGAAGGAGACAGACAGTGCGGCCTTCCTTCAGATAGGTGGAATGTTATCCGTTAGAGCTGCCAATGCTGCAGGTTCTTGGGGTGGTGCCGAGGGTGTCCAAGAGATCGCTCGTCTTCCTCTTCTCGATCTCACCCTCGACGATAAACCATTGAGGCGAGCTATCGATCAATTAACCTTCGTTCAACTCAAACGTAAGTACCTTTTTTGTATTTTCAATGTTCAATTTTTTTTTTTCTTTTTTCTATCTTAAGTAGCAGTCTTCGTCCTTATTAATGTGTAACATGAAATAAGTACATTATTAAAAATCGTATAAATCATCGTAAATGAATTTTTATGAACATTAAAATTTACTTACTTTTCGTGCATTAATAACAAGGCTTATGAATTTTATCAACTCGAGGAAGTTGATAAAAAGTGTTCAACGATTATTTATTCGTTTCTGATAAAACGATATGGGTTCTAAAATACTGTTTTAAATAGTACACACAAAAAAACAAGTTATCGTATCCTATCGCGATAGAAGCTCGTTAGTTAGTTGAGAAATTTTGTAATTTATGAGGAGTTAACAATGCTTGATTTATGGAGGAGCCACGAGATTTTTGCAGCGTCACATCAGCCGAACGTTATTAGAATGCATATTCTGTTTACCCTTTTCATGATTAATTACAGTATCAAGTCGTTGAGTTAGTTATAAAATTCGTCAATATATTTCACTACGTGTCTCTTTGTCATATTCTCACCCGGTTAATCATTACGACGTCTGTATGGAAAATTTTCTTTATGTTTTCTTTTTCTTTTCTGTTTGCAAGAGATTCGTTGTACCTATAAAACTGCATACATCGATTATTAATATTGTTATTATTATTATTATTATTATTATTATTATTATTATTATTATACTCATTATTTATAATTTATTATGTTACGATTTGAACCGGCTATCGTCATCATCGTCATTATCATCGTTTTTTAGTTCCCGATACATGTGTAACTGCATTATCTTTCAATGCGGAAACTCGGTCTCATATCGATGACAGATTATTGGTGGATCCGCTTAATGAAATAGCCCGAATAATTCATGCACGCCGCACGTACGGCTTTGACAAACGCTTTGTCCATAATTCCACCTAATAGGAATATATTTTCCAACTTGGTTAATCCATCCGCTTGGATAATTAAACGGCTACTTTATTAAAGCGGTCGTACATAAATTCATCGTATCTACGACGGATCGCACGTATTTGTAAATAATCGTTTAGGTTGGGAAAGGGCAGAATGGCCCAGGGTAGGTGGTGGGGGAGGTGAGAGGGCGGAAGAGCGGAAAATCGTTGAGATTAATGAGAAACAATGAGATAAACAATGAGATTGTCGGTTGAAATTTGAATAGGGGACAGAGGGGAGGGAGAAGGTAATCACCAATTAATATTACGTTTTGCTGTCTATCAGCTTTCTCTTCATTTTCCTTTTATTTTTCATCTTTCAAATCTTCCGTATAGATATTATAGAAAGACATTTCGATTCGATAAATTTCTATCCCATTGAAATCGAGGTTCGTTCCCCATGAAAATGATATCTTTCTCGATGGCTCCTCAAAGTCTTCATAAATTGTCTTGGGTCTGTGACGTTATTCATTTGACAAGAGTACATACCTGACGATTATAACGAGGAATGTAAAAATAAACTCGAATTTCAAGGCCGAGTCATTTTGCGATCATAATCCCGTGTCTTCGTTGTATCGTAAATTTACTAGAAAGCTGATCGTAGCTGATTTCTTTTTTTTAATTAAGTAAATTGAAACTGTCCATTTGCTCGAATTTATAAGCGTCAAATTATATACACCTAGATACACACACACACACACATATATAGACACGTATATGTTTTTTTTCATGATGTAATCTAATCTAATATTTTAATCAAATTTTTTGTAATGTTGGACGCAGCTTCTGAAGGAGAAGAACGATATCCTACGGCAGGTAAAGAAATGATAGTAAATTAATTATGAATTTAATCTAATTATAATTCCTTTTGATATTATAAAATCAAATGCAGATGTTTCTTTATGGAACACAGAAAAAAGGAGGAACGTAATTCGTCTGAGCGAAAATTTTCGAAATTTTTTTTATAAAAAAAAAATCACATGCGATATAAATGTTATATGAATCATAAGTGCAGTTTTACCGCAGACAGGATGTGATTGTCACTTAAAAAATTTGACTAACCATACATCGTGTTTACTTTTAAATACACACAAGATCGCAGAATTGCAAAATAATTTTTTACAAAAAAGAAAATAAATTACAACGGTGCAATGTGTTTCTATTATCCCCACTATCAATGCTAATAATTGTATAATATATTTTTAAAATATCTAAAAAAGGAAAAGAACAAAAGTAATACATCAAAGAATTAACGTAGTTTTATCGGTGGCTAATTAAATCGAAGTTAAATCGTAATATTTACTGGCAAATATAAGGATTATATCGAAAAGCAGAATTTAGTAACGAACCAGTCCGATACGTATTTATATAATAATCTCATGGGGGAGGATGGAAAGTGTATTGATGACATCTTCTCGACGTTCGATACTACCTTCGGTCGATTTCGTCGAAGGAAACTCCCTTTAATAATTTGACATAGCCCCCGGGGATGCTGCGATAGGCCCCTCCCCCCTTCCCTCAACCAACCAAAACGAACGAGCCTTTCTCTAAAACGTTTGAAAAGCGGATTAATTAGGCACCGGGGCTTCGACTACGACGGGTAGCTACAGGCTTAACGATCTTGGGGCCTTAAGTCGTTATACAAGGACACCCTCCTTCAAAGATGTCTTCTTTCTCTTACCCACCATCTTTCCACCATCCTCTTTCTTTCTCGTATTATCTACCTCTCCTCATCATCATCATCAACTTTCTCTCCGCCCTCTCCTTACAAGTCTTATATCGAAGGTACCGTTTGGTTCCTCATCGACGTCGATCGGCTCTAATTAACGAACCCACCTTCGCGTGGGTGTGACTCGCAACTAATTATAATCGAGACTTTCGGCTGATTATTCTTTCTTCTTTTTTTACTTTCGCCTTTTTTTTTAACCTCGTATCTAATCATTAGTAGGCGTTGCTCGCCGGTGCAATTAAGATAATTAAAATATAATTCGTTACATCGATCGAATATATAACGTAGTAATTGTATTTTTTATATTTCACGACTTATGGAATATAATCCTCCGAGAATGTTCCAGGAAGGAATTAATTTTTCTTTTTCCTCTTTCAAAACAATTCGATCGAATTCGTTAATAAACAAACGTTTGTTATTCATAACAATTTTTCGATTATCTTGCAAAATTAATTTTTATAATTCCACGTTTCCCATCCCGTTCGTTTGTCTTTCTCTTTCTCTCTTCTCGTTCATTTAAATGGGGAGAACATGTAAATCGAGGTTTTTAGATATGTTTTTAAAATTAAGAGGATTTCGTTTTTAGTACAATGCGTTCATTCCGCGCACGCATTTTGTTTCGTTCGGAATACGGATAATAACTGATTTCGCCGAATACGTATTGCGCTTGAAATAAAACACAATTGAATCGAAAAATGAAGTAAAAATGGATATTCGATTAAAAACGATTTAAAATATTTCGTAATGCCCAATGAATAAAAAAGTAGAGATAGGTGATACGGTATATCTTTTTTCTTTTCTTTTTTTTTTTTTGGTTTTTGTTTCTTCATACAACTTTACTAATATTTCGAAGATATTGAAGAGAAACGAGTATATTACGTATTTCTTTTCTTTTTTCTTTTTTCGATCTATCTCCGACTAATTTGTACGTTTTATTTATCTTCCACGTCAAAGTGTTCTCGACGAAGTCCTCCAACCCTCTTGAAATCGTTAAGTGTTATTCAAAAGTTTATCCATCGAGAGTAGTTTATTCATTAAGGAAAGTCGAAACGAATTCTCCGTTAGATTCCCGATTCCGAGCGTTGGAGACTTCGGGAGAGTTTTGTTTACGTTGTCTGCGCTAATTTTCAAATTCATTTTATGCAATTAAAAAAGGAACAGACTAACCGAGAAACGAAGTTCATTCTCAATCGTAAACCTACTCGAAGTTTATCCATTTACACGAGAAAATAATTCTCTCTCTTTCTTTCTCTCTTTCTCTCTCTCTCTCTCTCTCTCTCTCTCTCTCTCTCTCTCTCTCTCTCTCTTTCTCTCTCTCTCTCTCTCTCTTGTTGGAGAAGTATCGATTAGACGAATGGGAAAAAAGAGAGGAGAAGGGGGAACAAAAGAGGGAATGGAAAACATGGTACGTATGGTACGTGGTTATCGCACGATCTCGAATACGAGTGCAAATTTACCAAAATTGCGAACGGCGCTACTCTAACGGATGTACACGCAATATTAAAAATTAAATTATCGTGGAACAAAGAAAGAGGGGACACGAACGATACAAGCCTCGTAACATTCATTTCACTAGTTTACGACGACGATTATTATACGGAAACATTTATGGTGGCAAATTCTTTATAAACGAATAATGAAAACCGGCCATTATATCTTATTATATCGTATTTATTTGCTATGTAAACCCTAACCCCAAGTACACTGCTTTTTTACTTTTCTTATTGTCATGACGAATCGAAATTTAGCGTACGTAATGCGCACATTCGTTTGTCATATTTCCCTTAATTTTCTTCCAATTTGTTTTTTCATTTTTTAATCGGAATTATAGAAATCAACTCACCACGATTTATTTACACATCATTCATATTTATTTTTTATTTTTTAATAATATACGTTATTCATACATTTATATTTATTATTGTTTGTTACGTAGAATGGATCTTATTTGCCACAACTATTACCATACAAAATCATTTTACGTCCATATATTATCAAAAAAGAAAAAAAAAGAATACAAAGATCGCAATCCTCATATAAATTTTTCAAAGTGAAAACTAATCAAAAGGAAATGTTTCAAATGGATTGTTCTTTTTTTACGATCTGCAAATATCAAGTTATTTCAAATAATAATCGTTATTGTAATATACTTTGTTTATTTCAATTGCTCTATTACATTTTATTTTTCTTCCACCAATACCAGTCATATACTTTCAAATCGCACTTGTAAATATTTATTCGATATGATTTTCAATCTGTAAATCATAATAGCGACGTTTGATCTTCAAAGCTTGAAAAACGTATGAGCAATAGAAAAGAAAAAGGAAAAAAATAAATCGTACAATCTGACGATCGAAATTTCGTTTATTCCTGTCGCTTCTGCGTGAATCCACTTTAATACTCGTTTGTAGGTGGAAAACGGGATTATCACGACTGGTCAGCAACCATAGAGATGGGAAAAGAGAACCGTAGTTACCGAGTAAAAGGGGTAGAAACGGGGAAGAAGGAGGGAATTGAACAGGAGGGTTAAAAGAATACGGACAAAAACGCATGTATTATTAAACGTCTGGCTAACTGGCACGTTTCACAATTTTATTTCATTCATTACACTTTTGATTGTAAATGGATTCGTTTGAAAGGATTAAGAAAGACATGATAGAAAAGATATGCAGTCTGAATAATAAATAGTTCGACCACTTCATCATTTCTTTTTCTTTCTCATTGAAAGCAAAAGCTCTTTTACTCTTTACAATCACATCATATAATTTATAACTTTGAGTTAAACAAAAATAAACAACAACGAGTGTTTATACATTTTTCTTTTTTGTTATATTTTACTTCATTTTATCCCAACAATATTATATATTTTCTTATATATAATATAATTATTAGTTTAAATCAGAACATTGTATTAGTTAACATTCGCTTATTATATATTGTACCTACTATAAATTTCGTGATATATATATATATATATATATATATATATATATATATATATATATATATATGTATGTATACGAATAGTTTTTTCAAAAGACGAGAGAAGTAGATTACAAAGAGACGGTATAAATTCTGGAATATTTATTCCTTGTGCAAGATACATTTATCTAAGATGGAAGAAAAAAAAATTCGAACGCCATCGCAGTTTTTTTCCTTTTCTTTTCATGTCGGTTCTTCTCTTCCTTCTTCCATTCTTTTTTCTTCTTTATTCTTATTTTTCTCTTACCTTTCTCTCTCTCTCTCTTTCTCTTTCTATCTCACTCACTCTCTCTCGTTTTCCTCGTTTTTCTTTTTCCTTTTTTTTTTTTTTTTAAGAAGAAACATCGACCGCCTCTCGCTAGGTATCGGTTATCGATACTGTATCGCTGGTAGAGCTCGCGATAAATTACGCTGATACGGGCGTAAAACTTTTGCCATCTCGATTTCTCGACATTTCGACTTACGCTCGGGTATACTACCATAGTAAATATTCCTCCCTTGAAGAGAAAGACCTTACTGGTTTGTTGGAATCGTTTTGTTAAAACCTATCCTTTGTTCTATGCATGTTTTTTTTCCTTTTTCCTTTCTTTCACGTTTCGTTGAACATTAATTATGGGCGTTCGCACAATACCGTTAAAACAAATACTGTATTTTTTTTCTATTTCGTAATAATGAATCATGGTAAAGTAGAAAACGAAATAAATTCATTAAAAACCCGTAGACGTATTTGGATCGTTAATAAAGTAATTTAAAATAAAGAGGTTAACTTACAAATGAATTCAACGTAATTATATTTGTCTGAAATATTTTCGAGAAAATAATTACGTTGAAAATTTCGAGATAAATATCGGACGTTGTTCGTAGAAAAATTTTAATTATTTGCCAACGTCGTAGTCCGTTATAATTATTATTAAAAATTAGTAATGCCTTCCTGTATCGGATACTACGATATTTGAAGAGGCAGCCTATTATCGATAGGCTTGATGAGTCAATTGTGAAAATCAGCTTTCCATTCATATTCCTAGGGCTCTTCTTCTCCCTTTGATCTCTTCTCTGCATTTTTGGTGGTCTCTGTGGCCGATTGTACACGATCGATTATCTCTGATTACCCCGTCTCCTTCCAACACATCCTTTCGTTTCGACCTTCCCCTCCCCAAAAGCGAGTTCGTCCGTCGTAAAATCCGTACCACCGACAAAATCCGGGCTCAGTAGTAATGCCGACGATATAGTCGGACAGCCGCAGCAGTGAAAAGAATTTACAATCCGAGTTTGGTGCTCCATCGAAAATCGACATCGGCTTACGAGCTTTTACGCCACGCGATAAGCCACGCCCACTAATACAGGCTATTCCTACATTTTTCCTGGTTATCTCTATTGCCACGTCATATTTTTTTTCTTTTTTTTTAAAGATTCATCAATTACGTTGAAAGCAACAGAAGATATATTTACGATCTTTAATTCGTACACGCATAAATTCGAATTTGATTTTATGATGATATCATTTTTACAGGTTTCTTGTAATATCGTTTATTTTCTGTTAATACGAAAGCGTATATAAACAGGGTGTAACAATCAGAAATTGTTCTCGGCGTTATCTCTGCATTATCGCGGAGTCTTTGTTTTTTTACGATCGAATCTCCATAGTAAATCAATTATTTTTAATGTTAAGTTCACTAATACCGTTCACGTAATAAATCTACTCGCTCGTTTCTATTAGATTATTTATTAATTAACTATGATCGAATATCATCAATTTTTTTCCATTAAATTTTTATTAGTAGAAAAAAAAGAGGAATTATTTGCATAGACATGCATCCAGAAACGTTGATTCATCTTTCGTAAAGTGAAACGCATTAGTCTCAGATGCAAGCTTTAATGCTAACAGCAATATATGTATGTGCATGTACATACATAATCCACGACCGTTCCATTAGTCTAATTTCATAATGTATTGCAACGGTAAGACCTTTACCCTTGACGAAGAACAGAACAACAAAATTCCCAAGGATAGATCAACATCGTGGATTAATTCGTCGTAATAAGATTAATTCGCCATTAACTTTAACATCTAATCATAATCTTGAAAGATTTTCATATGTTACTTAAAATTACTTTTATTAACATTTCTAAAGATTCTTTATTGTTTCATTTACATTCTTTTTCGTTTGAATCACGTCAGATTTATTTCGTTATTAATCGAAGAACCTTGAAATTAATTTCGACTTTTGAAACTCAAAAATTCTGTAAATATCGAAAATTTCTAACGAATACACACAAGTATTTAAAACAAATAGAACAATTAATAACGAACAGTAATGTAAATGGAATGGAACGAAGAGTGAAACAAATATAAAGAGAAAGAGAGAGAGAGAGAGAGAGAGAGAGAGAGAGACAGAGAGAGAGAAGAGAGAGAGAGAGAGAGGAACAGAGAGAGATAAGAGAGTGAAAAGAAATTGATCAAGAATTCATACTGCAAGTAAAGCCATTTAAAGTATTGAGTTAACTTTGAGAATCGCTTTAATCCGACGTACGTACGTTCACACGGACGTACACGTTTTCACGATGCAGAACGAATCCATTTTCTCTGTGGCAACGATTGTCGTTGACCACTGACCCGTTTCTACCTTTTATTTTGTCTCTCTCTCTCTCTCTCTCTTTCTTTCTCTCTCATATACAAGACCGGTATTCTCCCTCTCTCTCTCTCTCTCTCTCTCTTCCATTTACTTCTCGATCGAATCGGTACAACCCACAAATTCGAAACGGTCGAGCAAAAGCGGACACGAAGTCGGTTAGTGGCCAATCCTTCTCTTTCCCTCTATTTCTCCCTCTCTCTCTCTCTCTCTCTCACTCACTCTCACTGAAGTTACACAAACGCATTTAAAATAACTTTAGGAGAAGCGTTGAGACAGATGTCGAGAAAATAGTTTCCCGATTTATCAGTAGCAATCGAGTTTATGTGTGAGTATTTAGTAAAGCTTTTCTCGATTTCGGGAGAATTAAAATAACTACGTTTGTCGATCAGAATTAAAAAAAAAAGAAAAACTACCGACCCATGTTCCATAATCCGTTTTATTTTATCTTTATAAATTTCAAAGCTTTTTTAGGTACTTGGAAAAAGGACGTTGGATTCGGAGGAATTTAATTTAAGTTTGAAAATTTTCTAGAAATGTTATAACATCGTATACGTTGATAATAAATCATATCAGTTCGAAAAAATTGAAGGCCCAGAATTTGTGTATCTAATATTTAAAATTGTTTCGTTAGAAGTCAAAGAGCATAATTTATATTCAAAAAAAAAAAAGAAATGTATACCAAAGTCAACAGAGTTAACGACTAGAGAATCTGGCTCGATGAAAATATCAAAGATATAAACAGATCTGCTACAAAGGAGAACGTTCTTTGTGAATATACAATGTAAATATACAATGAAAATATCAAAGATATAAACTGATCTACTACAAAGGAGAACGTTCCTTGTAAATATATAATGTAAATATACAACGAACGTTAGAAATATACAATGATAGGAATGTTAGTTAAAACGAGAGTCAACTTACAACAACGAGCATATTTTCGTTTAATGTATTGTATCAAATCTGTTGACATTTTATCCAATCGAGTATCAACGAAATCGAAAAAGTGAATGTTTTTTTAGCACCTGGAGCACCTTTATTGATTCCGGAGGAATGCAGTGCCGAAAACAACAGCGTTACCGTCGCTTGGCAGCCACCACCTGGACACGGAGTTATGGGTTGTGCCGGTCAAAGAGGTCCAGCCATCGAAGGTTACCTTCTCGAACTTGACGACGGCTGTGGAGGAGAGTTTCGGGTGAGTATACTACCATCACCACCACCACCACCATCACACCACACTACCATTACCATCATCTACTCTCTGATCCCCACGAGACGTCTTACCGTCTTCCTATCGTCTTCAAACTTCTCTATCTCTATTTCTCTTTCTTCTATCTCCAAGTTCTCGAGACGAGACAAGAAGTAGCTACGTGATCAAAGCTCATCGATCACGTACTTTCAAGAAAAAGCAAAAGTAAAGAGAAAAGTATCGTATCAAGATAGACCCTCGATATCGAGCAGTTCGGTCAGGATTTTTATATATTTATATAAACAAAAAAAGATAAATAAATAAAAAAATAAAAATATTAATAGCTATTTTGAAACAAGAAACTATTGGAAGAGACAGTTCTCTTATTGTTATAGATTAAATTTATCCCATTATGAGTATATCTTGTTGTTTCAAGTATAGATTGATAGTAAGCGTTATTAATATTCAATAAGCCATGTAACATGTAAGATATATGCTCTTATATGCATGCATTTTCATTTTTTTAAGTTTTATTTCATTTTTTAAAGTTTTATTTCATTTTTTGCTATGACATTGTTAGTTCATATCCGAAACTTAATGGTTTACTACGTATAAGTTATAGTTAGTACAGTTGTACTAGTAATATCGTATTAGTATAAATTTCACGTTTATAAAAAGAAATTTGAAGCATAGGGAGTTGATCATTTGCAATCGAATGATTATTATGAAATTTAATTCATAATTAATTATAATTAGTCAAACATTTTCTTTTCTTCAGGACTTACTTTAGATTTGTTAATATTTATTATCATCGGTACATATATGTATATTATCGTCATACGTCTCGTTATACTAACCGATAGATCGTTTATAAATTTTCTACTGGCGTAACATTCGAATTTAGCGATAATAATACGCGTTATTCGTGCGATCGATCGGTCACGTACGCGCTTCTATATTTCAATTCAAGTTCAATATTAACTCGCGTGTAATTGGAAGATAATTGAACAGCAGTTGGTGGCGGAGGTGAGAGAGAGAGAGAGAGAGAGAGAGAGGACGACACGATAGAGGATCGTCGTTTGTTTCGCTCGTATTTCGAATTTAACAGCGAAATTCATCGGGAGGGCGTGCTCGTTTCGACGTAATAATTAACGTGTTCGACGTTAATTACAATATACCTCGTTATTTGCCTAACAAGATTTCTACCAACTTTGGCGTACCGGGGAAAAGTTACGAATAAAATTCTTAACTTCTCACGCGTGAATTATCAAAGAGGACGTTGCCGAGAATACGGACGTGGAAAACTTTTACTTTTACCTTGACTAATTACAAAAAAAAAAAAGAAAAAGCAGAAGAGGAATAAAGAAATCAAAAGAAAAATATATATCTGGAAAAGAGAGAGATAGAGAGAGAGAGAGAGAGAGAGAGCGAAAGAGAGAGAAAAAGAGAGAGAGAGAGAGAGAGGGAGGGAGGGAAGATAAAAATAGAGAGTAAAAAATGTAACGAGAAAAGCCAGACTTGACCTTTTTCGATTGCTTTGGATTAATAATGTTTTTTAATAAATAATAATAGAAACGATGCGATATATATATATAAGAAGTAGAAAGAGGAAGGAAATAAAAATTAAAAGGAAATAAAGAAATAAAAGAGGAAGGGAAAAAGAAAGGAAGAAAAACAGGATGGAAAAGAAACAGGATGGAAGAGAAACAGAAAAATTGTAACGGAGGAAGAAAGCTTTGTAATTTATCGATTGCTTTTTATTAATGTTATTAATGATAATGCTATGAGTGGAGCAAAAGAAACACAAGAGAGTAGAAGAAGAAGAAGAAGAAGAAAAAGAAGAAACAGAAGAAAAACGGAAGAGGAGAAAGAAGTGTAGGAGGCTTTACTACGAACTAACCATTATTTACTACCCACTTAATGGCTTTTAATACTTCCTGATCTCACCGAGACTCTCTCGCGCATTAACCCGAAGTCGAGTCTTCCGGCCAATACGAGAAGTACGTGCCTGAACTATGTCAAGCACGACATCACTATCGATTCCAAGTACCTCTTTTCTTTCTCCTCTTTTCTCTCTTTTTCTATCTCTCTCTCTCTCCTTCTCTCTCTCTCTCTCTCTCTCTCTCTCTCTCTTCTCCTTCCGCAATCGATATTAATTATATCGCTCGTTTTATGTATAGTAATACATAGTATCATTTAAATCTCGCTCTTTCCATTTAGGAATCAATAATCGTCCTTCGTTTCTCGTAATAGCCACATTCCGGAAGAGGAGCTCTTATTTACATTTTATTTCCTTTCGAAAAGTAAACATCATGAATATGCGATCGAGATGTCGGTCATAAGAAAATAGTACCCTTTTACCAATTTTCTCAATTTTTCTTTACGCTCTTCCGCCTTTTACTTTCTTCTTCTTTTTTTTTTTTGCTTCTTTTAAAAAGAAAGCTCTTGAGTAACCTGTTGCAAGATTCTAGTGACAATCGACGACAAATTTATCATTAAGAAAATACTATAAATTATTTGACAAACTTGTCGCTTGACAAGCTGGAGAAATGGTTAAGCCTTAAATGGTTATTTATTACGAAAATTGTAAATATATATATATATATATATATATATATATATATATATATAAATATATATATCAAAGATAGATACAGTTTTATAATTAATCCTTTATGATATTTTTTTGATAACTAGAAATATTAATGAGCTCGGAAAAATTAATATTTTTTGTCTTTGGAAAGATATTAGCAATTTTATCGACCATAAATATAAATAGAATCAGATTTTCGAAAGGCAATGACAATTCATACGTTCTTACTTTCAACGTTAAAAATCATTTATTTAATGACTCGTTCCAAGAAGCGATTTATGAAATCGTGACAGTCGCCTATGTACTTGTCTACCATGTTACGAAATATTAGAACGCGATCAAGATACGATTAATTTATAGTTGCGAACGTTGAAATGTCTTTCGTGTATCGTAAAAATCTAAATAAAGATAGTGAACGGTAGATGGATTTCCTTGAATAATCGTAAAATATCTCACATGAATCGTAAAATAAGACACACACACACACACTCACTCAGTCTTTCTCTCTCTTTCTTTTTAATATTTTTATTTTTGTAAAATCATTTCTAATAATTTAATTTCTATTTATCAAAGTTTCGCAGTGAGTTGAGAATTTTTAACTCCAATATATCCAATATTAGATTACAAACGATATACACAGATATATATATATATATATATATATATATATATATATATATATATAAATATATATCTGTATAGTCGCTACGTGCAAAAAAAAAGAAATAAAGAAAAAGGAATTAAATAAGAGATAAAGGAAGCATCGATCGAAATACAATAAGATTCGAGAACGTCTTCTTTCGTGAACGATAACGTCTCCTTGCTCGAATGAATCAAAAGAACTTGTCAGAGAGCTCGTTTGTTCGTTGACACGGAAAAATAAATAGGTGTTCCTTTTCGTTCCACGAATCAGATAAGAAAGAGAAAGAGAGAGAGAAAGGGATCCTTTTTACGGAACAGAACTTTCCTTTTACGATGCTTCCCGCGAATCCTAACGAAAAAGCAACAACGATCCGAAACTCAATTTCGCCGGCTTATCCGCCGATTCCACGACCTTCTTCCATCCTTCTTTATCTCTTTCTCCTCTCTCTCTTTCTCTCTCTCTCTCTCTTTCCCTCTTTCTTTCTCACACATTGACTTACTCGTACGTGCATGCACACACACACGTATACAAAGAGCAGAAAATTCAGAGTGTCGCGTAAAATTCTGTTGAAAATCTTCGTCCTTGGAATTCTTTCTTGGCTCGACGACGAATATCTTCAAGGTAAAGAAGAGAACAGTTCGAAGAAACGGGGTTGAAAAAGGGATGAAGTAAGACTGGTCGTCGTCGACGACGACGAAGAAGAAGAAGACGAAGACGAAGAAAAAGAAGATGAAGAAAATGGAAAGCGAGAAACCATGAGAGAAAGAAGAGACATCGTGACGAGAAACGAGCTCGATTTAAATATTAAAAGCGAGACGATCGCGATGGTGTAGACGCGAAGAAGAAGTCTCGGCGGAGAAGATAGAAGAACGAAGAAGGAATGGCGGAATGGAGAGGGGAGGGGGAGAAGGAAGGGGAAAGGGGTGAGAAAAGAGAATGAAAAAGGTGGATGAAGCTAGGTAGAAAGATTTATACGCGCGATATTGCTTTTGGTACGAGCTAACGAGCTGCACGACATAATGGCCCGAGTGTAACGCGTTATTAATCAGAGCGCAAAAATGTATGCTTTCTATCGTTTACAAGCACCGTTCTGCGATTCAAGCCGATCCTGGAGGCGCTAATTATGCTCCCTCGTACGTTGTTACGTCGTCGTACGTGTACATTATCAGCGATCGACTTTTATTCTTCTCTCTCTCTCTCTCTCTCTCTCTCTCTCTCTCTCTCTCTCTCTCTATCTCTCTAACATCGAGATCTGTTTTGCAAGATATTTCGATGATTCTGAAAAAGAACTATTTTCTATCTTTCTTCCTTTCCTTCTTTCTTTCTTTCTTTCCTTCTTTCTGCATATATGATGTTCTAAAAAGTACATTCATCTATATTTGAAAATACACGTTTAAATGACTTCATACATACTTATTATTACGTATTAATATTGAATGATTGCATAAGTTCGTGCCCGATTTTCATAGATGGCATTAAGTTACTGCATGGCGGAGTTCTATGGTTTTTGTGTGATAATTATTGACTAAACCTAATAGATGACGTTGTCATGTCAATTTAGCGTCAGGCATTGTACATATATGTCCATTTGTGCATAAGAGAAATCATTAAAAATAGAGAACGAAAAGGTGCCTTTGCGGCATGTAATGCTATATGAATTTCGGAAAGGCGTAAGTGTTAGGAATGCACAAAAAATTATTCAAACCGTTTATTCGGACCGCGCTCCTGCTCTCCGAACAGTCAAAAAGTGATTTGGCAGATTTCGAAATGGTGATATCAACATGGAGTATCAACCCCGCTCTGGACGGCCTTCTGACATTGATAATGACATTGTGCATGCATTAGCGGAAATAAACTCAAGGATTACAGCTGAGGATATTATTGCTGAGAGGCTGAACATCGATAATTCAACCACTTTACGTCATTTAAAAAAGCTCGGATATATTTCCAAGCTTGATACGTGTGTGCCGCATCTCGTAAATCGGGCATAAACTTATGCAATCATCTAATATTAAAAAGGAAAGAAGAGCGTAGGGCGACATCTCTTTTTAAAACACCGATTGTCAAATATGTTTATCCATCTCCAATTCCAATCGTCGAACGATCGTACCATATTTACATACGATGGTTAGTTGCGAATCATTTGATCGTTAAAATCCAACGAACGATTCGACGAAAACCGATATAGAATTGTTCATTAATGTTTATGATAAACGTTTTAAAATAATCAATCCGTATTTTAAAATATTTCCGAACGTTTCCGATGATTCGTTTATCACAATTTCGCCACTTACTTTTCTTTCCTTTTTATGAGTCGGAGCAGTTCGAGATTTCCGTTTCTTGTTGATGCTCTAACCGCATGAATTTTGAAATGCACAGGAGGTGTACTGCGGACGAGAGACCATCTGCACCGTCGACGGTCTGCACTTCAACTCGCTGTACAACGCTAGGGTGAGGGCATTCAACAGCGCCGGAGAGGGCGAATACTCCGAGCTGATCGGCCTTCAGACCGCGGAGGGTGAGTTCGTGCAACCCGTTCTCTCTCTCTCTCTCTCTCTCTCTCTCTCTCTCTCTCTTACTCTTTCGTTCTGTTCGACCACCACCACCACCCTTCCCCCACTATCCGCCTCACTTCTAGACTTTTTTCACCTTTTTTTTACCTTCCTTCGTGGCAAGGATTCGAGTGGAAAATCGACGTTGGTATCGAGTGGAAGATGAACGATTGAAATTGGCAGCTCGGACTGACGTGTTTTCAACGAGTAGATCAAATGATCGGAAAGAGAGAGAGAGGCCACGCATTGCCGATGACAGATCCGATATTAATCTGTCGTTTTATGTCTACGCTTTTACGCGCGGAAACGAAGTCGCGTATCTGCTTCTTTTATTCTTTCTCTCTCTACCTCTCTCTCACTCTCTCTCTCTCTCTCTCTCTCTCTCTCTCTCTATCTCTCTCTTTCTCTTTGTATCGGGTATCCCTCTGCAAATAACTTTGTTGTTGTTTCGCGATCAAGCTTTTTCTGATCGTACCCGGGATTATCGTTAGATTAATTTTATCCGAGATTAAATATTTTTTTTCTCTCTTTCTCTTTGTACTATTCTTTTTTCCTATTTCATTCAGATCGGTACAAACAGGTAAGACATTTCTCTCTTTTTGTTTGATTTTCGATTCGAAATTTGGCTAGAATTTCTTACATTGTGAATGCAAAGAGGAAAGTGAAGTAAATGAGAGGTAAAAAAGGGTTATTTCGTTGGAATAATACTGCATAAGCTATACCCGCATACGGCGCCCTTCATACTTAACGATTTCAAGTGTTAACAGTATAATGCTCCACGAGAATTGCTAGTTCTCTTTAGAACGATAGATTTTAACGTGTCCGAAGTGCACCTGTATGCGGGTTTATTGGAATCGAACGATTAAGTATCCGTACTATTATTGTAACGATTAGATATCTTTAAAAATGCTTATTTGTCATGTACACGGACTATTTAAACACCTTCTTATATATATTTTACTACAAATCTGATATTAAATTATTAAAAATTCGATCAATTTTTAAGATGTAAAAAAAAACATTTAAAAGAAAAAGGAGAGAATTTTGTTTAGAAGTTTGTCTAAAAAAAAAAAAAAAGAGAGAAAAAGAAAGCTAGTAAAAGAAAGAAAAAAATAACAGTCAAGATCGAAAGATAACAAAATTCAATTGAAACAGTGGCGTGGTTCTCGTGGGCTACCGGTGCTACTGGGATACCGCAGGAAGTTTCGATTTCCGAGGACGCAATGAGCGCATCCTGCGAGGGTTACGAGCATCGTGTGGTTCTATCCAGCGTTGGATTTTCTAGAGGCGTACATTACTGGGAGCTAACCATCGATCGATATCACAGTGACACCGATCCTGCCTTCGGCATCGCTAGAGCTGACGTTGCACGTGATCAAATGCTTGGTAAGCTCATCATTACAAGATAACCCGTATAGTATTCGTTCTTTTTAACACAGAATCGGGTTAAACGTGAAAATAATTTGAAAATTTTCGAAATTTCTATCATTGAAAAACTCGAAATGATTTATTATCCTTTTTAATATAATCTACAAATATGTCTACGATTTTGCCGGCAATATATTATTTATATAATCTTAACGAGACATTTTAATTCTATGTTGTTCATCATTCATCCCTGTACAATCAATGGAAATTCTAAAAATAATTTTGAACAGACCGTATGATATAAAACGCGAACCAGACAGTAAAGGCAAATGAATAAAATTCTTCAATAATTTTCATCTTCACACCCTTCCATCGTATCCTATCGATCAGAATGTATGATCATTGAACCGTTCAACTTGTTCATTTAATTTCCTATATTTCGAACTTTCGACCAGACAGCAAACATTTAATCGAACTTGCCGAGTACATACGTATTATATATAGTAGCACACGATCAACGATCGATACTGTCTGATCAGCAACCGATTCGAAATTCCACACATAGGAGCATCGATTTGTGGTGTTCACAGGTAAAGACGACAAGGGCTGGAGCATGTACATAGACCGTCAACGATCCTGGTTCATGCATGGCGGTGGTCACGCTCAGAGAACAGAGGGTGGTGTGCAACAAGGCTCGACCGTGGGTGTTCTCTTGGACCTGGATACCACCCATACATTACGTTTCTTCGTGAACGATCAAGCTCAGGGCGGTGTGGCTTTCCGTGATCTCTACGGGGTCTTCTATCCGGCCGTCAGTCTTAATCGTGGTGTTACAGTAACCTTACACACTGCTTTGGACGTACCACGACACTTACTGGCACCACACGACGATTACCTTGGCGATATGGTCCAAAGCTAGGGGTACCTAAATGTTCTGAAGAAGAGTCTGTTCAAAGAAATGGCCTCGTCCGTTTCTTACAACATCCTCGAGCGTGGCAGCAAGGATTCGGAGGGTTCCACGCAGGTCCAAACGCTCGAGAGTATCATCGAAGAAAGCTTCTGCGAAGCTAACTGTGGCTGATAAACCGAAATGATTCCTCGGAGGATTCAAAACTTGACTCGCTCGCTACGTTATTTCTTTCTCTCTCTCTTTCTCTCTCTCTCTCTCTCTCTCTCTCTCTCTCTCTCTCTCTCTCTCTCTCTCTCTCTCTCTCTCGAAAGAGAAATCACGCAGAAAAACTTTTTCAGACCTTCGATGTCTTCTTCTTCTTCAAGATCGATGTTCTCTCATTAACTTTTTCTTTCTTTTTTCTTCTCTTTCCTTTTTTCTTCTTTCATTTTTTATATCGAATACGTGCGTCAGATTTTCTCTCCGTGCCGATCAAAGATGGTAGGGAGGAAAGCAAAAAAAAAAAAAAGGAAAAAAATACAGCGCGTAACTTTTATCCCAGGGACCTGGGAGCAAACGGAGTCACGACATTTCCCGAGGATTCTCGAATGTATGTATGTACACGAGTTGACGCGTAGAATTTCGAATTTATTAATCGCGGAACGTACGACGATTTTTCTCTCTATCCGGGTCCTAACTTTATCCATATCGAGGCGATTTATAAATGTAATGGTAACGTATAGACGTTTAAGCTCCATAAAAATATATGATAGGGTGAAGGAAGAGAAGAAGAAAGGAAGAGAGAAGGAAGGATGGCAAAAACTTTCTCAGCTTACGAATAAAGACGCGAGTTATACGTTTTCTAGTCTCCCAATAGGATTTACATCGTCCCTGCCTCATCGTTGCATTCTTGTCGTCATTTTTAAAGAAACGATATATCATTCGAACATAAAAAATCGATGAAATATCTACGATGAATCGCTGAGCCATGGAAATTCGAGTTTTTAGATGATCCGATAAAGAAAAGGAAGAAAAAAGTAGAAAAAAGGAAGAAACCCCCCACCCCCCCCCCCAAAAAAAAAACAAAAAGCTTTCGACTCGACTTGTACCTTATATCACTTTAAAGTTCCCCCCCCCCCGTCGACTTCGAAGGAAAAAAACCAGGAACTTCAAGAGAAGGACATTTAGGATATGAAACAATCGATCATGCTTTTTTAACGCATTTTTAAGACGTTGAGTACCGTAAGTGATAATTGTCTATCCGATTTCCAGACACTTCCGAGAATGTAATAGAAAAAAGATTAAAATGTGTGTAGTATGAAAAAGATGATATAATACATTTTCCAGTGTTTTTATTTCCATAAACAAAATAAAAGAAAAAAAAGGAAAAAAAAAAGGAAAAAAAAAAAACTAGACGTTAAACATACATATCTCTGTATATTTATATAAAATCAATATGGCATTCAACGTATTCACATGATTTAATGAATGTTTTCGATATGAAATAATATAATTGAAGAAATAAAAATACTCTACGAATCGGAGTATGAAAATTTGAAAAAAAAAAAAAAAGAAAGAAAAGGAAATCATACGAAGGATCAATAAGAAACCTTCTCCATTCGTTGCAGTTGCCTTCAATCACACTTGCTGTCCCTTCCCTATATATCCTTTTTCTTTTTTTTTTTTTTTTTTTTTTTTTTTATCAATTTGTATATCAATGTCTAGGGACAGAAGTAAGAAGCGTATCGAATTCGAACGTTTAGCGATCTTTCAAGAGACAAAATTCATTCGTGTTTCATGCGTCTTCGATAAGGGAGCATTGTACATAGATGTATATAGAGAAGCATCGATTATATTGCCGATGGAAAGAAAAAAAAAGGAAAGAAAAAGAAAAAAAAGAATTGCCAATTGTAACGTTTATGACTGTATTCGACCAATAAAATGCAGAAAAAATAAATAAATAAAATAACAAGAAAAGAAACGTGAGAGAGAGAGAGAGAGAGAGAGAGGGAGAGGGAGGAAGGGAGAGAGAGATAGAGATAGAGTAGAGGTATTTAGAGATATAGAGCATATCTCGAGGCGAATACAAACTCGAATGTATATGCATCATGCTTTCAACCCTTTCTCAGTTTCCAGATTCTTCTCTCTTTCTTTCTTTCAACCCTTTGCGAAGCCCTAAGTCGCTTCCTGAACCCTTTCCGAAAGTTCTCGCCATCGGTTTCAGCGACGTCGGCTGTTGAAGTTCTAGACTATAACAGAGAGGAGAATATAAGGATAAAGAAAGAGAGAGAGAGAGAGAGAGAGAGAGAGAGAGAGAGAGAATAGTAGAGAGAAGTTTCCTTTTCGATGATATCACAGCTGCTCGCAAAATCGTATGCCTCGAACTCTTCGTTCAAGGGTGAAGGAAAGAAAAAAAAGGAGAGAGTGAGAGAGAGGAGAGAGACTTGATTTATGACGAACGGTTCGCTTTTACTAAGCGCAATTAGTACGAACAGGCCTTACTTTCTTAACGATACTGAATCTTTCCTTTTCTCTCATCTTTCTCTCTCTCTCTCTCTCTCTCTCTCTCTCTTTCTCTCTCTCTCTCTCTCTCTCTCTCTCTCTCTCTCTCTCTCCCTCTCCCTCTCTCTCTTTCAGACTTTCAACTTCTCTTTTCCAGGAATATCAAGTTTATTTACTAAAGAATCTCTCGCTAAAAAGGACTGAAAATCAGAGTTAAATGTCTTTTCTTCTTTTTTTTTTTTTGTTAAATATTCTCACAGAAGGAAGATCTCAGAGATATTGTAAGGATTGAATAGTTTATCGCTGAAAATAGAATTGCTCTACGTAATAAGGCAAAATATTTCGCAGAAAGAAATGAAAAAGATATTAAAAAGCAGGCATCGATATTAAAAAAAAAAAAAAAAAAAAAAAAAAATAATGATTATTTAAACATCGTTATATGTATCTAAACTATTTATTGGGTTCATCAATAAACAATGTCGGAATTTTCTGTTTTATATTTAAAATAAATAACACTAATATTTTACTGATACTTTCCGAGATTACTTATATATTGGCCGATTTAATACATTATTATATTATATATAAACAATATATATTATGTTATATATTTTATAGATAAAAAAATACCGAAAATTTCGACATCGATCAATCCAATAATTTGCAATGCAACAAATAAAAATTATCATCGATTCGATGTACATACTTGCTTAAAAGCAATTAATCGAACAATTACTAAAACTTTTATAAGGAGCATATAAACGTCTTTTAAATCGATGTAGAATTTCGATGTCAATCATAAGTACGTGTAAATATAAAAACTATTAACAGATAGTTACAAATATTATGTTGAAAAATTTTTAGTTCGGAATGCATTCGAACGATAACAAAATACCTAAAAGCAGAGGTAAGGTAGAACATGGGTTTAGTTCCTATACCAAACTGGCCTTGTCAACATCAAAAATCGTTTTCCGATAAAAAGCGCCGATTTATTCTTCGGTCATTGTTCTATTTTTCATTCTAAAAAACATGGAAGTACACTTTCGACCGCGATACCGATAACACGAAAACATGCGGAGATTTATAAATCGATAGCAACCTTGTATGGGGAGAAAAAAGAAAATGAATCATCGGCAGAAGAAGGCTTTTACCGAAGGATAAGTATTCTTTTACGATTTATTATTTTATTTTCGAACAAAATGATATTTATTCAATCAAAATGATAATCGATATCCGAAACATACAAGAAACGATCGTGTACGTACGATCGAAGATAATCGAACCTAAGTGAAAGACTATTTGACATACATAGGACAAGGGATTACTCTCTAGGGTGGCACATCACATTATATACATAAGCCGTATGCATATATACATATATATATATATATATATATATATATATATATGTATACATATACCTATGTATGTATGTACATATCTTCGTGGCATTTACTCTCTCCATATAGGTGCATGTGTAATGACGCATGGACGTCAAGCGACAATGTTACGCGCGTGATTTACGTCAGGAACGCTCGCTTGACTTGTCACGTTTGAAGCCAGCCTCGTTTAACTTGAAAGTGTGTTGATTATACTGGATAGTCCGTATTAAAGAAAATAACAAATGTATTTAACGAACTTCAGACCTTCCATTCAGAATGTACGAAATACTTTGTAGAATTTTATTCGACAGACCGAGTATAAAAAATTAAAAAAAAAAAAAAGACGAATAATAAGAACTTCAAATCTTTTATAACATCACCGAAGATAATGAATACGTAGAAAATAAATTCTCGGGTAATGAATTTTATAATTTCATTTCAACGATCATAGCAGCTCGACCCGATATCGATTGAAAAACGTCATGAATCGAGAGCAGATATCCCGTAGGGATATTGGGAAGATGAAATACGCTCTCGACGAAGCTCCAAGCTGAATTTATGATCGTCGATATCGCCAAGAGCTTAAAAGCACTGGATCGGTGTAAGAACGTCGAGGATCCGTAACGTTTCCGCTTCTTTGCCTTCGAAAGGAGTACCGAGAAAAAACGGAAAATAGAGATGGAAAAAGAGGGAGAGAAAAAGAGAGAGTGAGAGAGAGAGAGAGAGAGAGAGTGAGAATGAGAGTGAGAGAGAGAAAGAGAAAGAGAGGAACATCTGTTAAAACGTCATAAATCGTTTCGTGGCCTCTTTCGCGATTTTTACGTAGTAATAGCTGGAATTGCGATGAGCGATGAGTTGAAAAGCGGACAGAAAGAAGACGAGGATGAGTTGAATAAAGATGGACGATCCTGGACGAGAAATTGAATCTCCCCAACAGTACTACCACGTCCTTCACCGAAAACGCGACTTCTTATTTACCCTTAGGGCATGAGATTAAGCGAATGGGCTTTTTCGGTACTCGCGAGTGCTTCTTGAAGCGTAAAACAGCCTGCAGGAGGGTCGTCCGATCGTATCGTCGTACGTGCCACCCCAATTGACGAGTCCATTAAAAATGAACGGGAAAAGGAGAGGAGATGTGGAAAGAAAGAAAGAAAGAAAGAAAGAAAAAAAGAAAAAAAGATGAGGAATTACCACGGAGAAAAAGCACACGTTCGATTTCTATCTTTCTGTCTCTCTCTCTCTCTCTCTCTCTCTTTCTCTCTCTCTCTTTCTCTTTCTCTTAAGAAAATGAGGCTACCATTTGCTTTTAAGGTAGTACGCTTGAATTCATTGTGGCTAAGCTGGAATAATGCTGTTTAACGTTCACTTTGATTAGATTAAGATAAAAGCAATTCAATGTGGGAGTAATAAAATGCCATTTGTGTGCTAATACCAGTAGTACTGTAAGTATTAATTTTCTTTTTTTTTTTCTTCTAATAGGACGCTTTGAGCGAGCCGAGAGGGAGGGGTAGGGGAGGAGAAATGGAAGGGAGGGGGTTACTTCGAGATCGGAATTAAAATACGATTTGATTTTTTAATTCATATTTAGATTAGTGGTCGTTTAAAAAATATCGATATTTTTTATTAGGTGATCGAACATTAAATTTCTATACATATTATTGATTAGGATTAAATTAAAACCTATATATGTGTCTTAACATCTCTATATTACTATACAGATAAGTTATTAAACGTTTTACGGGCAGAAAGTCCTTATTAAATGTTTTATAGGTCGTTCGCTTTTAGCTCGCATAATAGTTTTTATTAAAAGCATACTCATATAATTTTTGCCAATCTCGAGAAAGGATATGACAAAGATGAGCGTTGCCATTATCCGAGCAAGTTTATCGACGTTGATGCCTTCGACGTTCTAGAAGTACGTTAAGGAATAAAGGAGCTACTATGCGATAACAAAACGTGTTCTTTAACGAGCATATAGAAAGAATATTGATCATTCTTAGAGTTTATAATAAATATTAAGAATAGACGAATTGAATCAAATGCAAAATAAAGCGATGTTAAAATCTTATTAAATTTATTTTAATTATTTTCAATGTTATACCATTTATGTGTAATAATTATTAATCATTGTAGTTTATTTAAAAATTACGCTATATTTAAATCATGCAATTAATTGAAACGTATTTAATAATATTTTTTTTTTCTTTTTAATAACGAAACAAATCGCAACGAGTTCTTACGAAGAAATAAACTTTATACCAACGTAATTTCCCCTAATTCGAAAGACCAGTTGCCTTAATTTCAATTAAACTTTTCATTTTCTTTCTCCGCATTCAGCAAAACTCTAATGGTTTGAAATTTTTTGAAAGCATCGAGAAAATGCTCCTCCTCTCTCGGTAGGTCATACTAAAATTTCAGTTTCAATATTAAGTCAAAGTTCCCTTAAATAATTTAGATTCTCGAGCGTAGCGAAAGTTTCTCAAATACATCGTCTCCCCCAGGCTAGAAGTACGGATTTCAAGTTCGTCCGGGAAATCCTTCACGTTGGAGCTAGCGACTAATTTGTTGGTAAACAATGTTCATTACGAGCAACGCTTAAAGCCAGGCTTAAGCGTAGTTTTGCAGGAATTAGCAAAGATGGCCGGCAGGGAGAGTGGATTGCACGCCGGCTTTCTATTTCTCGACGACAGTGAATTAAAAGAAGTAAACTAATTTATTCTTTTATCCTTCGTATAGTATGAAAAAGAATATAAATAAAACGAACATTGAATTTTTTTACGTTAAGCACACCCGCTCGACCTATAAGATCGTAAATAATGTTAGAATTATGTAGATAAATGTACGATCTTTCGGTACATATAAAAGCGATGTGTAAATATGTAATTTAGGTCACGTCGTTAAGGATTATAAACATTTTTTTGTATTGTACAATACTTATAAAAGAGTTCAGAGATCGAAAATTCACATCGATTTAAATATTTGTCTTGTTAATAAGTACGTGTAATAGTTTACTATCTTGGAATGTACACCAAGCTGTAAAATTTTCCAATGATTAAATACATCATTTATAAATGCTATCAACACATCGACAAATAATCTTCATTTAATTCGATATTAATGATAATATTTGAAATGACGAATTTAATAGAATAAAAGAATAAATATATTAAGATACTTTCTTTTGCATAAAATGAATATATATTCTCGTACCTTTAGAAAAAAGTTAGTCATTTTGTTCGTAGCGAAAGAGTGTTACACTCTCGCGTTAATAATTTAATACATTATCCAAGCGAATAAAAAAGTTTTTAATATCGTGTACAGAAGGGACTAGGATTCATAAAATTTCGAGTGAACTATACCGAAGCATTTTCTCTCCCTCTCTCTCTCTCTCTCTCTCTCTCTCTCTATCTATCTATCTATCTATCTGTCTCTCTCTTCATCCAAAGTAGAACGGCATTAGCTTTTGAACAGCAGCCGTGAAGAATGCATGTCATGGTGTTAGATGTTCGCTCCACCCTATTAAGGGCACTTCGTTAGTGTTATTAGTACTCGACAGCGTCCGTAGTCTTCCTTTTTCATGCTTGACTTCAACCATCCTCCTCGACCATATCAATTCTAAGTTAGTTTCATCGGAAAAGTATGTTCGCAAAGCACTCTCGAAATATAAGTTTATTAAAATTATTACTACTAAAGAAGTGGACCACTTTTTTAATTTTATCCCTCTTGGCCTTCCGTTATTTTATAATAAATATTAGATATTAAAAAACAAAAAATATATGCATTACTGGGAGAACTAAAAGATCGAATGAAAATTGTTTTATCGGTATAGATTTTTCATTTCGTAAGTTTAAATAATCCATTAACTCCTTTTTTCATCATGTTATATAGAGAGAAACATTATTCGGTATTTTTTATAATATTTTAATTACGATGGAATTATTCTTTGTTTAATTTTAAGATACATCGTTTTGATATTGTCAATTTTTCTAAGACACTTTAGTAAATAAAAAAAAAATAAAAAATAAAAAGGGAGCGCTTTTAACGAGTGAATTTTAAACGCGATACTTCAACAAAAGGATATTACCATTAGAACAGGCTACAACAGTTCCCAGCAAAGTACTGCCGTTTGTATTTAAATCGTGGTCATGCGGGTCGATTACGATTACGTGCTCTCCGTTTGGATAAGCATACGAAAGGCTGAACGATTAGACTAAACTCTCCTCGTATAGTCTCGTCCGGTCGACCCCGAAACCCTTTTCACATGCATTTAGAATATCGCGGTTAAGTCGAAAGCAGCCAGTTTTCGGAACGTTATTTCCTAATTAAACTCACCTCTTAATTAAACCGATTATTTTCATTAAACTAACCTTCGTTATAACACCTGTAACAAACTTGATCGTTCTATTTTCTATTCTTTTATTTTTTTTTTTTTTTTTTTATTAAATCACGCTATTAGAAATTCGACATGTATTTTCAATGTTCACAATAATAGCAAAAAAAAATATGGAAGCGTTTCAGAAAATAATGTTCCTGTAATTTGACCGTGGACATTGTTATAGTATTAATTAATAATCTTATATTGCAATTATACGTCGGGGAATTTTTGTTCTTTTTATTTTTTTTTTTTACTTTTTATTATGAGAAAGTAAAGAAGAAAAGAGCTCGAATCGGTTGTAACCATAATAGAAGGATTATAACAATAACATTCACGTAATAATATAATGATTGTAATAATGATGATAATAATAATAATAGTAGTGTATAAAGGAAATCAAATAGAACGTAACACCAGGAGAATGCTCGTACGATAATCAAAATGGAAGGAAAGACCTCACGAAAGTCCAATTTCCCTGCCAAGGAAATGTACGTTGAAAGTCTAATAAGAAATTCCTAGTGTCGTCGCATCTAATTTCGAAGTATCTTAAAACAAATATCTCTTCTCGAGTAGATAACTGTTTTTATTATTATTATTACTATTATACCCGTCGTTACATTCACGAGAATTACGACTATAGATCTTCATAGGAAAATTTCAAGCTCGATATTAGGATAAAACGTGTAAAATAATTATCGATAATCGATGGTTCTAGTTATAACGTTAAAATCCCGTTTAAATCCCGCGGAAAAGTGGTAACACGCGCTTTCAATTAAATTTTCCGAGGGCGGCCCGCCGGATTGCTCTCGTTACGCACTAGATTGTATAATCGATGATTCCCCGTGTTACCGATCACGGTGATCTTCGAAATTATCAGCTTGACGCGTCGAGCGTGTGTTTCGCATCGGCCGATACTTTTTGACCAAAAAAGAAAAAAAAAATACTTGCTCAATAAAAACCATAGACGTTTATAAAATCTATCTCCGTTTATAAAGATCTAAACGATCGTTCGAGAGTAAAATTGTCAAATTTTATTTTGCACAGACAATAATTAGCGCGACACGTTTGACGCAATAAAAGATAATAATATTCGAATATGCATTCATAATTTTTAATTAGTACGAATATGAAGTAATAACTATTACAACGATCTTTGTTATTTCGATGATTAAAATTTCGATTGCTATTGCATGTAAACATTTAAAGTTTATCCGTAACTTTATTTTAATGTTATCACGGATTCTTATTCTTAAATGGGAGTTCCTAGACACGTAATATTAATCGTATCGAGCGCAAAGTGGACGACGAGACGACATCATCGACTTAAAGTTTCTGCATTTGAAAGCTTCTTACGGTAGAACAAGAGAAACTTGCTTCACCCGCCGATAAAGTTCTCTCGTGTACGTCGAAGAAAAAGGAGAAAAATCTTGGACATGCTCTCTCTCATGTATATACATATGTATGTATATACGTATATGTACTTGTGTAACATACGATCTCAAGTATGGATAGAGTAAAAATCGACATATACCATAGTACGTGTATGTACATACGTGACATCGAAATGACCGAGCCATTCTCGCTCGTGTACACTTAAGTACAGCCATATCAATAATTTTTATCATTCATAAAAACCATAAAATAAATTTTATCACTGTGTTGATAATACAAATTTTAATACGAAAAATTTAAATAATTTATAACGAATATAAAACCGCATGAAATATCAAAATTTTACAAGAAATTTTACGAAAGCAAAGCACTTCGTAATCTTTTTCGTGATATCAAGGAACTGTTTCTACGCTATCGCATGTAGTAATTATATATATCCAAAGGCAAATGGAAAGAGAGAAAGAGAAAGAGGGAGGGAGAGAGAGAAATAGAGAGAGAGAGAGAGAAGTACAAAGCGCTCTAGGCGTATTAGTTCGTAGGAAGGTTGTTGTCCTGTTCCAGTTAATCAACATGTTTCCCTGTAAGTTCATTACTGAAGTGGCATTCGATTGCACGACGTTCTGTTCGAGCCATTTGTCCGCTCGCCAGACTACTATTGTTTAGTAAATACGTTCATGTATATATTGTATTTCTCTTTCTCCTTCTCTCTCTCTCTCTCTCTCTCTCTATATATATATATATATATATATATATATATATATATATATATATATATAAATATATATGTGTGTGTGTGTGTGTGTGTATTGTTAAATTTATGTAGTTATATTGATTGTAGAATTAAACCTCATCATTTTCCTGAACCCACTATGTTTGTATTCGTACATATGTACTTGATATAATATAAATACGTGTATATTCGAGATAAAAGCAAGGATCATCGAAACTAATACATGAATAATACAAACGTGTTCTATCTTTCGTCACTCTTTACACGACTTTCGTTATCGCGTCTGTCTATCCGCATGACCGAAAATTCATTGAGGGAGTGGCAGATGCTAGGAGAGAAAGAGAATGAAAGGGAGTAAGGAAGGAAGAGAATGAGGTAACAGAAGAAGAGAGAAAAGGGAAATGAAAGCGAACACTCGTTTGTACGAAAGCGTAACAATATCCTGGCTACGATAGAATGGTGTCCGAATTTGAAGATATGTAATTTGAAAACAATTTATTTGAAAACGTCGAAACGAATATTTCTTTTTTTCAATGTTCATCGAGAGAATTTTCATAATTTCGCGTTTTAATAAGAAAAATGTCATCGATATTTTTCGTTAAGTTATCGAATAATATTTTTCGTTTCAAATGCCGTTTATAGATAGATTTTTTATTCTTCCCCTCAGGGTTTGAAGGCGCTTTTCTCGAGGAGCGTACCCAAACTTCTTACAATCCTTTTACAATCTCCTCATCAATCTCCCTAACCTCCACACCTATGCCTATATTTACATCTAACTTACATTTAACTAAACCTACCTTATAACTAACTTACAATTATCTTACTTACTAGTCAACTTAATATAAATTACTAATCACAAAACAATCAAATAACAACTTAACCTAATTTAACAACTAAAATTATTAAATATCCAAATTGACTACACGAGAGAGAGAGAGAGAGAGAGAGAGAGCGCTAGTTCCCTGACCACGGGCTTCCGGTACCACATACATACAAACATTCACCTCCTTTCAGATTCACACTTCCATTCTTCCATTCCCCCCCTTCCTCCCCACCCTTTCTTCCCCTCTTTTCTTTTCCAGTTCCCTCATCCACCACTCACCTTCCCCTCCTTGCCCCAATACCTCCCTCATTCTCCCCCGCCAACTCTCCCCATCCTCCTTGATCCTACATTCTCCTAACACATGCTCCCACGTCTCCTCACCCTCCACACACATCCTACACCTCCTCTTCTCCTCTGCCTCCCAGTACCTTGCCCCTCTCATCTTATTGTTCATCCTGAATCTCACCACCCTCCTCCACCTAAATGCCGTTTATATTGCTCATGAAAAATATTTTAATATTTTTCTCCATTAACGTTATTAAGGAAGGAAAAGGAACACATGGAAATATAAAATAATATGAAATATCGTATATAATATCTTTTTTTACATTTTATACAATAGACGAAAAATATTTAACACATAAGAAATTCATTGATTGTTGTTTCATGATAAAAACATCCTTTGAATAATAACGTGATAACACGGTACAAAGAGATAGAGATAGGAAAAGAAAAAAAAAAAAAAAACGTAAATTCGAGAAGATATACATATAATTATTCGTTTAATTATTCGTTCGCTTGTTTGACGAAACCGCTCGTCAAAAGAGGTATTACGTGACCCGGCATGATGCCTCGCTAATGAGGAACCGCGACATTATTTTACTACCCGCCTAACTACGCAATGACTGGCGGCGAAGTCGAAAACCTGACAAAAAGGTTGAAAGGGAGTATAAGGGCCGATAAGGATTGAGTTTACGTTGTCGAATAGTATTCTTATTCTGCATAATTTAAAATTAAATAACAAAAATATATCTTAACAATTAGAAAGTGTAATTATAAAAATGGCAAATATATATTTCAAATTTTATTCCGTATAAATTATATTGAATATATAGATAATATAGAACATGAATGATCGTCTATTGATTAACGTTGTACAATATTTATTAGAACTTTAAGATGGCATTTCGAGAAAGGGAAGCACTAAACACACCTCGTTTACTTTTGACGAATAGATGAATAGGAAAAGGGAATAACTCTTACGTATAATGCGAATGTATAATATGCGAATAGGAAAATTTAACGAGACCCTCTCTACCATAAGATTACAGCGTGGAAATCTCACCGTACTCTCTCTCTCTCTCTCTCTCTCTCTCTCTCTCTCTCTCTCTCTCTTTCTTTTTACCTACTACCCGTTCTACTCTTCTTTTTCTTCTGCTTCCCTTCCTTCTCCTTCTATCTGTAAATCAGGGATGCCCTTGGGATAAGGAAAGCTGCAAGAGCTGCTCTCTGTCCTTTATAAAGCCCGCGTGCCTTCTCTAAACGTCGTAATTGGAGTCGACCACCTCGACCTTTTTCTTCTTCTTCTTCCTCCTCCTTCTCTTTTTCGTGCTTATTTTCATTCCTATTTTCTCTCTATACTATGTTGCTATCTCTCTTTATCTCTCTCTCTCTCTCTCTCTCTCTCTCTCTCTCTCTCTCTCTCTCTATACATACATACATATATATACACACACATATATATATATATATATATATATATATATATATATATATATTTCTCTATTCTCTCTCTTGTTAGCTGATAAAAGATATCAAACTAAATTAAGAGAGAATAAAAGAGACTATAATTTAAAAATTCTATATCTCAACTTTGTAAATATTTGTTAATCTTTGATAATTCATATTAAATATATACAGGGTGTCCCATTTCAAACTATATAGCTTAGGATCTTCGATTCTACTGTTTTTATAAGAAAATGCTGTAAATAAAACTTGTCAGGCTTTATAAGGAAAATATAATATGTGTTACAGCTATTTCATAGAAGCCTCTGTTATCAAGATATGGAAGTCATAAGAATTTTTTTTAATGGAAATCGATACTTTAAACCTTACAAAAACTGTAGAGAAATACTAATACGAATTCAAGAGTTATCGACAGTGTACCTTTTCATCCATATTTCGACGATTTATGGCTCCCTGGAAATTTAACAAATTGTTTGATCATAATGTGATCAATTTTTCTGCAAATCTTTGTCGACCAATGAATTTATCAATCAATTTTGTTCTTGTATTTTATTGATTTATTTATTTTTGTTCACACATTTTTAACGTTGCTTACGCAGCTGTGCTCTTTAGCAGTCATACAGAACGTTATAACGATAGTATTGCATATTATGTACGTATACACATATACACACATAGACACACACACAAATTACAATAGTAATTTGTCATTGTGTTTTTCCTGGAGAATCACAATTTTTCTCGTATCAATCATATTACCGAAATACGATTTTGATTTAATATCAGGTCACAGTTTCTGTCATCGAATCATTCTTTATTCTTTATCAATCAGTTCCTTCTTAACTTAATGAACGATACGTCCCTCATTTGTCTCAATATTTCCCTCTTGTCGTCGTCGCATCATCCGTTATTGTTTCGCGTGTACCTTTCTTTCCTTTCAATAACAAAGTTAACGAAGAAAAAGTATTCCGGTCGAGACGGCGAGTATCGATCAAGGGGAGAGTTCAGCCGACTTCAACCACCTTTTTCATCTCCCTATCTGACACACCTCCTCTCGTTTTGCTTCGCGAGAACGCTGGACAAATTCTTCCTATCTCTCTTCTATACTTCTGTAAGTATAGGATAGAAAGATACGATACTGTGAGACGGACTGGGAGGGGGAGGGGGATGAGTCTCGATATCCACGTGTATCGAAATCCACTCATATACGACTCGATATTACGCACATATCGAAGAGGAATAGAAAAGGAAAGGGGAGGGAGAAAGAGAGGGAGACGGAGAAGGAAAGAGAAAGAGACAAATAAATAGAGAGAGAGAGAGAGAGAGAAAGAGAGAAAGAGAAACACAGGTATATGTATCCGCAAGGTATATGGATAAACATTTTTTTTATAGTAATATATAAAATCATGTATTTTCCTCTCTCTCTCTCTCTCTCTCTCTCTCTCTCTCTCTCTCTCTCACTGATATTAATATTTATACGAAACGTTTACATTATCATTACCGATATTACTTTTTTCTGCAGTAATAATAATAATAATAATAATAATAATAATAATAATAATAATAATAATAATAATAATAATAATAATAACTGTCATGATACAAAGAGGGCAGAAAGTAGAAATCAGATTGTAATAAACAGAAAAGTTAATTCGATACATCAGTGCATTATTGCGATAGCATTGTTAAATTTATTCCCGAAGGTAATTAGCGATAACGTAATAGACCCTTGTGGCACACCATATGAAGATTGGATAGAAAAAAAAAAATGAGAAAGTTGATCATTCGCCAAAATAAAAAGAATTTTGACGGAGAATTTCAGTATGTATTCCAAAATAAGCAATTCTTTTTCCGCGCGTTTGATAACGTCACTGCGTTCGACAGTTGTTATCTGTATTGGACTTTATATTCATGAAAATTTAGTCGAACGTCACAAGATTAAGAAAAGATTTTCTTATGAAATCCTGTTATCTACAATTGCCTTGCATATATGTATAACGTATTGAAACTCTTTTCGACACACACACACACACAACTTATTGAAAATATTTTCAATATATCATTTCCTGTATTTTACGAAAATAATACAATACTTCAATTGCAAGGTGGTACATTAGAACATTACGATAATTTCAAGTCCGTTTGCAATATTAATGGATTATTAATGGAGGTGCATTAGTGCATTACTGATGAACCTGAGACAGAGTTGTTGGGTTAACGTTGGCATCGCTATCTTCATTAGGAACATTAGAGTTGATGAAATTCCTATGTTGAGAGGCAATCAAAACGTCAGCTTTGCCGATCGAAAATGTATGTCTATAATAAGACATACATTAAGGTATCAAATAGATTCAATAATATTTAGAAGAATAAGTGGGAAATGATAATTATGATTATTGTTGGGAATCAACGTAAAATATCAAACGAATTATCCTGTCTAGACTGGTTTATAAATGATCGATGAGCACGCCACTTTCGATTCGTTAAGGATGAAATAATAGAACGGTTTATTAGAATCGACGAATGCGTTAACCTACATCCAACGTTTCGTTTCGGAAGATGCGAGTTCATCGAACCGCGAACTATCGCGTACGATCGATATTTAATTTACTCCCTAATCCAAATTTAATTCGTTGTCACTGTTCCACTGGTGAGGGAAGATATTAAGTTCGTATTAAATTATCTGCCACATGCAGAATTCCCACCGTGAGCACGAGGACTCGAGGAGTCCCATCTTCGATATAATATTTCATACCGATGCCGAGATAAAATCAAGAGAACTCCCTCGACGCTTAGTTTAACGTGAATACGATAGCCATGTAAGAAAAGACGGATGGGTACTTGAATTTTTTACTTTTACCATGTTTCCCTTACAATACTCTTCGAGCTTGAATAATTTTAATTCATTATCGTTCTAATCACTCTGTTTCAAACCGGCCTGAATAAACCGACGGTTTTATCTGTCTATTAATAAAGAGTTATTTTCCTTTTTTTTTTTTAATCAAATGTCTGACCACACTTCAGTGAGTACTACTACTTCTAGAAGAATTACGAGTCATAAATACCACGATTTATGAAGAAAATTAATATTATGTATGAACTAAGTAATAACTCGATGATTCGTACGAGTCATTAATCCGACGTTTACCTCGTAATTATACATATATCATGTATTAACAAGATATGGATAAACTTTGAAAACTAATCGAAAGGAAATTTGTTCGATAAGAAAGAGTAAGATTAACGTCGGAAAGGAACGCGCTATTTCATCATTTCGTTTGGTCTTTTTTTATGATGTAACATTTTTTTCGTTGGTCACGATCGTATCTATTTACATAAGTACATACCCCTACATACATTTCACAGTGCATTCTGCAGGAGCATTCAACTCGATCCGCGTGCAGAACGTTTCGTATAATCTGATTTATCGTCTCTGCAGCCGGTGTTTTATGAAAACCGTGCTCGCTTTCGATGCACGTTTTTATAATCCCTATATTTTTCTTTCTTCCTTGTCTCTTTTTCTCCTTCTCTCTCTCTCTCTCTCTCTCTCTCTCTCTCTCTCTCTCTCTACCTCTTTCCTTCCTGTGGTCTCGCTATGAGCAATTTGCTAAAATGTTTATATAAAGGCGATAATGGAAGTAACGACCCCGGTAATGAGAGCGTACGATCATTATTAACACGAAGATGGTGATAATTCATCGTTAAAGCGTTATAACCAAGCAGTGAATTGATCCCTGGCCTTTCCGTTTATACCGCCCGCAGCTTATCTCTCTTTCTCTCACATTTACCAATATCATCCCTTTCGTTTGGAATATCTCACCCTTTTTACCCTTTTCTTCTTCTTTTTGTTCACTTTATTTTCTTTTCGCACGATTGCCTTGCTTTTTATATTGTTTTTAAAAAGTTATCATTCGTTCGCACATTTTTAGATATTTTTTTTCTACTACAGTAGAGAATCATTGAGAAAATAAAATCTGTTATATTTAACTGTGTACCATGATATAATGTACAAGTATTGTTTCATTCGGAAACATATATACGAATATAAACGTATATATCGTGTATATCCATCATAATACACATATGTATATTCTTATATAAGTATAATCATTTGTATAACAGATACTCACGACTGCTATAACATGTATATGGATATTAAAGGATGGTTAATTGTTTATACTAAACATAATGCATCTTCAAGCAACAAAATCGTATTGCTCGGTAGGAATGAATTAATAAAGGGAAAAGAATATTCTTTTTTTTTTTTTTTTTATTACACGTATCCACTTTTACAATGAATACCTACGGCTTTACTATATATATTTATGGTAGGTAATAAAAAATAACTAATTCTTTATATCGAACATAATATATCTCTAAATAAGCGATAGAATCGAATATCTCGGAATCGTAGACGACGCATTCCAGCGTCGAGATCTCGTTCGATCTCGGTCGAAGGAACGCGGAGTTCTGCTCGCGTGATCTGATTTATCGTTCGTGGCTGTCCGAGCAGTTCATGAAAGTGGATTCGTGGCTTACCACCAGCCAACCGATCGTAGGTGCGACAAAGGGAGAGAGAGAGAGAGAGAGAGAGAGAGAGAGAGAGAGAGAGAGAGAGAGAGAGAGAGAGGAAAAGGTAGTTGAAAGAGAATGACGACAGGGAGAAAGAGGAAAGAGAGGATATAGAGGAGGCAACGCGAGCTTTATAAACCGAACCAACGAACGAACGAGCAAGCGTGTTATACATTAAACGTCGACCAGTTCGATTCCGCTTTCACGAATGCAGTAGTCATCGCGTCGTTTACCAAACGTGAATTTCGAAAGAGAAGTCGATCGGCGCCATTCCAAACGTGCCGTCGTTCTCTTGGCGCCAGCCAATTAACGCGAGATAGTACGAACACAACCAGGATAAATAAGCGGCGTTATGCGTGTCTCGTGAACGCGTTTTCGTCCTTCTTCTTTACTCGGCTCGATTTAAAAGTCATGATCTATTATCTCTCTCTCTCTCTCTCTCTCTCTCTCTCTCTCTCTCTCACACACTCTCTCTATCCATCTCTTTCTCTTCTTCTTTTTTCTTTCTTTCTTTCTTTCTTTCTTTCTTGTTTGATGTTGGTCGATCGATTCGCCGGATTGATTACGTACGTTGTTTAATTTATTATCTATTTATTCGAGCAACAACATTACGATTTATACCTACACGTTGTGTCCTATACGGGTAAATCATGTAGGTATGTGCGTTAAAGAACGTTAAAGGTTTTACTCGTTCGAATGGTTTAACGAGCTGTTATTTATACGTCTCTCGTACAGGTTATCGCCAATTA
>OU426993.1:7839089-7926589 GCA_911387935.1 Dolichovespula saxonica
AAGTATATATATGTATACACATACATACATACATACATACATATATATATATATATATATATATATATATATATATATATTGCTCTTCAAGGTTATCTTCTCCTTCGTTCGTTCTGCTAACTCCCTTCTATCGACATCTCCTTCTCTTTTGCTCTCTTTAAGCTCTCGAATATGTCCATCCTTCTCTCCCTAATGCAACACCCATCCAAAGAACCCCCCACCCAAAGGATCGGCTCCTCCTCGTCAGACTTCCACTTAATACTAATGTAAGCATCGGCCAATTAACGTAATTGTGTTATGACCCGAGTAAAGCACAGACCTGAGCTATCTCACGGTGACCCTTTGCATTTCGGATCAATAGCCTGTGTACACTGTGAAAATAGCTTTACGCGAGTTACACCTTTCGTAAGTTTCTTTCGTCTCGAATCTAAAACGGGCAAACGAAAAGACCGCTAGACGTTAAACAAATATAATAACTAACTAAGATATTATTTATTATACCCGTTGATAAGAGACAAGATAAATGCCCAAGCTTTTATTCTATAAGAGATAGTTTCATTAGGATATAAAACGAAAAGAAGGAAAGGAAACGAAAAAAAGAAAAAAATAACCTGGGACGATGAATATTTTTTTCCTTCGATGATTTTTATCGGATTATAATTTTCTTTCTCTCTTTTTTTCTTTTGTTCTTTCTTATTTCACGAAAAAAGAAAAATAAATAACTTGGATTACTCGGAAGCGTAAAGAATAATTTAGTTTTGTATTTTTGTATCGGTCATCTTTGTGCGCCTTTCGAAAGTGAGAAATTTTATGTCGTCACGGAATCCGGTCGAGCGTAAAACTTAATCTGAGATCAGACCGCGGATTAAAGGAGACTTAGCGTGTCCAGTGAGTGCGGCCGGCGATTTGTCGGCAAGAACCGGATTAACGCCGTCCGCGGAACGTATACCGCGTAAACGCTGATGGAGTGCCTTCTTCTCCTTTGAGCCCTCTTGGTGTCACGAAGTTCGATAACTTAAAAGGAAAAAATAATAGTTGCAATATTTCAAAGGATACGATGCTCAATTTCGAATCTTTTGTCATTTTTTCGTTTTTTTTTTTCGTTTTAAAAACGTTCGAAACTCTTCTTCATTCATTATTTCAATCATTTCTAAACGCATTTATGACGAAATGAGGAAATCAAATAAAAATTCTACGTCAAATTTTATTTTCTAACTTTTTATTTTTCGATATGTATACAATTGTCTTAGGACTCATAGCAGAAGAAATGAGGATAATAGCCACGTCGGAGATGTCCAAGATATGTATTTTTCAGACATGTATTTCTGTATCGATTGATCGTCAAATTCGAAAATACGAATTCACAGAAATTGAAAGTATTTGTAGGATCCAGATAGAAAATCTCGGATGAAAAATTATCAAGAGTCGCTTGGAGGAAATAGTCGTTTCAGAATATCCCATACACTATCTATACTGGAAAATACAAGGTATAATAGCCACATGTAGGACGATCAAATTTATTTTTCATGTAAGTATCTCTAATATCGATTGATCGTAAAATTTGAGAATACAAATTGATAGAGATCGGAAAGATTTATAAGATCCAGATAAAACAAAATTCAAAAGAATAATTATCAAGATTCGTTTGAAGGAAGTAAAGTCGTTTCGAACGATTTAACGATCGACCAAGAGAGAAGCGTTACAAGTTCGACAATGAGAAGCGTAGCATGAATGACGACAGGGTGGTTCAACGACTCCCTTTATACCCTCTCCACCCTCTCTCTGTTTCTCTCTTTCTCTCTCTCTCTCTCTCTCTCTCTCTCGACGCGCGTGGAATGCAAATTTACGAGTGTTTTATGCTCTCTGTGGCCAAGAGGACGAAGTGGGTTGAGGGGAAATGAAATCCCGGTGCTCGACGTAAACGCGACGCGGTACAAAAGCGAACCGAATGCGCGAAACGAGTAAGGGAGAAGGGAAAGAAGGAAAGAGGGGAAAAGGGATTAGGGCTGGCCCTACGAATTTTCACGCTGCCGGAAGGAGAGGGCAGGCAGCCCTACTGGCTACAAAATTTTAAATTCATATGGACCGTGTAAAACTTCGACATCCAAGAGAGAGAGAAAAAGAGAAATAACGAAAAGTAAACTGTTCACCGCCTGGTACAAGCGGTAAATAAAAACTAAAACAAATTGAGACACTGACAAAATCGTTCTATTATTTTTCCAATATTTTTTCGCTATTTCCTATCGATTATTTCATCTTAAAGCACAAAATTCTATGGAAGCATGCGCGTGAAGAATTAAAATTTTTTCTTATATCTTTGATTACTTCATTGTATCTCGTTTTTAACTTCCTCTTTTTGATTTCAGCGGTTGATTAACGAAGCGCTTCCGAAGCACATCTGATTCCATCGAACAGTGGAATCAGAAGAGAATATATATGATTAGGCCGAATTTTAACAAAACATGAATGATCTAATATATTCGTAACGCCGATTTCATCTTGAATGCGACCAAGGTACGTCGAAATTACGTCGATTCTCGTTAACAATAACATTCGATTCGAT
Organism: Dolichovespula saxonica; assembly: GCA_911387935.1. Classification (NCBI taxonomy): domain Eukaryota; kingdom Metazoa; phylum Arthropoda; class Insecta; order Hymenoptera; family Vespidae; genus Dolichovespula; species Dolichovespula saxonica. The sequence continues at coordinate 7,841,653 of OU426993.1, forward strand.
TGTAGACAGAGAGAGAGAGAGAGAGAGAGAGAGAGAGAGAGAGAGATGCCATCTTCGAAACTCGACACGTCACGTTGGTAATTAGTCGGCCACGAACACCCTACGCAATCCTTTTTTCCTTTCCTCTTCTCTTCTCTTCTCTTCTCTTCTCTTCTCTTCTCTTCTCCTCTAACTCCTCTTCTAACTCCTCTTCTTCAGGAACAACTACCGAACCGCAAAATAATGGCTACGTTTCATGTTCAGCAAAGAAAAGTGTATTGGCTCGAATGCACTCGGCTTATGCACGGCATGCGGCGTACATATCGCGCCTATATTCCTTTTCGTTCCTTTAGCAATTCTTATCGAGAATAGAAGACAGAATGGTATATTGCTCGAAGTCCGGTGACTTTTAAGAAGGACCGGAATGCACAAACGACTCGACTCGGTTTCACGCTCAAACGAAAATTCCATTACTTTTAGAATCTTGTAGTAGAAAGAAATTTCAATTTTCAAGATCGAAAGGGTGTCGTACGTTCGATGAGAACCGAAAGGAAAAAAGAGTGATGTAATACGGGATGTATTTAATTAATACCTAAATAGTTCTGTCAGTTTATTTGTTGATTACTCTAAAAAAAAGAAAAATAATGTATCTTTATCGTTCGTTCTTTTCTTTTCTCTCCTTTCTTTGTATTTTCGGAAGAAGAACAGTACAAAATAAATTTATAATAAATACGATTAAAGATATTATGTAATGTTTTAAACGTTTCACGCATACAAGTAATCTAACGGAGTTTTTGCATTGGAAAGGCAAGATTATTCGTGCTGCTTCGAACGGGGATAAACGTTCGATAATTTTTATCACGACGTGGAGAGTGGAAACAGAGGATTTAAAAGTTTAAGCTTAGGGGATCGTCCAACGTTAATCGTAGGACTTACTCTCGAGAAAGTTTAAAGTAGGGTCGAGAAATAGTCGGACTCTCTCTCTCTCTCTCTCTCTCTCTCTCTCTCTCTCTCTCTCTCTCTTTCTGTATTTAAACTGGTCGGAGTTCCCTTGTCTCCACTTAAATCGCGATGTTACTCTAATTTTATGTGTAACTACGAATCGAGCCACCATTAAGAGCAGTCCCGTCGCTGCATAAGAGCTCGTAAATTTCCGGAACGGCATTCGAGAGTAAGGTAGGTACATACATATAGATAGATTGTATAGGCCTTTCTCGAAGACGAGACACGATGGGACGAGATACTGGCTAAATGTAATTCAATGACCGATCCAATTACGAGCTTAGATCGCAATTGTTATTAACGTCAAATTTCGTGCTAGTAAATAGATACATACATATATACATGTAGATGTATATTATAAGAAATTTTTTCCCCAATTAATTATGCGTGCGTGCGTGCGCGTGTGTGTATATGAGTGTGTGTGTGTGTGTGTGTGTGTATTCTGTAATTATAATACAGCTTACATAATGTCAGAAATGATATTCTTTTGTCATTCAAATATTACATTCATCTCTTTCTTTTTAACGGATAAACTTTAATCAACTCTTCCCGGAAAATAAAAAATTACGATTTCCACCAGAACGAACTTATTTATCAAAATACTGTGATCAAAAATAATGAATCGTCTTATGGTTAGTTTCTTCATTAGCTGGAATATTATAACAGATAGTATTTTCCATTATCAAGAAAAAGAGGGATGATATTTCCATGACCATTGATTCGACGAGTATAATAATTTCATTGTATAAATTTGAATGAAAAATACTCGAAAGCAGTTTTGCTATGATACTCAAGGTATTCTCTCTCTCGAATCTCTGAGATTTCTCGCGTCCTGCACGGGACAAAAACGAATTCGTTCTCTTTCCTTCCTTCCACTATCTCTCTCTCTCTCTCTCTCTCTCTCTCTCTCTCTCTCTCTCTCTCTTTGTATTCTCTCGAATTCTAACGAAAGAAAAGAAGAGAAGCAAGCAAATGTATTGTTCGTGAAAGAAAGACAAAGTCGATGCGACAGTTCTGTCAGAAAAGAGGACGCATAGTTCTCTGTCAAGGTATATTCTACTCTCGTAATATCAAGTTGCATAAAACTCGTTAAAATTCCGCAACTCCGCTTTCCTTCTTACGTCTACTACAATGCGGAAATAATTTGAAGAGCTTTTGCGTTGCTCACATGCTCTTCTATCCCCTTCTTCCCTCATCCCCCTTCCCTCTTATCCTCATATTAGTTTTAGCGTTTCTGTAACAATGAAATTTCTTGTTGTCATAACATCGAATAGTCTTAATAATCAATAAGTAATGATCTACATATATCGCATAAATTTTGTAATTAATTATTAAAGTATAAATAGTTTTTTTATGATAATTTTCAATTGTGGACTTAACGAAAGATCTTCATCTATCTTTAAATTTTACTATCACAATGTATACATTATGTATACATAATGTATACATAATGTATTTCGGTATATACACATTGATACGTATTCGTGTGAACGCGTTGCGTGTACATGCGTACACAAGCACACATATTAACTTTAGTTTAAATGGTTGAGCATAGTTGAGCTTGAAATTTACACGAAGTTACGCGCCATGGAGATCCGCAAATTGTTTCAGTCCAATTTTATTAAATTCAGTCTCAAAATGGTGGAAATTATTTGACGGAATTAAATTTGAAAGGAATAAAAATTATCGAGAGATATTTAAAAATGGTGTTTACCATTAAAGTGAACTTCGTCGGTTGTGTCTATTCTGCTTTTTTTTTTTTTTTTTTTTTTTTTTTGAGGAAAAGCTTACACGACAAATAGGATGAACGTAATTAAAGTTTCTGATATAATTGAAACAACTGACCAAAAAGAAAAGACAAACGAATAGACATGTAGGAGTTTTCGATGTCAAAATATCATGACATCGATACGATGGCTTTTTTGCGATTGATACCAGGCAGGAAGATTGAAATTCCGTCCGACGTCCGTGTAGACAAGAGTGAACACGCCGGGCGGAAATAATTACGAACGGGCAATTTGGTCACAATTAGTTTCTCTACGTTGCGCGTATCCTCGCATAGCGTGTGATCAGAGTAAACACGTTGGAACCCTTCAGATGCGAACACGATAATTTTACAACCGCAAACATTAATTTCCGTATTTCAAAACGTTTCATCTTATCCACTAAAGTTCTCGTTTCTGTCTAAAAGTTCGTTTCCGAGTAAAAGTTAACAGAATGTTTTTGACACGCATTACCATAAGTACTGTACACACTTATACATGTGTGTGTGTGTGTGTGTGCGTGTGTGTTTATACGCAACGATCTCGTGGAGGTGTTATTTCAAACGGCATGACATTCCGTTAAATCGTATATGATTTAGTGCACGTAACTTCGATTACGTGAATCCAATAAGGGTTCAGTTCTCGTTTTTGACTCGAAAGAATTCAATATTCCGTTCCCATCATTCTCAAAAATATCGAATTGCTCGTGATCGTGTTGAGCACGATAGATGAATGGATAAACGAAGGGGAGAAAAAGAAAAGAAAAAGATGGAAAAGATTCGTAGGAATAAAGTGGTGAATAACAATCAGGAAAAACCGAAGAGTTTTCACAAAAGCGAGCGAGCGAGCGAACGAACGAACGAACGAACGTACGAAAGGGAAAATTTTACATTCTCGATAAAATTTAACCTGTAGAAATGGCGTCGAAGGAGACGACGTAGAAGGTTGAATTTTGTCGCGTATGATTCGTGATCCGGCGTGAGTGAATTTAGATTTTCAAAGTCGTGATTTCAGTGTCGAGAAGGAACGCCTCTGAAAAGGACGTCACGTATAAAAGGAATCGTAGAATCCTTGGATGCTTGTCGACTACTCTCCCCGGTTATCCGTTCCTCTTTTTCTGATTTCCTGCTGAGAATATTGACGTTATATTAAATCTCGTAGAGTCGGAAGAGTGATTTATCGCTCGATTCGACAAAAAAGAGTAAAGGATAAAAATAGAGAGAGAGAGAGAGAGAGAGAGAGAGAGAGAGAGAGAAAACGGAAACAAAAGGGAAGAAAAGGACGAAGCATGAAGAAAGAGAGACAAAGAGAGAGAGAATCCCGTAAATTCTTCCAATCGCCGACAAATGTTACCAATTTACTGACGAACAGCTGTGCTGAGATTTCGTATGAACGTAGCGATACGCTTTCGCTTGCCTCTCGACGCTTTTCATTTTCTTTCTTTTTTTCCTTTTTGCGTTTTTCTTTTTTCTTTTTCTTTTTTTTTTTTTTTTCTTTATTTCTTCCTTTTCTTTTTGTCAACTCGATAGATTTTTCCCTCGAACGATTTCTCTCGAACGTTATGGACTCGCTCGCTAGGATGTCAACGATGAAATACTCGTTATCCTTTCCTTCTTACTTTTTAGTTCTATCATCATCGATTACACTGCTCGATAGTTACGTTTCACTTTTTCGCAGTCGATACGACAGACGTAAAAATAATATTCGATAAAGATCTGCTTTCACTCGGACTTTTCCCCCATTTTTCTTCTTTCCTTTTCTTTCTCTTTTTTCTGTTTATTTTTCTTCTTTTTTCGTTTTTTTTTTGTTTTTTAACCAACGTAGATATCGATTTCACTCGCGTCTATTACAAAAATGCAATTTTCAGGAAATTCTTTCTGCAAATGTACGTTATTTGATCGAAACGCGCAATGTTTGACGAAGTTTCAGAAGTTCAAACAATATCGATCGGATAAGAAATTGAATGCGTCCATCAAATTCATATCCAGACACGGGCAGCCCTGTGCTCACACGCTACAGACTCTAGTTCTTTCATTTTTCATAGCCGGATTCGAACGGATTTTATGTCGCGTCAGCCCCTTTGAGCCATGTTCAAAACGTGAAAATTCAACGGTGAACGAACAACGCTGAGCGACGACGTTCGCTCGGGTTACATCTTCGACAAACGATCGTCCGTTCCTCTTACGACATTCGATCTATCGTTCAAATCGATCTCTGTATTTTTTTTTATCTTTTTTTTTTACATATATACTTAGTTTCTGAATTTAGTTTGGCGTGGTTGTTAATATAATAGTTTCGGCAATTGAATTAAGTCGTAAATATTTTATAATAAAAATTTCTAATTTATATATTTAAATATTGTAATTTTGTAATTTTATTTTCATTTTACAAGAAATTATATATAATTTTAATCAATATTTTGTATTCCACAATCTCCCATAATTCCATTGATTTCATTTATAAATCAATTTTTATTGTTAGAAACTTCTTAGACGAAAGTTATTTATAAATTAACTCCATTATTGTAATATTTGCTTAATCTGTAACCTCTCTCTCTCTCTCTCTCTCTCTCTCTCTCTCTCTCTCTCTCTCTCTCTCTCTCTCTTTTCCTCTCTTTCTCTCTTTCTTTCTTTTTCTCTTTTTTGAATATATCTATCGTGTATCCCGTCCCGTTTTGCAACTCGCGATCGAATTCCATTCCGGTTGAACAAGGTTGAGTTTGAACCTTGGTAAATCGAGTCGCGGCTTTCCTCTTTCCCGTTGTGCGTTCTGGAATCGAAGACGTTCTTTTCTACAGATTACTGCACTCCAGGAGACCGATTTCTCTTCGTTCCCGCATTTATCGGAACGAAATTTCCGTCCTCGTTTCCATGCAAATTTATCCGTGAAAAGAAGAGGAATAAGAAGAAAAAGGATTTTGTAGAATCGTTCGATCTTAAACGAGAGAGAGAGAGAGAGAGAGAGAGAGAGAGAGCTTCCGGTACAAACTCGGACGGTTCTCCTTTTTGATGAAAGTTATTCCGATAAAAATTTCAAATTTGATTTTCCGATCGAATTAATCGAATACTGATATAAAATAAAGTGTTTTCTTGTTTGGCGAATGATATTGCAAAAGTTTCTTCACGGGGGAATAGCAATAATAATAAAAAATTAAAGAACTTTCGAAAGGATCTTCTGATAGAAATAATTGTTAATATCTATTATCGCATTCATCACTTTTAATTGCCAATATAAATATCAAACTATGTACAAAACACGTCGCGAAATGAAGTTAAATTCTTTATCTTTAATCCAATATCCTTATAGTCAGAAAAACGAAGTTGAAAATAATAATAATAAAAAAAAAAAAAAAATAAATTGCATCGGAGACATTGTAAATCGTATAAGATTAAATATTACTTATTAAAGATAATACTTGTAAGAAAGTGATCGAATAAAAATATTGATATTGCTGAGATCGCTTATGCAATATAATTCATATTTGTTTATTTGCATTTCAATCGTGAATACTTTTAACAAGTGTGAATAATTCCCATGACAAAAAAACCTTCGTTTTTAGAAATTGACGTCGTCACTAGTATAAAACATCTCTCACGTGAAAACTTTTTTATGCTCCTTAACATTCAACATAACAGTATGAGCGGTCGCAAAACGACGATATTCTCATGTCCTCTTATCGCAAGACATAAAATTGTCGTCCGGTTTTTACGAGAGACTTTATCTCGAGAAAAGCGAGAGAAAAGTGAGAGGAAGATTTGCATACTGCAGTGCAACTCTCTCAAAACAATTCGAAATGAGTATGTATGGTAAAGTCGATATCCTAGCTATAATATTTCTCTACCAAACCTGTTTATCGCGTTAAGATAAAAATGAAGTTCTGATCATATTTTTTATTCGCACAGGAATGGCGCACAAGCCATATTCATCCGATGCTTAACACTAGAACTACCGAAAAAAAAACCTACCTACTTCTACCAAAACCAATCAAAATGACTGGTCTTTAAAAAGACGTAAATACAGAATATTTTTTTATTTATTAAATTATTACTATCTTATAAAAAAGTATTTAAGGTTATGGAATTACAACTATTTAATGCCAACTATAAAAAATACAATATAATTATGATAATAGCATCTATAATAATACTTTCTAATTCACTTTCCGAGGACTCCTGAACTTGTTTATAATCTACCACTATTCTCACTATAAAATATTTCATTTTCTTCCAATTCACTATCTTCATCCTCGATATAAGAACATTCCATTGGAATATTGTTTAATTTCAGCAAAAGTTTCGAGGATTTTTATACGTTTTGCCATTTTTTAGAAATTTGTTTCCTAATAACGAATAATGGTTAATAACGATGATGATATAGAGCAATGGTTCGTATCAAAAGAAGAAAAAATATATTAGTAAAATAATACTACTGTACAATAATAATATATGTGACACGCTCTAGGCATGCATATCCATTCAACGTACCAGATAATCCATTCTATCATCTTACTACCTATCTATTCTTATCACTTCCTATCTCACGTAGCTAAAAAAGAAAGTACTTTTTATTTGGGTGACTTTTAATTGTAGCATATAATTCGTAAATGACAAATCACACAAAAATTAATAAATCTCGCATATCATTCTAATAATAAATATATCTAATTGTTTCGATGCATTAAAATAACAACGTATTAATATAACAAATAAAAGGAATCATAAAAAGATTTTCTAAATATTCCAAAGCTACGATGCAAACAAGATATTTAATTGATTGTTTTCGATTTAATAAAATATTATTTTAATACGCAATTTAAAGCTTTTTCTAATTTTACTAAACTAAAGATCCGTGCTTGCTTATAAATCATTTCAATACGTATTTATGATGAAACGATCTATCATCTCCAATCGTAGTCATAAAATACTATCGGGTAAAAGCGACTATATGATAACAAGAATAGAAAAGAGTTCGATAAGGCAAGAAGTCGTTTTCGATAACCTCGAAAATAACTCGCCATCGATAGTTGCCCTCTTGAACCACAGTCTGTGGGGGCTTCTTCAGCATATATCCTCTGCTCGGCTTCATGCTCTAAATATTGCCTTAAAATTTACTCCAGACGATACGACGAACGTATTGTAAACCACAATTAATTCCTCGTACGGTTAGGTTTAATAATTCGATCGAAAAAAATATGAATAATATATGATGTTTATGACATTTTAACTTTGTTTACAGATAAATAACGAATCACTAATCTACGAAGTACTGATGTACATAATATTAAGAATCCGACAGGTTTCAAATATTTTTGCAAATTAGACAAAAATTAATTTCTTAATAAACGCAAAGACTTTTAAACTGTTTCATATGTAACTGTTTCATATTTCAAATATGTAACTGCATAGCTATAAAATAAATGAAATAGTTACGTTTCAAAGTATTTCAAAGACTCGTGAACACTTCGTTTACATTTAAACGCGAAACTTTCCATTCATAAGTAGAAACTCAAATAGCCAATATTTTATACCCATGTATCTATATCTATATTGAAATGATTCCAAAATATTACACCAACACATACTATTCGCGATTCTCACACATACCTTCAGAAAATAGAAACTTAAACTAAAGATATATGTATGTCCAAGAAACCTGCATCATCCTAGCTTAATCATCTAATTTCATTATCTTATTAGGGATATCTAATTTCTTACCTTATTAGGGATATCGTAATCGATTGTAAAGGACAACTATTACGTTAAGAAACTCATATCGTAACTATTACTTTAAGAAACCTATTAATACACATTGTTATACGATCCTAGTATCTAATATATGTAAGTATTTATATATTTTTTTATATGATACTTTTCTTTATTATACAGAACGATTTTATGCACTATATGATAATAATTAAAAATTCATCTTCTCGTGTCTACAATATGATGATTCTACTATGCATTTTGTAATTTACAGTCCACAATTTAACAACGAATATATAAAGTATAAAAGATACGTAAGTGTAGAAGACGTAATGATTAAGTCTCTAAAAATATGGATCTTATCTGCACCAAATGATCTTCATATATGCGAATAACATATGGGCACATGCATATATAAAAATTCATGAAATACAAGATGGAAAAATAGTTAATTAATAGTTGAAAATCGTGAAATAAAAAATGATTAACTTATTAACGAGGCCTACGGAATAATGATTTTTATTTCGTCGTTTATAAAACATTAACAATACGAATAAAAAGAATTTATAGTTATTTTTTTACTTTATGTTAAAAGAAACGAATTTGGAAATGAAAATTTTATGTTTGCATATTATTAAAAAAATTTCTCGAGCAACTCCTTTCTCCGAGAAATTGTTTTAATTGATTGACTTGATCGTATTTTGTCACCCGCAATCTAAAATCTACCTATCGCAATATTTATTAATATTTTTTTAACGAAATCAAATGATTAAAATTCAAAAGTTCTTTTCTATTATTTCAATATATTCACATAGAATCAACAAAATAAATAAGTTTTGCAACATTTATTGATTATTATGAGGCAGATGCGTTCATACAAAAGCACTATATCCTGAGCAGATAAAAATGAACATGCAGGATAAATAAACAATGAAAAATATAGACAAAGAAAAGTGTATTTATTATTCGAAAGTAAATTCAAGAGAGGAATTATTCTCGGCTGTGTGCTCGTCAATAATTTATAACAAAAATTGCAACCAATAATCCATATCGATTTGGATCTTTCGTTCTCGGCACGATGGATACCAAAGATATTTTAATTTCATCACTTACTGCTTGTGAAGTTCTGCAATGGCTCCAAAACACTCGTTGCAGATTGAAATTGATATGAAAGTTTGATCCATAACAGGTTGAAATTGCGAGTTTGATCCATAACAGGTTGAAAATGGGATATATCGTCATCGAGATTGATTGAGATAGCTGTCGATCAAAAACGTTTTAAATCAGTATGAAGAAATAACAATGATGATCTGAAAAATAATATTACAAAAACAAAAAACTTATGAGAATTATCGTCGCAAAAAGATCGTTGAATTTTTTGTTACGAAACTTAGAACATTATATTTAATAAAAGAATTGTTTATGCTCCATATTATATTTTATAAAAGATAATTATATTTACCAATTATATTTTCTAAAAGAAGTGTACGATCATCTTCGGTGATGCACTGACACTAATTAGCGATACAAAATTTATTTAATTTAAACGAGACGACACTGTATTTAATTCGAGGAACTCTGAGTTTTATTTATGTACGAAAAAGAGACGAAGAAAATTATAATGCAAAAACTAATCGATTCGTCTAGGACGATTTTATTAAATAATACTAAATGGCGAAATGTTCTCAGTCACGGACGCAAACATACTGCCCGGCCTTGCGTTCGTTCTTCTAGACTCTCATACACACACACACACACACAATGCAGTGTCTTTTGTTATTTCAATGTAAGATCACACGTACCACCGATACCTTTCTTTGCTGGGAGACGTAATTGCGACACACGTCGGTTTAACTAAGCATCGATATGCCTAATCCTTTGCACGGAGGTCGCCGACAAAGTGACAAAGCACACTCCGTGCTGTTTCTCTACGGTTATCGCTTACAATTTGACAATCCTGATCGGTTAATCATCTTCGATTAGACTATACCCCGTTCAACGAGTCTAGTCAGTAGAGGTAAACAAAACAATTCGCGTGATAGATGGATGAAACTCCACCTATTAACTGCCGAATGGATAATGAATTGTGTTGAGAATTCAAGAGAAAATTTGCATAGGTCATTGTTAGGGCTACCTTCGAGTTCCCTTCCCGGAAAGTATTACAGTATCTGAAGGTTCCGAATACGTTCCTGTTCCGATCACGTCCAAATTACGTACATTTCTTTACCTCTCCTAACTAACTTACATCTCCCAACTCATTGAACGTAGTACATATTTGCCTCCCTTCACTCATTTATCTCCCCTAACTCATTGAACGTAGTATAGATGAGGAAGCGCATAACGAGCTAAAGTAACGAGACTCTCTACTGTAGATCTTTTTACACTGACGTAAGATATAAGCGAGAATTATAGAATGTATGTGCTGGTACTTGTACTTTACCAATTTTTAAACATAGGAAAAAATTGACTGATACCGCAGCGTATGTATATTCGTGTGAGCTATATATAAGTGTGCAGAGGCGATAGGAATACCAATTATCGATGATAAAACCAATAATGTTAAAACCAAATATCTTTACCAATAATAAAAAAGGAAAGGTAATATTAGATTGCCCATGGATATGCAAAGAGCGAATTAATCGATGGTACGCGAAAGATATCCATTTTATCCGAGTTGCACAAAGAATAGTGAGATATTATAACTTTTTTAACGGAGGAAGGTTCGCGTTCGGTTACAGACGTTTAATGTTTGAAATTAATCGGGCGCCAGAGATGTTTCGGAGAATTGTACGATTTATATTGGAAACTTGTGAAATGGGGCAATAATTTTCAATCGACGATATCGTTGTAAATGGCAGGGGCCGAGCCGAAGAACTTGACGTCAAACCAAAGCCGATGTCGAAAGTATTAATCGACAAAAGAACGAAGCTAAAGAAAGATATAAGTACTTACATACGTGTTTGTAAGAGAGGCAAGTGTGTTTATGGGATATAGAATTTCGGACTGTTGATATCAGCCGTTGTAATTGAAGGTAGAAGCATTAGGAAACTTTCGTATTTCAACAACTGTTGAGTTTTTCAAACCAGTGAATTTATGTATGTGAAATTTAACGACAATAAGTAAAGAACAAGGTGTCAGGCACTTTAAATGTTAAAATTTTAAATAAGCGAATGCGAAAACATTAGGAATATATGATGCAAAAGAGAAAACGATAATTACACAATAGATCGTATTTCAAGAACTGTTGAGTTTTTCGAACCAGTGAACTGGGAAAATTAACGACAATAAGTAAAGAACAAGATATCAGGCACTCCAAATGTTAAAATTTTAAATAAGCGAATGCGAAAACATTAGGAATATATGATGCAAAGTAGAAAATAATAATTACAATAGACTTAGATCCGGTAGCTACGGAATGCGTACTAAAATAATTAGATGATCAGAACTGATGAAAAGTAATATATTATGAAGCTCGTAGAAGCTTAACAGATTTAAGTTTAACAAACTGACAAATTAAAAAAATAGCTTTAGGTATAGGTAATATATGCATGTGAGAAAGATTTTATAGCTGTTTGTATTGCATGGAATTCGAATTAGTAACAGATAATAAAGCGCTAGAGTGTATATATATATATATATATATATATATATATATATATATATATATATATCTTTTCCGAAATCAAAGCGTAAGGCCTGGTGCAGACGAGCGGCAAGTGACAAATGGGATTTTATCGTCCGTCAAACGTGCGTTGCGACGGACGTTAAAATGCCGTACGTCACCATGCTTCAGTTGTCGGTCGTATTCGTCGATCCTAACGTGTGAGACTTCAAAAGATAGATGTTACGTCTACAAACCATTTTAAGAAGTATAAAGTAATATACAAAAAAGGGGAAAATCAAACGTTGTCGATATATCACGTTTAAGTGTAGAGGGCAAACACAAATGGAGGCAAAAACGACGAAAGATGTATACGCATGGACAGGGAAGAAAGTAACACCACGAGCATTGACGATGAAAGAAATAGAGAAGAAATCGAGGAAATAGATAGAGGTACTCTCAGAAGCAGTACAAAATAATAGATGGGATGGCATCAAGAAGCAGTACGAAATAATAGATGGGAAGGCATCAAGAAGCACTACGAAATAATAAGTGTGGAGGGCGTAAAAAGAACGAGCGATTTAAAATTCTTAAGAACTAATCAATTATTTGGAATAATTTAATAATTAAGAGGAACGCGCAAATTGTTATTCCGCGAGTTTTAACGCGAAAGGGAAACCTTTTGAATTGATGCACGAGGGGTCGTGCGGGATTTTTTGAAATGAAAAATCGATCGAAGTATGGTGGAAAGTAATAAATAAAGACGCGGAGAATATCGTCGAATCGTGTTAAGAATGTCTATTAGTTCGAAAAAAAAAACGGTAGAGACAAATTTTTTCGTTGTAGGGACTATAGAATCAGTTGTAATGGATCGACAGTTATCGACAAGTTAAAATTATTTAGTCGTCACCGATTATTGTTATCGTTGTTTCAAAATAATATTTAAAATATTTGTGAGATTTGAATATCCATATATCATAATAGATTGCTATTTACAGACACGGATTTAAACGCTTGACTGGCCGATAAGGATATAAAAGTAGCACATACAGGCTCAATATTGATCGCAAAAATAAATTGGGAAATAGAAAAACAAAATAGTAGTACTCTAAAAAAACGATGAAAAATAGCATATGCAGAAGGACAAAAGGGGGCGAAAAGAATTAATAAAATATTTGTTAATACACGGATCGACGTCATATTTAGTTACGAAAGTTTCATCAGCAGAAATGTTATTTAAAAGAAAATTAAGAATTAAATTACCGGATTTGAGTAAAAGTATAATGTATCTGTAGATAACGAGTTAATGGTAAACGATACGTGAAAGAAAATAAAAAGGAAAGGTTATTTCGATAAGATAAAACGAATGGAAAAAAAATTAATATCCTAGACTCGAAAGATAAAGTTTTGATTAAGAAAACAGAAGAAAGTGAGTTAACTACAAATTTTGATCCAAAGAATTGTATAATAGTACAAGAGAAAAAGAGAGAGACAGAGAGAGAGAAGGAGAGAGAGGGAGAGTTGATCAGGAAAAGAGAATATAATTACATTAAAATCAAAAGAAGAAGAACAGTATAAGCAAAATTCGACACAAATTATAATACCAAAGGAGAGGAAAAGATTAATGATAAGAGAAAAATGAGTAAAAGATAAAAATTGTGGGATATATATATAAATATGTATTTATGTATGTATATATATTTATATACATATATATATATATATATATATATATATATATATATGTATGTATGTATGTGCATATGTATGTGTATTATATATTGTATATGAATGTATTGGGTTGGCAACTAAGTGATTGCGGATTTTAAATTAGAATCTATCAACAAAATCCGCAATTATTTAGTTGCTAAGCCAATATATACTTAATTTTTTAAATAGGGAATGTTCTAATTTATTGCTTAGGCCGTAAAGCAAGAAGTGGCTATATACCAAAAATATCCTCATGAACTGTGACTTAAGAGGCCAACTGACGAGTGAGTTATTTTCTAGGTTATCGAAAGCGGGTCTCGTGATTTCTTATCAAATTATTTCCTTTTCTTCTTATCACGTAGTCGCTTTCGCCCATCAGTAGTTTATCAGAAAATTATTGTTAGAAATGATTCATGATCATTTCATCTCCTTAACACATAAAATATATGCCGAAATAATCTAAAATCTTACCAAATCTTAATTTGGTTAGAGTACAAAAAAATGTTTGGTCTCGTTTTAAAATTTCATTTTAAACAGATTAAAAAGAAAAATCAATTAAATGTAGTGTCCGCATCCAAGTGTTCGAATATTTGAAAAATTTTTTTTCTTCATTCTTTTTTATTCGTTATATCAATTTTTTTCTCTCTAATGTATCGAAATAATTATATATATTTATTATTAGAGTAATATGTGAAATTCATTAATTTTTTGTGATTTATCATATTTACAAATTACATGATAAATCGAAGAGTCGCTTAAAATGAATACTCTGTAGAAGAAACAGATGAGTATTTCGATACTACGTGTTTCTATTGTACCATATTAATAACTGCCAACGTGCTCTTAATATCTTAATTATAGTATTCTCTGTAATATCTCTTATCTCGTATAATCATCGAGAAAATAAACGATGTCCAATCCTAATCCTAATGAAATATATTTTTATGTGGTATAAAGTATAATTACGATAATTATATAAGAAAGAAGAAAAAAGAAAAAGAAAAAGAAAAAAAAGGGTAACATTCAAGACAAATCCAGTAGCAATAATATCGTCGGCACGAAATTACGTTCCGTTAAATTCTTCGTTGAATTCTCAGTGGAAGCCATCTCATTTCGATTTTTCCCTGGAGAATCGAATTATCGATTGGAATAAACGTCCGAAGGCTATCGTAACGGCTGCGATTGTCGCCAGGCCTCAGGACACGCGAATGGCTCCCTTGTGGCACCCCTTAGAACGCGATCTACCCGTATGAAATGAGCACGCACAGAAAGATCGTTAACGAACGATCGTAGTCTCTCCCTTTCTCTCTTTCTCTCTCTTTCTCTCTTTCTCTCTCTCTCTCTCTCTCTCTCTCTCTCTCTCTCTCTCTCTCTCTCTCTCTCTCTCTTCTTTTCTCATTACGGCCACCGTAATCGCCGTGGCGGAATAAAAGTCAAAGAATTGTCTTTGCCAAAAGACAAATATCATTTAGTTTCTCAATTTCATAGCTGAACTTTTTTCTCCGCTTTGATCCGATACGCTAACGAAATAAATTCTTTCGATTATCGTTATCGATCCAATACAAAAGAATAATTATAAAGTTCTAAATAATTCCAAAATGTATTATTACATAATCTAAATCTACTATTATATGCATATTATATATATATTCTTATTATTATACACATTATCCATCCTCGCATATTAACTATTTTTATATCATATACATCTTTAAATCGAATTAAAAAGTATACGATATCTTTTATAAAGATGTAAAATTATGAGTTTCCTTTTTTTCCTTTTCTTTTTTTTTTTTTCTTCTTTACAATAAGAAGAAAACGGGAAAAAATGGTGAGTGTTTCCACTTAATAAGCAATTTTTTCGGACGGGGAACACTTATCGAATTCAGACGTTATAACGAGTATGGCGATCAAATGGTTGAGTAGCCAACAGCATCAACATAAAGTACGTCCCAAAGGACGGCTTCATCAAAATGAAATACTGCAAGGAGAAACTAATACCGTGCATGCAACACGATCTCCGTAGTCCGCTACGATTTGTATGCGATTTCAGTAATCTCCGTCATCTTGGAAATTGCATGTCTCGCCGTGTCGTGAATGAACACCATGAGATAACGAAGCTTTCGAAACGGAATCCCTCGAGTACTTAAAAAAAAAAAAAAAAGGGAGAGAAAAAAGCAAAATAAAAGGAAAAAAAAAGAAATTGATCCTTTTGGACCATTAATTTCTTTTTTCTCCACGAGCCCGACGAAGAGAATCCAAGCTCCCCAGTCCGGAATGAAACTCATCTTTATTGAATTTTATCTTAAACGCCAATCTTGTCTACTCGTTTATAAAATAACTGATACGACAGGAGAATTATTTTACGGATCAATTTCCAAAAGTCGGCAGCGTTATCCTTTAGCGGCAAGTGTATGTATGTATGTACGTTAAACTAGCAAAAGATCGTCGGACTTGGCACGAGAAAAGTCTCTCGTTAGCTTATCTTTTAAACGAAAATTTTAAATCGGTACTTTGCCCGGGACACCGTATCCCCAAAAGAAAGTCTTTTTCTTTTTTTTCTTTTTTTTTTTTTTTTTTTTTTAGATACGAACATCATCGAAGGCAAACTTGTACCTTCCTCGCGATATATTTCTACTCTTTTTAGACCTTGTTTGAAGGTATCGCATTTACTTATAAGGAAAAAAAAAGAAAAAAAAGAGAGGAAAAAAAAATGTCGATGAAAAATTCAAGATAAAGTAACCAAAAATGATGGAAGATAGAAAAATCGTAAAAGATACCCGAACAACTTTCGTATATATAAGAGAAGTTATCGGAGAACGAATTTACGCCGCACAGCCTTTTACCTTCTCTTCATTTTTCATCGATCAAGAAGTCGCATTTCTCGTTTCTCTTCGATAATCTCGCATCTCGTAGACCGTACTCGGACGAGCGTAAATCCGATTTCGCGAGGGATATCATCGTTCTTCGAAACACGTAAAAGAAGAGAAATATCGTTCGGATACTCAGGTGCTCGGAAGTCGAAAAAGAGGGGGAAGAAGGTAGAGAGAAAGAGAGAGAGGGAGAAAGAGGGAGAGAAAGATTCGGATATCGTTTCTTGTACTCACGAGCACACCCTTTTTCTTTCTACCCCCGGCGCTGACGTATCGGGAACAATTTTTCAAAAGCAGCTCACGTAGCACAGATGCGATATGCTTTTTAAGCTACAAAACTACGTCGAAGCTGCGTGTGTTCGCACGAAATACCCTGCGTTTCGTTCGCTTGCGTGTCTCTCCGTGACGTACATACCTATTTCACTGTGCATACTTTTGTGTATGCGAGAGCGCACATGTCCATGCGTTCTATGTATATTATGCCACGCGTACGTATATATGAATAGGTGCGCTTGGTAAAGTTAGAAGGCACTCAATTTGAGTACGTCACCGGGATTTATGGCGCGACGCACAGATAATCGGGGAAAAAATCGTGCAGTAATACGAAATCCATGAGAGAGACACACACCGGTCTTTACGATACGATTTCTGTCATGAGGGACTTCTTGAAATCTTCCCAATAGATATTTATCCATGACAGGAGAGAGAGAGAGAAAGAGAGAGAGAGAATAAAAGCTTTCAAAATACTGTAATCAACTACGACGCAATCGTGGAATTTTAATCGATTCTGAAAAAGAAATTCGGGATAATAAATATCTTCCCTTGTAAAAAATGTACTATAACATATATATACAGCGTGTTTCAGCTAAAGGAGGCCGCTTAAATATTTTCTTTATTTTTTATGATGCGACAAATTTTTATTGCATACTTTGAATAGTTTAAAAAGAGGTATGTTATGAATAGTATATACATAATATGAACAATTTTATATATATAATAGTATAATATTAATTTTATATATATATATATATATATATATATATATATATATATATATATATATATATATATAGTATAATATTATGTATATTATAGGCGGCCTCCTTTAGTTGAAACACCCTGTATATATATATAAAATATATAATAACATATAAATACATGAGAAACATATATATAATGATTTCTTTATACATATATCTCCATTAAAAATGTTTTGTTTTTGTTTTTGGAAGACAACCAATCATCATTAATCGATTATCAATAAAATCACATCGATCATCATAATATCATTTTCAAAAAAATTTTATTAAATTTTTGTCAAGTGAAGGAGGCAGATACTTATATTTTATTCGCGTAGATTACAATCAATCAATAAAACCGTGGTAAGCAGTTTAACATTCGGACAAAAAATCAATCGTACCTTTCCTCGAAAGATATTTGCTTATATTATATTTTTGTCTCGTTTCTATCGTTTCTTTTTTCCTATTTATTATTTTTTTCTTTTATGTTTCTTTTTTCCTTACGAGTTCCACATTCTAGTTCAAATGCAGTCTTGACACTTAAGACATAAACACGTAGTCTAGACGACAGGTCCACCCTTTCCATTCTCTGATTGCATCCAAAGAATGCAACCACGATCTCGTCAACGCAGCCCTTCGTCGACTATCATCCTCACGCACGACAATCGAGAAGACAAGTGCCTCTTCCTCCTTTTCTATTTTTCTTTCTCTTCTTCTTCTTCGTCTTCTTCTTCTTCTTCTTCTTCTTCATTTTCCACCTCTATATTCCTTTCGTTCTTCGCGAATATCTACGATACTACAAGAGATTTTCTTGTTCTCTTTTTACATGTTTCTTTTACTTTCGTTTTTATTCGTAATCTTCAAACGAAACAGACTGGCAGAAAAAAAGAATAACGAATATATTCTCGTCATTCTCGAATGAAAAACAAGAATCATGTGTGTGTGTGTTCAGCTTTGTACAGTCTATATCAATTTTTCTTAATACATTGTCAGAGAAAAATTATCATGTCAAGAGTGATATATACTTTGATGATAAAAATAAAAGAAAATCCTTTGAGATCATTTCTTTATTTTAACTATTTTACATACTACATTGTGAACTCGAAAGACATTGAAATAATTTTGTCATTTCAATTTTTAATCCTTTTTATTACAATTACTTTATTCTTAATTTATTCTCGGTCAACTCCGACTTAATTTTTTCTGGTCTTGATATCTCATGTGTTTACGTATGTACGTATACATGCAGGATGTCTTAAAATAAGTAGGAAATATTTTGTAGATGGGAGAAGAGTGACTTTAGCGTATCTAAACAATGAAAAAAGTTCATATAAACGTACGTACGTCCTATTTGACTTTGTTTTCGAGTCATAATGGATTTGATTTTCAACGAACACTCTATCTGCTTACTTTCATGAGATACGTTCAAAATGACCTTCTTACGTCTGAATATAAGCAGACGTCTTATCAATAACTATTTTATTATACTCTCCATACGTTCAGACATTACTCGAATTCGCTAGTAGCTTGCTTTGTTCAATTCTTTCACAAAGAGTTTACAACATAGTCAATAGATGTTCTGTACATAATGGATTTGTTCTATCTAACGAAAGAACTATCGCGATATATAATTCGCTGTTACTCGAAAACAAAGTCAAACAGGACATATGTACGTTTAAAATACGTTGTTTTTTTATTATTAGGATATGCTAGAGTCATTCCTATAATGTTTCCCATTTGTTCTAAGACGCTTTTATGTACTATAAAAAAAAATTTATAAATAAAATTATTTCCTATAGATCTATATTATTAACCAAACAAAGTCTCATGTCGGAATTAAATTAACACTAAACCTACCGACATTTCGTGTATACCTAATCCTACCATGAGCGATCAAATGACCGTTTAAAAAAAAATTATGTATCTTAAAACAAAAAATAACGCAACGTTATACTGCATAACAGTTAGTAGAGACGTCATAGTGCAAAATGTTGAAGATCTGGTGAATACTTAAATAAAACTAGATAGTAGAAATTAAAAGAGAGACAGAGAGAGAGAGAGAGAGAGAGAGAGAGAGAGAGGAAGATGGAGCAGCAGAGTAAGAAGATGAAGGAGAGATAGGGAAAATAAGTCTTCCGAGCATATTTACTCGCGATTCGAGGGATTTAGATTGAAATAACATCGCGTAAGCGAGCGACAGGATGGATCGACGAGTAAAGCCCATGGAACGAGGTCGAGAAGGGAAAAGGAAGGAAGCGTCAGCGTCTCTTCGAGAAAATATGTATATATATATACATATATATATATATATATATATATATATATATATATATCAAGTATGTATATATGTATGTATATATCAATATGTATATATATATATATATATATATATATATATATATATATATATATATATATATATATATATATATATATATATATATATATATATATATATATTGACTCCCGCCAAGAGACACGGAACATTTTCAGCCACGATGGAATAGCTTCGAGATTGCTTTAAAGAGAAGCAGGACCTTAAGTCAGTCTCTATGACAAAAAGATTGTGTTTTATATACTATTTAAGTGAGAAATAATACGTATAGCTTAGCGAAGTAATTAAGGATATAAAAATAATAGAATTGTCAATGAAATTAAAATGAAATAATAAAAAAAAAAAAGAAGAAAAAACGAATAAACACACAAGGATATACGTACATACATTAATTGTGTTTATTTTAATATGTAACGAGTGTCAAAATTTTGTATCGTTTACGTATATTATTATTATCTTATTATGTATATTATTATCTAAACTGTTATATGTTTTTTAAATCGATCAAACATTGTAATGATATTTTATTTCCAATAATTTCATGTGTATCTATAAAAAATTATCAAATCCGTTACGAACTACACGGATGTATCGGGAAAAAAGAAAACGCAAAAATCCTTCGTAAGTTATGTTCGAGATCGGTTCGAGAGAGGAGCACCATTTTCGAAGAGCTCTTATTTCGTACCTACTCGAGATCCTTTGGGTTTCACCCTCGTCTAAAAGAAGGATCAACCGTTGACGTTGACAAGTATCCTTCGAATCGGCTGACAAAATGTCCAATACCGTTCTCCCTTTAATATGTCAAAATATAAAAAACGTTTCTTCGTGAAGACGAGACCGCTTACATTTTCTTTTTCTTTTTTTTTTTTCTATATCCTTTGCCTCTTTAATTTTTCATGTGAACATAAGAGTAATTTTTTTTCTTTCGTTTCTAACGAACGTCGTTCGTTATCTTTTTAAAGGAAACTCGATGATCCATGAGATTAAAGGAATTCGTTATAGCTCGTTTCGTGCGTTTGAATAATAATTAGCGTAACTTCATTGATAAATAATAAGAAAACCCAACGAATGAAAAGCCGACTCATACGCGTTCGATAGAATCTGCAAAAATGGACGGTCTCTATATTCAATGAAATAGAGGCTTGATTTTTGGTTATATATAACGGAAGCTCGCGATGAATCGATCGGAAGTCAACCGATGGGCGAGATATAATTACTCGAGAGTATTTCCACGATGACACGATATGCATCACTTATCGTCTAGATACGATAGAAATATTCTAACGATCATCCCTGAATTTTTTAATGCGAATTGAAAAAAAAAATCGAAATTAACGAAATCGAGAACCAATCCATTTGTCTTTGTTTTATTTCTATTTCTATTTGCCGTGATTTAAGGTATTTATATTGTTATATTTGTCATTAATATATATAATGTTACTTATATATATATATTACATTATTAATTTATTATAATTCGGTTAACGTTCGAAGTTCACGTTAAAAAAAAAAAAGGAAAATGAAAAGACTAAGATTTAGGTTTTAACAACGAGCACAAACGGAAAGAGAAACAAGTTGATCGGAGGCAGAGATTGTAGAAATTTTTATTATTAAACTGCTGACCGTAGTAACGAATCCGTCTAAAAGGAACAACGTTGCAATGGCCAAATGCCAACGACCGAATATTCCATTACAGAGACAGCCAATGTCTGAATCTCTCCGTTTCAATGTCGCCCTCTTCTGCCCTCGGGCATATTCAGAGCCCTTTCATAAAGAAATTCTTTCGTTTGCCGGCTAAAAGAGGGAATAGAAAAAGAGAAAGAAAAGAATTTGTGTAGGAGAAAAAGAATTGCATCGGAAAAGAAAATTTACTAATATTAATCATATCGAAATATCATATGAATCATTTTCATAAATAATTCACACACACACATACACACACACACACACACACACATACTAGTAAATATTAAAAGTATTAAAATCGTTATTTAATTATTTATTCAAGAAGTAGAACCGGATAAGACACAAGAGGATGAATATTTTAACTCAAAATTTCTAATTGTGGCTTTAGAGGAAGATTAGATCTTTCTCGGAAAATTTTCCTAAAATACGACAAGTAAACGAAAAGAAAGAAAGGAAGGAAAAAGTAAAGAAGTAGTAGTCGGAATCGCAATATCCGCGAGTCACGCGTAACGTTGCTTTTGGCGAACGAAGAGAAAGAAATAGACCAACGATAAAACCGGCAAGGTAGATTTGCTTGTTGGTAGAGCTTCGGTTTAATTTAGTTTAGCTTGGTCAATAGTTTGGCTGTTATTGTACTTGAACGACCGTGGCTGCCGGCATTGCTGTTGTTGCTGTTGTTGTTGCTGATGCTGCTGCTACTGCTGCCTGCGAGCGTCGAAGGACTACCCTCTTCATTTGCATACCGGGTGTACCCGCGTAAATACGACTTGGAAAAGTCTGCAGCCGGCACATCAAAGGGACGCGGCTCGAATTAAACCCACGCTGGCATTGTTCGCAAACAGCCTGCCCGAGAGATATAGAAGCTTTGCCCATCGACAGAATCGATCGATACCATTCGACCAGATTTCCAACTGTATTAAGCTTTAGTTCACACGTTTGTGGATCTTTCTATAACTTCTCAATAAATCGATGGAATCATCAAGAGATTTATTCTTTTAAGTTTAATTAAAATCAATGTAAAATTCTATTCCTTTTTATTTTCTTCGATATAATCAAAGCAACAGATAGTTAATATTAACAAACACAACGCACGTGCTTATCCTAGAAACTACTCTACATTTAATATTCGCAAACGTTCGACGTAAAGTTATCCAAAAATTATTTTTTGATTCACAAAACAGAGAAAAAGATAAAAAAAGAAAAAAAGAAAGAGAAACTCATCCAATGAATTTTGCCTTTCCTTCTTATTCTCCGAATGGAGAATCACAATTACAAATAATTGTATTACTCTAATAATATACATATCTTTAACATCAGATGTCACACACTTTGCAATTCACTGTGTACGGTTTAGAAAGTATCACATCGAAAATAGTTAACTCTGTGCATAGCTATACATATGTGTATATATATATATATATATATATATATATTGTTTTCATATATATACGTCACTTATATTTATATTTAACACAGTTACACGTAGCGAGCAAACATTAATACGATAAATCATTCGATATCATTATCCTCGCTTAAAATTGAAGGAACAATCGGAGGAATATGATTCGACATGAGTAGTTCTCATTGCAAAAACTTACGTAATCGCAAGTAATATGACCTGAACGATTGGAACGAATATCACTGCTTTAATAAAAATAATGTGTCTGAACAGTGAATATGTTGAATATCCAAAGTTAAGAATTATGTAATATTTTGTTGAAAGCATTGTAAGATGTTTCAAGATCAAAAATAAGTTGTCTCACTTGTGTATCTGACAGTTCATCTGAAGCAGACATATTATTCAATGTCTGTAACCATTCTGCAACCTTTTCTTTTCCATTAAAGTCGCTGGGTAATATACTGAGACGATTCATTGTATCCATTAAATCCCTCAAATCTGGATGTAACTGATCCATAGCTTTGATTTCCAATCGAAGTTTGTCCATCAAAGTAATGAACAATGAGACGATATCTGCAATACATTTAGAAGTATTTCCTTTGTCATCTTTGATCGTAATCGGTCTATCCTCTTTAATCCTTTCCAATGCTGCTGGACAATCCAATCGAAATGCTCTTGCAAATGCATCTATTGTAGGAAACTGGTCACTTTGAACCTGATATATGATATTAATATAAGACAAAATATCTTATAAGAATATATTTATATAATAATATCTTATCGGAACATATATATATATATATATATACCTGCTTAAATGCTGCCCTGTATTGAACTAACAATTTACTGCATGCTGCTGTATATTCCTTTGGTGTGACACAATCTCTGATATAAGCCTTTTCTAAATGTTGCAAAGTATTGACCACTGCATACAGATCAGCTTGATTGTCATGCTTTTCTCTTTCCCTGGCATTTTTGTATAGCTTCACTTCTTCATATAATTCTGGACGATCTTGAGCAACCGACATTATTGTGTATGGAACAATAGAAGAGTGAAACTAGAATTAAAAAAACAATATTAGAGGTTAGGTAAGCAAATAGATATGAAAAATAATTGACGTACGCTAAACTTTATAGATAACAAAATTATAATTCACTTTCGGTATTTGTATGAAAAGATAAAATATTGATTATCTTTATAATCATCTTATCAATTATCACATTGATCTATGATACATCAATCTCATAATATTGACTGCATATGAAATCCGTGTTATTCGGTAAAAAAAAATTATAGTTATATACTACATACCTAAATAAACGTTTGTCGCACAAGATAGCCTCAAATTTCTATAATTATATTAAAAAGAACAATAAACTTCTAATTGATTTAATTGACACGATATACAAAAAGACCGAGTTCGCGTGGGCACTAACGCCATCTATTGGACAAACTATAAAAAAAGATGGATTCTATACCATCCCAGCACGTTTCAAGTGATTTCAAATTAATTACTTTCGCAGCAATCTTCCATTCGTCGATAAAAAGAAAGTATGGGATTAAAATAAAATATATATATATATAAATTTACTTTTGAAACAAATGTAAATTTATCTAAAGATACATAACAAAATAATCTAATGATGTAGAAATGGATATAATTACAGTATATAATAATCATATGATAAACAAATTGTTAAAATCTATTATGATTATATTACAATAAAAGAATTACAATTTAACTTTTTCCTAATTTCTTTTAAAACTTAAATATTTCTTCCATCACATCAAATTTTTCATTGTTTGATCTTTCTTTGCAAGAAGAAAGTATTTTTTCCCTTTCTAAACATGAACAATGAAATTCTTTAATAAGCACTTTCTCCCTTCTCCTGTCAGGTACCTTAATTTTGTTAAGAATAACTTTTCTTTGTTCGTTTGAAACTATTTTAATATACGTTATGTTTAATACCGATTTGGATTCATCCATTATATCCCATGGTGGATAAATGTTTACAATGCTTTCTGATTTCATTTCGATCTTACCTACAATATCAGGTATAATAATCATAGTAATCATTTTATATGATGTTTTTTCACTTGATGATTCAGACGAATTAGATATTCTATGATTTTCACTGCTATTTAATAGATTAAAAGAATCGTCTAAGACAATTCCTTCTAAAAATTGTCTGTATAAATGCACTGTACATTTATCTACATATACGACCACGTGTGGCATAGACGTACCATCTATGTCTGCTTGCTTCATTTGATGCTGCCACATACGAACAAATGATGTTTGTCTATTTACCAATGATTGCAATTTTGCTGCCAAACTGTTTCTAGAAAAGAAATATGATTATATGTATTAATATATAAGAGTTGCCATAAAGGGAGATTTTTAAATCATTAAAAATAATTACTTTTTGATTCTGCGCTTTTTCTTACAAGAGTCTAATAGTTGTAAAGACATAGTAGGCCAGCTATTTGTTCTTACTGGAGATGTAGCAGTACTTATAACAAAATTTGTTTGACTTAATCTGCTATTTATGCTCTCATTAGAAAAGGTTGTTACTTGTGATATTTTGTCCAATGGATAACTATTTTGAAATTTAGATGACGCAGATTTTATGGATTCTGCTTTAGAACACAATATTTCATTTGAATCTTTAGAAGATACTATAATCCTTTCATTTGCGATTTTATGGGAACATTTATTCGTATTGATTTCTACTTCAGAATAATATGTTTTGTCTGAATCTACAGGAGATGCAACAGACCATTTATCTATAACCTTACATAGACTATTGGATATAATATTAGATCCAGGAATAGAGTTTTTTGTCAAAAGAACCACATCCTCACTATCTATATCTTCTATCATATTATTTATACTATTTATTATTTCATCATTATCACTATTTAAATCTGTAATCTTCTTATATTCTGTTATATTACTATCGTCACTAGATACTGACTCAATCATAGGAGTGTTCTTGTCTATAGAACTATTGTTTATAATTACACTATCCTCTATCACAGAAGAGTGTGAGAAAATAGGAATAATCATGTTCTTTGATACACAAATTTCTTTACCTCTATCATCTTTATCATAATCTATTTTTCTCTGTTTCGCAGCAGATATAAAAATTTCAGGACTTGAAGAATTAAAATTTGGTGATGTATTAGAAGGTAATAAGTTTATATTACTACTGCTACAATTACTTGTCTCAACGATAGTAGTATTTAATTTATGAATCTGATTATTTTCAGTAATGCATCTTCTACGTCTCCTTTTGTAATAGTATGCATCTCTAACTAATATAGGGGATCTATCCACCTTTACATTTTGTGAACTATTATGTTCAGAATTTGTTACAAAAAGACATTTTTTTATCTTAACATGATCATCTATTTTCAACTTAATTTCTTTCTTTTTAGCGGAAAGATTTAACCTCTTTCTACTCTTTCGTTTTAAGCTTCCAAGGATTGGTGATGTTTCTAGTTGTTTACATTTTTCACTTATTTTCAAATTATAATCTGGCTTTGATCTTACGTTATTATGGTTTTTGTAAACACCTAGAATAGGAGATGTTTGTGCTTCTTTTGATATTGGTACACCCAATATAGGTGATGATTGTTTAGATTCTTTACTGGACAGATCATCATTATTGTTATGAATTTCAATCCACTTGCGTACAAAATCTTCTTTTTCCGTACTAGGTATTCTTGCCACATTTTCGTCAATTATAAATTTATTACCATCAGGTTGCTTTAATCTATCTATCGTATTTAAATTTATAATAGATTGACCAAAATTTAACCTCTTCACGTATTTTGGTTTCCTTTTATATCTCTCATTTTGCGGAATATTTTCAATTTCTGGATCATCGGAACTTAACATTGGCGTATGGAATGTACAATTTGAAGATAATATATATACCTATAAATTTTTATACATTAAAAACTAAAACGAACGCAATAAACGTGACACAATACACTTATAATCGCCATATTGTATTTCGATGAAAACAAATAATATTAAAAGGAAAGTAAGAGATCTCTTGACATCTTATTCATCTTATTCTTACATAATACATGATGTAAAAGATTGATGAAATTTGCACAAATTTACGTAGATATTTTAATGAAATTAACGTGAATAGATATAAAGTTATAAATAAAACTTAAAAAAGTTATAAATATTGAAACTTTATCAAACGTCTTGGATGTCGGGTGCAGTAAGTTTTGTACACATACCTGAATAGATTGAAATTTTAGTAGGGAAATCGTAGTGCTAACATTAAATTTTAATTTTATTTTTTTGCGTAATGTTATTTATCGCATTAAATAGAAAGAGAAAACATTTTACATTAAACATTTATAAACTGAACAATGGAAAACAATATAGAAGATACGCATACAGAAATAATATTGGTCTTTCGTGTATTTAAAAAAATAAAATGGAATTTTTATTAAAAATTCTTGTTCATTACTACACCTTAACATTAAATTTATTTTGTGATGTTTTCTAAATAGTTTTTCTACTTATGTATATATAATCATGAAATATATAATTATGAAATATTCAAATCGTAAAATACAACTCGAATGGTTGAATTAAATTCCGATCTCGAAAAAACATTACATTCATTACGGTGAAAGTGTTGCGTTCGAAGCTTAAAATCCCGAGTACGCCCGATACTTTTCCAATAATTTGAAATATACGATATAGGGAGGATTAAAAAATTGTATAAAAAAAAGAGAGAAAAAAGAAAAAAAGAAATATTACTGTTTTATAAAGCATTAACGTATACCGAAATGAATTAAAATCGTACATATATCGAACCGGAGACAACACCATTAATTATCAACGAAACGTGATAGGTAAAATATTTTTTTCGTGTAAAGAATTAAAAGAGTACAACGATTATTGTAATTCAAAATGGACAATCATAATTTCAATTCGAAATAAAATCAAAAACAATAATAAGTTTGAAATTAATTCGCACAAATTAGAATAACAATCAGTTTCTAATGATTAAATAAGACTTATGATTAATTATTAATTAGAGATGTAGTCAAATTCCTAATAATCCCTTTTTTTTATCGTAACTACGGTAAAAAGTAACTACATAGTAACATTTCATGTAACATTTCACATAATCGGTAATAACGTCCGTCTACCCTCTTACACGTCTTTAATTCGTTCTGTGTCTTCACCTTCGCTTCATAGAAAACGGAAGAGGAAAGGTAGAAGGAGGATAAGAGAGTGACGACAGTGTATTGAAATGACTGTGATTGGAGTGGAAGAGACTTTAGTTGATCGAAAGGTGGCGAGAAAGAATGGTCGAAGGGAAAAGGAGGAAGAAGAGAAAGAGAAAGAGAAGAGAAGTAGAAGAAGGTATCAGATATATTCATCGTTGGGCAAGTAGAAAGAGAGAGAGGGAGAGAGAGAGAAAGAGAGAGAGAGAGAGTGGTTACTAGGAGCTAGGTTCGTGGTGGGACACGAGAAAGGGTTCCAAGTCCGGCGTGGAAATCTAAATCGGCGAGAGTGCTCCGTACTCGGCTTGCCGCACAATTACCGGGCGGCGAGTGTCGAGGAACCCCCTTTTATATTAATAGTCGAGATAGTCGAGCGTGTCGGTGCGATGAGGGCCAACCGAAGAGGGAAGAGTGAGTGAGAGAGAGAGAGAGAGAGAGAGAGAGAGAGAGAGAGAAAGAGAGAGTGAGAGAGAGCGAGAGAGGGGGGAGGGAGGAGAGGATGTGTCGATGGCGAGGAATGAAAAGGAGAGGGAGACAGAAGAAAAGAGAAGGAGGACATAGCATCGTGACTCACGAAAGAGAGAGAGAGAGAGAGAGAGAGAGAGAGAGAGAGAGAGAATATGAGTGATCGAGGGAGAGAGGAGATGGAGAGAGAGTGAGAGAGAGGGTACAAGAGGGGGCCTCGAAATGATAGATAGGAGGACGGGATACTACGGACCCCTTGCTACACCGTTGCTTCAGTTTCAGTTCGCGATGGAGGCAACTTGCTCCTTTTAGCTGGTACCACCGTGACTTTTCTCCGAGAGAGAGAGAGAGAGAGAGAGAGAGAGAGAGAGGAGAAGGTAAGGGTTATTACTGGATGATGGTTGGTACCACGTGGCTAGGATCAAGTAAACGCGTTTGAAAGGAAAAGGATATATGTAGGAGTACGGTGGCACGAATTAGTTTTGAAGATTTCTCGAAGGTTTGCTAAGGGGGTTGAAACAAGTGATTCTTAAAGAGAATCGTCGAATAGGAAATAGAGAAAAAGAGAAAGGATATGACCGTTATGTTCGGACAATACGGAGGTGGCCGGATGTTCGACGGTGCAGTGATTCGATTGATTCGCTGAAGAGTGTTCGTTGCTTCCACCGAACTTCCGAGTGCCGCGTTAAATGCGTACGCGTACGTACGCGCGTACGTGCGACTCGTCGTATATTAGCGCCGGTTGTACGACATACCGCGATAGCTTATGCTAACGTAGCGCGCCGCGACCACACGCTGAAGAAATTCCACCTTAAGGAAGAGGATCGCAAGAAATAAAGGGAGAGAGAGAGAGAGAGAGAGAGAGAGAGAGAGAGAGAGAGAGAGGGAGAGAGAGACCATAGATAGTGGTGGTGGTATTGTTGGTTGTGGTGATCTATCAAGACACGAAGAAGGTATTGAAAAATAAATTCTTATTCTCCTCTAAATATTCCAAAGTGCTTAAAAAATATTCCATCTTCTTCATATAGAAAAAACAAATCTTGACGAGGTATATACAAAAATTTTACACATCGATACTTCGTCAAGGTTTCTTTCGTTTATTAATTATGTTAACTGGTTGTAATACTTGAAAGAAAATAAAAGAAAGAATAACATATTGTCAAAGGAAAAATCATTTACATTTAAATGAATTTCATGAGATGTATTGGCAATGGTACGCGTTTGGATCTTGTATTTTTCTTGTGAATTCCTTTTTTTTCCTTTTTTTTTTTTTTTTCTTTTTACTGAAAAAGAAACGATTAAAAGACGCGATTTCTTAGAAAAGGAAAAGTGTCTAGACGAACTGTCCACACTGTACTAGATGAGTAAAAAAAGATAAAATAGCGAGAAGAAGTTAAACAGAAAGATTGCAAACGAAACGAATTAGAAGAGAGAGAGAGAGAGAGAGAGAGAGAGAGAGAGAGAGGCAAAGGCGTGCGAAGTGGGATGACATTGTTTGCACCCGTGACGTCACTCGTAATTCTAACGAACAATGAGAGTGCACGCGTGTACGAGAGCACATTCGCGTTGCTGCGACCCGAAGTTTAGGGTTACTCCTCCTCGAATGAGGATCGCTAAGATTGCTTCGTATTTTTCTTAAATAAAAACAACGATAAGCTCATCTTTTTGTTTTTTTCCTTCTCTTGAAATTTTTTATATTTCAAGAAAGGATGTTCGTCAATATCTCCGATAAGTTTCGTTAATGATTAAGAAACAATGAAAACATTTTTTTCGCAACTTTACGTTCAGAAACTTGTCAATACAAAAACTTTTTTTTTTTATTACAAAGCAACAATATTGAGATGACGAGTGTTTCTCTATCCAATAAAGTGGTGAAATTCATCCTATTTTCATTCACATTAGAGATAACAATATTAGCGATAAAGAAATATGTAGTATCGTGTGAAAATATATACAGAGAGAAATGTATAAATATTAAATTATTTCTGCTTTCTCCGAGTTATTACTACTACTACTACTACTACTACTACTACTACTACTACTACTACTACTAATAATAATAATAATAATAATAATAATAATAATAATAATAATAATAATAATAATATATATATATATATATATATATATATATATATATATATATATATATTTAAATGTGAGGCTAGAACCAACGGCAGTCCCGCTATAACCAAGGAACTGTGCAAATCCATTTTGTCTGTGTTAATGTGTATTTTTCGTATATATGTATACATACATTCGTATATATTATAAATCGGTTAGTGAAGAATATATATAATAATAATAGTCATATGATTACTACAACAAAAACAATAACATATCTATGAGAGAGAGAAAGACGAGTTATTATTACTTACTACTACATATAATACATATAATAATATATAGAAGTGCAGTTAGGGCAAAAAACATTTTTGCATGGATCAACATCGAGTGAGCATCACACACAAATTGTGTATGTACATTAAATATCCTTTGTTCATTCTTCGATCGACTTAAATAGAAATTTTGAATTAAAATAAATTAAATTTTTTTTATACATATTCTTATTACGTTCGTATTATAAAAATTTCTGTTTCATTAGATTTTTTCATATTTGTTATATACTAACAAAAAAATGTATAAATGTATGTATTTTTCGCATACATTTTTATTGTATAGATTCTTCAAAGATTTTCTAGTTTCTTTATTCAATCAAAAATAGAAAGATATAGAAAGGAACAACGTTATCTCTTTTACTTATGTCTTTTCACTTATCGCTTTATGATCTTCTGTTCGAATAATTTTTTTTTCTTTCTTGTTATTGTTCGCTTATTGCATTATTTTGCCAATCTATTAAGATCTTTCTTGGAATATCGTCGAAAAATCCGAAACGTTTCCGTGACATTTCTTATCGGAATAACGTAACGAACAGTTATATATAGGGCAAATACAGGATGTCATAATAATTTTGATTTAATCGTTTATGACGATGATACTTTCACTTTTGTGCGTTAATTCGGAACGAACAAATTGATAAAAAATATGGAAAAACCCAGGTAAACGATATTTATCATATTGATGAATATTTTTTCAGCGTCGATATAATTATATCGAATTAATCAAAACCGATATGATCGTAGATGGTATTATCCGAAATTTTGTCATAATCACAATTTATTTTTTAATTAAAGTATCAATATCATCTGCAACTAATTGACAACTAACTTCAATATAAACAGAATTGCACTATGACCGAATAAATATGATAATTTATATTCAACAATAATATTGTTGTTTTCCCTCTAATATTATCAATTGCGTCTATATTTATTTAATAGACCGAGTGATATGATATCTTCGTAGATACACCGATATCATACGGAAATATTATTACGATAGAAATAATGGCACGGTCGTTTGCTCCCGATCGATTCATTTTTTTTTAACATTGACCAAGTTCTTATTATTAATGCGCAACTTTGACGTAAAACAACGAGCGGACTTATAACTAAACGTCTAAATCATCGGCGATATCGTGACAGTCTTAATTTAAAGTCTACCAGCAAGGAATCTTCTTATTCTTCTTTCCTCTTCTTCTATCTTTCTGTGTCACTCATACATACACACACACACACACAAATACGTAAATACATATACACATGTACACGAACGCACCAATGCATTGAGTTGTATCCATCTCGCTATGCACTTTTCAGTCTCGCTGTAATTCTACGTGCACTCGCATCTTATCTCTCGAGTCTTTATTTTTTTTCCTCGGTTGTTTTTATTGATTTTCCCTCTCTCTCTCTCTCTCTCTCTCTCTCACACACACACACACACACACACACATTTTTGATTGATAAGAAACGAAAGCTGAAAGGAAATTATGCGTAATAAAATTTCATAATCTTTGAAAGAATGGATTGTTTTTGACAATAGTTTTGTTTATTTGATAGACCGATGTTTCTTGTCGTTACAGAAACGACATTTGAGGATTCTACGAGGTATGTTCTCTCATTGTAAACTTAAATCTCTGCGAATTTTAAATGATTGAAATGATTAGATTTTTTTTTTCTCTAGTCAAGATAAATAACCATCGAGATGTATATTTTATTAAGTAAACATATTATCATCGAATTAGTATCATTTGTCGCAATTACGAGCAATGATAAACAATTGGGATAAGAATAAAAATGTAGGTAAATAGATATTTTTTTATAATGTATTAGAATGACGATAAAATAATTTAATAATTCGATATAGTAGGACAGTTGGAGAACGTCGAAAATTAGACGGAAGTTCGTTCGCTTTGATTTGATTTTATGCATTTGGCACAGTCGCCTGACAAATTACACAACCTGCTACGATTTCTTCCTTGTAAGAATATTTCGCAAAATTCGCTGAGACGTTTGTCGAATAAAATCACAATGATCTAATTTCAAAATAACGAAATAAAAATTTCTAATTCTCAATTAAAATAGAAAGAAAATTTAGGATTAATCGCAACAAAAATAAATCATAATTTCGAAACGATAAAAAAAATAATATTAAACGAAAAACATATTCGAATAGATAAGAGTTAACGATCAATCAATGGATTTTTCTATTCGAACCATTCTAAGTTATCTAAGCTTTCTCCTTTCGCTACATATCGATGATCATTAAATTCATTACGATCGGAGATATTGTGCCAGCAAATAATATTTGCGAAGCGGACGAACAGATAGGAGCCATTTAAATGAATGATAGAGGGAGGGTTACATTATCACTTCGTATTAGCCGGCCACGGTTTCGCAACGCTTCGCTCTTTCTCTCTCTCTGGAGGAATTAAAATTTTGGTTGAATGATTAGAAAATTGCGTTCTTTAACATAAATACATACATAAATACATACATACATACATACATACATACATACACACACACACACACACACACACACACATATATATAAAAGAAGTAAAGATATTCGTTAAGATTCTATCGTATTTACTTTTTTTCATTCACATACATACTTCTTTCTGTGTTTTGTGTGTGTATGTGCGCGCGCGTGTGTATATATGTGCGTGAAAGATAATTTTAATATAATATTCGCTAACATTCGATCATATTAAAAGGAAAGAACAATTATCGTACACCATTTGTTGCCCCTTTCGATTCTCCTTAATAGTCGTAGTAGCTCGTATTAGAATCGTCCACGCGACAAACACGCGAGTAGAGTTTTAAATGAAAACAATAAAAAGGCGTAGAGGCTGTACATATATACATGTGTGTGTGTGTGTGTGTGTGTGTGTGTGTGTGTATGTGTGTGTATACCTATATAAACAGAGTGCGAATCACGCACCACAAACGTTTCTAATTTGCTACGCATTCATACGCGTTTACGATTAATATTTACGAACGGTAACTCAATCTAAGATGCAAGTTTATTTTCTAATGTTGATAAATAAAATCGTTTTCGTTTATGTCAGATCAAAGAGTTCTTTCTCAAGCTTAATTTCAATTAAAATTTTGACTTTTTATGTCCTTCAGTTTTTTTTTTTTTTTCATTTGTGCAACATGTAAGAACATATTTGTGTAATCATGATTGATTGTACGATTTATCTCTCCCGCTGAGTGCTTCAATTTTTATTGCTCCTTGTAAATTAGTTCCGTTAACATTGCAGATCTTGATCGTTTATATAATGTTCAATTTAATGTTCAATAAAGAGAAATGAAAACAGTGAATAACATCAATTTGCATAACACAATGTTGTAATTAAACACGTGTTTAATTATTGGCATTAGTCTCGATAACGTAGATACTTTAAAAATTTGGAAATTTTTTTTCTGTTTCTTGATATGAAATGTTTGTTGATTGATAAAGCGATATCTCTGAATATTTTTAATTAAACAAATTGATACAACCAACCGATGATATATTCCATAATATATTTGTAGAAAAAGAAATATTTATTGCAATATTATGTGGATCGAACGTCATATATCTTATATTTACATACATCTCCAATAAATTCTACGATAAAGTTTATCAAACTTTATTTTGTATTTCCAAACTAATTACTAAACAATTATATTATTCTTTTACTTAAGAGAACAATAATACATTTTTCGAAAAGATTCGCGTAATTGGAAAATTTTTAAATTTTTGATTAACTAAATATGTTCTTCTCAGGATCTTCTCTTTTATCTGACATTAAAATGAAACGTTTACGAACTAGAAAGAGAGGCAGAAAGAGCAAGAGAGAGAGAGAGAGAGAGAGAGAGAGAGAGAGAGAGAGAGGGAGAGAGAGAGAGAGAGAGAGAGAGAGAGAGAGAGAGTAGATGAGGGTTGTAAGAATCGTAGAAAAATAGGTTTATAGAGTAGAGTACCTCTGATCAGCCGGTCGAACGATCAAAGAAACACAGGAAAAGGACGATTTGCTTTCAGAAAAGCGGAAGAGCGACGAACAGGCTTTGCTTACGTTGGAACTGAGAAACGAAGAGGAGAAGGAGGAAGAAGAGAAGGAGGAGAAGAAGGTTGTAGTGGAGGTGGTGGTGGTGGTGGTGGTGGTGGTGGGTGTCGGCAGGCACACCGAGAGACAACGTCATCGAAGATGATGCAGGAGAGAATTAGAAGAGTGTCGGTCTTCTCCGGTAATGGTTGATTTGTAGAAGCCTCTTACACGTATAAAAAGAGATGCACGCGTTTTTTGATCATTGTGCGAACAGGACAGCTCGGCTCTTGACTCGGCACCAATCGGAAATCTACTTCGTCTTAACTCGTGATCCTTAGCGCGTGCGCGCGCGCACCTCTCGATCCTTCAAGCTCGATTTTTTCTTATATATACATATATATATATATATATATATATACACACGCGCATACATATATATATATATATATATATATATATATATATATATATACATATACGTATATATACGTACATTTGCATATATCTGACACGTGGAAGCGGTGCAACAACAACAACGACGACGAAAAGGAAGAGGAAGAAAAAGAAGAAGGAGAGGAAGAGGAAGAGGAAAAGGAAGAAGAAGAAGAAGAAGAAGAAGAAGAAAGATGAGAAGGAGCTCGACAGACGACACTTTCATTCGCCAAGCATAAAGAGCTCATCCAGCCGCGAATTACACGTCGCGAGATATCGCGAGTGAAAAAAAGCAAAAGTGACCGAAGTGACCTTCCCCCTTTCTCCTAATTAAAGCAGTCGGTGAGTTTACGTTGGAATTAGAATTACTTGTGGTTTCTTTTTTATTTGTCCTTCTTTTTTTTTGTTTTCCCTTTTTTCCCCTTCTGGTGAGTGTGAAGTGGCATTCTCAGATACGATACATCGCAACTCGTTAATGAGGACGATCTGGGAAAGAGATTAATTTTTGTTTTATTCGATGAATTTCTAATTCCCTGCGAGATGTTCGGTTTGATGTTACGCGTTGATATTATAACGGTGGGTATTATCGATAGGAATAGGTAAGTGAGAAGATAGTGGATTATGGGAGAATGAGCATCGATCGACGTTTGTTCATAGATCGTCGTCTCAAAGCAAGAAGTAGTAGAAGAAGAAGAAGAAGAAGAAGAAGAAGAAGATACGTTCGTTCTTGCGTAAAAGAAGGGTGTCTCGAAAGTAGACGAGACCGAGCACTGATCGGACGTGATATAGCTAACGGCGCGTTCGAAGCTTCCCACCGTGTTGTTTTTTTTTTTTTTTTTTAATTCTTGGTAAAGGATTATGAAAGTTTGATTTTTCCTTAGAATTCGAAATGAGAGATAAAAGGCAAGAGAGATTTCGAAAGAACTTGAAGTTTTTTTTAAATACGAGACGTTCCCTCCACTTTTTTACAGCGAGTGCTTTAAAAAGAAGCTGAGAAAAGTGTGTTTCCTTCTTGGTAGAGAAGATATCGTATAAAAAAAAAAAAAAAATAATAAAGAAAAAAGAAAGAAAGAAAGGAGAGAGAGAGAGAGAGAGAGAGAGAGAGAGAGAGAGAAAGAGAAGATAAAAGGAAAATTGTTCGAATCGTGTGGGCCATCTTCGGTATGAGGATGTGTTACGGCGGTCATGCCGTGTAATTCGAAGGGACACCACGTGAACCACGTCTCATCGTGCCGAGCTATCCTCGCCGTTGTACACGTCGTCGTCGTCGTCGTCGTCATCGTCACACTGACGCTGTTGAAGCGCGACGGAGTGCCAGCAGCGTTGGAAAGATGAGCTCGATCGACTTCGACGAGGTGCTTTTACACGTGGGAGAGAAGGGCCGATATCAGAACATCATGTATTATCTCCTATGTATACCCGCAACCCTTCCGGCTGCTTTCCTGGCCTTCTCGCAGGTAAGTATATGCACATTTAAAACAATCTTCTTTTATTTTATATTAATCGTTACGATTAATAATCCGATCGAAAGAATTCGATCGTCTAGATGATTCGATTTTTCCGCAGAAAATCTGTTCGATTAATTTCTTTTTTTTTTCTTCCTTCTTCTTTTATCATTCTCCGCCGTAGAATCTTTATACATAATTCGGATAAATAGTATGATTCGTTTTATATTTTAATATAAAGGGTCGAAGTGATCGTACGAACATGATATATAATACGTCGAGTTCAAAATTTTTCTCATACCTCATTTTCATCGAAATATTTCTCTATGTTCATGAAATGTATATAAAATCTTTTATTAATCAACAATGATTTCTTTATTTCTATTTAACATAATTCCGACCGATTTTACCGACGCCTATCGAACAATATCTGATTTGCCCTCAATCAATCCAACCGTTAATTTTCCAAGCTTGATATTATTAGTGTTTTTACGTAAGCGATGTTAAATATCCTAATTTACGTCGAAGGAAATTCTTCCAGGCTAAATATAGTTCGATATATCGAATAGACCATATCGATCACATGCGTCCACGTTGTACGTACAGTTGTATATGTTCTAGTTCGTGTGCTAGCTGGAAAATATACATACATTTTTCACTTATATTTCGGCCAAAAATTCGCAACTATAACGTTTCATATTAATCATTTTATATGAACCGATCGTAATTAATATATATAGATATAAAAAATTAATGATAACAATACTCGTCGTAAATCGTCCTTCCATTCACATTTCGGAAATGATTTATTTCTATTTTATCTTCGATAACGTTTGTAGATTCGATCGTTTCTCGATTAATCTTTAAATGACGATGTATATATATTTTTTATTGAATAAAAAAGAAAAACGACGCAAAGAATATTTTATCATCATATTCAAGATATATGAAATCACATTATCTTCGTAAATGGAATGAGATTTTTTTCATCAAATTGTGAAGCGTGAAAATCATCGGGGATTTTTCGAAAGATTCTTACTCTTTATTTTGCTCATCTTTGACAAAGACAATGAATAAATAACAAAAAGAAGAAAACTTGCTGACGCGAATAGCCTTTTTCCAATACTCGTCACTCAAGTGCAAATCTCATTGCCCGAGACACAAACTGGAATTAGAATCGTCTAATCGACGCATAAGATATTCGAAACGTGCCGGCGAATGCTAATGTTTTTTTTAGGTAGTAGCCAATATTTATTTGCACAGCTGCATCGGACGTTGCATGCTTTCAAAGAGCTTCATCGATCAGTCGCATCAAGACTAAGAGATATAATCGTTTCGTTTAATAAACTATCCCGTGTGAGAGACTTATCTATCCACAATATATCTCTCGAACAGTTTCTACTTCCTTTGATTTCGCAAAGATCAAAGATTTATGGGGGGAAAATTAAAAATAAGAATATATATTTTGGAGCGATTGCAACGTATAACGTATAAACAAATTATTTTTAGCGATATAAGATGTAAGAAGAACAAAATGTTTGTGGATATTGCATAATATCGTTAAGAAAAATTATGATCAAAGATCGTAATAAACGATTGAAGTTAATAATTAGGGAATCATTTGAAGGAATAACATCGTTAATAGAATTAGAATACGTTTTTAAATATTTCCAAATAGGTGTTCGTGAGCGCCTCGCCAGAACATTGGTGCAAAATACCAGAATTGGAGAACTTGACGGGCCTGATGACCTTGGAAGAGAAAAAGGCCCTATCTTTGCCATACTCCATGAAGTCGGACGGTAGGAGAGTTTATTCGAAATGTCAAATGTACGACGTCAATTATACAGAGATCATCGAATCGTGGTTGCGACGTGGGATATCGCAAAATTCTAGCAACACAATGGATTCGCATTCGACCACGTCGCCCTCCTCGACATCTTCCTTTCATCCCGCGAACCGATTACCACCACCTCCTGTCAGTGATCCTAATTGGCCAGTGAATAAATGCCAACACGGTTGGATTTATGATAACAAGGATTATGACAGCACCCTTGTAACAGAGGTAAACTTGACTTTCTCTCTTTCATTAGAAATTACTTTCGATTTTCTTATCTCGTACGATTTCACGGCATGTAAATTTTACAAAGGACATCCTTTTTAATCGAAGTATGAATAAGTATTCTCTGAAATCGTCAGTAATATTCCTTTCCAGGTAACATTTATATCTTCCGAGTAAGCGTAACACTAAGTAATCTCGATTAACGACCACCAACGAGTTAATCCGAAGGATAATTTATTAATTGAGTAGTCAACCCTTTTAGATTATGGTCATTAGACCATTCATTATTAAATGATTGTCGTTATATTTTATGAAGGTACATCATGGTAAATATAAAATTGTGAGATAAAGTTGGTTGACTATTTCTTACTTGGTTTCTCGTCGTTGGTCAGTAATGCCATTTGCATAATACTCCTACCACGTCTTGGTAATTGTCAACGTCAAATTTCTTCTCCGTAGAGCGTCGGGTTTCACGACCTACTTTGCCTTGGCCTTTGACTTCATTGTACTCTATTTCTCTCTTAAACATCGTTGAACATCGTTCTAAGTATTCGTAAATTATCGATAAAAATTATTTCGCTTTGGCTCGATAGGAATGATAATTAAACGAATTAATTAATCGTAACGGTATACTGCAAAACATCCGTTTGTTCGTCAAACGAACATTTTTATTTTCCTCGAGTTAACGTCACGAGAAAGGAAAAAATAAGCTCGTTGAAATGACGAATCATAAAATTAATGCGAATTTGTAAAATAAATTCAGTCTCCTCCTACTACCTCGAGAATGAGATATTAAAACTCAAATGAGAAATAATAAAGGGAGAATAAATAAAGATTGTTTTGATGAGTCTCGTCGTATCTTGTCGTGCATTTAAATACGTAGATACATTTTGAGAAACTCCACGCTTGAGAAAAGTTCGCGGTCACGTGGCCACATCTCATAAGTGTCTATTAACGCGGTTATTAAGTTGTCGCAATTAGACAACACACGGTGGCTACAAGCTATTAGCGCAACGAGAAATATAACTCGCGGGGTCGAGGATCTACGACTGTTCTTCTTTTCTCTCTCTCTCTCTCTCTCTCTCTCTCTCTCTCTCTCTCTCTCTCTCTTTTTCTCTCTTTATTACATTTTTTGCTGCGTGATCTGTGATCGCGAAAGCTCGAGAGATAGAGATATTTTCTAAATGTCAAGATGGAATCAATTATTCCAATTGGACCGTTCTCATATTCGCATCGTACAAAAACGCACAAAATTTAAAAATACAAAACATCGTTGTACACACGATCCAAAATTTATACATTTTATATTCTAATTAATATATTATTTTCTCACAATATTGTTTCTCATAAGGTTCTATACGAACAATTCAGGAATCGGTATAAAAGATATAATTACCACGGTATGTTACTGCTATACCAGCCAATAACTTTTAAATGTTAATTAACACAAATTAAAGGTACTTTAAAGATCGAAATAATAATTGTTCAAATCTCGACATTAAAAACGTACGTCACGAAGATTGGATGGAGTCAGATCGATGTAAAATTCAACAGGTGGTCAATGACATTGTGACGAATGCACAAATGATTCTCTTAGAGGAAACAACGTCTAACGTTAGCCTTACGTTGAAGATGGAATATCTCGTTGATCATAAATATGAATGAGAAGCTATGAAAAGGAAATATTTCTAAAGAAAAATGAAGGATAGAGTGAAAGAGAAAGAATGTCAACAGGTGAACAAGGTTGATGAGCAACAGAGTGACTGGCCGATAGGTTGCAGCTCTGGTGGCGTCAGCAATTGCCGACCAATTTACCTACCCCCGCATCCGGTCATGTGATATGTAACATCAAACGCCTCACACAACGCTGCTTACTACTCTCTGCCTATGTCGAGGGTATATGTCCCCACATATTTCGCGCTATACTGCTTTGCCATACCAGCCAGACTGCTAGACGCCAATTTTAAACTTTCGTTAGATACTCCTTTTCGTTAGAAACAACAACCGATGATTTAACAATCGTCATTGAATTATTTTACGAT
Source organism: Dolichovespula saxonica (assembly GCA_911387935.1). Taxonomy (NCBI): domain Eukaryota; kingdom Metazoa; phylum Arthropoda; class Insecta; order Hymenoptera; family Vespidae; genus Dolichovespula; species Dolichovespula saxonica. The sequence goes on from OU426993.1 coordinate 7,882,870, forward strand.
GAAAATCATTTTTTCTATGTCTCCTTTCTATCGCGATATGATAATTATATGAAAAAAGAAAAATATTAAATCTTATTGACGATCAATTTGGGACAGGGTGGTTGATGTGTTACGTGTATTATTTATCCAATTAATACGCTTTACATTGGAAAAAGAGAGAATATACCACCAGTGGCATCGATAAAAAATCTTCATTATTTTAATCAAACGAATATATACATTTAATTTTTCACGTTTAACGAACGAAGATTATAAAAAGCATTCGTTAATTGTTCCGTCATATAGATCGGATGTATCCGCGTTGATGAGTGAAACTCGAAGGAGAACGTTCTTTCTTTCTTTCTTTCTCTTTTTTTTTTTTTTTTTTTAAATGGATCGTTTAAAAAAAATGGGGCCGTTTGTTCCAGTTCGTGGTAGGTGAATTTGCTAGCGCTAACTCCTACCGGCTCTAGCAATGCAGAGGGTATATTACCGCGTATTTACACGCTCCGGATTTACGCAGACACATGACGCAAAGAGCCATCGAGGCAAATCCTGTCCTTCCGTTTTCCGTTCTTCATCGCTCTCACTTTCTACCGCACGAAAGTGCTTCGGTGATATACGTTAACAACCCTCTTTTCGTAACGTTAAACGCATCGCTTTCTTCCTTCCCGCATTGGAAAACGATCGAAACGATCGAAACGAAACGAAACGAAACGTTAATCGTCTTTAATTAACAACGATCAACTTGACTCAACGTTCGCTCAATCCTCTATCGAGGCACGAAAAGAAAAATGGCCAAGGTGGAATTGATCGGTTTAAGTCTAATTGTAAGTTAAGATCGGTTACGAAATCCAATAAAATATCGTTTGCGAGAAACGACGAGTTGTGCAACAATTTACACTTTTCTACATTCCGACCATTTTATTAACGTACGTACGTACGTACGTGATTGTGCTGATTGAAAGCAATTTGACGAATGCTTATATACTTTAAACGATTTTTGCACGAAATTACTCGTAACGATTAATCGTTGTTGTTAGTTCTTAACTCAATTAGTTTGCAATAATTGTGATTTAATATTTATATCTTTCGAATCAATATTGATTTTGTTGTGTTTCTTATAAGCTTATGACGGAATTATCGAAAGAAGCTATGTAGAAAGAATTTGTAAGTAGTCATTGAGAAGTCGTCATTCGTTGGGTTTACCGGCCACATGTCGACACACGGAAAAGACAATGACCTGTTCCGTAGTATCGTGCTGGCTGAAGTGGTTAAAGCGAACCTCCTAAATCGAGTACAATAATAAATCATCGGATCGGAAGCAATGCTCAGAGGCAGACCAGCCCACGCGAAACGTCATTTTGACGTATCGGTCATCCTTCTTCTTTCTTCTTTCTTTCTCTCTTCCTTTCTTAGACCATCTTCGATGTCTTAGAATGTAGAACGACATAAAGGTGAACATCATTTTCTGAGAATTTTTCGTGGAATTCATATTACCTATACAGAAAACTATTAGTAATTTAATCGCGAACACTGCGTACATCGTAGATACTCAGGACAAAGTAGATACACGTAATATTTCGATGGTATCGATCATGATCAGTACGTAATCTACAGAGACTATCATTTTCATGGGGATCGCCTTATGATATACCTACTCGCGGTCAAATCAATAAAATTTTCGAACTGTGTCAGGGTGATGAAATCTACGTGTGTGCATCATATCCCATCGTCCTTTACGTGTACTCGCGTACGTTGCCCTTGACAATAATTCAATAGCATATTATTATACGCGAGTGCTCCTGTCTTCCCGACGCAATTTACCTTTTGCGTTTCACGCAGACATTAAAAGTCCGTGAGTGGCAATTTGCTTAAATCAAAGTTCGTGTTAAACCCATTAACGCCCACCGGGAAACTTTATTTGCTGGGGTCTAATAGACACTCAATTAAGATTTGGCTTATTTGAATATGTTTACCGACGAATAAAATGATATTTCTTTGCTTGAACGTGCGAATGCAGGAAAGAGCGTGTTATATCTCGCGCGAACAAAGTTGACCCTCCTTATTGGATTAAAAGAGAAGAAAGGATTTTCTTTCTCTTTCTTGTAGAAATGTTATCCGTTGATAGTGATCATATTTTCGGTATAATAAAAAAAATTGATTCAACGCTTGAAGGGCCGTACTTGAGATAGCTCGTTCTTACTTATCGTTATCATATGTTATATATTATTCATTTGATATTGTCAAATATCGTTAATACTATGCGATTTTATATTTATCATAAGATATATTTGATATCTATATAATTAAATGTTTTCCTAAAACGTCCAAAAACAAGCGTTAAAATTAATACGAAGCAAAGAATCAAGCAGATTCTCGTTCGTATTCCTTATTATTATATATCATTAAATATCGTCAATATTTGATAGCAATTTAATTACACGTTTTCCTAAAACATTGCAAATAATACAAAACAAACGGTCAAATAGATAGCTCATTCTTTTTCATTGTCACGATTAAACATTATTATACATTATTAAGTATTTGATACCAAATTAATTACAAATTTCCCTGAAACGTCTGAAATCAAGTATCGAAATTAATACAAAGCAAACAATCAAATATCACCGTACTATACTTAATAATTTAATGATTTAGTTAAAGACAATAAACGAATAAGTATACAGTAAAAATTTGTTTCTTTTAAATTAAAAAATTAATTAAACTAATCGATGATTAAACGTCGAAAGAGAAAGAAAGGAAGAAAGAAAAAGAGAGAGGGAGAGAGAAAAAGAGAAAGAGAGAGAGAAAGAGAAAGAGAAAGAGTTACGCGTTAAGGAACGATGGCGTGCAAACGATGCGAGTCGCGAAAGAGTCGATCGAGTTTAGCGAGAAGGACAATAGGGAGTTTGGAAAGGTCGATGGCGAGGGGGTCAGCGAGGCAGCGGCCGAGGCACGTTCCTCCTGTCAACGGAGGGTGATGGACACCTCTCACTGTGGGAGCCTACCGACACAATCACACAAAGAAACACAACCCACACAAACACGCATGCACGGCGTCGACGACACCGCGATCATCCATCGAGCTTTCGAGCGTGCGTGCACACGCGAGCCGAAGCAGACGCCATTGAAGAGAGGACCATCCCCCACTCCACCCTTGCATCATCAACCTCTCTCTTTCGTTCTATCTCTCTCTCTTTCTCTCTCTCTCTCTCTCTCTCTATCTCTCTTTTGACTCTCCACGAATCGCCACGAATCACGGCGTTACGCCGCGTTGACGATCGACGAATGACGATGCATGTGACGATCGAGTTCACACGTGTGCTTCTACTCCATTCACTTTCTATACTTAGAATCCTTCTTAGAAGCTTCGTTCGTTCAAGAAGACGCACTTTCATTCGTATTGCGAATATTTTGGGTGCAGTTAACCTTTCAATCTCGTTAACAAAGTGTAAACATGAAAAGTAAATTACAATACATGATCATTTATTGTTAGCCATAAAATAATAGAATTAAATGATAATGATAATGATAACGTAGTGATTTTCGATTGTTTCTTTTTTTGTATGATTTTTGACACTTGATTTTGGATGTTATAGGATATAACAACTATTAAGGATTATTTTATAATATATAATAATAACAATGAGCAGGATATAACAAGTTATTCATTTGATTTATGCTTTTTATCAATTTTGACATTTGATTTTGTAGGAAGAAAGTATAATTGAATAGGTATCGAATATGATCGTGCGTAATATTTGTTTTATTATGAGAGTCTAAGACACTGTTAAATTATGACATTTTGTTAATGACAAGGAATGTTCGTGGTTATATACGTACTTGCATGTCCGTATATATATATATATATATATATATATATATATATATATATATATATATATATATATATATATATATATATTTATTGCAAATAAGAGACATAAGTCCAATTAAACTAATCCAATCTGTTGACAAAGTACGGTTAACACTAACTATTCTAAAAATTTTTATTAAACGAATTTTTAATCGATACTCATGGCACGAGTTGTAAGACTCATTAAAGAATATAACTTATTTATTTACTGATCGTTTCTAATCCATCGAACGTTGAACCTGCCCAATACTCTTCGTACTCCAGCGAACAAGCGATCAAGTTAGTCCTATCATTTGTTTTATACCAATAGGCTCCTGACATGTGGGCGTGCTACACCGTATGCAGGAGAGAAAAATTACGAAATCATAAGGGTCAACAAATCGTGTCCTCTTTGCTGTCAGATTACAAGCATGACGAAAACAGTCTTTTAACACCTTTAAACAATTCTTTTTTAACGGCCAGTAAAACCTAATCAATAAATATATACATACGTACAATAGGATATAACGAATCGTTACATAGCCTATAATGTTAGAACGAAGTTGATTTGAACATAGCTGATGAGACGTATCTTAGAAGAAATTAATCAGCTGATTAATGATATAAATTAGAGTCAGGATTTTAACAGCATCGTGCATCCACATAGCTAGATCTGGTATGCGACAACAGTTGGTGGCCTTCAACGTCAACGACATTTTTCTATGTTGGGAGCCTCTTTGGTAACGTTGTCTTTGGATGGATAGCAGACAAATGGGGTAGAAGAACGGCCTTCTTCGCCATTCTCTTCTTAGAAGTTATCTTCTCTATTGCCACAAGCTTCAGTCCTAACTATGTTATCTACACGGCGTTGAGGACGGTGAACGGCCTCTTTTTTCCTGCTATTTATCAGATACCTTTCATACTTGGTAATAAAACTAATTGTCCCTGGTATATTCTATTCCAATACGTTTATTATTCGATACGCTTTTCATTTCTAGCTTTAGAATTAATGGGTCCAAGATATAGGACTTTTGCCGGTATGGTGATCTGTATGTTCTTCGCCAGTGCAATGTGCCTTCTTGCACTTCTGGTAAGTTTATATAATACATTGAAATTGAATTTTTATATCATTTTTAATCATCTAACGTCAATTATTTACACTCTAAGTATTGTCTCATGAAGAAAGGAAGGATAATCGAAATTTTAACTCGTTATACTTTGTAACGTAAATCCTTCGAAGACAGATGATTAAATCATACAATTGCTAAACAATATTGCCAAGATTTACGATCGTTTATGAACGTCTCGTTGATTAAAAACGTTCGACGGACGTACATAAATCTTTCGAAGTAAATGAAAAAACCTAAAGTTAAACGAACGTAAGAAAACGTTAAAACATTATTTACGTCTCCTTTTTTTCAGGGTTATTTGTTAAGGCATTGGTACACATTGTCATTAGCCACGTCGGTACCTTTTGTACTTCTATTCAGTTACTACTGGATCATTCCTGAATCTCCAAGATGGCTTCTAAGCAAGAACAGGATAGACGAAGCAGAGGTGATCGTTCAGCACATGGCCAAAGTCAACGGCAGAACGGTACCGTCCAACTTTCTGAGGCAAATGGAGGTAAATGCCGAGATGGAAAAGAAAAACAGCGAACGAAAACTATTTGAAAATCTCCACTTGTCGATCTAGAACGTATCAGATCGAATAAGCAATCGAAAGTACGTCAGACATTTTTCGTAGACGTTTACGATGTTTTCCAGGTTGAAATAATGAAGAGACAGGGTATCTCTTGCAACGGCAAGAACACCGGGAACGTCGTGCTGGATATCGAAGCGGAAAACAGATCGCCGCCACCCTCCGCAACACCGATGGACCTCATAAGGAATCCAAATATTAGAAAGAAATTCTTTATTCTTGCTTTCGATTGGGTCGCGAATGCCGTAGTCTATAACGGATTATCCTACAATACGACGAACCTTGGGGTCTCTGATTACCTGGCCTTCTTCATCGGTATAGATTATCAGCATTGCTCTTTTTCTCGATAACTCGTCCTTGATACACGATCGTGCTCGTTATCGCGACTACGACGACTACGACTACGACGACGACAGCGGGTCTGCCTGTAAATATGTTTTTATCATACGTCATTGCGGCTCTGATGTTGCCTGCATAATGCGATAGCGTCTTCAACGACGACACACGCGTCCCCGACACTTGATTGAAATGGACGCGAACCCATCTAAACGGTGAACGCACCGAGCAATGTACAAAGGGGTTCACCGAGAATCAACACCCGAACGATCCTCTGAACGCTTCGTCGTTATATTCTACCATTTGTTATCAAGTAAATTTTCTTATTTAAAAGACAATCAAGTATTTGAGATACTTCTGCTTATCAAGTAAGATCTAACCGTTTTATTTGATTATTATAAGTTATTCGATTGTAGAGTCCCAATCAATTATAATAATTGCAAAACTATTAGATGATTCGATTATAAGATAAGTGACATTGGATGTAAGAAATATAATTAAACGGTAATAGAATAGTACAGAAAATATAAAAATAGTAATGTGATAAAACATAGATCGAGTATCGATGGTATCGAGGAATGTTTTTTTTTTTTTATTCCCTTTCTTATCGAGTCATAGATTTAACCGTTTTGTGTAATTGAAAAAAATTATTTAACAGAGTCCAATAGATTAGAGTAATTAAACGATCATCGCGTTGATTAGTAAATAATTGCTGTTAGACCTAAAGAATCGATTGAAATAAAACGGCACTTATTTATGAATCAATCTAATTATTGGAATCTATTAGACTGATAAGACTCTAATAGACGGTAAATACGAAAGTATGATTAACAGGTTCAATCAATTTCGTAATACTCTGGAAAATAAATGAGTAAATTATGTGTATCATTAAAAAAAAAAAAAAAAAAAAAAAAAAAAAGAAAAAAAAACTTAAAAAATTAAAATCAACAAATTGATCTTACAGGTGGTATCGTAGAGATCCCATCATACGTGATCACATGGTACGCCATGGACAGGTTGGGTAGACGATGGGTCCTGTGTTTAACGATGCTCCTAGGTGGAGTTGCCTGCGTCTCTTGCATGTTCGTGCCCGAAGGTACTAAATATCTTTCTATAGTTAGATTCGAAAACAAGATTTTTCTCAATGATGAACACTGTACACCCGGTTGACCTGTGTCACAGTAGACGCTGTCTGGGTTACGGTATGCTTGGCGATGATTGGAAAATTTGGCATCGCAGCTTCTTTCGCCGTTTTTTACGTGTTCGTTGGTGAACTTTTACCAACCGTTCTAAGGTCACAGGCGATGGGAATCGCCTCTTTCATAGCTGGTATCGGCCTACTCACCTTCCCTTACATCGTTCATCTCGCCGTCTACTCGAGGGTATTGCCATTGATAATAATGGGTTCCTTGAGCGTAGCCGGTGCTCTAACGTCCGTCTTCCTTCCGGAAACACTCAACATACACTTGCCACAGACGATCGAGGAAGGTGAACTCTTCGGCGCCGACTTCAAACTCTGGTCCTGTCCGATAATACCAAAGTTAGTGTCTATTATATTGAACGTGTTTGCGCGAATCGAATGCTCTATTCGCTGAAATGAATTTTATCGTGATTATGCTACATGATAATCGGGTATCTTAGTTAGTTTCGAAATATATTCCCGTACGTCTTGGACGTTTATAGAAATAATCGTATTTAACTTCAATCGTATAAATTCAAATATGTAATGATCTTCAGACTTGAACAACTTCGTATATCTTTAATCGCCCCATGTAGATTATTAATTTTAATTATGTAAATAATTAGGATCATCGCGCGCGCGCGTGTGTGTGTGTATGTATTATAATCGTAGGTTTTGTGACACAATCTTTTTAGTATATTTTTTTAATAACACATTGAAATAAGATATAAAATCGATATATTTTTTCTTCTAGGAAAGACGCAAAAAGAAAATCAGAATCCGTGCCGCTCAGATATCTGGTAAACGGAAAACCAGAAAGAATTTCGGCGGCAACAAAAATCGTGGAAGCGGAAAAGGAAAGTCAAGAGGAGGAATTAACGAAACCGATGAAGGATGACATAGAAAAGGAGAAGGACGACGTAGAAAGAATATCTGAGTCGTCAAACGAAGATATAGAACGTCTGAGAAAAATACAATGAGGAGGACGTTTTCCCTTTTTGTTCTTTCCTTTTTTTTTTCTTTTGTTATACCTGAAAGGACAAAGCTTCCTACAACTTCGTATTATAATTTGCCTCGGTTTAGGCACACGCATTGTATTTATTTTTCCATTTATTATTATATAATGCGTTTCATTTGTAAAATCTATCCCGTGTGTCTGACGTAATATACGTTTCTGTGTTTACAAAGGGATCGATCGATTTGTTCGATCGTCTTCTATACAAAGATCGATGCCCGTTGTTTTCAGAAGGAGTAAACCGAGATCGTACGTTCAACAATAATAAAAAGAGGAAAAATGAAAAAGGAACCAGAGAGACTTCGCGATATTATAATAATATAATATTAAAACCGCAGTTATTATTATTTATCGTAAATATCGATTGGAAATTGTCGAAGGATGACTCGGTTTGTTCGCGGAGTTGCTCGACGATTGAATTCTTTTATATATATATATATATATATATATATATATATATATATATATATATATGTATATGTATATGTATATATATATTTATATATATATATATATATATATATATATATATATATAATATAATATAATAATTAGCAAAATACTTTTCTACGTAAAGAAAAAAAAAAGACGTTCTAACGACATCGACTCGTCACTTATGTGTATAGAGACATTATAGACCGTTAGATGATTAGTTAGCCGTCGCGATAAATAAGGAAAATTCTTATTAAGAAATTCGCGACTCACACTAACGTTTGTAGCTCCTCGTTTTCGTCCATATTAAGAAGTGTGATAAGTTATAACTTTTAAGGACAATTTTTCAAGTTTGAAAGTCGCTTCAAGAGCGATTATTACCTGTACGAAAGACAAAACATTTTCCTTACATTTTATTGTTCTTTTTTACAATACCGAATAGACCAAATCAAAATTACAATGCGAGGAGAAAATCGTCGAACGAACGAGCTATTTTCGATACTCTTCATTTGTAATACTTAAAGCGAGAATACATAAGAAGAAATCTAATTAACCCGTTGTAAAATCATTCAAAAACTCAACGTATCATGCCGCATCTCGTCCATGGAATATCCTTCTATTTCAAATTACCGTCGCTAAGGAGAAACAAACAGTCGTCTGTTTGTGTTTGATCTGTCATTTCCACAACACCTATTCTTTCCTTGTGCTTCCTATCGATCGAACATCTTTGGGACCATTTTCGAAGATAACATCTTCGATTTACTCGACACCTCCCTTTTCTCATCCCTCCGAGTGATTCGTTCAAAATTTCAGAATGCGTGAAATCGTACATATTCAAGCTGGCCAATGTGGCAATCAAATTGGCGCCAAGGTTTGTCGTTAAAGCCATTAAAATCATAATGATTCATTGTCATCAATTTCAAAGGCATCGTCTTAAAGTTTTCACTGACACTTAAATTTATCGTTAAACGTACTAATCGAATTATAAACCATTTATGAAGTATACTTGACATCGAATATAACCTCGATTTAAGGTTTCGTCCATTTCGTCGATCGTTATTCCCAACAACTGTAACACATGACAAAATCGATATTTACTAATTTATAGTTTTGGGAAGTTATCTCCGACGAACATGGTATCGATAACACAGGAACTTATCATGGAGATTCGGATTTGCAATTGGAACGAATCAACGTTTATTACAACGAGGCATCCGGCCCGAAATACGTGCCTCGAGGGATTTTAGTAGACCTTGAACCCGGTACAATGGACTCCGTACGTTCCGGTCCGTTTGGACAGATATTCAGACCGGACAACTTTGTTTTTGGCCAATCAGGAGCTGGAAACAATTGGGCCAAGGGCCATTACACCGAAGGAGCAGAATTGGTAGATTCTGTTTTGGACGTAGTAAGAAAGGAAGCAGAAAGTTGCGACTGTCTTCAAGGTTTCCAATTGACACACTCTTTGGGCGGAGGAACCGGATCAGGCATGGGCACTCTTTTGATATCAAAAATCCGCGAGGAATATCCCGATAGGATAATGACCACTTTTTCTGTTGTACCGTCGCCTAAAGTCTCTGACACGGTCGTCGAGCCCTATAATGCTACATTGTCAGTTCATCAACTCGTCGAAAACACCGATCAAGCTTACTGCATCGACAACGAGGCACTCTACGACATATGTTTCCGTACTTTGAAACTATCCACGCCTACTTACGGCGATCTGAATCATCTGGTGTCCGCCACGATGTCCGGCGTTACTACTTGCTTGAGATTCCCAGGACAATTGAATGCTGATCTGAGAAAACTGGCCGTCAACATGGTACCCTTTCCGCGTCTTCACTTTTTCATGCCTGGTTTTGCACCTCTGACGTCTCGAAGTAATCAGCAATACAGAGCCTTGACCGTACCCGAGTTGACCCAACAAATGTTCGACTCCAAGAACATGATGGCCGCTTGTGATCCTAGACACGGGAAGTATCTCACCGTTGCTGCCGTCTTTCGTGGTAGAATGTCGATGAAGGAAGTAGACGAACAAATGCTGAATATTCAAAACAAAAACAGTTCATACTTTGTAGAATGGATTCCGAATAATGTGAAAACGGCCGTATGCGATATTCCACCGCGTGGTCTTAAAATGTCGGCAACTTTCATTGGTAATTCTACGGCCATTCAAGAACTTTTCAAAAGGATCTCAGAACAATTTACGGCCATGTTCAGGAGGAAAGCTTTTCTTCATTGGTATACCGGTGAGGGAATGGATGAAATGGAATTCACCGAAGCCGAATCGAACATGAACGATTTGGTCTCCGAGTATCAACAATATCAAGAGGCTTCGGTTGAGGACGAAGGTGAATACGACGAGGAGGAGGAGATCGAAGACAAATAATATAATGCTCGGCAAAACCGAACATTGAATGATCCCGGTCGATTAGGAAAACAAGGAAACACAGTATTCAACGAAGAAACATTTTATATTTTTGCCTTTTTTACCTTTTGATATCCATTTTACTTTTGTTATTCATTTACTCCGTTTTATTATTTTCGAATTTTTTTAAGAGATTTATAAGTTTTTTTTTTTATATATATATATATATACGATTTATATGGAATTATAAGAGATTTGTCAGTCGAATAGATTATTTATCTCGAGTAATTGACTTTTTACTGAGTTATAAAGAAGATCTGTAAAAAGGTAAGGGTGTATTCGTGTTAAAGAACAATTTGAGATTGGATTGGTCTAATTGATAACGTCTGCATCAAAAATCTCTCATCGCGCGCAATAAAATAATCTTGAATTTCCAATATAAAAATGTTAACGCGACTGAATACGTTTAATGTTGATATTTTGAGCAACTTATACGTGAATCAATGTCGATATTTTAAATATAGCTGTTAAATATAATAATATAAGTAATCATAGACGTGCATTTGTGTGACCAACACTCAAACGTTTACCGTGGCTCGCTATCGAACTCGCTATCGTCCTTCTGGTCAACTGGGATTGATCAAGCCAAGGCCTTGACAAAAATTGGTAATCACGTATTATCTCGTCGGAGCCCCGAGGACAAACACTTTATTATTGCGTATCATAGAGATCGTAGTTCGTTGTACGTCTATGTAGAAAAAGAAAGCGCAATTGAATCACTTCGTTCGATTATTTTGTGTCTTCGATTTAGGATCAATAAATCTTTCGATATAATTACTGAGAAAATTTTTTTAAATCTAAACATAGAATTTTGTTTAAAGAATTATTTAATGATCGAGCAAATTCATTTGACGTTGATATGATTTTACAAAATCCTTAAAACGGATATTTCTCAAATTTAGTAGTGTTACTGCAAAAGTTATCGACAAGTAACACAATGTTGTCTGAATTATGCAATGAAAGGGATGGAATCGTTTTGAAACACACATCTTCTAACCTCTACCACAAAATTAAAAAAAGAAAAATGTTATAGTTCGGCCTAAAAATTGTGTTACCTTTAGAAAAAATTACTAAGATCTTTAAAAATTAAGTATTAAAAATCACGATGAGAGAAATCGTACACATCCAGGCAGGACAATGCGGAAATAATATTGGGACAAAAGTAAGGTTACGTTAATGTTTACCTTTGCATTTTTATATATTAGAAGAATTTCAATGTTTGTTTTTCTTTTTATTAACGCTCAGATCATCTTCTTAGTTTTGGGAAGTTGTCTCGGACGAACATGGACTGACATGTGATGGAATTTTTCAAGGAGAGTCGGAACTTCAATTGCAGCGCATAAATGTGTACTTTAACGAAGGATCTGGTATTGATAATCCGTCAAATAAAAATTTAACATTACCGATACTCATTGACACTAGATTTACGTACATTAATTGTATACTTATATTTACTAAAACTCATTTTATATTAATATAATATAAAAATACATTAAATGTTTTTCCGTTATAACATTAGTTCATATCATTACATCGATCGCAGTCGACATAAATTGTTAAAAAAGAAAATAATAATGATGAATTCCGTAATTTTATACAGTGAAATTTGAAATCCGTCAAGATCAACGGATTCCGTAAATCTAGTGTTGAATAAAATTTGTCAAAAAGTAAGCCCTTGCATCTTGTATTTCTAGATTACAAGTTTATACCAAGAGCCATTTTAGTCGATCTCGATCCAGGTAGTTTAAGTTCCACGTTATCCGGTCGATATGGTAGGCTATTTAATCCGGATAGTTTCGTATCGGGTCAAGCTGGGACTAGTAATAATTGGGCTAAAGGTTATTACACCGAAGGTGCCGACCTAGCTGATATAGCCTTGGATCTTGTTCGTAAGGAGGCTGAATCTTGCGATCTGATGCAAGGTATCGAACATTCGATAAATTTTGTCTGACACGAACAAAAAAAAAAAAAAGAAAGAAAAAAGAAAAAAATTAACAAAGAAAAAAATTCAAAAGTGTTAACAATTTATCAGGAATTCAATTAATTCATTCTCTTGGTGGTGGCACCGGTGGTGGCATGGGTTCCCTTTTATTACAAAAATTAAAAGAAGAATACGTAGACAGAATAATAAAATCTTACGTGATATTACCAGCACCGAAAATGTCTAACATTGTTGTGGAACCCTACAATGCCGTATTATCTCTTTACCATCTCATAGATGGTAACGACGAAACCTTTTGCATGGACAACGAGGCCCTACATTACATTTGTACCGAGACCTTGAAGCTCGCCTCTCCTACTTACAGCGATCTGAATTATTTGATATCCAATTGCATGGCTGGCATCACAACTTGTTTCAGATTTCCTGGACAACTAAATACCGATCTAAGAAAACTTCTGGTGAACATGGTACCTTATCCAAGATTACACTTTTTCGTGCCAGGTTATGTGCCCCTAACGTCGAAAAGAGTGGCCCCTTACAGAATACTTTCGGTGCCAGAATTGACTAAACAAATGTTCGACGAAAAGACAATGTTTGCTCGTTGTAATCCAAAGAACGGTAGATTCTTAACAATCGCTGCAATTTTTAGAGGTAGAATGTCAACTAAAGTGAGTATTAAAATTCTCTCAATTATTTACTTATTTTTTTTTTCCGATAAAATCTGGCAATAATTTCGATCCCGTTATGATTTCAGCATGTGGAACAACAAATGATGAACATTCAAAATAAAAATAGTTCTTATTTCATCGAATGGATACCGAATAATATAAAGACAGCGATCTGTGATATTCCACCACGTGGGCTCAGCATGAGTGCCACAATGGTAATGAACACCACGGCCATTCAAGAATGTTTTAAAAAAATGCTAAATGCTTTCGACGGGATGTTTAAAAAGAAAGCTTATCTTCATTGGTATATCAACGAGGGAATGGAATTGTCCCAGTTTTCAGATGCAAAGAACAACGTTTATGATATCGTTTTGGAATATCAACAGTATCAGGAAGCGCCTGCCGAGACGGACATCGAAGAGGAAGAGATAATTTATCAATGATGAACTGAGAATTCATTAGGAATAAAAGAAAATTAAATTAACGATCGCATAACCCATAAAATGTTAACTATAAAATGATATCGACTGTATTACACTTATTTATGAAACGATATCGGTATCTATTATATTTTAAGTAGAAACGCAGGGATAAAGTGTGCTCGTCATTATTTTTCTTATATAAGTATTATATTTTGATCAGCTTCCTTTTACAATAATAATAATAATAATAATAATGAAACTAACAGCAGTTCGAACGATTACGAATTTCTTTTTCTCGGTGATTTGTATATATACTTGTATCGCAAAGTGATAAAGATTATATAATATGCACCTACGAACCATCCTAATAAACCTATATTCCTTAAAATAAATGAGTTCAAGTTTCGCTCGTAGAAATTAACAAATGATTCGTAGAATACAAACTACCAGGCAGGAAAATATAAAGATAAGCATTGTCGTTGTACGAGAAACGACGTCCTTAAAAAATCGTATATTTCTTTTTTTGTTCTTTTCTTTTCTTTTTAATAAAAAAAAAAAAAAAAAAAATGTAAAAAAACTGTAGTACGTCATAAGCCTTCATCGCAATTAACCGATGCTTGCGAATATATATTAAAAAAAAAACAAGAAGAGAATAGAAAAAGAGATAGAGAGAGAGAAAGAGAAAGAGAAAGAGAGAGAAAGAAGCATATTTTTGTCATTTTCATTTTCTTTTTGGTAAGATCGCTTTGGCGTTCGATCGGTGAACAACGAAGTACGATCACATCAGTGCCTTATATAAATTTCATATTTTATTTAAAAAATCCATCGCACGAATTCGATGTTCCTTTGGGGAATAAATATAAATGAATTGATCAATGGTCTCGAATCAATGTTGTTCGATCGATCGATTGATAAATTCGAACACAGAAAATACATATAATATCTTAAATATAAATAGCATTGTATTAAATCATTCGAAATTGTTTTCAAAACGTTATCTTCGACGACTCCGACATTATCGCGAATGAGACGTACGTCTTTTAGGATTGTTTCGATCGTTCATCGTTCATTAAAAACGTACGCAATCGTATAAAAGTATCAAAAAGGTGTCATGTGTGACGAACGTTTAAAAATTTATCAAGGGACAATCTCTCCCTTTGACAATTGTACACTTTCATTCGGAAGAAGAGGAGTATGAAGAACAAAGAGGGGTGAAAAATAGGACAGGTAGAGGATGAAGATTAAGTTGTAGATAATATCGGAACAACACTCGCATCTTATTCTTGTTCGCAAGCTTCGAAATCGTCGGCGCATTCCTCGGCTTCAAAATCCTCTTCGGCCGTAGCTTCTTGATATTGTTGATATTCCGAAACTAGATCGTTCATGTTTGATTCGGCCTCGGTAAATTCCATCTCGTCCATACCTTCTCCCGTGTACCAATGCAGGAAGGCCTTCCTCCTGAACATGGCGGTAAACTGTTCGGAAATTCTCTTGAACAATTCTTGAATAGCTGTCGTATTGCCAATGAAGGTCGATGACATCTTCAAACCCTTGGGTGGTATGTCGCAGACAGCGGTCTTCACGTTATTCGGAATCCATTCGACGAAATACGAGCTGTTCTTATTCTGTACGCTGAGCATCTGCTCGTCAACTTCTTTCATCGACATTCTACCACGGAATACGGCAGCAACAGTTAGATATCTTCCGTGTCTGGGATCACAGGCAGCCATCATATTCTTAGCATCGAACATTTGCTGGGTCAATTCGGGTACCGAAAGAGCCGAGTATTGTTGCATAGATCTGGAGGTTAACGGTGCGAAACCGGGCATGAAGAAGTGGAGTCGAGGGAAGGGTACCATGTTGACAGCGAGTTTCCTTAAATCCGCGTTAAGTTGACCAGGAAACCTTAGGCAAGTTGTTACACCGGACATAGTCAGAGAGACAAGGTGATTTAGATCCCCGTAGCTAGGATTGGAGACCTTCAACGTACGGAAACATATATCATAGAGAGCTTCGTTATCGATGCAATAAGTCTCGTCGGTGTTTTCAACCAATTGGTGTACGGACAGAGTGGCATTATATGGTTCTACCACGGTATCAGAGACCTTTGGCGATGGCATAACCGAATAGGTGTTCATAATCCTATCAGGATACTCTTCACGGATCTTAGATATCAGGAGAGTCCCCATACCGGATCCGGTACCTCCTCCAAGCGAATGGGTCAGTTGAAAGCCTTGGAGACAATCGCAATTCTCGCATTCCTTCCTCACTACGTCGAGAACCGAGTCCACCAATTCGGCTCCCTCGGTGTAATGACCCTTGGCCCAGTTATTACCGGCACCGGACTGCCCGAAGACGAAATTATCCGGTCTGAACAACTTCCCGTATGCTCCGGATCGTACTGCGTCCATCGTACCTGGTTCCAAGTCAAGAAGAATCGCTCGGGGAACATATTTTCCACCGTTCGTTGATGTGGCCACTGTAAAAACAAATCAAATCAATTTTCCGTTAAAAGTCTATAATCAAACTTTGAACTCACACGATCATATATCTTATTTCATATTTTTATTTTTAATTGTTCGTTCATATAGAAAGATTAATATTTGCTAACTTGTACTTATACTAGTTTTATATAATTTTTTTTTTTTTTTTTTTTTTTTTTTAGATACGATAATGAGATTAGATATGAGAATTTTTTTCTTTTTTAGATGGAGGAACAACGATTCTATCTACTATTTTTATTTCCAATCAAAGTATTCCATTAATTAATTTCTCAATCTAGTTAGTGACCTTCATTTATTAAATGAGTCCTGAAAATGAATCATCGTAATTACGGGATGTTAGGTTCTACATATTAATTGACAAACTTCTCTATTATTATTCCACCGAAAACTCCTATCAGAGACTTTAACGGTCGACGGAAATGCGTATACGGTTGGACCCGCGTGCCTGCATCGTTTGCAAATGAGTCACCGGTCGATTGCGTGCAAGATATACGGGGTGACTCTTTTTTTTCGTTTTACGTATAAAATTGCAACGAGATATAATTGTTGAAAATGGACAGTCGGTGAACGAAAGAGAAAGGGACGGGGGGTTTGAGGAAAGAGAGAGAAAGCATTTTATTAAAAATGGAGAAATTCTTAGAACGACACACGCACACACGTCCATATATATATCTTGAATTATAAATCATATATTTGCACCGAACAACTTCCCCTAAGTTTGCTCCAGGTGCATGCACTTCTGAGAACGCACACGTGCGATTTATCGAGTGGGAACTCTCTTCCATCGACTGATTAAACCTGCATGTACGCGTTACGTGACGCGCCTGTAGGCGACACGAACGTCGAATCCCTTAAAAGAAAAAAGAAAAAGAAAGTTCCAACTAGATATTTACTCGGATCCATACTTGGAACGGTTAAATAGAATTAAAATAAATATTAACAGTGAAACAAATTATTTGCAACATTTTAACGTATATGTTTCTCGTAAATAAAATTATTTAATAATGGGTATAATAAAATTGAAGGATTCATCGTTCGATTTATAAAATTATTTCTTATAATTGGCGTGATAGAGAATAGAACCTGTTTTAGATATTAATTTGGCATAATGGAACGCAACAAATTTTTCGTTAATTCGCTGCGCAACATTATCATGGAATACGTAATTAAAGGATATTACGCTTATAACGAGCGCACTAAAACGTAAAATTTTTACATGAACGAGAAATAATCGTTTGAAGATATCTAAAGATATCTGCAGAATTTCTTCGTATAATATAATTTATTTAAAGTATAATTTAGATAAAGATATTGTTTCAGTAAGTATACGTATTAATAGTAATTCGTGTTTCGTATGCTTCCATGGCTACGTTTCTCATTTGATAATGTGAAATCTTTGGTAATTAAATTCCATTGGTTACGGTGCATAGGAACATAATTAAAACTTAATAAGGAACATCTAATCGAGCTCTCACGAAGATTATCTCGAAACGGGTCCATCAACGATATTTTGAATATCATCGATTGTCAATAAATTATCGTCTATTTTTGATAAAGGATAAGAGATACGTAAGTATCAACGATTTTTAACGAAACGAAAATATTTAACAAAACATTATAGATTTTTAATAAAAATCTATAACAATATGGGAGCGAATAATAATTTGCCGAGAGGAAGTTTCGCCTCTCTTCAAAATGCAAGGACTCGTTTTGTACATATCAAATAAAGGACTTATGAATAAACATGATGAACGTTCGATCGATTGACGTCCATAGTGGACACGTATCAAATTCGGCGAATGAACTGTGAATATTCAGAGAGGTTAAACCATTTTTGGTCGATGAATCGAACGTGCTGCCTTTAAATAGATTTCAAACGTTTTTTTTCTTCTTCTTCTTCTTCTTACACTTTACGCCTGGTATTAAACTTTAATTAAATTAATTCACCATGATTTAGAGAAATAGATATCAATCGATTTTTAATTAACTCGTTAGCGCCCGGAAGAAAAGAAGAAAAATTTAATTAAAATTCGTCCTTTAATTAAGAAATACGCGCCGTTAACACGAGCTTTCTTGAATCTTGTCACTCGTAATACCATTTAATTTATATTAATTAAGACAAGATTAAATCAACCATCAATTTGATAAAACGATATTCCTAAAGATAATTACGAATCTGAACAGGAGTCTCGATAAATTTCATCCAAAGAAATGAACATATGCATGCGCACATATGTATATATTTATACTGTTATTTTAAATATCCAATGAGCAGTTAGATCGAACATCCTGTAAGCTGTTACGAACGGAATACCCATGAGGAGGCGAGTCTGCGCATGTACATGACCGTCCTACAAATGTCTCAAATATTTACCATGATTTTCCCCTACATACTCCCTCGTCTACTCGTAGTTGTTTTTAAGAAATTTAATTGCCGTGTAAAATCAACATTGATCCATAGACTTAAAATCTTCAGAATTCAATTTATACAAATAACTGACAAAAGTAATAAACAGTACTAACAAAATTAAAACAAACATTCGTAATAATTATAATTATTAATTTGATAAACCCGTAAAAAAATATCGTACGAAGTAAATCAACTCGAGATCTCTTTCATCGACAAATAAAAAATAATGATAAGACGATGATGGCAGGTACGTAGAGATACATAATACGTATTTATAAAAGTAAATATTATAGAAAGACGTACTACGAGTTATAGAGAGAGAGAGAGAGAGAGAAAAAGAAAAAAAAAGAAAAAGAAATAGAAAAAGGAAAACGAATAAATGTAACTCGTTTTGCGTGTGCCTTGAAGCAAGAAAGGGCAAATAGAAAGAGGTAGAAGGAGAGAGTCGAGAGGATGGGCGTCGGCAGGCGTCGTCGTCCTCGTCGTCGAGACTGCCAAGGGGTGAAAATGTACAAAGCGTCTATTTCGGTCGTTAAATACTGGCGAGAGCGTTCCTCCCGTCCGTTTTCTTCTTCCATTCCACGTACGAATATATAAGCATATATAACACGTACGTATATGTGTGTTTATAGGAAAACTACACGAGTACTATCTTTCAGACTTTCTGGTAGTTTCTATTTTAAAGAATGACTGCTACTAAGTCGAAGGAAAAAAAAAGAGAGAGAGACAGGGATCCACTTAAATGGAAGAAGTGACTCTTTCAATTCATAACTTTGGACTATCCGTCGAATGATACATACGAACGATTATTATCCTGAATGATAATATATTTCATCGATATATATATATATATATATATATATATATATATATATGTATGTATGTATATCTTTCTTTTACTTTAAAGTAAATGAGATGTGATAATCCAGGATGATATCTCTGTATGTTTAATTTTCAAAAATTCCTTTGTCTTTACCTCGTGATTATAATATAATCGATGATCATTCTTTACATAAAAAACAATCTAACACGATAAGGATTTAAAGATCAGGATTAATGTGGAGAGGGAAATAAAAAATATTGAGAAAAAGATAAGAAAGTTTCTTTTACCGGTAGCCTCGTTGTAGTAAACGGAGATTCGCTCGAGCTGTAGATCGCTATCTCCGTGATAAATGCCGGATTGGTCGATACCATGCTCCTCGGAGATCACTTCCCAAAACTGCAATTAAAGTCAACGTTCTTTAATGATAGATCATTTATTAACGTTAAAGTATCATATCATTCTTGCAAATTGATTTATATTAAAAGAAATAAAAGAAAAAAATTATAAATCTATTAAAATATTTTGTTTTTTTTATATATTAAAATATATATATATATATTAATAAGCCAAGTATAAATCAGATTCTCTTTCTCTGTTCGGGGACAAGGATAACAGTACTCTCATCTAAAAATAGAAAAGCACAGAATTAACGCGGGCCATGCCCCCTGGCTCGTGTTCACCCTCCCTTAAAACATTTTCTCTTCTCCATTTGTCCGGCGTCTTAACTATTTTCACCCTTCTATTAATAGCCGGCCGCAACGTCTGCGACATCCTCCATGAGCCGATGAACCTACGAAAATTCTACTTGTGTACTGTGACTTTCACTTCCAATCTCGGCAGATATACATGTAACGCGATCCCTTATGAATATTTTATGAATATCGTGCCGTGAATGATATCTCTCCAAAGCCTTTTATCTTACCGTTGATTTTACATTTCGGTTCAAAAAATTCAAATGTAAAAAAAAAGAAGAAATAATGACAGCTAAATGTACAGAAACGACGTCATTATAAATACGAAAATAAAATATACATATAATAGGCCAAGTATTTAATATTTTTATCTTGTAAAATTAGAAATTTAATGAAACAAATAATTATTTATAGTATCGATACGAATGATAGAAGTTATTATAAAAACGTTATTATAAAATCATTGTAACCAATGATTCTTATTTATTATTTTCCTTTTTTGAAAAGTATCATTAATGTTTCTTGATAAAGTCAACTAATAATGGTACCGTTATATTAAAAACTAAGCTTAAGAAACCACGAAAGTACATACTTGAAACATAAAATAACCAAACCGTAAAGCTAATAGAAAAGACAAACATAATTACATGAAAGGAGGTTTCCTCGTCAAGAGACCGAAGCGCTCGCTACTTCGGCTCGTCACGCTCATAAAATTCGCCACGATTTTCTAGTG
Source organism: Dolichovespula saxonica (assembly GCA_911387935.1). Taxonomy (NCBI): domain Eukaryota; kingdom Metazoa; phylum Arthropoda; class Insecta; order Hymenoptera; family Vespidae; genus Dolichovespula; species Dolichovespula saxonica. The sequence continues at coordinate 7,903,994 of OU426993.1, forward strand.
TCACGGAAATTATAATTGGTCGTAGAAGAAGAGAGAGAGAGAGAGAAAGAGAGAGAGGATAAAAAAACATTCAATATGCAAGATTTGAGGTCGTAGAAAATGCATAAACGGGTCGAAGTAAAGTCGTTAACGCTTAGTACACAGCGATATTTCTATTTCGAATACCGTAACCGGTCGTGGCCTGTAATTTATCTCATACTTCCCCGTACATATCTCGTTTTAATTTTGTATTTTTTTTTCCCTTTCCTTTTCTTTTTTTTTTTTTTTTTCTTTTTTCTCGGTCTACCACAACGTTTCGTCTATCTCCTTAGACGCCTGCGGTCGAGTGATTTCTAGAGCGATATTTCGTTTATCCGAGACCGACATCGAGATTGCACGAGTTATTAGCTCGAAAGACAGAGATAGAGAGAGATAGGAAAAGAGAGAGAGAGAGAGAGAGAGAGAGAGAGAGAGAGAAAGAGAACACAAGAGAGAGATTATGGCTTGTATTATACGAGTTCGATCGGTCGAGCACACTGTGGCTTTTCTTCTTGGTAGATGAGATCGTTAAATTCTTCCATGCGGAAAACAATGGTAGACGATCGACCGCGTGTTATTTCCACGACGACGAAGAGAACCGTGCATGAAAGAGAGAAAGAGGACGAATAGGCAGAGCTAATAAAACTTTCATTTCTCCCTTTGCTATCGTCCAAGCGAGCCAAACCTTTGTCTCTCTCTCCCTCTCTCTCCCTCCCTCTCTCTCTCTCTCTCTCTCTCTCTCTCTCTCTCTCTCTCTCTCTCTCTCTCTCTCTCTCTCTCCCTCTATATTCCCTTCTTACTTTCTTCTATCTTTTTTCGAAATTACCAAGTCTTTCCTATCGATTAAAATTAAAGCTTTTCGAAATTACCAAGTCTTTCCTATCGATTAAAATTAAAGCTTTTGGACGATTGAACGTGCTTATTGTTGGTGTCTTTCGATTATTCCCATAAAAATTCAATTTGCTGTGTAACAATCGAAAAATCCGACGAAGAGACATGGCTCATTTTAATTGATTCGAGAGAAGGAATCTACTCGTTCATAATTATCCCTTCTCTGCGAAACTAATTACTAACTCGAGCGTACAATTCATTTTATTCGTTAGGTTGAATGCACGCGCGTACACTGCCTCTCTCTCTCTCTCTCTCTCTCTCTCTCTCTCTCTCTCTCTCTCTCTCTCTCTCTCTCTCTCTCTCAAAGAGAGAGCGTTCGGCGAGTTTTCATTCTGAGTCACGTAGAGATGTCTATTTTTGTGTTGATGTAATTAAATAAATTGATACATTTCAAAATAAATTAAATAATAATAACAATAATGATGATGATAATAATAATAATAATAATAATAGACATAATTAATTAAATAAAAAATGTTATACCCAGGTCGACTCTATCCGAAGAAAAATATTATATTAAGGAGTAATCTTATCTCTCCTTTGCAGTATATTTCAGGATTATTTTCAATGTCAAGAAAAAAGGAAAGATGGAAAGGACTCCCCCTGATGCGAGCCATATGTCATAGTGTAGTGATCCAAAGCTACACATCTACCTTTCATCTTTTCCCGAAGCAACTACGAGCAAGGCAATTTCTATTCCGCATAAAGGCAGCAACCATCTGCTTGTCCGCAAACTCGAATTTATATACCGGGAACGTGGATAATCTCTGACCTCGAACCAACTACTCTTCTCTTCGTTCATCTCGAAAATGTACATACATTTAAAAATATTCTTCTGTATACGGAATAAATATATACATATCGTCTACGCTTATGCATATTAAATTGAAGGGTGTTCTTCGCGTGCGACAAGGGAGTAGACCCATCGCGTCCCTTTAATTTTAGGCTAATTATTCTACACGCCCAAAGTAAAAAAAAAAAAACAAAAAAAAATACAAGTGTCCCGTCTCATTTTCCTTTCAGACATGATTGTTTCCGAGTGGAGACAATAATAACGAGAGAGAGAGAGAGAAGAAAGAAGAAAAGAGTATTACAAAAGAAGAAACAGAAAGATGAAAAGAAGACCGATTTATTTTTTTGTTTCTACTTTTTCTTTTTTGTTCTTTTTTTTTTAAGTACCTACTCGGTTCGGTACGTTGCACCTCGCATCGTGCATGTCACAAGAAATGGAACCCGTTAGCACTATTTTCTCGTGGATTCATTGTCTTTTTACGTCCCTTTTACATCTCTCTCTCTCTCTCTCTCTCTCTCTCTCTCTCTCTCTCTCTCTCTCCCTCTTTTGTCCTTTCTCGCACAGCAACGTCGCGAGAGCGTGACTCAACTTTTCTCTGTGTTCGTCAGTTCCTACACACTACAGAGAAACAACGATCAATATGTTCCGTCCATTCCTTTCCCGTCGATATAATACAGAGGACGACTGTCAAAATTCGATTGGAAGATTAGATATAGTATTAACCAATAATCTAATTCGACTGACGCAATCAATCTAAAGGACATTGGAGCGAGGTTGCTGACACGTAGAGGAAATTTGCTATTTGAGGAAGGACAAATATTGCTCGCTATACGCTCTCGACTCTCGAATGTTTCCTTTTCTTTCTCCACTCTCTCTCTCTCTCTCTCTCTCTCTCTCTCTCTCTCTCTCCTCTCTTTCCCTTTTCTTTCTCTCCTTTCCACAAGTAAGTACGTTGAACGTTCTAATCTCGTTGCCTGGATTCGTCGCGTTCCACGGCTTTTACGTCCTTTTCTTTTTTTCACTCGTCGACTCATTTACGACCATTTCGCCGATGTTTGCACGCTAAAAACTCGGTCTTATAAATAGTACCCTCCAAGACTACAATTCTACGGTCTTCGTCGTTGGTCGACAAAATTTTACAAATGAAAATATTTTCGTAATTCGTAATTTTCATTTATGTACGACGTTCCTCGAATTAAGGAAAAGAAGAAAAAAAAAGAATATATCGTTAAATTGTATATATTGATACGGATGATTAACAAATAAAAAAAAAAAGTTAAATGAATTACAATTAAATCTTTAATATTAAGATCTTTCATTATTTCAACATTTTATTATAATCTATTCAAACGATTCGTTTTATTCTGTCGAGATTACACAAATATCGTTGATCGACTAATTAAATTTTATTTGCAATCTTCAATGATTTGTCTATCCTTTGTTTTTATCTTTCTCTCTCTCTCTCTCTCTCTCTCTCTCTCTCTCTCTTAGTTTTTCTCGCTCTTCTATTCTCGGTAAAAATTTACAAAAACAATGTTTCTTTATCTATGAGGAACAGCGAGAGAGATTAAACGGGAACGTATTAGCCGTGACTCACCGGACGACAAGTGAACCCAATATATTCATCCAAAACATGGAATGCGTCATAAAAGAAAAAAGAGATTCCAAGCAAATTTACGATGAAGTGGTTTTTCCATGGAAATTAGATGATAAGAATCAACTTATTAATCTTAATTTATTAATTCAAACGTTATGACATTTATATTTTTATTCGTTGATTTCATTTCGTTTCTTTGTCGTTATCGAAGTAAAACAAAATCGCATATATCATTTATGAATGCAATTTTTACCTACAATTTTTAACGTTCATCAATAACGGTCCCGTTATATAATAATATTATTTTTAAAACGAAATTGCAGATTACAATTGGACATACTTCAAAGAATGTTAAAATTCATTGAAACTTCTTTTCGCAACGCGTAAGAGATGGTAGGTTTTTTTTTTTCTATCCACTAAGGTATAATTTACGAAAAATTATGGATCCTACCTCGGGAATAGAAGAATACTGTAGTAAAAGAACGACTGCTTCTCGTGTCTATTCTCTTACCTAATTGTAGTACGATGCTCTTTATAATTATTATACTTGTGTCCTATCGACGAACACGGCCACGACAAACTCGAACTTTAACTTCATCAAAAGCAACCAATCAAAGTTGTTTGCCGATGGAAAAACTTTTCATCGCTTTTTCAAATAATATCGACCGATAATAACGCGCAAAAAAAAAAGGGAAACATTTTAGGATTCTCGTAAACGGGAGAAACGAGAATTAAATATTTCGTAGGATCATATTGTATACGAAATAAAGCGTTACAATGTGCTCGAACAGGTAGAACGGGTACAACAAGTACGTAAATAGCAAATACATGACACCAGGTACGTTCTTTTTCAAATTGAACGAAGATAATGTTCGGTAAAGGAGTTCAAGGAATCGGATTTATTTCGGTCCCCTTGCTAGTACGCCATTGGACAGTAGATGACGATTAACGTAGAATCTTAAGTGTCTCGTGATCTCCGTTTCTTTCTACTTTTATCCTTCGGTCTTTCTTTTTCTCTTTCTTTCTCTTCCGTTCGTTCACGATTAAAACATGGATCGCTTTACACGCTTCGACCGCACAAAGTCGAAGACCCTTCAACGAGTGTCGAACGAGGCGTGGCGAGAGAGAAAGAAAGAGAGAGAGAGAGAGAGAGAGAGAGAGAGAGAGAGAGAGAATCAACTCGAGAGTCTCTTTAAATTCGATCTTATTGCTCGCCGTTTTTATCTTTAATTCGATTAAAGCGCCTCTGGCTAAGATTCTCTTCTGCTTATGCACGTGTGTATGCGTACGCGTAAATAATTTATTTCAGATTGAACATGATAGCAGGATGATAAAAAAAGATGTATACTTTTCTCATTTTTCTTTTCGGTCTCCTTTTTTTTTCTTTTTTGTTAGTTTATTAACATTAATTTATAAGAGTGGGTAAGACGGAAAAAGAGAGAGAAATGCCGTAGGGCGAGTAATCGATCTGCAGACTCGTTCTTAATTTCTTAATTCCTTAATTAAGCACGATCTGATACCACCGTGAACTCATACAAAAGAACTTCGTGTAATCAAGGAGAGCCTCGCAATTTATTTTTAATCGATTTCTCTCTGTCTCTCTCTCTCTCTCTCTCTCTCTCTCTCTCTCTCTTTCATTTCACTTCGATCAACGATAAGCCCTTATATTATCACACGTTTGACGTAATTCCTAATTGTATATATGATCTTAAAAAATACAACGTATAGTCAATATGTACGCGTTAACGTGTTAGTTAAAATTCTACTTTGCAAGAGCGTAAGATTAAGAAGAAGGTAATAATTAAGAATAATCACTTTTTGTTGAATGTAACGTTACTCGACGACCGCGTTGCTCATTCGTGTATAACGCGAACTCTTACAAAGTACGAAAGCTTACAATTATACTAAAATCGTACAACGATGAAACGGTCTGGAAAATATATATATATATATATATATATATATATATATATATATATATATATATATATATATATATATATGTACGTGCAAATTTAAATCTGTCAACATCAAATATAAACATTGAACACAGTAAGTACATCGTAACGACCATATCGATGTTTCATTTAAACTTTTATTTTATTTCTGTTTACACATCATAATTCTCACGACATAATCAACAGGAAACGTAAACGTTCGATCTCTCTTCTTCTTCTTCATATGATACTTACATGCACATATCGTACCTTTTGTTTTTTTCTGATTTGTTTTATTGTTATACAACTCTTATCAACTATAAATAATCTAACAGCCGGCATTTAGCCGATCAACTCTCATCACTGCGCTATCTCGGGATTCCATCGAGTTGCTCGCTTCACGCGTAACCCGTCTATCGATCGACTCGAAACCACCAACTCCTACCGGCTACGAATACTCTGAATTTTCCTACTCTTTTCTACATTTTTTTCGACGAGTACGAAAATTTGAAAATGTTCGATCGTTTCTTTCACGAACGTGTTTATGTATTAAACGAAATATTTTCTATCTCTCTGTCCATCCGTCCATCTGTCTGTCTTTTTCTCTCTCTCTCTCTCTCTCTCTCTCTCTCTCTCTCTCTCTCTATCTATCTATCTATCTATCTATCTCTCTCTGTCTGTTTTTAACTATCCTATTTAATTGCCTTATTTGAAAAGTGACCTAAACCCACCGGTTACTATTAATAAGAATTTTCTTACAATTTTCTAATATACCTATGATAACTTCAAAAACATTTCATGAATAACTTTATTATTGAATAACTTATATTTGAACTATCCTTTGGAAAAATAGCCTAACGTATTGATCGTCATTAATAAGAATCTTATCAAAATTTTCTAAAGATCTTACCGAAACGAAATGTTCAATCGGTTTCTTTCAAACTCGCTGAACCAAACGAGATACTCTTTCTCTCTCTCTCTCTCTCTCTCTCTCTCTCTCTCTCTCTCTCTCTCTCTCTCTCTCTCTCTCTCTCTCTCTCTCTCTCTCTCTCTCCTTCTATATTTCAACCGTACTGCATAAATATATCCTAACTCATCGAGTACCGATCAATAAAAATTCTCCTACAATTTTTTTCCAAATCGTCTTCGAAACATAAAGGTGCGTGCTCGATCAATTTCTCTCGAGTTACTGTCAAATCGAACGAAATATATTTATTCTCCGTCTCTTTTTCTATTTCAAAACTACAAATACCACAATAAAAGTATCCCTTACCTTAGCTCCGATCTGGTTGCCACATTGTCCAGCTTGCAGATGTACGATCTCCCTCATTGTTGCTGTTCTTCTTCTTCTTTTCTATGACAGCAAGTAGAAGAGAAAAAAGCTCCGCACGGAAACAGCTGATCGTTTGTCTGTCTCTCGCTCTTTCTATTTCTCTCTCTCTCTCTCTCCTCCTCTCTATTTTTCTTCTTACTCTTCTTCTTCCGTTTCGTACACGGTTTGTATGTTAAGGCAGCTCTCGATCCTTCGGGCTCTGCAACACTCTCGTCTGCTCGACGTGTCGAAAGCGAGTGCGCGTTGAGAGGCCTGGAAGAGGAGGCGAAGCCGAGTGCAGCCGTGCGTCACGACGGGAGCACGAATGGAGTCGCTTCGTCGTTGAAGTGAGACAGAGGGATAGAAGAGAGAGAGAGAGAGAGAGAGAGAGAGAGAGAGAGAGAGAGAGAGAATGAGAAAGAAAAAAGGAAAGGAAGGGGAAGGGACGATGATGTCGTGCCTGGCTGTCTTGGATTCAACGACAAGGGACACCTCAGGAGGGAAAAGAGGAAACTACTGGGAGGGTTGGATGTGACTACCAGGACGATGATAATGATGGTGGAAAGCGAGAAACGGAAGAGAGAGAGAGAGAGAGAGAGAGAGAGAGAGAGAGAGAGAGAGTGAGAGAGTGAGAGTGAGAGAGATAGAGAGAGAAAGAGAAATGAAATTTTTGTCATTTAAAAATAACGGAAGAGTAAATTACAGAATGATAGAGAGAAATGACAGTAAAATATCAATAAAATAAAAAAAGGGAAGAGAGAAAGAAGTGAAATTTTTGTGATTTAAAAATAACGGAAGAATAAATTTCAGACGATAGAGAGAAATGACAGTGAAATATCAATAAAATAAATAATAAGAATAGCAAGTGAAATTATTAATTAGTAATGTTATATCATCGAAAAGAACATTAATAGAAAATATGACAGCTCTATATATTGGAGGTAAATGAAATAAAAACACAAATATATAGGGTGTTTCAGCTAAAGGCTAAATATTTTCTTTGTTTTTTTTTTTCATATTTTGAATGATTTAAAAAGAGTTATGTTATGGATAGTTTATATATATATATATATATATATATATATATATATATATATATATATATATTGTTTTATATATATATAATAGTATAATGTTATGTATGTTATAGGCCTTTAGCTGAAACACCTTGTGTAATATCTCATATGTTAATTAATAATGTCAGTATTATCTAATTATGAATACCCGAAGATTATTATTTTAAATTTGTTAGACGGAACAAGCAATAAGATGAAAACGAAATATTTCTCATGAGATTAATCGATCGAAGTAAAAAAAAAAAAAAGAGAATGTTACTGTATAATAAAGTAAAATAAATAAAACGGACGTGAAATCATAAAACAGAGTAGTCATTATTAGTAAAATTGGAAGCGAAAGGGGAATAAAAGCCCTGGCTTGACTCGAATCTTTTCTTGTTACTTCCTCTTGAAACGTCAGATAGATGCTGCTGGATAATTCTCGTCCCTTTCCTCGACTCTTAGCCTCTTTTATTCTTACTAGATCCCATTTCCAGAACCATCAACCGGGATTTCTTTCGTACGTTCGTTCTTAAAATCCTTTCTTCTGTATCAGTTTGATCATTCGGCTTGAAAAGATTCTTCAAAGAATCTTCCTATGTACGTTCCTATGTACGTTCTTTTTCTTCTTGTTATCTTCTTATAATATTTTTTTCTTTTTTCTTTTTAATATCCCTCGTCTTACTTGATCGAACATCAATATTCAGAATATCTTATTATGTAAAAAAAAAATATTGCAAAATTTCTTGAAAAACACGTGAAAAATATACGAACATATTATTCTCAATATTTGTTATATTGTACTACAACAGTATAAAATCTATCCATATATCAATAAGATAAAGTATATCATTTGGCAAAAAATTTAAAGCATACTAATATATTATTTTTTATATACAATCAATGATAATATACCATCTAAATGAAAGAATCGCTAGCGAAAGTTAAACTTTTCTTATCAGAGATGAAACATCTTATCGAAAAACGATATATACCTGCAATGATTTATGTGACTCACTCTCTTTCCATGAAGTTGTAGATACTCACTGATATGCATATATGTAAAATATGATAAACATTGGCATCGATGCGTTAATAATCTTAAGTCCAAAGAAAAAAAATAAAAAAGGAGAGAGAGAGAGAGAGAGAGAGAGAGAGAGAGAGAGAAATAGAAGAAACGATATATAAAAGTTTAAAGAAGAGTTCAAACATTTTAGCCGGCTTTGTGAATTAATGAACATCGTCATTTTACAATAATGAGTTTACATAGAAAAGGAAGACTTCTATTACTCGTATTCCATTTTTCATAACGACATTGACAAAAAAAAACGAAATCGTTCTTGTATTAAATATGTCTACAGTCGTTGCTGCGTCTTATTTCCGTTCGTAAAACAAATATTATATTTTACATAGAAAAGTGCATTTTTCTTTTGATTTTGTTATTCGTTTGGGAAATTAAAAAAAAAAAAAAAGAAAAAAATAAAATAAAATAAAGTGAAGTTGACCGCACCACCCGGAAGTTTTATTCGAGGGCTTCGCAATGCGTTGACAGGAAGTGTAACGTGAGCCTGAATTTTTTCCAGAAGCTACCTCTCTCTCTCTCTCTTTTTCTCCCTCATTTTACTCGACTTCGTGCCGTAATAACAATGAGAGTGGTTTTGAGTATGTATTTCCCCTTGGTTCAACCATCCATTTTGATTGATATGTCCAAAAAAAAAATCATTCCTCGTCCGTGATACTCGTACATTAAACGAATTATTGTTATTCGAGACTACTTAAAAAAAATAATAAACGTATATATATAAATATATATATATATATATATATATATATATATATATATTTATATCTTTCATTCATTCCTATAATATAATATAACGTGTATTTCGTATTATACATTATGTATAATATAATGAAAAAAATTGATATATTTTATATCCATTGTATAAAGTTTAAAATAATATAAACTATGTAAAATTAATTTATCTTCTGTCTTATGGAATAAGTTTAATTACGATAAGATCCGTTTTGATAATTAACATGATTAACACGATCCTAGGAAATGTTTAAGACACCTTTAAATGTCATCTTATACCTTAATCCAATTACAATTAAACTCGATTTAAATATAATTATATTTTGCAATGTAATAAATATCTTATATGATTCTTATGACGTTTAAAATTAAAACAATATTATTTGAAATAAAAACGAAGATCATACAAGATTGCACCTCGTATTTTCTATTATCATTATTTGAATTATTCCGATCGTTATTATGAAACTGCATCAAGTACATTGAACTAAACAATTCTGATCGGATGTTAGTTTTAAAGGGCGAGGCTCGATTACAATCGTTATCTTCGCCTATGAATCACTCTTCAACATACAGGTTGTGACTTCAAATAATACGTTCGTATTGTTAAAGAAAAACGAGCTATCGGTACGGAAAAAAGATTTGAAAGAAAAAAAAAGAAAGAGAGAGAAGAATTGAGAATACGTGTGGCAGAGGCTTTTTTTTATCTCGTGGATCGGTTCGAAAACAACTTAAGTTACTGCTCTCTCTCTCTCTCTCTCTCTCTCTCTCCCTCCCCCCCTCTCTCTCTCTTCTTCGAGAACGATAATAATCGGAAGACGGAGGATGAAGACGAAGTCGACAATCCTTCTGTCTCCAGCTGTGGTGCTGCTCTCCCGCTGCTACGAAACCTTTCTATTATTATTGCATTCTCATCCTTGCCCTTCCGTTATCTTCAAAACTGTAACTCTTCGAGAGAGAGAGAGAGTTCCCTATCTTATGTTACAAATATTTATTCCGTGGTACATGCACAACATCGAAATACGATTACAATTATTTATTTTTCTTACTATACGATTTTTTCTCTCTGTGAACGAAATACTTCTAACGTCTACGATACTTCGAAATACGTACCTCTCATGTCTTCTCCTTTACAAAACACAATTTACTGATGTAAAAAAGAGATATAAATACGTATCTTTTAATCGCAAACATCGCACCTGGTCGTCGAATTACAATGCCATTAACGTTTAATGTTGTTTGATAGACAATGTTATACGTCGTATAAATGTAATAAATTATTTCTCCTTTAACATTCGTTTAATAGTCGGTATATTTTACTTTTCTTTTCTTTAAAAAATAAAAAATAATTAAATAAAGCGCATTAAATGATTGTCGAAATATACGAATATCATTGAAAACGTTCTCACAAGATCTCTGTATACTCTTCTTGTTTTTAAATAGAGAAAACGAGACGAACGAAACGCAGTGTCTATCGATTAAATTGCGAATTAAATAGCGAATTTGAATTCGATGATTTCAAATAATAAATACTCATATTCGTTTTATAAAGGATATGATTTTATTCGCAGATTTTTTTTTCTTTTCTTTTGTTGTTGTAATTAACAACGAAGAATGGCGTCTTGGCTCGAATCGAATTCGCAAAGCGAAACGAACGTACATACGTACGTACGTACGTACATGTAGCCGGATGATGAGTCACGCTTACTCCTCTCTATACGGGGTCGACGTCTGCCGCGCTTTGTCAAAGAAGACCGGCTAGCTATGGTAGAAGAGTCTCGTAGACATTTCGTGCATATTAAATTACTTTCTCGCTTTTGTTTCCTTTTAATCCTTATTTAATTACCCTCCTTTTCGTGGATTTAGCAAGGAAGCATTGCAATAACGTAATCTCATGAAAACCACTTGTGTGTGTTAGGTATTTTGTTTTATTCGTACTAAGAAGACCATGAAAGTGTACGTTTTATTTCATCGAACGAATCTCTAAAGAAATTATGAAAAGAAAAAAAGAAAAGAAAAACCATAAAATAAATAAAATATATTCGTAAGAGGCAACACTGCTATTCACATGATACTTTTAGAACAGACTTTTGGTATTATACAATACAAAAGTCGTATGATGTTGTATAATATTCTATATTTGTTTTCCTTTTTTTTTTTCTTTTAATAAATTATGAAATTAAAATCCTATCAAACTTGAGAAACGTAGTACAAAAATATTATAAAATCCTGTGGTATAATTTTGATATAAAATCTTTTAATCGACATATACTACCAATTTTAAAAAATTCACTTTTTATTGTTTAAGATATATATATATATATATATATATATATATATATTTAAAAAAAATATATAAACAAAGAGAAGAGGAGACAATGACTAAATAAAAAAAGTTGGATTATCCTAACTACATTGAATTAAGGGTGAGAGATAACTCAATGATCTCAATGAAAGGAAAGAGACTGGAGGCGGTCCAAACGGTGGCAATTTAAAGAGCTCGCCCGTCTTTAATGTTATTTTAAATGTACGTACTCGAAATTCCTCACCACCCACCAGCCTTTCTTCCAGCAAAAGCCACGCGTATTCGAGCTTATTCCTTCCAATTCGCAAGTGAAATATATCTCGATTAAAAGATTCGCCGTTAATTAAATAAATCTCATTTTAAATTCGTGCATTCATCAAATTCACATTAACCACTTCTTTGAGAAATTATTTTCGACTGACTTTGTAAAGAAAAATCGATAATTTTACGACTTGATACGTTAAAACAAAATTCTTGAAAAAATTTTACTTAGGGAGGCTGACAGCGATCTGATTTCTTTGAGTAACTGTATATCTTTGATCCGTTACTCTCCAACTCTTAGTCAACATTCCATCGAAACGATGCCACATTATGCGAACGTTCGGTTAAACCGCAGACGTTGCAGCAGCCTATCGGATCATAAAAAAGAAAAAAGATACTTTTTTCTCTTCTCTATAAATACGGTAGTTATCATCGTTCAAATTTCCCGCGGATTATTTTACTCCTTTGGAAAGTAGGAACGGTGTTGACGATAACGTTCGGTCGATAAAAACGATCGAATGTCGAATAAACTTCTTGTTATTTTTGTTCTTTTTACAAATTTTAAGATCAATTTAAAGGATAAATATCTTAAACTCATTTGATATATAATAATTTAAGATATATATATATGATACTTAGATCCTTGATTTATATTTATAATCGACTCGTTGATTATCCAACGACGTAGGTTTTTATCGACGTTTCTCAATAATGTTCTTTAAATGATCGATAGAGGGCGAATCGGTGATACGTACTGGATTAAACGTAGAAATACAAAATTACCATGCGTCTCTATAAAAATCCATCAATGCGTATACAAACGCGTCGTCAATGAAATTTAATAACTATAGTACAAAAAAGGGTTCGTCAATGATTCGTAGTAGTGAATCTCTACTAAGAAATTCGTCAATGATTTACGCGAATCTACCAAGAAATTTGTCAATGATTCACTGCGCTCATAAAAATTGATGAATGATTTAAAACTACGCGTCTTCTACGAAGAGAAGCTTGTCAATGATTGAAACTCCGATAGTTGCGTGTATATAAATTGCTTCACATCGTGACATCACTTGCCGCATATAAACGAATAATAGATTGAAATTATTTGACCGATGAATATCAATTTAGTATACCGTACCCTACCTCCAATGAACGCTAGTTAAATTTTATTTCTTTAAATTCGATCGGATAATACGCGTGCGCAACACATATATCTTTTCAAAAGTTCAATCGAATATATACGTGGTTGATTGAAATATAGTGTACTGCAATAAAAAAAAGTAGGCGACAGGCAGACAGACAGACAGACAGACAGAGAGAGAGAGAGACAGAAAAAGCACATTCTTATATGATAATAATTTATTCAAAAGATGGTGTGGCTTGCCGCTACAGCGGTTATACACTGGATACAAGACGCGTAGATATAATTATTAGTCGAAAAAAAAGGACGATAACAAGATTTTGACCTCGTTTGCATTAAATATTTTCTTCAAAATTGAATTTTTAATATAATACGAAAAACTGCGCTTATGAGGCAATAGAAAGAAACAGGCGCATATCTATCCTTTAATTACCGTGTCCCAATCGTAGAAACGAAGTAATTGCTCGTATAAAAGAAATACAAAATAATGGGTAAACGCAAGGAGTTAAGAAGCAAAAGGGCGCGGTGTTGTTCTTGTTGTAACGGGGAACATAGGACGAGGGGGATGAATGAGGGAGGAAGATGAGGAGGTAATAGATTGGAGAAAGAGAATAAGAGTGGAGGGAGAAGGGGGTGGGGTAGTGTACGACGATGACAAATTAGGTCTCTCGTATCTAATTCTCGTCGACCTCGGCTTCCTGCTCTTCGTCGAATTCCGCATCCTCGTCGGCGGTGGCTTCCTGGTATTGTTGATATTCCGAAACTAAATCGTTCATATTCGATTCGGCTTCGGTGAATTCCATCTCGTCCATACCCTCGCCGGTATACCAGTGAAGGAAAGCCTTTCTCCTGAACATAGCCGTGAACTGTTCGGAGATACGCTTGAACAATTCCTGAATGGCAGTAGAGTTGCCGATGAAGGTGGCGGACATCTTGAGACCGCGCGGTGGGATGTCGCAAACGGCGGTCTTAACGTTGTTAGGAATCCATTCGACGAAGTACGAGCTGTTCTTGTTCTGGATGTTGAGCATTTGCTCGTCGACTTCCTTCATCGACATCCTACCACGGAATATGGCGGCAACGGTTAGATACCTTCCGTGTCTAGGATCGCAGGCGGCCATCATGTTCTTCGCGTCGAACATTTGTTGGGTTAATTCAGGTACAGACAGGGCTCTGTACTGTTGGCTTCCTCTGGACGTGAGGGGTGCGAAACCTGGCATGAAGAAATGTAGACGCGGGAAGGGTACCATGTTAACGGCCAATTTCCTCAGATCGGCATTGAGCTGACCCGGGAACCTAAGGCAGGTCGTGACACCGGACATCGTGAGGGAGACGAGATGGTTCAAGTCGCCATAGGTGGGGGTAGATAGTTTCAAGGTACGGAAGCAAATGTCATAAAGGGCTTCGTTATCGATACAGTAGGTCTCATCGGTATTCTCGACCAATTGATGAACAGAAAGGGTGGCGTTGTAGGGTTCAACGACGGTGTCCGATACCTTGGGCGATGGTACGACCGAGTAAGTATTCATAATTCTGTCGGGATATTCTTCGCGAATCTTGGATATGAGCAGGGTGCCCATACCAGATCCGGTACCACCACCGAGCGAATGGGTTAGCTGGAATCCTTGAAGGCAGTCGCAGCTTTCAGCCTCCTTCCTGACCACGTCCAAAACCGAATCGACGAGTTCCGCGCCTTCGGTGTAATGACCCTTCGCCCAGTTGTTGCCAGCGCCGGACTGACCGAAAACGAAGTTGTCAGGTCTGAAGATTTGTCCGAATGGTCCAGATCGTACAGAATCCATAGTGCCAGGCTCAAGATCGACGAGGATGGCCCTCGGTACGTATTTACCGCCCGATGCCTCATTGTAATAAACGTTGATTCTCTCTAATTGAAGATCAGAGTCACCATGATAGGTACCGGTCGGGTCGATGCCATGCTCGTCGCTGATGATTTCCCAAAACTAAAAAAGAGAAGAAAAAAGAGAAAGGGATAAGAAAAAAGATCTAAATTGATAAAGAGTTCTTTGTGCTTTTTTTTTTTCCTTTCATAGTTCAATGATAAAATATGGAATAAAGGTAAAAATCTTTCCTAAGTTCATCGCGTGAGCATCCTTTTAAACAACACCTGCGTAGAAGCGAGGAGAGAGGAAGTTTCGCACTAGCTTATATTAGCTTTCTCCTAGCAATTATCTTCTCGGCATCCGTTTTCAGTCTTCCGTAATATCGAGCGACCATGGACGAAGGAAGTTCAACGACTCCCCTCTTCCCCACCTTTCTCTCTCTATCTCTCTCCTTCCCTCTCTCCCCTAATTCCTTCTCTCTTGTTTCTAAGCGAATAGCTAGCATGTAATTAGCCGTGATAGACGCGCGTTCCACGAGATCTCTCGTTCTTCGTTAAAATTCATCATCGCTTCTCTCCCGAATCAAACACAATATCCTCGAATTGGAGCTAACGAACATCTAAGAAAAACCTCGAAACCTCGTCGACAACTACACGTCGTCGACACGCTTGACGTATTTCCTCCTCCCCCCTCTCACCGCCGTTCGTTCATGTTCACCACAAGAGTAGAGGAAGACCCACCACCACTCGTACTCATTGTTCCTCATATCGGAAAAATGGAAAGAGTAGGTAGTACATATATGTGTGTGCGTTAACTCAATGGAACACAGCTTCTACCACCACCTTTTCGATCTTTTTTCCTTCTTGATTTGCGTTTCTTAGAAGCCGTTAACTTTTTCTTTTTTTTTTTCTTTAACTAGGTCATTTCTTAATCAAGCGAAATTCAAAAATAGAATATATCACCGATAACGACGAATTAATTATGTACAACGAGGATATTATAAAAAGTAAAATTGTTCTTAATAATATCCATTCTATTAATTTCGAACGAAAATGGCTCTCTACTCGAAGATCCTTTATATAAAGATGTTATTCTCAATGTTATTCACATTGATCAATCGATATTGGATTATCCTAAATTATACGTATTTTATTTCGAACTTAATGATAATTTTGCAATAAGTTGGGGAGGATCAACGAATTTTTTCAACGAATCGATGCGAACATGTGAAAATTTTCGATGAACATGTGAAAAATTCTACGCGTAACGTGCCAATGAAAATATTTGAATATCAAAAAGAAAAAATTATTGGACATTGTTGGCAAGGGACCCATCAGGCAGACAAAGCTTAAGCTAACTAGCCAGCTAGCCAGCCAGCCAAGTCTTCTCTATTTCTCCCCACTTTGTCGTCGGTTCAAAGACCTCGACGGTATATTTCTGGAAATCGACGTGCGTGGAACGCGACGCACGAGAGGAACGTTAACGTCGCGATGATTCTCTTAGAGCAATGTTAGAAAGATACAAGTGTGCGTTATCGTTTCTCTGCTTCAATAACAAGAGGAGCATAGACGCCACCAAGAAACGTGTTATCATAGGTCTGGTCGAACCTTTCTTTTTATTTTTTTTTTTATTTTTTTAATTTAATATCGTGAACTAAGGTGTAGTAGTAGTCTTGTCAACGTGCAAAGATTAATTTGTAGTTGAGAAGAGATAAGAATTAATGTTTTATTTGTTCATTTGGTTTCTATAAATTTACATACACGGAGGCAATACGTATGATACACGACATATTGATTCCAGTAATAATATCGATTGTATGAATTTATTATAGACAGTCAATTTTATAGCTTTGACACGACATATTTCATATACCTTATATATTTATCGACAGTCACGACAATATTCTAATAATAAATATCAAATTGATTCGTCCTATTTTATTTGATATATTAATTTTGGTTCGAGATTGAAAAATTTTAACTCTCCCTCTCTCTCTCTCTCTCTCTCTCTCTCTCTCTGACCATTTCTATAATCCTTATATCTTATCTCTTTTATTGAATATAGATATAAAATTCTAACAATACTATCGCGAAGAGACTATCACATTGTCCTACCTACCATATACTTTTACCTTTATATCGAAATTACATTTATATATATACACACATATACATATTACATTGATGTGTGTGTGCGCGTGCGTGTTTATCAGTATCTGTAATATACACATACGTATATTAATACTCGATGACTACTATATCAACCAAACATGCAATTCGACATCCGATTCCGTATTCGAATAACATTTGATCGACGTTATACCGCAAAGTGGTTTGTGTGTGTGTGTGTGTGTGTGTGTGTGTGCGTGCGCGCGTGTGTGTCGATAAAACGACGTTGGATGGATGGATGGATAACTCGTAAGGAGCAGAATTGCATGAAAGGAATGGAGCCAGATATTACGTAAACGACCCTAAGAAGGCGGCTAGGTGCCCTTAACCGACTCGGAGAGTAGGCGATAGAGATTGCATATAAACAGACAGATAGACAGACAGAGTGAGAGAGAGAGAGAGAGAGAGAGAGAGAGAGAGAGAGAGAGAGAGAGAGAGAGAGAACGAGCCCTGTTTGCCTTCGAAGACGTCCTACATGGAAACGCGACGGGTGTATTAAGCGGTGACCATATAAGAACATCGTTGGTGGGAAGCTAAGATCAGTTAAGTCTACCTTCTCTCTCTCTCCCTCTCCCTCTCTCCACACTCCCACCTAAGAGTTACTGGCCGAGATATATACATACATGTTATGCCCGGTTAGTAGCAAATATCGTTGGTAGGAGAGAGAGAGAGAGAGAGAGAGAGAGAGAGAGAGAGAGAGAGAGAGAGAGAGAGAGAGAATGAGTCACCAATGTCACCGCTATATATAGAAATGATGACCGTAAAACCGACATGGGTGAACACAATTACCATAAGGCATCATGATCGAAAAACATTTTATGCATTACGTACATACACACAGATAAACATACGGTATGTATGTTATATACCCCCTTTTACATCGCACGTATGCACGTAGGATAGAGAGATCGATGATGCATATGGTCGTTTCCGAAAGCTTTTCGTAACTCCATTGCCTCGATTCGCTGCTTCACAATCGCTATCTCTTCCCCAGAAATATGTGTCACTCCGTCGAGCAGAACCACCACCACATTCACGTTGTGCGTGCGTGCGTGCGTGTGTGTGTGTGTGTGCGTGTGTGTTGTCTCTCTTGCGATTTTTAACCGCACGAACGAAAAATTCTTTCCTTATTTTTTCTTTAGCGTACGTGCGACAATCTTTATTTTTATATCGCTTGAAAGGTGAAATAGAAAAGAAAAGAAAAGAAAAAAAAAAGAATATTAAAAGATCGATCATTCGTTCGAAATAAGTTTGATCGTCATAATATTTATCTTAACGACGAGTTATAATTTAAATTTTAATTTTTTTAGACCTTCCTTTGATTTCATATTAAAAAGGAAGATTTTTATTTATCGACGAAGAGAGAACGACGTAATCAGGAATATACTTTCTTCTTACAGAAAGATCTCGAAGAAGCAGCACTTGGTAATGGGAACGTACGATAAACAACTCTTGTGTCACGCACGCACACACGCACGGGGCGCGTGCCTTTATAAATGACACGTATACGCGCGCGCGCGCGATATTCCAATTGTCTTTCCGATTTGTAAAGCGCGAAAGAGCGTCGCGATGTAAGGAAGAGAGAAGAAAAGCTTAGATAAAAAAAAAATCTTTTCGTGCTTCCGCTTAGAAAGTCGCTCTCGTCAAATGACAGACAACATCGTTTAGGGAACACGTTGCCAGATGGGAAGCGAGAAAAGGATTCTCTTGACCCAGGAAACACAACTCTCGTGAATGAGAGGACATAATCCTTCTCATATTTGTGAAAATAGCGATTTAAACGTTTTTTTTTTCTTTCTTCCACCGATGTTTTTAGATCCGGCCTTTTCATACAAAACAAAAATTACGAAATGAATTTCATCGACCGTTTCTATCTCGCCACTAACTGTGCGCGCGCGTGTGTGGTTTGACATTTATGAAATGGTTATGCAAGCCATCAAGGAGAAGAGTTGAGGAAAGTTCTATAAAAGCTACGGTCGTGTCTATAAATAAAGATAAATCTAACGCGCTTATTCGTTCTTCCCCTCCCCCTCATCATCATTACGGACATATACACTTTAATTCTAACCGAAGCCAACAATAACCGTATATATCGTTGTTATTCCGTCAAACTTCGTCGTGACAATCAAACGGATTTTTCGACATCAGCCGTGTTTGCATAGAAATCGATTTAAATCGTCGACTCATTTTCCTAACTTTATTTCTTTTCGAAATAATTTGCAACTTCGACTAACGTCGTACGTTTTCTTTTTTTGAAGATTTTTTATTTTTTATCATAACATATACAGGGTGTTTCATCAGCTAAAGGAGGCCGCCTATAACACACATAACATTATAATATTATATTTATATAAACTGTTCATATTATGTATATAAACTTCATAACATATTTCTTTTTAAACCACTCAAAGTATGCCATAAAAGTTTGTCGCATCATGAAAAACGAAGAAAATATTTAGTCGGCCTTCTTAAGCTGAAACAATCTTTGTGTACACATATATATACATATATAGGACATTCGTACAGGAATTTAAAAAAAAAGAAAGAAAGAAATCGATATCGATAATATCAAGCCTCTATCGAGATTTTTATAATAAAATAACGAAATAAATGAGACCGAATGTAACGATTATTTCAATTGAGGTTATTAAATTAATTTATATAGGTCAAGCATCTAAATTAATGACTATATTTGCTGCTGATAATTATGTAACCAGTAAATTCGTTGTAAACTCGAATAAATATTTAAAAAAAAAAAATATTTGAAACTTGGAATCGAAAGTATAGCGTATATAGATAAGAACTTTTATCAATTTGTCGGAATTTGATCGCTATTTATATACAGTTCCGAGATATATATTTATAAATGTTATCGCATACAATTCGTACATAAACATGAACGAACTGACTCTGTGAAGTACGACAGTTACACTATTATAGTCTTTGGTATAGTACAGTTACATTGTAAATAAAAAATGGGGGGGGGAAAGAATAAAAGTGTAAATTTTCAAATTTTACAATTTTAAGGAAAATAAATCGTTAGGATCTTTTTGTTGTAATGGAACTGGCGCGATCGTTAGTATGTTCAATGAAGAAAACAAAACTAAGAAGGATTAAGTAAAGAATAGTTTAAATACAAGTAAGGGATTATACGACGGGTAAGGATTATTATATATGGAGTATAATGGTATAACAGAGGGAGCCTCCCTTTTCGAAACTTTTAAGAACAGCTGTTGTGTCCACGTCCATAAATTCTACTTCTAAAAATCGATCCGTTCGAGGCACAAAGGAAAAGAAGGGCTACTACCTACCTAGGGCTCCACTAGTACCGGAAAATATTAAAAGAAGTTTTACATGTATATTATCATACCTTTTTCTCTCTTTATACAAATTAGAAAAATAAATAAATAAAGAAGTATATATTCGTTTTTCCCATCTCATTTATTTTGTGGTTTTATTTATAAACATTTCAATAGATACTTGATAATTACGATTTAAAATTATTTATTATATTATTTTTTCTTCTATCATAATTATTTTTAAACATTGATCAAGATATCAAGTTGTCTTACATTTTTATAAAATAACAAAAAAAGAAAAAAAAAGAGTGATATTTAAGAAATATAAAATAATGTTTCATCATTAAAGTTATCAAATGCCCCAATTCCGTATACATATAATTCGTACTTTTAATAAATAAATAAATAAATAAATAAATAAATATATATATATATTATATGTATATATATGTAAAAAATAAAATGAAGTAAAAATTTAAATCGAAAGAAATGTCGTTAAGATTAAGATGAAAAATTATTAAATTAAATATTATCATAAACGATGATGTAAGAACACGTAGTTAATTATCGTCCTTAACGACCTCTTTTTCGTTAAAACAGCCATACCGAAAACTAAGCTCAAGTTTATCGATCGACCGGCAAGCGAACGTTTCGAGAACGTTTCTTTCTACGCGATAAAAAGAAATATTGCGAAGAATTTTCTCTCCTCTTCGTAAAAATTAGGGTACGCTCGTGGATAAAGAAAACGAAAAGGAATAAGGAAACTGGTAAAAGAAAAGAGAGATAAAGAGTAAAAAAACAACAACGGAGATATCAACGGGTCTAACCTATTGTTGAAAGTTCAGTTGAAGCTTCCGATAACCAACACAATTACGTTCGAAATTGTTGGAAACTCTCAAACAATAAACATTAATCTTCTCGTTTATGATAAACGTTCGTGATTTATCATCGGACAACTCGTAAGGGGGAACTATATAATCGACGAAGTTTAGAAACACGATAAATTAATCAAATTAAACTTATTAAACGAAAACGCTGATAACTGTTCGCGTTCCATCGTTATATACTTTCAAAATACTAGGAAAAATGATGAGTCTTCCTTTATGCCAGGGTCAAAGTTCAAAGATAGGAAGAGATATATATATAGAGAGAGGGACTCGCGAAGGATCGATCGAAAGGGGATGATAGCGCCGTTGCGTGCTTTTGAGTTACAGGAGTGATATATATATATATATATATATATATATATATATATATATATATGTATTATGTGTGTATGTATGTATGTATGTATGTATGTATGTATGTATGTATGTATGTATGTATGCATAATGTATATATATATAATGTATATATATATATAATGTGTATATAATATGTATATATATGTATATATATATGTATATATATATATGTATATATATACATATATGTATATATGTATTCTCTTGCGCTTGCTCTCGAATTCCACGCCCTCGAATTACGTCCTTCACCGAAATTCATCATCTTCTACGAGGAAATTTTAACAGACAATACCTTCGTTAAAATATCCCGTTACCTAAAAACACTCTCCTATCCTTTCTTTTCCACAATTCTTTAGATCAAGTATTTTCTTCTTTTTTTTTCTTTCTTTTTTACTAGCAATCACAGATACCTATTTTTCGATTTTCGTTTATCTCGCAGTAAAAAATTTACGTGATAAATCATAATTAATAAATACAAATCTCTACAATCGTACCATTTCATGATTATTTGTACGAGGAAAAAAAATTAATTCGATGAAAATATCAGTTCAAAAAGTTAATTTATGATTTGGATGAGAATAAATATATTTTAATTCTTTATTTTTGAGAAATCGGTTTAAGAAGTAATTTATAATGTGGATGAGAATAAATATATTTTAATTCTAATGTTTGAGAAATCAGTTTAAAAAGTAATTTATGATTTGGATGAGAATAAATATATTTTGATTCTTTATATGTGAATAATCGGTTTAAAAAATAATATATTTATGGATACGAACGAGGATAAATATTTCTTTCGTGTGAAGGACGATTGACCGGTAATGTCGTTAAATGTTTCAAGAAAATTTTATTTAGACGAAGGATTTTCTAATCCTCCTAGGAAAATTTGAAAAAGTAAATCTTGTCGACTCGAAAAAG
>OU426993.1:7931589-8014089 GCA_911387935.1 Dolichovespula saxonica
GATGTTTTAGTTTTACAATGTATAACATCTTTTAATTTCATTCATTCTATTTATCGAGTAACTAATATATATGTATCTCCTCGCAATGAATTATCAAAAGATATGTCTACGTTACTCGAATCCAAACACATCGAATTGTCGGTATATAAATGTACAAAAAAATTTCTTTTTATGTTATTCGACTTTCTACGAGGAAAAAGGGAGAGGGAGGGAGAGAGAGAGAGAGAGAAAATCCTTGTAGATGAATCACAAAAAAGATATCTTATCGTTCGAATTGCCTATGATGATATGTAATAAATGAATGTATGTGTATGACATAAGTAGTCTTTAAAAACATAAATAATAGCAGTAGTTTACCTTTTTCATACGATCCCCGTATCGTTGTGGCTATCTCGAGTCAAAAGTAATGTGTTCGTAAGCGCAAATCCTCTTAAGAAATCTCCCTTTGTTTGCTTGTTCGTACTTACATATTCGAATGATTACGTAAAATCTTTCTTGCATGGAGGGTAGGTAGATGTTTTCGTTCGTCGATGACAAAGAAGTGTTGGAAGATATTTAAAATCTAGTATATCTTCTTTTGAATCAGCTAAGAAGATTTGAATTACTTATTCTACAATGTTTTTTTTTTACTACATTTATCCTCTTAGATTAAATTTAATTTTTCCGTTTTAGTTTTTATTTTACTTAGGTTTAGTTTATATACAACGACTGTATACATATGTGACTGATATGATTGAAAGATGATATGTGTATGTGTTTTCTAATAATTTTTAACGTAGTAAATATTAGACTCAATACATTTATTGATTTATATTATATATATATATATATATATATATATATATATAATTATTATTATTATATATTTAAAATTATACATAAATGTAGAATAAATATTTAACATGTTAAATGTAAATGAGGATTATCGGTGACTTAATTTTACAGATTTTATGAAGTTTTCAAGATTTCTTCTCTGTAATATTTAAAATATCAAAAGCATACGTCCTAATATAATATAAAATCCATAATGAAAATTATTACCATGAATTATTTTTTATCTTTAATATGCAAAATGTTATAAATGTTATTATAGATGATTATATTGAAATTGTACAAAAATTAGTTAGGGAATTAATTATATATTAATATAAATGAGTATATAGGTAAACAGATAAATATATAGGCCTTGTCATTATGGAATATTTTATTTCGCAAATTCGACATAAAACTGTTTGTTTTCTTTTCATTCGTCAACATTATCAATTAGAGGACATCATAAATTTAACGAGTAGAATCGATTTATCGTTGAAATCAGAGTTGATTCTTGACGTTGGTGAAACATGCTTAAACTCGTTTCTTTAGAAATAACGAACTTACCGTTGTAGAACGACTAGAGTAATCTCGTAGCAAGCCGTTTAAGAGCTCCGATACTATATATGTACCGTTGTTGAATAGTTCGCGGAGAGTAATGACTCAGACAGTCGCGTTTTATAAGTCAGGCCCTTTCGACAACTTTTAAAAGGTGCACAAATGTCCTCGTCGTCGTCGTCGTCGCTGCTATTTCCATCAAAGAGAAACGCAAAACCGAGCGTTAATTGCTGCCGGTGATTACGAGCTCCTAGTCAGCGTATGGAAATTATTAATTAAGTAGGTACTCTTTAACGCTACGAACTCTCCTCTCCTGGTTCTGACATATTTCCGCTCTTTCGAATCCGCACGATTAATGTCGTAAACAAATGAGAAAATCAATTTTAATCGACGATTAAAAAATTCTCTCTTTGTATTATTTATTTATTCACGAACGATCAAAACAATTTTTAATTCGTTGAATTACCTTAAATATACGATTTGATAGAGGTGAAATAAACGCGTTCTTAATTTTTAGCAAATATCTAAAATAAGAGAGTTGTATGTGAAGTAATGTAATTTAACGTAATTTAGTCTGAGAATGAAGGGAAGGCATTGTACCGTGATAACGACGTACTTTCGTCATCGAGTATATTCGACTGTCACGCGGAGACAATACACACGTATACGTATCGCATCACCGACTACGACCAAGAATAGCCAAACGGCGCTTATGAGACCGGACGTAAAATTATATTACTAGCTCCACCCTTCTCAAGAATTTGCATCTCGTTCGACCTCTTTTCTTTTTTCCTTATTGGCCAAAGCCTAATATTTATTTTAAAATGGAAAAAACTAGAAGAGATTCTCTCTCTTTCTCTCTAAATTACAATATCAATGGAAATAAAAATTATTATTAAGATTAATTCGAATAAAAATTATCAATAAGTTAGATTTAATTAAAAAAAAAAAAAAAAAAAAAAACAGTTTCGCTCTTTAACGTAAAATTTATATCGAAATATACGATGAAAGGAACATTCATTTTTCGTTGAAACTTTACTGCACATTTCCATCGTACCGAATTTCATTTATCGACTCGTCGAAATCCGTAGCAACGAAGCCGCAACGCTATCTCGCCGCAATTCGTACCAACCCCTTAGCCGCAATTCGGTCTTAGACCCACCCCTGACTACCTTAACCTGCACCGGAAGAAAGTCAATACGTGACTCACGAGAACGTACACGCCCTTCGAAACGTCGAAGGTTCGATCAATGCCTCGACGAACATTTTCTCGCACTCCTCTGGGTACGATAATTAGATTCCAATATTAATGACGCTTTCTAAGTTAATTATCTCGTTTGTTTAACATTTTTATTTCGTTATGACAAATTTTTTAATGAAAATATTCTTTTTTCGACACAATTTATCAATTCTATTTGATTATTACAATTATTAATTGTTACCGATAGGCAAATAAAGTAATTTTTATTATCCTTCAGTTGAAAACAATTTTCTCGTGTATTTGTTTGTATATATATTATTTCTTTATCGCAATATACTCATTTTTATCCTTTTTTTATTTGATCATTAATTCAAGCTCGACATGTTTTTATATCGTTTATTAAGATTTATGAAATAATTGTAACGAATATAAATATAAAGGAACATTTGTAGGGATAACTCGTTTTGATCAATCAAGATGACAAATACTTTGAAAGATATGAATCATCAAATTATTAGTTAGATAATCTTGTTATTTAAGTATATAAAACATCTGATTTATTTTATAAACACATCCACGAATATTTAAATAATATATAGATATATATTTAAATCGAATATATGATCTATTTATGGATAGGTATTCAAAATCCTTTATATACAATACAATGTATATATAAATAGAATTGCCTTAACCCTCAAAGGCTATCCTTGGTTAAAATTTAATAAATTATATAAAGTATATCTAATGTTATTCGTAATTATTATAAAAATTAATTGCCACCATTTCCATCCAATGTCAACAATATTAATGAAAACTGTTAATTGAATTTCTTTTTTTCATCGATATCTAAAATAAAAGAAAAAAATACCGAAATACAATTTCGTCATCCATGATAAAATATCGTCGTGATTTTTTGGATGACGATTTTGATAAGGGTTAAATTTAAAAAGTTATTTTAAAAACTTATCGAAAAAAATTATCGAATCTAATCTCCAAGAATTTTCTCTATGTTAGTTTTTCCATCGACGTAACCCCGATTTGTGGATCGTTAGACATTTGTCACCAACCTCCGCCGTGGTTCTCGCTTACGCAGAAACCGATCACGTTGACACAGCCACGTTATGTATGTACATCCTTGCGAATGCGAAAGACGAGGGTACAGAGAGGGGTGGTAGGCTTGCTTACGGCATTGCGACGTGTATAAGCCGGTCTCTCCGCTACGTTACCATGTATGGATCACTCACTCTCCGTTGCGCGGCGAGAAGAAAAAAAGATCGCGAGCAATCTACACGCAGGCCAGGCATCGAGAGAACCTATATACGTTTCTCCTTTTCAACATTTACACAACGTCCATCGAAGAAGTTTATAAATATCCTTAGATTTTTCGTTCGATCAGCTAACATTATTAATCGATGCGGTATATAAAATATGAATTTTTTTATAAAAGTTTCACTCTCGAAACGAACAAATTATTTTTCGAAGTCTTAATTGACGCACGCATCGAAAATATTGTCCTACAGATTTAGTTACAATCGAGGGTAGAAAATTTTATAGCGTGTTACACATATAAATTTTTTTAAAACGTAACGATTGAACCGTCGATTAACAATTTACGAAAAGATCGTGCTTTTATTTTTAAAAGAAATTGAAATTATTTCTATAGTCAGAATTAATTTTATTAAAAACATCATCAATTTTATTGTGTAATTTAAACCCAACAGTTTTATTAATTTATTTAAAATCTCTAATATATAAAGATCTCGAGGTAGTTATAAATTTTCAACTCCGAGTGTACACCTACCTATAATGATTACATTATGTAAAATATATGCAAAAATAAGTCGATTTGTTTTAAATGTATATAGATATTATAAACATTATTCAAGGACGTTTCTAATATCTTCAACAAGACGTTCATTATGACCTAAATCATTCTGATTATAACGCATTCCCTATAATCTAGTCGTTATACTTTAATCGACCGTTTTGTAATTAAAATCATTTCATTAGAAAGTGAACATGTTTTTCTCGTCGCATGAGCTCCACTTCAGCGCTATTTAAACGATCTCAATCTCGCGCAATGACAAAAAGAAACTTTCAACGTGAAACGTCTCCAATGGAAATAATCCGAGCTATTTCCGAGGAGATTTCTTTACCCCTATTGTCTTCGTGATCCAGATTTCTCAGGGTCGTATGGTAACCTTAATGAGAATTGTTCTCCATTGAATTTGCTATTCCGATTAAATTCGAATCCCACAGTTAAGTATTTTCATTGAGCCACTTATACGGAAAACGATAACACGAACGATTGCATTTGAATATCAGTTATTCGAATCTCGAGCGAGAATTTCATTTTGTCGTTTGAATTTTGCAATTTTTTTATAAATCGAAAATAATCTGAAAAAAAATCTCATTTATAATGTTAATGTAATAATAAAAATTAACGTAACATGGAAAGCAACGTTAACATGTGTTTAAGAGTGAAAATTAAATTTTGTAATAATAATAATAATAACAATAATCTTTTATTTTATATCATTATTATATTCGTTTTCAATTTTTTTATTTTATTTTTTTTATTTTATTATAATAGAAGATCATTAGAACGAGCATAGAAATTATTTGTATCCATCTTTCCACTTCCCAATCTTTAAAATTAATCATCAATCTAACTTTATATCAATTTATTCTTAGAAATACCTTCCTTTCCTTTTCCTGCATCCTTGCGAAGATTACGTAATTCGAATTTGTAGAATGTTACCGATGATGCTCCAGAAGAATACACTTGGAGCTTAATGCTCCGTATCCATTGTCCTTCATTCTTACTTTGGCATTAAGCTAACTAGCGAACTCGTCGTACGTGGTCGATGGTGACATCACGTCTACTTTAAAACATTACACGGCCTTCCTTCTCGAGTTGAAAGAGAAAGAGAGAGACAGAGAGAGAGAGAGAGAGAGAGAGAGAGAGGAAGGAAAGAAAATGATTTGATTCGAAAATGATTTATCTTCTAAAAGATAAATTTATTGATAAATTCGATTCGTGCAAGATAAAACTCGAAGTAATCTCGATAACTCGTTCCTAAAAACGATTGTCACCGTATTATTCGTGTTAAATCACGCATTTTCCTGGTATTATCGTTGTAATACTGCATTAAAAAAAAAAAATAAATAAATAAATAAAAAGCAAAGAGAAAGAGAAAGAAAGAAAGGAAGGAAGGAAAACGGTAGAAGGTAAAGTACACTGAAAGGGGTGCCGATTTGTCTGGGCTTCATCGCCGTTTCGTATTTCACCGTCTCGATCCGAGAAAATTGCATAGATCTTGTAATCCCATCCAGTCTATCGAATTTATTTCTAACGGAACACGCTACGCTCGACGTATTTCCGTAATTTTTGTCGATTCTTTCATATCCTCCAAGATCGATTCTCTTAACACATTACAAATATGCATTAGCTTATCTATTGCTAGAAAGAGAAAGAGAGAGAGAGAGAGAGAGAGAGAGAGAGAGAGAGAGAGAGAGAGAGAGAGAGAGAGAGAGAGAGAGAGAGAGAGAGAGAGAGAGAGAGAGACAGACAGAGACAGAAACAGAGACAGAGATTGCATAATACATATTAGCTAGAAATTTGAATTATTAGATAATAAGTGATAAAAATTCGTATTTGTGAACAAACTTGATGTTTTTAATTGTTCATCTAAACCATCTAAACTATCTGAGTGTGTATTTCTAAGATGATTAAATATGTACATTATATAAGACATATTATATATAATATGAAAACTTCTGTTTTGTAATATATATTAATAAAGAAAATACGATTATTAAGTTTTGTTCATTATCTATCGTGTAACTCCTTTTTTATTTCGTAAAATATCCGTATCAATATCAATTATACGGAGTCGATCAAAAGTCCCTAGGTCCGCCAATAGTTTTTAGATAATTTTAAAAATCTATTACTCCGTCTCGAAATATTTTAGGGTAATTTTTCTTGAGATTATAGAACTATAAACCCACATTTAAAAATACAAGCCTATAAATACATAGTCTCGAAAAAGAATTATTGACTTTTAAAATCACATGGAAACTTTTGACCCATCTAAGAACTTTCGATCCATCTTGCACATTTAAAAGGTTTCGTGCCTGGAAACAAAAAAGAGGGATCATTGTCAACGATTTTCACGTTTTACCTTATGAAAAACTACGATCAAATTATAGAAACGTCTGATAAGTTTTGTTAGACTTGTATTTATTTTCAACACTTTGCTAGGTGAACTTTATACAGACATCGATTTCGTGTTTCTCGACTGTTATTTCGCCGACAGACGACAAAGATTGGGAAACTTCGAAACGATTGTAGTGTGAGTCATTTATTAATAAATAACAGCCTCTCTTCGGCGGTTTTACACGTTTCTTTTGCAAAGGTTAAAGTGAGAGAATCGATATTTCGTTGTCCTTGTATGTCACGCTGTCTCGTTCCCACCGATATTACTGTTATCGACAAAAAAAAATCATTTAGCTCTTTATTTTTCATGTACTTACGAATTTTTAATGAATCATCATTTTATCAAAATATAGCAATCGTATATGATATAAAAGAAACAGAAAAACAAATAGAAATCTGATCTCCCTATTATGACCTTTCGAAAGTCTTCATTAACCTTATCATTAGTTAACTCCCTATAATCCAATTTTTTTTTCGTAACTGAAAAATATTTTCTAAAAGATTTGCAGTATAACTTACGTGGACGTAACCATACCACAGTAACAAGAATAATTTATATTTCTGATTTGTACTAGTTGTCAATTTTGTCACGGAGAAATGAAATAATACTTGAAAATATAAATTTACGAGAATATGCGACTACAGAGTTACGTAAACATATAGAGGTTCGAGAAGACATTTAAATTTCCAATCAATTTCTTAGCAATCGATCGAAGCGTTCCACTTCAACGAACGAGCCCAGAAATTAAGGGAGAGAGAGAGTTTGCGTGCACCTCGGCTATGACTCAGAACGTGGACATCGACCTCAGAGGCACAGTATTCCGAGTTCACCCCTTCTCTGAAAGATCCTACAACTTAGTCTGCTTTTTGTAAAGAGAAAGAGAGAGAGAGAGAGAGAGAAAGAGAGAAATAGAAGCAGAAAAAGTATAAAAACCAACTACGATCGATTTAAGTAAACTTTAAACCGTGAGTCGAATCAGACGATATCAGACGACTAGACTATTGTCATTTGGCAGACATTGGTAGTAAGAAAAGATAGAAAGAAAAATATAAAAAATAAATTAAAAGAAAAAAAATACTACAAGCAATTACGCGATTGATCTATATATATATATATATATATATATATATATATATATATATATATATATATATATATATGTGTGTGTGTGTATATATATATTAGATTCAAACCATGAAACGAATCGGATGATATTGTTAATAAAACCGATGAAATCATTGCTAGATAGAGATAGTACTGCTGATAAAGAGAAAGAGAGAGAGAGAGAGAGAGAGAGAGAGAGAGAGAGAGGTATAAAAGAGAAAAAGAAAAAAATAATATCAATTACGATTAATTGAGATAAACTTTGATTATGAAGCGTATAAGATGATATTATTGACAAAATACTGTGGTGAGGGTAGAGTTACCAATGGAGATGATGTCTGTGGTGGCTCGAAACTCAGGTTCTTTTTTCTGAGTCAGACACGCCAAGGGGAATTGAGTCAGCGTCTATCGATCGACGTTTAGTCTGACGTCCGTGGACGAGTGCCGGCGACGTGGACGTTCAAATGCCATTGGCGAATCGTCTTCACTTTGCATTACACTGGTGATACATTAAAAGCGATCATGGTTAATGTCACGATCAAGGACTTGTTAAAAAAAAATGAGGTAGAGAATGAGAGAGAGATAAAGAGAGAGGGAGGGAGAGAGAGAGAGAGAGAGAGAGAGAGAGAATCATACGATCGAATAAGGTGTCAACTGGCGTTTAACACATGTTAGACCTTGCCCCGCCTGTTTTATTGATCCTTAGGATATATTCGATGACGGATACACGTCTAAATACTTCCGCAGAGATGTATACGTGTGCAGGGCATATATAAACATGGAAACAGAGGGAAAGAGAAAGAGAAAGAGAGAGCGAGAGAGAGGGTGAGAGAGAGAGAGAGAGAGAGAGAGAGAGAGAGGAGAGTCGCTTCGAAACGTCCTAGCCTCTCTCGGTGATATTGATCCGTCTACCACCACGACTACGACACGAAATCGTCCTGTTAACTATCTAGAACCATCGCTGATGAAAATTCTATTCTTCCATTCTATTCTTTTTCTCTTTCTACCTTTCTATTCTTTGTCATATTTTCGGTGGCAGAAATTCGATAACTTCAAAGTATTGGATAGGGGTGGATCGAGAATGTCTTGGAAAATTGTCCAACATGTCAGGACAATGGAATGGAGTAAAAGCTAGATTTTTATTTTTATGAGACATCCGAGTATTACGTCGTCGATCGGTTCACATTGCATCTGATGGATATTTGTGATGTTGAACGTACAGTAAGCGTACAAAGTATTCCCATGGTCATTATAATTTTTTATAAAATATGTTATGTTGTTATTATTATTATTATTATTATGTCTCTTTTCATTCAGACTTTTCGTGTCTTTTTCGTGCCAGGGATAGTAAATCACACGGACCGTGTTCAAACGTGTTTTCTCTATAATTGTTTGTTTATGGGGTGTTTAACAATTTTCTTGTGATTATGCATGTGTCCAGGATTATTATTATTATTATTATTATTATTATTATTATTATTATTATTATTATTATTATATTAAATGTATATTTCTCCGTTAAAAGATGAATCGATGAATACTTCTTCGCACTAGTTGCCGTAGTTCGGTAATTGTGAAAACGATCTGTTGTTTTAAATTTTGCAAAAATTTACGAATAAACGACAAACGGGGTTTCTCCCGATAAGGTAAATTTGAAAACGGGGATTGATATATTTGCGACGCAAGGCTTATTTATAAACTTCAATTGATTTAAAAGCGATATATAGAAAATTCGCATTGACCAATGATGGATTAACGTCGAACATACTTCATTTCAATTATTCGAAGGGCAGCCAGCTCTCGTTTACACGTATGTAATGCGTCTCTCTCTATTGAGGCCACGATTTTGACACACAGAGAGCCACTTTCTCGCAGAAAACGATCCTGAAAACGTATGACAACGGTCGCAAGCTGCCGTAAATGGCGTCGACTGTCCGCTTACAGAAGACACCAAGATATATATATATATATATATATATATATATATATATATATATATATATATATATATATATATATATATATATATATATATCGAAAAAGCCACTAACGAAGAAAGAAGATGAAGAAGAAAAAGGAGTAGAGGGAGTACAAGAAGGAGGAAAAGAAGGAGGATGGGGAGGAGGTGGAGGTGGAGGAGGATAAGAAGAGACGAGCGAGTCGATAACGGTGTTCTCGAAATCTGAGTCACGTCTTCTCCGCTTTCCCTCCCATATTCTCTCCATCGACCTTTTTACCTTCGCCGAAAACTCTCCGCGTTGAGTTTCATCTCGAGGCCGTCTTTCCACGATCACTTTCTCAACCAATAAGGGTTGCTTGATAATTTCTGCAAGGTCTTATATAGAGTTCGTCTCGATATCTCATATTAAGCACGTATATATATATTGAAATATTGAATACATACATATACAATTTTGAAATATTCTTTATTTTTTTTTTTTTTATTACAAGCAAATAAATAAATATTACACAATCTGTTATAATTGCAGAATGAACCTCTGAACGTAATTAATTGATGCGAACGAGCGACGATGTTATTTTACGAGTATGATGAACCCTGCAATGTCGATGAAACGTTAATAAAAATATTAATGCAAATTTTTGAAAGTAAAAAATATGAATTTAATAAAAACTTTCGTGACCTCTCGATCCAATGAGTTTCATTCCTCGGGACGTTTAACGACTGTCCTTCTTATATTTATTCTCTACTCTCTCCCTTTCATTCATTCTTAATTACGCTTGTTTGTGCTCGACGCAGTTCGTTTGATATTTTTATGAGGTTTTCAATTAACGAAACGATTCTTCAGAATTCAATAATATAAAATAATCCGGTTTTTTTTTTTTTTTTTTTTAATATATACGTACTCTGTGGAATAATTACAATAAAAAAGTTACTATTAAACGTCTAACACTACAATAATTAACGCAAAATATCAAATATGTTTGCTGCAATGAAAGCGATTTATTTTCAAAAGAATTTCTCTTTGTGATATTACTATATAACATTTAATACTACAATAATTAATATTACATTAAAAAAAAGGACACTATTCGACAATTGCAAAAATAAAATTCCAAATCTGTACAGGAACTTAAAGTAAAAACGTAAAATTCGATAAAAAAAAAAATCTAAAATTTGTCTATGAGCGTCAATGCAATCATATAAAGTCTTATAATTCATCGTCGTAAACGAATTTACGAAGCACAAGTGTGGGAGTAAGAGAGACTCTCCATGGTTCCTCGGCCCTACACGTTTGGTGGCCGGAGAAATTGCAATTTATAACGTCGGGAGAGCGCGAGTGCAACGGTATATACGTGGAAGTTATACGACGTCGTTGGCGGAGAAGAAACGAACGAACGAGCGAACGAACGAGCGAACGAACGAACAAGCAAGCAAGCAGAGTCCAAGTGGAATGGTCGGCGTCGAGAAAACGGTCATCCCTTTTTAAAACACACGCTTATCCGTTCGCAAAATGTATATATGTATGTACGCTCATTGAATGTGACTATGTGAGCATGCACGTGAGTTATCGACTTGCATTTACTGCTATACATTCATCGTCTCGTGAAGTTCACTTGCATCGCACCACATTTTACGAGCTCTCAAGTTTTTATTGAAATCTCTTCTGTCGAGGAGATCAATTATCCCTTGAATCTGATATTGACATGATCATGGCAAGATTGAGATTAATAATCAAATGATTCGTTAGTTTTATTCTAATAATAAAATTATATGCAGGGTATATATTTTGTATGAGTAATTAAATTATGTTAATGTGACGTAATCAATTGATCAATTAGATATTGTTGTTGTTGTTGTTTTTAAATTCGTGCCGTTGCGCCGATAAATTATTTTCTCACTTAGTCGTATCTTATTGAGAACTACAACGTACTTATTATTGTATAATGTCAAAGATGACTAAACAAAATTTTGATCAAATACTAACTAAGCTATTAATTTGAAATATTTACAAGATATATATATATATGAAAATAATAAAACAATATTATTTGTCAAATTACAGGTAAGCCAAGAGTTAAAGCATTTTAAATATGTTACATTTTTTTTCTATCGATCAATGCCTGTGATTCTATATTAGATGTGAAACGAGAATAAGTGGAGGTATTCTGTCGTAGGAAGATAAAAACAAAATGGAGAATGTCGAGTTCGATTTGAAATCGTCTAATCGTAGGCGAGACAAGGTGAGGTATTAGTCATCCTCGCGAAGGAATATAACTACGAACGATGTCAACTTGCTAATACTTCGGATAAATCGAGAATGAATTATGCGGTTTTTGTTAGCAGTGTCGCGTAGAAACAGTTCATGCGGGTGAAACGAAACGATACCATCGTTGTTTTCGTTGTCACACCGTTGAAGGAAATAAAAAATTCAATCGACAGCCGACGGTCAGGCTTTGAATGTCCTTACTAAGAACTTGCTTTACGACGTAACTATTACGAAACGCCCTGAGAATTTCAAAGAAGTAAACAACGTCGTAGTTCATATTGCCCAAATAATCATACATATATCAATGTTGTATACATGCCACCGTACAAACGATTTCATACAATAGATTCAATAAACGATTGTAAAATTTCATTTAAAACACTTTTATATTTCTTCAAAATCGCTTCGGTTTTTCGAAAAAAATGAATAAATTTACATAAATTCATAACTTCGAAATCGTCAATTTTACAGAATTTTGCAAAACGGTTAATGCAAGAGCTCGATCAACCCTTAAATAAATGATTTAAATTAAAATCGATTATAAATAAATTCGTAATATACCTTCATGTGGAATGTAATAAATTCGTAGTAGTAGTTCAGTCTATTATTAAATTTCGTTCGAAAAATATGATAATATAATTTTTCCATTATTATTTACTTATAGCTAGTTAATATACGTTATACGTATTATTTTTTTTTTAATTTCTAAAAAAAGATCTTGCATCAAAGGATTAATACGTTTTTTTTTCCCTACTTCTAAGGCGTATCCCAGCAAAATAAACAAATTTGCGTGGAATGAAGAAGGCAGCTCGTATATAAGATTTTCTTCTTGATATTTTAAGAAATTAAGTTCTGCAAGCTGCTCGCGTTTGATATACCAAATCCAACGTGTTCTATTACTGAAAGTACAAGGTTGTCACTCGACGGATAAGAGCTAAAGAATAATAAAAAAAAAGAAGTATCTACACTAAGGGGTGGTGTATAAACGGAAGTACGTGCTACTGAAAAGTTTTTAAAAGTTAGAAGAAAAAAGGGAAAGGAAAAAGCTACTTTGGAAGAAAGGAGCAAACACTGGAGGAGACGACGGATAAAACGTCAAAGAAAAATGCAGAAATGAAAGAAGAAGGATACACACACACACACACACACACACACACACTGGAATCGAAGAGAGAAACGATGTGTCCATATTTGGCTACACCCGCTGCATTCTCACCAGCCTACTTCTTTTTATTTCTTATTACGGGCCTCACCTATACTTAATACACGCTCAGTTTATACGATTCTCGTGATGTAACAACTTCGTCACAGTTCTCGTTTTATAATATTGTCGGTGAATATCAAACATCGTACGAGTAAAAATGGCATGACTTTATTTAAAAAAAAAACAAAAATGTGTATTTATGAAAGAAAATAATAGTGTAGAAAACTCAAAACAATGCGATTTTATTTATTATTGTTCTGATATGAAGATAACCGATATGAGTATGACTCATGATAATATTTTTCTGAAAAATATTTGTTCCTTTCGTTCTAATCTTTAAAAAGAAAAAAAGAAAAGAAAAAGGAAATGTATACGAGAATAAAAATGTTAATATAGATAATTAAAAACAATGCAAGCTAAAATGCAATCAGGGCGAGTATAGTTTGTTCGCTATAGTATAGTTAGTTAAGTAAGATCTTTTCTTTTCTAATCTACCACCGGCATTATCATCCAGCAAAATAACGATATTCTCTTGAACTACTAGCCCGGTAAGAAGCTACTTTGAATTAAGTTCTCGATGGGCGTAGTTAATTCAACTAATGGTCGAACTTTCTCGTTCATATGCCCTGTCCTCTATATGCAAAACGCTCCCTAAGGGTTACTTGGGGTCACGAGGACAGCTTGTTATCTCCTATTATATCTATTATGGCCTCTTTTTTATCCCATTTCGTATGATTGACTATTGCTAAAACAAAAGATAAAAAAAAAGAAAAATTACCAAAAGTAATGAAAACAGCGTGTAGAAAATTATTTAAAGACGTAACAATAAAGAATTATTTCATGAGGTATAATTCTGCTTTTAAAAGGATCGAATAATTTTCTTTTTCTTTTTTTCTTTATAAATTAAACTCGAGTATCGTTTTATACCATATTAGGAAAGTATACTTGCAGTTATAAAGAAAAAGACTTGCACCGTATTACACACAAAAGGTGTCCGTATAATAAGTGGCACGAAACTACTTTCTACGAAAGTAACGGATGATATACCGATGTTCGTCTCGTTTCGAGATTCCGATAATGCGAATTCATGCTCATATACTCTATCTAAAAATGTTTCCCCACTATCCTACACACGTCCTACAATGCGCAGGTAGGTATACTTCTAATGTCTTCGGATAGAAGAAATGATTTTTCCTAAAAAATATTTCAACTGGACGAATTTCGTAAATAATCATGTTAATAAATTGTTAACCGGCTACATTTCATGCTTAATTAAATTTAAAAAATTTAATAAATTAGCTAACAAAAAAAAAAAAAAAGAAACAGGTAATATCGATATTAACTGAACATTATCCAATACAATAAATAATGTATAAACGGTTTTATAAAATTTTGCGTTAAAGAATTATCGAAAAATCAAATATTAAAAAAAAGTTTGTATAGCAAAAATTTTAATTAAAATATTAAAAAAGAATAGTTGATAGCACAATTAGGTAAATGCTTTTCAATGGCGATAAACCAAATATTGAACTTCGATATTAAACAAAATTGCCGCACATGTAATACGAACACGAATATATATATTCGTAACCGATCAACGATGCATTAACATTATAACGGATACAAAATAATATCGCATGATACAAAGATGGCGCAGGATGAACATCATATACAGTTCGCTTGTGGGGAAGGACCATTGATTTTTGTCCGTGGAGAAGCGCATTGCGGACGTTTTGGCGACTTGGCTTCGCGATCAATCGTAAAACGGCGCCGACCGAAAAGTTTTTAATTGAAATTCGTCGTTTGGCTCCATCGCTACAATCAAATTTACATCGAACAAAAATATAACGAACGATTAGTAACGACGATTGTAAATTACAAATGCCTGAAACAAGATCTCAAACGCGTTATTAACGAAATTTATCGTATTTACCTAAATGTCATTGCACCGATATTATTAACGGGAGTAACTAAATATACGGTACGTAATGAATATTATTTAGCAAGAGTTCACGTCAAAACATATTAATAAGCTTAAAGCGAAACTAATGAGAGAAACGAGCATAACTGGTACAGCAAAGAAGGGAGAGATTAATTATTCAATCTGCAGACGGAATTCATTAAGCTATGCGCGTTATACTAGTTGAACTTCATTGGGAACTTTATAGGACAGATCGTATGTAAAGAGCAACATAAAAGAAGAAAAGTACTATAAAAAAAAAAAAACTCCAAAGACGTTTCTTCGTCATCTTTGAAAGCTCGTAACTTCTTTCCCCTCTTTATTATTTTTTACAAGTACGAACGATAATTTGAGAGAACACGAGGATCGAGGGAATGCCTTAAGCTGAAAAAATATCAGGAAAAAATATGCCTTCCGAATCACGTACGTTCGTAAATCATTCTCTGGTTTCGATCGAGGTAACGTGAGTTTTGTATTATATCAAATAAAGGTATTAGAAGCTATGCTTTGTGAAAAGATAAAAAAAATATTCATAGCGTATCTACATAGAGATTATATATTTATAATGGAGAAATGCACGAGTGCATGTAAACTAGCTCGGTGAACGTTAATTATGATAGAACATAAAGAAAAGAAATGCTCTTATAAATACAACATGTATTGTATAAGTATAGTAATATATATATATATATATCGTATGTGTATATATATATATATATATATATATATATATATATATATATATATCGTATGTATATATATATATATATATATATATATATATATATATATATATCGTATGTATATATGTCATAAAAAATATTCCCATAATCTATAGGAACCATTAAAATTATTATATTGCTTTAAACTCACTGTTATTCATGCGACGAAAATAGCTACTAGTCGATCTATGAGTGCCCCGAGAGGAACTTCGTTATTAGCTCGTTGAATTCGTTGGACTCTCTCTCTTTCTCTCTCTCTCTCTCTCTCTCTCATCAACTGCAAACTCACAAGTTACATCGTCCAATATTTTTCTACTGCAATAATGAAAACGTTAAGATTATGCTAATAAAATTTAAACATATAAAACATTATAATCTAAATTATACCGTGAGATTTTATAAATATTATCAAATCTACATTCGGGAAAGATTACGATTTAATAAATAAAATACAAAACTATACATATATAAAGAACTAATTGTATCTCTACGTATAAGCGTAACGAGTCAATTGGGGAAAGTTTGTATATAAAATAAAATAAATATTGACGTTTTAACGGAAGGTCATGTGTGCGAAGTAATCAATAATGTTATCCAAAATAATATCAAAGATACGTTTATGTCGATAGATTGAGAATCTCGTTGTGACGTATCAAGCAATCAACAGTATGGTGCATGATTGATATGCAGATTAGAAGTTGCTTGTTATGCTAGCGGCAAAGTAGAGGACGGATGTCAGATCTACGATCGTACGTGTCCACTATCTAATGCTCATATCGTATCAATTCTTCTTCCATTTAAATCTACGAAGACATTATAAAATAAAAATACTAAAGGAATAATATATATGTGGAATGTATAACGACATATTGTATATAACAATTCTGTTTTATATCATAATTAAATGATGCCTCGTGAAGCTGATACAGGCAAACGCCGTCCATAAAAATCACCTTCATCAAATGACTTTACAGCCTTGGCATTATATAATCGCGACAACACTTCCCGTACTTACACGACAGCTCGTTACCGTAGTAATAATCTAATCATCTGGTTAGTCTCACAAGATCGACATGAAAAGTAGTTCAGTACGATCGATTAAATGATCTAATCAATACGCCCTTTGACTTTTCACGTTAGACAGCTATAATTTCTCTGATGAAACTAAAAGAATTACGAGATAGAGAATATTTCTAGGAACTTTTTTTTTTTACAAAAAAGAAACCGTCTTCGTACGGATCGAAAAATAAAATGCTGACAGACTCTTATGAGAGAGATTCTCAATTATCGAGTATTGGATCGACCGTAAGCTCGAAACTTTTGTTCGTTCGAACGTCTTACTAAAGTATATATAAAAGTGGTGGTGTCATAGAAGAGGAGAAAATTCAATACGTGACACTTGATTTATATTTTTTAAAAGGCACCACTTTAAGGTAGCGTCGGTTCGCCACGATCGGGCACGTCGATCGTATGACCTGGCACGGAGGACGTACGTGGGATAACCGGCACGAGAGCGTAAGCAGAGAAAGGAGACTCGCGATTATAGCGTGGGCAAAGGAAACGTTAAGACTCTTTCGGAGAGCCACAACCAAAAACGATTTCGAGTTCTATACCTTTCTTAATCGATGACGTTCAACGATCCGGTTATGATTCTACGTTCCTAAATGAGATAAATGTGTTCGAACGACAGACACACTATCTTCTTAGGACGAAGGCTTCGTTGCTTCTCTTGCAAGATGAAGTAAATATATTGGGTGTAGTAAAAAGAAATCCATTATTTTTCCAATAGATATATTCATGCAAAAATAATGGATTTCTTTTTACTACATCTAATATATATTAGATTTCCAATCGTCTTTATAAAAAGTATTATATTATCGAGATTTTCATTCGAGATATGTTTTCTTGTGACGGTAAATCTTTTTGTGATATACAGTATGTACATACGTTTCTATTATAATAATAGAAATGAACGTATAGGAATGTATATTATATGTAATTCATAAAAAATACTAAGAACAACAATAAGAACCACAATAAATTTCAGATAGGAATAACTGAAATGACGTAATGCCTTGCGGTCGATTCCATGAATTGAGCTACTCAGCTAAATCATGAACAGGAATCATACATAAGTGTGATTTATCTGTCAATATTTTGAGAGATCGCGATTTTCTAGAAACGTACGTTCTTATTTCGCCGTTTTCCATAACGAAAATGTGTTTTTTGGACATCAGTGTATGTACAGTATTATTTTCTTTTTAATTATACTAAAGCATATTCCTTCGTTTCGATATATAAATGTGCGACTAAAACGAATAAACGTGATTATTTCCCTGAGTATTAAAAATGCAAAAAAAAAAAAATGTTTTAAACGAATATCATATAGTGTCAAGTAGACACACCATAATGATACTTATTTAACTTTGCAATGATGTTAAAGAACCCTGTGAAGATCACGTTGAAATTTTTAAATGACGTCGAATAGTTAACATCGAATCATTTTCAAAACACTACTAATTCGTGTCTCCTACAAATCAATATTGAGATATTAGGTCTCAAAATTGGTATGCCGCTACGTATGTGCAAAGACCGACTGAGCAATTTGCTCTCTGTGTACATTGGATGACGCTCTAAGGCTATATGTAATGTAAGACATATTAACTTTGAGATTTAATATTTCGATATTTATTTATCCATAAGAAAACAAATAAGTAATGTTTTGGAAACATTTCAATTTTGATTATAAGAATATGCAATGAAAAAATTACAGTTTCCATTTACGAATATAAACAAGATTTTCATGGAGCATTCGAAGTTCGTCGCAAAGTCAAATAATTGTCATCATAATGATATATCATACAGCATTCGTTCAAAATATTTTTTTACATTTTTAATACTTACGGAAATAATCGAGTGTATACGTAAAAACCGGTCAACTATGTGTGCGTATGTGTATATATATATGTACAAAATTGAATAAATTAAATATTTATATTTATAAATGAAATATTTACATTTATAAATGAAATATTTATAATATTTATAAAATTGAATATGTATAAATGTTATAAAATTTACCCATTTTAATTTACCTTTATAAAGAAAATAACGAACTTGAAAAGTGTTTCAGTCTTCTGTCAAGAACTTCATGGCTAATGTATTAAATTCCTCGTGATATTTTAAGTGTAAATTATGAGCTCCTTTTTCAAATATTTTCATCCTGTTAAATAAGTTTAAATATATGTTTATATTAATAAATCTTGTATACTAATTATATGTTTAAATATAGAAAAATATGCGCATACTCGGAATTTTTTATATGATCTTTTAAATAAACTGGATGTTCTGGTTTCACAATTACGTCTTTGGCTCCATGTATGATCAAAGTAGGACATTTTATTTTAGCCAAAACGTTTTTACACAAATCACCCTTGTTTTTTTCATATATCCTTTCCATGGCATCTACCCACTTGGACATAATATTTCTAAAATACTCTTCCCCATAAACTTCGATCATTGGTTGTTTCATTTTATCCGACCACGTATCAATGTCTTTAATGCCTTAAAATCAAATAAAAAAAATGTGTATGTTTGTATATACGTGTATGGCATTTTCCATTTGAAATAATAATTTTAATGTTATAAATGTATAGAAATTTCGAATAAATACCTACTCTTATAAATTGTGAGTTCTTCTGGAATAATGTAAGAATTCGCACCGAATACGATCATTTTACGAATGCTATCAGGATTTTTACCAGCAACTATAAGAGATGTAATACCACCATCGCTCCATCCAATCAAAGAGAATTTCTTATATCCTAGAACTTTCATCAAATTAAAAGCATAATCGGCATCACGATAAAAAAAGTCATCAGAAAATATTCTATTCGGTGGTCTAGATTGTCCATATCCAGGTGGATCCCATGCCACTATAGTCAACTTATTTTTATCAAGATTTTCTATTTGAGGTTTGAAGTGAGTCCAGGCAGAACCTAAAAAATAAAACAAATTATTGGTAATAATTAGTGAACAAATACTCTAAATTTCTTTTTTCAACAAGTAATATGTACGTATGTATATTTGTTATTAGAGTTTTCTTCTTTACCAACAAACACTATTAAGCTTACTCATGTTATCTTCAACTCTGACGGTACGTATGACGAAACAAAGAACATGATATATGATATGTGTAAATTCGTTTTTGTACAATCATTTCAACCAATTAACTTTAAAAGTTCTATAATTTTAATATGTTAATGAAAAATTGTAATTTTGTAATTACCTAGAGCACCAGGCAGTAAGAGGACTGGATGATTACCAACGCCGACTCTGATATAATTAATATCAAATCCTTCGACATTGACTTTCCTTTCCTGCGAAGGAAAAAAA
Source organism: Dolichovespula saxonica (assembly GCA_911387935.1). Classification (NCBI taxonomy): domain Eukaryota; kingdom Metazoa; phylum Arthropoda; class Insecta; order Hymenoptera; family Vespidae; genus Dolichovespula; species Dolichovespula saxonica. The sequence goes on from OU426993.1 coordinate 7,951,996, forward strand.
AACTGTATATACAAGTGTATCGGTAGTTCATCGTTATTTCATTAATCAAATCACAGTTTCCTTTACCTCGATGTCATTAATTGTTTTTACTGAAAAACTTCTTCCCATCGTTGTGTGCACAATTAACACATGCTTCTTAAGATTTAATGATTTTTTCTCAGTAAAAAATGAAAACGTATTCACAACATTAAATAATCTTGCTCGTAATGCCGCCATGTTTACACGTACGCAACGTACATATAACTATTATGAGACGATATTTTCGATATCATAACAACAACGACTCTTTATTTCACATTGAATTGATAAAATAATCACTAATGATTTGCTTTATCAACGAAATTATATATATCGTACAATATAAATGTCTGTTGCGTTCAAACGAATTAATTAAAGAATGTATATCCTACTGTGTTCGTAATTAAAATAATTGTATTCGTTTTCTGAAGATTTCCCTTCAATTAAAATATGTTTTAATTCATTGATAATTCGATTCAAATTCCCTATTCTGATAAGATAGATACTTAAGAAATAGATATAACTCTCAAATAATTATAAATTAAGTTTTAGTGCAACAGATTGAATTTTTATAATCGTTACGTAAAATATATATATATATATACACAAATATATATACATACATACATATATATACCTACGTACATGCATTTGTCATTTCAAATAATAACGTTAATGGTATAAACATATAGAAGTTTCGGAAAAATATTTATCTTTATAAATTTTGAGTTCGTCAGGAATAATTGAAGCATTCGAGCCAAATAGGATCATTTTTCGAATGCTCTCAGGATTTTTGATAGTAATTAGAAACGTAATACCCACCATCACTCCATCGAATCGAAAAAAATTTTTTATATCGTGGAACGCACTGAATTCTTACAATCGTTACATGTGTGTGTGTGTATACATAATATACATACATACATATTATATACACGAATATCTATGTATATATGGACTATTTTAGCATTAATAAAATGTTTTTAAAAATCCGAATAAGAAATTATCGCGTGCTTTAATCTTTTATCCATATGGAGAAAGGCCATTTAAGAATTGATCTCTTCTCCTAAGGATAATTACAGTGACTCAGTGAAATTATTATGCGGTTACAATGTCCATACATTGAAGTATTAGTAAACATCATAACTTAAGAATCATACAATGTCGTCATAAATTGCAGTCGAAATAAATTAATCTCTGACAGCAAATAATTTTTTTTTTTTCGATTAGTACAATCATTTTAAAATATTTATTTTGGAATTGTACAATGACTATAAATGAAATGGAAATATATATCAAATGCACTAGTCACATATGAGAAGTGTAATGATGTTGAAATTCAACATATATTACTAAATGTAAAATAAATAAATACTTTTCATAAAAAAATCTGATATAATTGCAAATGCCTTTTAATGCTCTTACCTGATCTTGACATCAGAGATTCTATAAAATTAAAGTCATGGTAAGAACAAAAACAATTTACGTAAGGGCAAATGCAATAAAGCGAAGCATGTAATGTTGATCCCATATTACACTTTACACTAATGAAAGATGAATCTAAAGATTCCATGTCAATGTAAATGAGGTCTTCGAGGCAGACAATGCTCAACGTTTTACTTAGTTATAATCAAAACACTGATAGGAATAATAGTAATGAAAGGTTCAGAATGATTATAATTATGGGCTTATCATGAATCTTGATTATGTTTAAGAGCTCTATGATATTCTTCCGTTAGATGCTTTTTATACTTTGTCTGATCGCTCCACAGTTCTGCTGCCAAAGGATTAAGTGGACTATCGTTGTTGGGTTCTATATTATCAAAAATAAAATGTACATATAAACGAGTGAAATGAACATTAAAAATCCAATTCTGTGTACAACAGAAATATGGTCGATATCACTTACCACTAAGTAGAGACTGTATAGATAACAATATAGTACGAACATCGTACAAAGCGCTCCACTTATCTTTCAATATATCCAAACAAATGTTGCCAACCGAATCCACATTTGGATGGAAGCAAGGAGTGGCAAATCGTACTATTGGTGCACTATATGGGTAACTATGTGGAAATTCCAAGGTCAATTTATATGTAAGCCCAGCATAAACCTACATAAGATAAATTGAAATGTTTCAAAGATGTGCAAAAATATGTAACTATGGATAATATAATTATAAATAAATAAAATAATAGTTATAAATAAATAAAATAATAGTTATAAATAAATAAAATAATTATAATTATAAATAAATTTATAAATTGCTTAATAAAAAAAGAAAAAAACTATTTCCCAAATCAACACTCACCGTATCTTTAGGTCCTGTAATAGTTCCAATCCATTTGAATAGATTTTCACTCTCTGGAAAAGCAGACACTCCTTTTTCTGTACTCATCATCAAAACCATAAGCTCCTTTTGTAGCCTACAAGATATCATTTTTAAATAAATGGTCAGAAAATGTCGAAGAACAACAGAAATTTATAGGTGAACTATCAGATCCACTTAATAATTAAATTTTTCTAAGTTAACAACGATCTTCTTGACGGAATTGTACTTCGATAAATGTAGTAGGCTGTACTTTCTACCTCACCCCAAGCGCGCAGGCACGCTTATGCGCACGCACATATCGATAAGATATTATTTTGATTAGAATCAAAGGTTATGTCGTTCAATAGCATATTCGCATAACCGAATTGATTTTTCTAATAAGCGCACTATTTTTAAGCATCCAACCAAAAGAAGCTCAAAGAAAATTTAAATAACAGATACAAAACAATAATATTTAAAGCGAAGGCCAAGGCAGGAATACGACGGATTAGTGAAAGACGTACCGTTTACTGACTGCATGATTATCTTTCGGTTTGTTCTGTTTTTCTTCTGTAGCTTTGCTCGGCGTGTTTTGAGAAGAATAAAACGGATTTATATTCTGGGCCATTCCGAATGCAAGTTCGTAGAATGTGCTCTCACAAAAGTTACTTCTTTTACAGAGATTACGATGCGGACAAAGCTTCGCTTCGAGAGACAACAGTCACTGTGAAAATTTGAATGCCTCACGTGCTAGTAACCGTCTTGAAAACATCGACCAACGAACAGCTGTTGATGCTCCCCCTCCTACTTGCAAACGCGTCACTTCTTGCTTCCGTTATATATCGACAAACTAATCGTAATTTTTGCTTTTCGACTAAACAAAACAAGTATTCGGTTGAAAGAATTATCTTCTTTGATCTTTGATTTGTTTGACGTGGTCGATATCAGACAGCTGTAAAATCCAATAAATATTATATTAACAACGCCAAGCGAAATTTTCCAGACATCTTTTACCGTCTTTTGTCTTATATCGTGGCGCCACGATTTGAAAAGGTTTTTTCGAATTTTAATGCCAATTCAAAAGCTCACATATCACTGGTCTTCGTAACAATAATTTACTATAAATATTTATACTTCTTGAGCAACGATATTATTAAGATAATACAAGTTTCGTCATAGGTATTTGAAATGGCGTGTACATAAATTCTATATCTAGTTGAGGATAACTCGATAATGGCGGAAATGATGAAGTGTCAGTTGGAACTGTCAAAGATCAATAGAATAATTTGACGATGTTATCGCTATGTCTTAAAAGATTTTACATTATGAGATATGTTTAAAATATATAATATCAATTGTGGTGTAAATCTTGTAATTATTGCGCTTAGAGTTAAGAACTTTCAATGCCCAATTTAATAACAAGTCTTGTATTTTTTAATGAGAAAATTTGTGGAAGGATAATTACAAAGTTTATTAAGAAATATTAGAATCATGACGACTACACAAGGAACACCAGAATCTGATACTGGAAGCTTTGAATGCTTTCAAAATTATACAGCACCAGAGGTGTTTATACAAGGACTAGCGGGAATCGTGGATCAGCAAGATGTAGAATCTATGATACGAGCTCAAAAACAAATGTGAATATTATATTTATATATATATATATATATATATTTTATAGTATTTATTTTTGTAACTACCTTATCGTATAATAAAACTTGGAAATCTTTATATTATAGGTTACAAAGATTCGAAAAAACGAATGAAATGTTAACTAACTGCAATCAGTTATCAATAAATAGGCTGAAGTCAGCAGGAGCTGAATTTAAAAAGCATACTGCTCTTTTGATCGAGATGAAAAAAGACTTGGACTACATTTTCAAAAGAATACGTATAGTGAAAAATAAACTAAGCCAACAATATCCACAAGCATTTAATGGTAAGTTAAATGTGAAAAATGTGATAATTTAAATATTAGCATTTAACAAATGTCACAGAGGCAGTTCGAAGCAGTTTGGCGGAAGAAGTAATTGTCGAAGATATCGATTGTTCGGTAAAACCATTGGAACCAGAAATAGTTCCTCTGCCAAGTTCTACGGTCAATGATTCAGAGAGAGATCCAGATTCAGATGGTAACCATAATTGTACTTGAACTAATTATACAATTATAAAGTGAATTTACATTATCTCCGAATGATTGTTCGATTCGTCAATATATACACATTTGGTAATGAATTTTTATTAAATGTTTCTGATTCATAGTGTTAATGATGTTTTCAACAAAGTATTCGCTCTGTAGTTTACATGCTTGTAGCGATGCTTCCTATAATACGTACAAAAGCTGTATTGCCAAAGTACTGACTTTAAAATTTTTCTTATTGTATTATCATCTGTGAAAAATATTAACTGATGTAGTTATTTTTTGCTTACAGTATCTATTATATGTTTTATAATTCGCTATTAGGAAGCTTAACATTGTGCTATATACAAATGACAATTTACATTCGAAAGCTCATTGACACTTTATATTGAATCTTGCATAAAGTGACACTAGATAAAATTTTTAATTTTAAGATTTTTTTTATCTTATCACAAATTGCAGAAATGTATATTACTCAACTTTGTTCTCATATGATATTACATATTTATCAAAAAAAAAAGATCAATAGTTTTCTATTCTAATAAGGATAATGTTTAAAGATAATGCGAATGACACAAAATGCATAGTGATCTAATAGTGTATAAAATTTATAAATATTAAGAAAAATCAATCTTTAATCTTTTGCCTACTTAGTATATTATCTCTTTTTGAAAATAGTTCAAAACTTTAGATGATTACACATATACTAATAAGAGTATATTTAGACAGATAATTCTTATAAAACACTAAAGTATTCTGTCATTCAATTTAATTAGCACGTATCTTCTTCTTATTATGAAGTCTTTGATCAAAAGTATATTAGCAGACTCATAAAAAGAAATTAGGAATTGTTACTAAGGTGCTATACAGATTTTAAAGCTGCATTCAATTGAGATTTTATCTCATTGTAAAAAAAAAAAAAAAAACAAAAAACAAAAGGAAAAGAAAAGAAGAAATTAAGAACAAACACGCATTCACGAGGAAAGTTCGTTTGATGTAAAGTTCATTAAATCGACCTGTACTATTTTCTAATGGTAAAGAAAAAAAAATATAATGGTACCTTGTATCGACGACGAGCGATCTTGTTGAGCGTTATTAATTGTACATGTTACAGTCGAAGTAAATACATACATGTTAAATGTGAATAACTTGTAAAGAATAATGATATACGGTAAAAAAAGGGGATGTACTTCCACTGTAACATATTTATGATTAATGTTGTATAATGCAGTACAATTCAGGAGAGTACGTGATAATGGAGAAGGAAATATATGAGGAGCCTTTTATCGTCAACTTTTTGCTAAAAGACACTCTCGTTTCATTTTCCGATTTTTCCGAGCGCACGAACCTAACCATTAGCCCCCTACCCCCCATCCCCTACCCCCCATCCCCCGCCCCCCTCTTTCCATTACCCTTCTCTCTTATACGAGTCCCAAATTCTGAAAAGTAAGGATACAAAAGCTAAGTTGATATCAATTATTCTTCGTGTACAGTTCCAGTCGAGGAGTTTCAGTTCGCGAAGCTGCGTAAAAGGCGAATTAAGAGTAACGACAGTTCATCGACGGAGAGCAACAACGATCAGAGCATCGCCGACACGTCATCCTGCACTTCCGACACCGGTTGAATTTTCGCGCGAGTTGGCCAACGAGCTGTTCGAAAGGGAGCGGGAAAACTATGCGGCGAGAAAAAGAGAGAGAGAGAAAGAGAGAAATAGGGAGAGAGAGAAAGAGAGAGAGAGAGAGAGAGGGAAAGAAAATGAATGAAACGGAGAAGGAAAAGATAAAAAGAGAAAAAGAGCGAATTAGATACTTGCGTGTTTATATTGCAGCAAGTCACGATGATGTTCGTTGCGATCCTTAATTCGACAATAAAGAAAAAAAAAAAAACAACAACAACAAAATAACAAATATGCCTCTTTACTCGTTGCACGATTGCAATTTCTGTAATACACGCGTATAAATATCAATGTTTAAATAAAGAGATTCAAGGTCAATAAAAACGTTCTTTATGTTTAAAAGAAAAGTTAGCGGTGTTGATCATTTAGCGCGAAAAAAAATTAATTCGAAGAAATTAATATGCTAATAAATATATATCGTAATTTTGCGATATTATTTATTGAATTTTATTCCTCTATTTTACCAGTTATTATCGAGCTTTTATTATTATGGTTAGCGGTGTATCGTTGTTGCTAAGCGTCCTTTTAGTTTTTACGTAAAATATGTTAATGACGAAATCGCGGTTCACCTTCAATAAACTATACCCCACTGCTTCCCCCACTTCTTGGCCGACATTACGAACAAAGAGGACAGTGAAGAAATATAAAGGCGTTGCTATGGAAACACACTTATCGTATAACATATAAAATATTTCTCTCGAAAGGTAATAAATTAAAGTTGATTAAAAATTGGGATGAAAAAAAAACAAAAAATGCTCTAAATGTTCATAATGAATTTAAATGTTAATTTGAATTAATTTATAATCAACGTCCTCTTCGATACTTTCACTTCGCTCGTTGTTAATTGCGAGTATAACAACAGATGGAGCGCGAGTGGCGCTCGATCCGCGGTAAATTTAATTAGTAATATACTCGTGTGCGTGCGTAATTGATAATATAAAAAAAATGCATTGAGAATTATACATCGCGAAGAGACCGTGACATTAAATCTTATAGAATGATGATCAATATGTATACAAAAAAATAAAACCAAAGTATAAGTAATAAAAAAAGTATAATTGCCAGTGACCACCTATATAAACCTTATCAATACATTTACACAAACATACATTAATAACTCCGTCAAATTTTGCGTTATGAGAAGTAGTACGGTTTAAAAGAAAAAAAAAAGAACAAAAAAAAACAAACAATCAAACAAAAGAACAACGAGCCTATCGTGAATGTTAGAATTATCTTTATTATTACATCCGTTTAAAAGGCATAACTTATTTATAAAAATATGGGATCGAGTAGTGTGGGAACGGGGTAGGATATAATAATAGGATCGAACAAATTCTTAGTTCGCTTATAAAATAGTTAATACGAATAAATCTCAGTACTTTTTACAAGTTACAAGAAATAACAAGATCTATCGTAATTATCGGAGACGTAGAACTTATTGTAAATGAATCTTAGGCTACACCAGTATATATTTAAATCTGTCTTCGTTTTCTTTTTTTTTTTCTCTTTAACACAGAAAATATGATGATTCGAAAGAAGAAAAAGAGAGCAGTTCGGAATGAATTATGAACACATAATAACTGCTGTCGATCGTACAACAATGAATTTACGTATATATCGTCTACGTATCGTTGAAAAACTTTCACGATCATTATTATTATTATTATTATTAATGAACAACACAGACACAATGATTTAACTTTTACATGGTATCTTTCTTTCTTTCTTTCTTTTTTTTTTCTTTTCTTTTCTAGAAACATTATATTCTCGTTACACGCGAAATAAGATCATCGTGCTCATTTGTCAACGAACACGCTAAAGTTCGATTCATAATTTTCTATCTCGTATAAATCTTACAAAAATACATACACGTTTCTTCTCTTCGTATTTTTATTGTCATGTATTTGGCAGTACCCGCATAAATTTCGGCAATATAAGGGCAATCGCATAAAGATACTCTATAAGATCGAGATAAAAGCCATATATAAATATAGAATTTCTCTCATTTCTATCGATCCGTAACTTTACGATATAGGCACAAGTATTATGTAGGTCCCTTTAAAAATTTCTTATATAGGAAGAGAACTTTCTTTTATGCTACTGTGTAATTCAGAACAGCACTAAAGATAGCTATAATAAATTCTTAACGCAACAAGAAATTGATAGTTCGTTACTATGTTGTTGAAGAGAGAATGATAATGGTTACGGCATACGAATCATCTTATAATATAAAAAACGGCTAACTTACATTTTATTAAAAAACATGTAAAATAATGTACAAAATCGAGAGAAAAGGTAATTCTATAAAAGTACTCGATAGGGTGCAAAGTGAGTTTGCAGAGCAGAACGGGGGAGATAGAGGGGGAGGAGATACTATTTACAAATTATTTTTTCTTTTTTATAAAGTAGAAATTGATTTAGTAGTTCTACGTGAATCCCGATTCCAATATGTCCTTTTTTTTTTACTTATCGAACGTGTCACTGGCGACATATTGCAAGCGCGCGAAGAACTATACTTTTTCGAATACTACTAATAATAATTAATAATAATAATAATATTAATAATAATAATAATAATAATAATAATAATAATAATAATAATAATAATAATGATGATGATGATAATAATAATGATGATAATATAATATAATATAATATAATATAATAATAATAATAATAATAATAATAATAATAATAATAATAATAATAATAATAATAATCTCTTTTCTCTCACAACAATCTATAGTATCTATTATGCGTACCGTTTAACTGCGCCGCAAAATCTTATTATTTAAACTCTCTTTCGGCTACTTCGGGTAGAAGAGAGGTCAGAGAAACGTATTAACACCCATCGATGCACTCTAAATTTAAAAATGATCCATATTTGTTGAAAGAATTAAACATTAATAATTATACTACCTTTGTTAAGATGATGGATCGTACCTCTCGATAGGAATAACATCGAGAAAGTAAGAAAAAAAAAAAAAAAACTAGAAAAAGAATGCCATACGTATGGAATGTTTGTGTATGGAAAAATACGCTCATAAGCGATCGTACAAAAAAAAAAAAAAAAACAAAAAAAAAAGAAAATACGAAAACAAAAAAAAAAAAAAAACAAAAAAAAAAAAAAAATAAAAAGACAAAACTTTCTGACGCTCTCCTCAACCAGACACACACGCTTTATATATATCTTACAATTCGCACAAAACCAGTAAAAAAAAAAAACGTATCCATTAAAAGGCCATTAGGAAACATTGTGCTTTTCGAAACACATAATTTAATACATTCTCCTACGTATACTTATCTAACACACTATATAGCACTCGAAGGCACAATTTATTGTTATGTAATGGCCTCCTCGGAGGCTTGCATATGCTTTCATGCTAACGAAACAACTATTGCTCTCGATCTCGACGAGCTAATCACAGTACGTACTCTTTCTCTCTCTCTCTCTCTCTCTCTCTCTCTCTCTCTCTCTCTCTCCCTCTATCTCTTTATATCTTCTTATTTTTCTTACAGTAAAAGCTACGATCTACTCGCGCGAGAAGGAGAGCGTTTTCTCGTTTCATATATAAATTGCCTCCGAGCCCTTGTTACTTTGATGAGCTCCACCGCCAGCACCGTAGGCGTTCGGCGAGGCCATGCACTCGGACCAATCGCTGTTCGAATGAGGCGAGCTCGAGGACCAATGTCCGGGGCTGTCCGGCGAAGGCGTCGGAAAACTTTCCGGCGCTTGCATTAAATGTTGCGGCGTGACGTCCGGTCCGGAATGATGGGACGGTGGCGTCAAGTACTGATAGTACTGTTGTGTCTGTTGCTGCTGTTGTTGCGTACTTTGTTGTTGTTGTTGTTGTTGCTGCTGCTGTTGTTGCTGCTGTTGCTGTTGTTGCTGCTGTTGCTGTTGCTGTTGCTGCTGTTGCTGTTGCTGCTGCTGCTGTTGTTGTTGTTGCTGCTGCTGCTGTTGCTGTTGCTGTTGCTGCTGCTGCTGCTGTTGTTGTTGTTGTTGTTGTTGTTGTTGACTGGAATAAGGTAAATTCTCAAAATCGAACCCCACCGGTGGCATGCCTCCGTGTTTTTGATGCGTCGCCTGTCTCATGGCGGCGATGTGCGTTGGTGATGTGGGAAGTGACGGCCGGCTCTTTGCTGGCGAGGGCGAGCCCATGTAGCTCGCTTGAGGAGAGAGCGTCATGTTTGACTGTACTGAATGTGGTGGTGACTGATTGCTGTACGGTGGCGATAACGTGTTCACCATACCCTGCGTTTGTCTCTGATGCGAGGCTAATAGTTGATCGTGAAAATTTGGCAGCCCGTAGTTATTCGTGAACGTGTCAAGGCCGAGCTGTTGCAAGCCTTGTATGGACTGTCCCTTTATACAATCCTCGTACGGTGGTGGCTGTTTAGCTGTCGCCGTATGACCCACTAAAGGCAAGGCGTTACTATAAAGGCTCGCACTGTCGTACGGGCTTGGTAGGTTCCCCTCGGCTCCCTCCGCTCCCTGAGGGATTTCCTGGTTTGGGGGCTGAGCGCCACGCTTCGCCGGTGGCTTCTTTACTGACGGCTTTCGCCTCATTACCACCACTGCACCTTCGGATTCTGGACTGTTTGGGTTCCCCGTACCACCAGTTTTTGGTCGTTTCTTCGATTTCGCTTGTTTCGGCGCGGAACCGATGACAGTTGGATGTGTGATAAGTTGAGGATGATTTGGGGATCCTGTAATTAGAAACATGAAGTATTACAATCACTTTGTTTTGTTTTTTCTTTCTTTTTAAATAGGGAAAGCTACGAAGGAGAAATATACGTAAATCGAATGCTTACCTATTAGAGGACCATTCGGCATGACGTTCATCATTTGAGGTGATCTAGGTACATGCTCGTCTAATAATCTGACGATATCATGATGTAACCTTTCGCTGGCTACATCTCTCGGTAATCGATCCATATGATCTGTAATTTCTCTGTTGGCGAATGTATCGAGCAAAGCTTTACAAGCTTCAAAGCTGCCCTCTCTTGCAGCGAGGAACAGCGGGGTCTCGTCCTTGTCGTCCTGCGCGTCTCTATTCGCACCATGGACAAGTAATATGTTAACAGCATCTACATTATTAACAGCTGCGGCCCAGTGAAGGGCAGTTTTGCCGCTATTATCGGCAGCATTAATATCTGCATCGGCATTTATCAGATCCTCCACCATTCCTTCGGTAGCTAAACGTGCAGCCAATATCAAAGGAGTGGTGCCATCGTGCATTCGAGCGTTAAGATTTGTTGCTCTATTTCTAAGAAGAATTTGGAATACTCCCATCGCGTCCGCAGCTACGGCCGAATGGAGAGGCGTCCTGCCGGTATTATCTTGCGAGTTGGCATCAGCTCCAGCATCCAGGAGACGCTTAGCTGCGTCCGATCTGGCGTATCTAGCGGCGAGATGAAGCGAAGTTTCGCCGCTTTTATCCGTGGTTGCATTTAAATCAGCACCCTGTGCCACGAGATCAGCGATAACAGCCGCAGTACCATCACTTTCATCCTCTTCCTCTCCAGTGTCAAGGCCACCTCCACGTACAGCGGCTACCATCAACGGTGTCATTCCGCACGGTCCTCTAGCGTCCACATCTTGACCATGCTCGAGACTGGGCGGCGTTAAAACTCCTGCATCCGGTCTGGTTCGTATCTCCGCTGCGTCCAAATGTTGTTGAGTCCACATCCTCGGTTCCGTTTCCTCGTAATCGGTGATAGCCGTGTGATCGCTCGCATAACCTGGTTCGATAGCTCGCATTCGTTTCGACGGTGGAAGATCCGACTCGTCGTCCGACCATTGCTGTGCTCGACCATTTCCTACATCGATGTCCATGCAATTGACCGACGGTTGTTTGTTGAGATTACGCATTTCTTGTCCATCGGGACCTCTCCGGCGCGATCTACGTCTCTGACCGCTTCCACTATTCGTTCGTAGAAAACCTTCTGGGAACCATGTCACTCCAACTGCTCGTCTCCTTTGCGCTGTCACCAAAACTCCCACGAGCATACCTCCGACTATCACGATGATTACACCGATGAAGACATACTTGTAATTTGTCGGCGTATCAGGATATTCAGGACCCTGAGGACCAACAACACCTCGAACTTGCTCGATCGGGAAATTCCTCGAAAGAGAATGTTTCGAGGCTGTGGCAGCCAAATATTCGGCTGCTTCGTTGGCCGATGGAAAGCATACGGCGCCCTGTGTTACCGTACATTTTCTATTATCGATCTCCAGATACGCAATAACTCCGCTTTGGCTATTCGTGTAAATCGTCGCTTGTCTGCCGAAGAAGTTCGTTTGCAAACCTGGTTCGCGTTCTCTTTTCCACGGATATATCATGTCGTTACCAAGCTCGTCTTGTTTCACGCGTAACGTTGTTCTTAATTCGTGACCGATGTCTCGTAGGAATGCCACCACGTTAGAACGAAAAGTCTGCATGTCCATCCTGACTACCACAGAAATAACACCTTCAGCTAAGGAGGGTGGTTTTCCGTCACAATCCAAGCCATCCCAATTACATTCCTCGTTGTTACATCCATAGTCGCAATAGCCGTTGGCATAATGTTTTCGACAATACGCATCGTATATCGGACTGAAATTAACGAAACAACATATAATTAAATATTGTTCTTATACATATAAATTATGAACTCGTCGAAATTTGTTACAAGTTATACTATACTCACTTGCAAGGTGCTAATTTTCTCTCGCAGTCTCTTCCATCGAAGAGACACTGAGCATTGTTGCATACTTCATCGCAAACATCGTTCATGAAGACATCCCAACAGTTTATTGGCGCGGTACAGTTTCTCCAAGGATTAATACCGAGGGAACAATCGTTACCATCGAAATTACACGCGTATCTATTACATTCCTCGTCGCAATGATGATTTCCAGACTTTTCCTCGCAACGATTTTCGATACATCTTTTCCTTTCGCGTTCCAAGTCGAGATCGTAAGCGTTCATGTTCTTTGGAATGTTTGAATTCGGTCTACCGAATACACCACCCCTATAATTTGGATCGTAAATTTCACAATTCTTTCCGGTCCATTTTGGTGGACAATAACAAGTGTAATCTCCAAGAAGATTTTCGCAAACGGCGTCTGATTGTTGGCAAGGATTACTGGCACATTCGTCTCTGGCGTCTATTTCACAGTGAGTGCCCGTTGTGCCCGGTGGACAATGACACCTATAGCCTATTTCTGTTTCAGTTATCCGGCAGGTACCGCCGTTCAAACAAGGTTCCGTATCACAGTAAGAGCCAGCAAATTCACAATTCTTTCCGTGATAATCGTTAGGACAGATACACGTGTGACCGGCTTGTTTGGCAGCACATACACCGCCGTTCTGACAAGGTGAACTATCGCAAAAATTAACTTTTACTTCGCAGTGGCGACCCATGTAACCAGGTTTACAGTTGCAATGATAATTGTTTACAAGTTGGACGCAATCTTGAGTACCAGGTGATGCGCAGGGATTCGATAGACATTCGTTGATATCTCCCTCGCATCTTGGCCCTACAAAACCTGGTGGACATTTACATTCGAATCCACCAACTTTATCGGTGCACGTTCCATTATTGTGACAAGCGCCGACCACGCAATCGTCTACGTTGATCTCGCATAAAAATCCAAGTGTACCAGGTGGACAGGAGCAACTGAAGTTATTGATTAGATCGTGACATGTGCCGCCATTTTGACAAGGATTTGGCCTACAATCGTCAACGTTGAGCTCACAATTTTGTCCTTGGAAACCTTTCGTACATTGGCATTGATATGAACCGACTAAATCTTTACAGGTTGCTCCGTTTTGACAAGGAGCGGATTCACATTCATCGATTTCCTCTTGACAATAAGAACCGGTGTAACCTTCGATGCAATGACAACGATGACTGTTACCAATGTCCTCGCAAGTACCGTTATTGCAAAGATTCTTTTCAAGGACACCCTTCCTAATAGCAGCGTCCTTGCATGAGACCATTTCCACGTCGCAAACCTTACCGGTCCAACCTGGCGAACAATTGCAGTGGTACTTGTTATTGTGTTGTACGCACGTTGCTCCATTTTCACAGGGATTATCGGCGCACCAGTCCACGTATTCACCGCATCTCGTGCCGGTATATCCATAAGGACAATGGCACGTATAATATTGCACATGATCGTGACAAGTGGCACCGTTAAGACATGGCGAACTATCACACTCGTTTATACGGTACTGACAATTCGAGCCAGTATAGCCGGGTTTGCAAACGCAAGTATAGTTGTTTATTCCGTCTATACACTTGCCACCGTTCATGCAACTGCTATCGGTGCAATCTTCGTCGTTGGTTTGACAATTTATACCGGAGAAGCCAAGCTGACATTGACACGTATACGAATTTACGTACTCCTTGCAAACTGCTCCATTTTGACAAGGCTGCGATTGACACTCATTTACATCCACTTCACAATGTTTCCCGTTGAAACCATCAACGCATAGGCAAGTATAGTCGCCAATTCCATCCAAACAAGTTCCACCATTTTGGCACGGATCTGTAAATTTATAATTCATCGTACTTCAGAACACGATATATATATATCAAAAGGAGAATAAAAAGCACGATTGCATTATGATTAAGTAAGACTTATATGTATGATAACAAAAGAAAAAAAAGCAATTTGTAACTGGTCGATCAGTAGTATGAGCACGCGCCAAAACTCGTCATTCTAATATCAGCTTCGTGAACAAGTGTCGAGAGTCAAGACAAGCGAGAAACGCGTCGTCATCGGGAACAAATCGTAGTATCAACGACAAAAGGAGTAAATTGATTTTGTCGTTAGCTTTTGTAGTTAACAACGAACGAGCCATGAGTGCAAACCGTCTTCGAGTATTATTCTGTTACCTTTTCGATCTTAACACACGATGATCGTTGAACCGAGTCAGACTTTTTTCTTTTTTATTTTATTTTTTTTTAAATTTTCGGACTTTTTCAGTCATCTCAGACGAATTTCTAGTTAACTCGTTTCTCGTAACTTTTTTTTCGATCGACAGCTCAACAGCTTGACGGTCGATGACCTTGGTTTTCTTTTCTTTTTACTCATCGCCTAGATTTAAACGATCGCTTTAACTTATCTAGGGTCGTACGTAATCGCGTTAACATCAGTGCTCTTAATCGCGTACGTTTTAAGATTCAAACATTGAACAATGTCTGTTTTCTACAAAACATTACCACGTGCTCCTCATCCGTTAAGGTTATCGGTCAATTTTGTTCGTTCATTGCGCGATCGTGATTCGACGTGCTGTACGTAGTTCGCAGTTACGTTAATATATGTGTGTTAGTATATGTATTGTGCATACGTGTGCAACTAGAGCGAACTCGAATCGTTACAATCATTTTCGACATCGTCCCTCAATGATTCGACAAAGGTTTTAACAATTCTTTTCTTGCGGGATTAATTGCTGAACCGAGATAGGAATAAATTTCGAATTGATCTATCTAAGCCGATTTAAAAATCTAATCGAAACCACCACGATTAACTCGCCTTCGTGAAATCCAATCGTACCGTGCACGAAGCCCCAATATTTGATCCCGCACTAAATTAAATACATTTTATCGTTAATTCGTGATTTCTCCGTTAAATTTCTTTTAAAAGAGAATACGCGTCTAAGATGCGACGACGCTCTATGCTATTCCACGTGAATAAACAGTTAAGCGCGCATGCGAGAGAAGGAACTGTTATAAACTTATTATCCTGAACCGACACTTACATGATGCACAATCATCGGTGTTGATTATGCAATCTCGGCCTTCGTAGCCTTTAGCACAGACGCATTGATAAGATCCATTAGTGTTCCTACAAGTGGCACCATTTCGACACGGGGACGTCATAATGCACTCGTCGACATCTTCGTCACACAATCTGCCAGTGTAACCTACGGTACAAGTACAGGCGAAGTCGAGGAAGTTGGACGAAGGTGAACATTTAGCGTCGTGTAGACATCTGTAAGAAAATAAGATCTCAATAACTAACGAAGTTTCAATCAATTAATCGAAACTCCGGAAGCGGACACGAATAAATTTTTATTTGATTTTCAAATGACTTACTTGTTAGGCGAGCAAGGGTCCAACTTGTCCTCGCAGTTTCTACCGGTATGAGGTAACTCGCAAACGCATTTGTAATCGTTTACAAGATCGATGCAAGATCCACCATTTTGACACGGATTGTTAGCGCAATCGTCGACGTTTGTTTCACAATTCGTGCCAGCGTAACCTGGTAAACACTTGCAACTATAACCATTGAGATGATCGTTGCAAGTGCCACCGTGCTGGCAAGGATTCGAGCCACATTCGTCGATGTCAGCTTCGCACCTTTTGCCACCATAACCGGGTAAGCAATGGCAAATAAATTGGTTGACTCCATCTTCACAGGTGCCACCGTTTACACAGGGGTTGCTAGCACATTCGTCGACATCACTGAGACACCTTGCATCGTAATAACCGCGAGGGCACTCGCATCTAAAACCATTTATTAGATCAATGCATCGGCCACCGTTTGCACAAGGATTGCTTGCGCATTCATTTATATCCGTTTCGCAGTGTTGTCCGGTAAAACCAGGCTCGCATTCGCATGAGTATCTAAAATGAGAATAGTTAAGAATTAGCATGACGAATTTGTTATATTTGATCGAAAATTAAAATTGAATTTAGGTCAAAATTAAGAACCAAGTGTGTTCTAACGAACTCGTGTGATTCATTTTAAGAGTTACTCATGCTCCCACGTTTAAATAGATTATTTTTAAAAGGAGAGTTATTTACCTGTTGATACCATCGATGCATCTAGCCCCGTTTCTACATGGATTACTATAGCATTCGTTGACGTTGACCTCGCAGTTGGTACCAGAAGTCCCGGGTCTGCATATACATTGATAACCGTTGATCCTATCCTCGCAACGTCCACCAAATTGGCAAGGATTGCTCTCGCATTCGTCGATTTGGGTTTGGCATAGTCTGCCAGTGAAACCTGGGAAACAACTGCAACTGAAGCTGTTCTCGCCATCGATGCAGTTGCCACTGTGACAAGGATTCGATTGACAATCGTTTATGTTTGTCTCGCAGGATGCACCAGTGAATCCTGGTGGACATTCGCACGTATACTTTGCTATCGAATCCTGACACGTTCCACCGTTCTTGCATGGCGATGATGCGCAATCGTCGATGTTGATTTGGCAGTGTGAACCAGCAAAACCATCGGCACAGGTACACTTGAATGAGTTTATGAGATCGGTGCAAATTCCGTTGTTCAGGCAAGGCTTTGCGGCGCATTCGTCGATGTCTATCTCGCATTGGGTTCCCGTGAAACCTGAAAGATACAAAAAAAGGAAATATTTCAATAACTGATCTCAATATTCTCTTCATTTTTCTTTTTTTTTTTCTCGATATGTTCTCTCCATATCACTTTGTTGTCACAAATATGAAAATAAAGGATGATATCAATCTGACTAAATCGAATGCATTCCTATTATATTTTCTATTAATTCATAAATGTTGATAAAGAAAATAAATGGCGAAGAACAATGACGAAAAAGATCTTTTCTAATTACAAATTTAATGCATATTAGATATACTTAATAAGAATGAATAAATTGTGACTAGGAGATCCTAAACGTTTTGTTGCTAATCCTTCCATTCATTCTCCTTATCTCTCTCTCTCTCTCTCTCCCTCTCTTCCTGGAAGAATTCCATTGACAAAAAAAAGAAAAGAAAAAACATTCAAGGAATTCTAAAAATAAAATGGAATCCGTTTTGAGAGATACAGATGATCACGAGTTTCGAGGAGTAACTAATGAGTGGAAGCAGGTTAAGTTGATTATAGATTAAAGTAGAAATAATGAGGGAATAACGGCGAGGTGTGCTAGGAAATTAAAGAGCCAATTTCCTATCGTTCGAATGCATTCGGAGGTATCCGTGGCGTGAAAGAGTGAGAAAGAAGAGAAACGACTAGACACCTAACAGCCAATCTATGTGTCCGCGGGATCGTGCGTACTCCCACGTTCGAGCAGGCGTGTTCGGGTAATTGTAATCTATTGCCTCGGTACAGTGTGTTCTCGAAAGAGCCTACGCGCGTTGATAAAGTACGTGAACTCCGAGGAGAGCACGATGCTGCTCCGTCACTTCTGCCTCTCACCTGGCTACCCCTCCTCCTCTCCTCCTCTCTCTCTCTCTCTCTCTCTCTCTCTCTCTTTCTCTCTCTCTCTCTTCTTGATCATTCCTTCCTTTTCTTTTTCTCATACTGTTTTGTACCCCGCCCACCATAGCCACGCGTATACGTGCCGTGGACTCGAAAGGGAAGATAATGCGAGAACGCTCCTTTAAATTGGAAAACCGATAATATCTCGTTAAAACGTTGACTGGCACGTGAATTTTGTACCTTTTACCCTTTTACTATGGGACCACAGTAGTAGTTACATTCCCCGTATTATTCATAGTTTCATTATTTCGCTTTCATTGGAAACGAAAATTGTTAATAAATGTTGTTAATTAAAAAAACTCCATTCTTAAAATTGATATTTTTTATTCTATTACAAACGCTGCTGGAGATCATTATAGAATTTTTCTATTATTATATCATAATACGTTTCTGTACTTTTGTCAAAATGTTGTGTGCATTTGTTTCATCGTTAGTTACACGTGATCGTTTTAATATCTCATGAGGATTCTTTGGCCGATTGAAAATGTTGAATTATTCTTACAAACATTGCGATGAATTGAGCAACAAAGTAACAATAACTACGTCGATTGACCCAACATCGTTCTATGAACGTTTTAATATACTTCATAGTAAAATTTAATTCTTGTAAAATATTATGTTCGTTCAATTTTTAAATCGACGAAGATGAATGAACTAACTAATTATTGATATTCCAAATGATAATTTGCATGTAATCAATACGCAAATAAAAATATTCTTTATTCATAGTTTCAATATTCTATTTAAAATAAAAAAAAAAAAACATTGTTAATAACAATTGTCAATTCTCAAATGGCACTTTTTTTTACTTCGCTCTATTATCTAATTATTTATGTCAATCGATAGTTTTTATTCGGTAGAATTCAACTTATGGTAATTACTTTTTTTTTTTTTATAGATGATCATCATGACGATCAACTCGTTAAAACGCTTCCGACTTAACCACCATCAGGAGAGTTCGTTCTCCTTACTGGAGATTTGCGTCGTTTTCGAATTATTTTTCCTTACGTCTCTCATCTTTTTTCTGATTATTTCTCTATCTATTTATCTTGAATAATCGACACGAGTAGATCTCTCAAGTGTAATAGTACAAGTATCGGGGCTACCGTGCGTTCGAGTTACCTATCGATGTTTTTCGATCGCCGATTTGATACACACACCCCTTCGATACGATCATGCTAAGCGGATGATCGTTACTTGTATAGGATGCTTGACTTATGTAGCGTTGAAACGATAACGTCGTAAAATGGTTTAAGATGATCTTGAGAAATGATTTTTAACGTTGTTTTATTTGTTCGCTCGAGGTGAATATACTATGAAATAAATAACAAAAATACGAAATTGAAATAAAAAAAGTGGACAATTGAGATTAAAACTTTTAGAGATTATATTAAATATAGAAATTTATTTTTAATCGCGTTCGGATCGCTCGATCGAATGAAATACGATTTGTTTGAGACAATTCAAAACCAAAATAAAAAAGTAAACACGTTACAAAAACACGTTACACAATCTTTTTGTGCGAACTAATATGAACGTAACTTACTGGATACCGTCATTATATATACCATTAGAATTATTATAGAAAAAGTTTAATAACGATCATGTTGTTCATACTACGAGAATATCAAGTATTACATGTTGGTTGTAAAAATATATATCATTAGAAGTATTCTGAAAAACGATTCTGTTAAACAAATTACACAAAGTACCAGCACTTATCGTATAGTTTGCTTGATTGAAGTCATACTCATAGTCGGTCTCATAGATATTATTACTATAATTCTCGATATATATTATTATTGCAAAATGAGCGAATATATATATATATATATATATATATATATAAATCTCTCTCTCCTGCGTATTTTACGTTTCACATATCGTAAGCTATCATTGGTGCTGATCTACCACCCCGCGTATCCTGCTCATCGAAGTGTGAATGGCAGAAAATCTCAGACGAAAAATTTTGACGGAGGTAGGCACCTGCAACGGAGAGGTACAGCGTGTTCTATGAGAGAAATACAAAACTCGAAGTAGCCGTACGCGGATGGTTGTTGTAACGGTAAAATGTACGAGTTATCTCGCACGCATCGTTCCGGCATCCGGACGAACGACGCCTCGAAGCAAAAGAGACATACTTAGATTTCTCCATCGTCTTTCTCTTTCAGATACGAATGAATGTATCCGAGGATGAGAGATGATGCTCTGATCGAACTCCGATCAGTTCGATCGATATTTTTGATAATCGATCGAACACGTGTTTAACTTTACAATTCCTTACACGATTTTTTTGTGAAATGTATAATCTATTTTAAAAAGAAAAAAAAAAACAACAAATGAATATGTAATGCATGACAGAGTTCCTCGTGTACGTTTTTATAAATATATAATATACATATATATGTATATAAATATATATTTACATTATTTCGTAACTGTAAGAGTAAACCTTACAGTAAAAAAGTATTAAGTGATTAATGATTGCTGCAATGCGTATACTCATTCCTGGGATACCCTATATCACCTCATACGAAAATCGAATGAATATTCTGCCTTTTTATATTACATTGATTGATAAATCATCCAACTTCTCGTAAATATAATTAAACAATTTTATAACTGTTAGCGTAAACGTTATAATAAAAAAAGGTTATCGAATGATTAATGATTGGTAAATTGTTTATATATATACATATAATTTTTTTTTTCTTCATAAGGAATCTAATTAAGAGCCTGCCTTTTTAAGTTACTTTGATTGGTAAACCATCTTCATATAATCATTTTGGTACGAATACAAGAAATTCAAATTACTATTTAATTACATTAATTAACACATACACGTATGTATACGTATACACACGCGCACGTGCGCGCATATATATATATATATATATATATTTTTTTTTTTTTTATTTTTCTATTTTAAAATGTCGTAAAGACGCGTGCGATACTCTCACCGTGGAGGATACGCACGCACGCACGCAGGCACGCACGCGAGTGATATCATACGCCTTGTATCATAGCTCGACGATGGTGCTTGGAATCAAGAGATTCCACGCTTAACGATGATACATCGCACTTCTTCGAGGACGATCCAACGATCTGTGGTAATGATCGGAAGCGATGAGCCTTGCCTGGGGAATATCGCGTGCGTAATGTTCATTAAAATGTGGCGCTTCTTGCTGCGATGTCGATGAACCGGCTGAGCGAAGAAAAATAGAAAGAGAGAGAGAGAGAGAGAGAGAAGAAAAGAGACAGACAGAGAACTAGAGAGGGAAAGAGATTTTTTTTTCATTATTCTGCCGTGGAAAAAAAAGACAAGAAGAAAGAGCAAACTCGAGAACATTAAGAGAAAATGACGAGAACGCTTTTTAGAAAAATATATAGATATATACGTATTTATCACTAAACGAAAAAAAACTTTACTTTGTATAAAGTTCATACAGTTGATCAATTTAAAAAGATAAATAATGTATTAATAAATAGATAAAAATTTTGTTTTATATAAAGTTTATACGGTCTATCAGAAATTCAAAAAAATTGAGAGAGAGAGAGAGAGAGAGAGAGAGAGAGAGAGAGAGAGAGAGAAATTTACCGTTATTATTAATAAATTATCCAATGCAAAATATAATAGATATGTGGATGTGACAAGAAAACGAAATAAATCTAAACTTACAGATTGAAATTGTCATTAGATAATAATTATAATAATAATTTCGTCTTAAAACGGTTAAGTGAAAACACGATAGGATATCTAATCTAGACAGAGAAATGGTGTTGTTATCCAAGAGAAGATAGAAAGGGAGAAAGAGAGATCTCTTTCAAAGTAGCTGTTGTAACTTTCATTGGAAAAAGAAAAAAAGAAAGAAAAAGAACAAATTTTTAAGGAGACCGGTAGAGTTGTAGTACCGGAGTCGTACTTCGTAGCTGGTGACCTGGGTGTGGCACACGATCCGTGGAGATCTCGCGCATATGTGCGCTTAAAGGACCTATTCGAGAACGGCCGTGGCGGCATGCATCGACTGCGTCCGGGACTGTGAAACGGCATAATGCTCCGATATCTAACTCTCCTAAGACTCTTATTTGGTTCCCTCAAAAGCGACTGTGGAGGAGGATTACGTAAATTCTTACGATTCTTGTGCGCATTAACCGCGGAGTTTCTCTTCTGTCGTACCTAAGAGAACACACATACATATGTGTATCTACCTCCTCCTCCTATACCTTTATGAGCGTAATTAATTAAGGCTCTATTCATATAGTAGTACGTTCCATTAATGCAATGTTGTACCCGGTATAAAAGCATTTATTTTAGCCGTAATAATTTCCTACGATAATATATCGGTATAATAATTTAATTCAATGTATTATTTTTAATAAATTTTCATTGCTACATCGTACACTTATGCAATATAATTCGATTATATTATATATAATTCCCTTTCTTTTTGTCTTTTTTTTTTTTTTTCTTTTTTTTTTTAAACAAACAGAGATATAAAGAATAATTTGTTTTATTATATTTTCACGCGATCTTCGAACGGTTACGTAAACTAAATGATCGGAGATTGGCGAAGCGTAACTCATGTACGACGAGAAACCATTAATAACAATCGCGGCTTATCCGTTTGTTAGAGTTCGCGAGAGTGTAGCCAGGGGAGAGCTTTTCAAACACATACTTCAACGCGTTACCTTCCCTTCCTTCTTCTTATGTTTTCCCTCTTGGCAGTACCTTGACCCTAGAGAGATTAGATCCCCCGATATCCTGAGGGAATCGAGGATCGAGGATATATCCCGACATATCCGCGTACACACGCGAGCTTTCGCGGACGACGGTTTCACGGCTGATTTACCGCCTCGACTTCTTGGTAATTGTTCGGGGCGTGGCGGACCGACCGTACGTTAGCAGCAACGTTACGGCGGTCTCCCACGCGCGAAAGCAACCCGGGGATTTATCGTCGATTCGACGACGACGACGACGACGACATTGACGGCTTTCGTTACTTCGTGCTCTTTCACGTCGAAACAAAACTCGAAATCGAATTACGTGTACGATCATCGATTGGTATATTCTTTGTATGTATGCACGTACGTATATAAATTGTATCATTTGGAATAAACATTTCTTTTTGAATATTTAGAGTGTAGAGTAAAAAAAATATATTTTACAATCCAATTTTTCTGTCGTCGATTCAATCTTCCTCATTTATAAACCGTAACATTCGTATTTAACTATTACGAGAGAAAGAGAGAGAATATTTAAAACGCTCAATTTATTGTATATACTCATGACATTTATTATATCTTGTTTATTATATTGTATCGCATTATTAATTGTTTATTATCGTCTTTTATCTTTATAATTTTCTTATAAAATCGATGAATTATTTCGAGCGAGTTGGATCGATGAATTGACGAGGATTCGAATATTCAAAAAAGAAAAAAAATAACTCGAGCGAACTCGACGGAACGAGAGAATTTCTCTCTTAAATCAAGAGACGTGCGTACGTACGTACGTACTTTCCCCCCTTTATGAGTTCCCGAACAAAGTGAAACCAATTCCCTGGACTTTCTTCGGAAGTGTTTTGGCGATTGTAGCGGTTACTTTTCAACGAATTTAATGTAGGTTTTATCGCTGATACTTGTATTACTTTCCTTTGGAGATAACAAAAAAAAAAAAAAAAGAAAAGAAAAAGAAAAAGAAAACGGAGAGAAAGAGAGATTAAACGAAGTGGAGTAGCGAGTAAATAATTGTTTTCTTTCTTCTTTCTTTTTTTTTTTTTATTAACAGAGGAATATACAATCAATTCTTACCGAGAATTGTAAGTATTTTTGTCGACGTGATAAATTGACATGAGTTGTAAGTTCAAAGCGACGTCACAATGATAAGTGCAAAAGTAAATAATATGAATGCAAAAATCAGATTGAGCGCGGGAGTTTCGAGGGATTCGAAAGATCGAGAATCATTTCGTTTCTATCTCGGAGTAGGAGTAGGAATAGGATGAGGAGGAGGAGGAGGAGGAGGAGGAGGAGGAGGAGGAGGAAGAAAGAAAGAAAGAAAGAAAGAAAGAAAAAGCGCATGCCCGTCTTCTTCTTCTCTTACGGCGATGAAAGAGAGCGAGAATGTGGGTGTGGTCGACGAAGAGATGTCGAGTGTGCGCCCGGGTTTGCTGCCGTCGTTCCACAGTATACAGCATCCACACACCACAGGATACACAGCTCCTCACGACTGGCACTTCTCCTTCTCCGTTCTTTCCTGCGCTTCGTAACCTCTATACGAGAAGCCAGGGCCGTGCTTTACCATACTTACGGATCTCTCACTTGCCCCGTTCCTAGACTAACGGTGTCTATCTCGCATATATATATATATATATTTATATACGTCTTTTCTACTCTATACAACTACTCCTATCTTTCCTTTTACATTGGAAATCTCATTTAACCATACCGGCTCTGCCCTCTTCGAAGTAGCAACGCGTAACGATGGACCATTTAGATTAGAGTTGAACTTACGTCGATATATAACACCGCAAAGCTTTTTATTCGAGAATATTTATCAAAGGAATAGATACGGAGAAGAAGGTGGACGTTTTATTTTCTTCCTTTATTTTCTTTTTTCTTTTGGAATTTAGTAACTCCGACGTTTAAGATTTCAATTTATTAGACCCTTTGTGATCAGTGATTGGGAAAGAAAAGATATACACAATGGGAGATTGAGAGAAAATAAAAGGAATAGAAGAAATCGATGATGGCCCGACGATTCGTTATATTTGATCGAGATAATCCGCCAGGATGATAAAAGTAAAAAGTACGAAGGGTCGGCGGCGAGATAGAAACGATGACGAATGGAAAATAGGAAACGTATCGGCAGCTTAATCCAATTAGATCGAAATCTTATGTTGGCCATCGACACGACGACGACTGGGCCAGTGTGCCTGACACGCTTAAGATTGTGTTAGAGCTGCGCCTCTGCGTTTTGATATAATTGGTCGATCCCTTTCGAAGGGTTATTGTCGATAAATCAAACGCGATTAATTGCTTTCAGAGAGAGGGAGAAAGAGAAAGAGAGAGAGAGAGAGAGAGAGAGAACGATTCTACATATACATATTGTATAACCTACATTGAAAATTTTTATTGATAAATTTCCCTTCATCATGTTAATTAACAAACTACATCGATATTGTGTAATTTCAACATCCGCCATGTTTGATCTATCAAAATAAAGACACCAGAAAATAATAGGAGTATAACAATAAAACTATATCTGCGGATAGGAAATTACATTGAAACGATGAAAACGATTTTAATTACCTCGATCGTAAGACGTATTAAAAGAAAGGCAAATAGTATGGAATGAAGAGAAAGAGAGAGAGAGAGAGAGAGAGAGAGAGAGAGAGAGAGAGAGAGAGAGAAAGGGATGGGGGGAAGGGTTCTTCTCTCCTCCTTCGCCGAAGATTGTAATTTATATCACGCTGCGTCGACAGGACGATAATTACTATTCAAAACTCGTACGTAGATATTGTGGTGGAAGCAAAGATCCGTCGACTAACTCGCATAAAAAGAATGAATATACGATATGAAGCCAGTCTGTCTGTCTCTGTGTGTGTTATCCAGACGACATTAATGCAACGATTTACAAAATATAAATATCTAATTCCCGATAAACAAATAAGATAATATCCAGGTTTTTACATACATATTTTAGATTCTATCTGATTGTTAACAAAAAATTACAAACAAAGAAATGAATTGGTTCATTTAAAAATAATTAAACGTTATATGGATAGATCTTTTTGTTAGATCTTCTATTTTGACATTATATATGTATGTGTGTGTATATGTGTGTGTGTGTGTGTGTGTGTATGAGAAATAGTTAAATAAAATAAGAAATCAATTGGTATGTTCGATGGAACGGAATAATCGAAGGGTAGTATACAGTTTGGTATGTAGGGTAACGATGCTATTTTATTCTATCAGGTAAGAGAAGTGGCAGCCTGAGAGGAGTCTAAGATAGCGGTACGATTCGGTCGAAGAAGTATCTGCAGTCTCCTTTAGACCTTACGGAAAAGAGAAAGAGAGAGAGAGAGAGAGAGAGAGAGAGAAAGAGAGATAGAGAGGGAGGGCGAAGGTCGCTCATCGGACATGAACACGCCCGAGTACGACCTACCTTACCTGGATTTGCCGCCATGCAACAAACACGTAATCTTTCTGCCCTTTTCTATCCCACTGCTTGCTACTCTAGGCCTCGCCTATCTCCTTTCAACCGATCTTAGTGCATCGACTTCTTCTTCGTCCGATTCCGTTCGTTGATTTAACTTAACATAACTTACTTCGACGGTCACATTTAATTAAGATAACTGTTTTGAAATAAGGATACGTAGTTACTTATTGAGAATTGTTCTATATATATATATATATATATACCGATAACGGATAATACAATTTTATCGTCGATTTTTTCAACTTTTTTTCTTTCTTTCTATTTTTTTTTTTTTTTTTTTTTTTTCTAATAGAATAATAGCAAACAGAGAAATTTGTACGTATGTGTGTGTGTGTGTGTGTGTGTCGATATCCAATAGAGCAAGCCTTCCCCATTTTACAGTTTTCGTATTACTTACGAGGTCGGTACTCTTCTCTCAATCTTCTATTTTCTGTCATTAAATTCATCGAACGGGACTGCATTGAAACGCGGACAGCCTTTACTGTAAGTGGATATATCAGGAAGCAATCGGATAGCCGTTAGATCATTCCGTGACTGATTGAAGCAACGATTATCTATACTTCCTATGATGCCAAGTTTTACGTATCTGGATACACGCCCACGCGTTTGCTACTTATTTCGTACTTCGAATAATGTTTTACTACTCCGTTGATTATTATTATCCCGGGACCGTAAAATTGGATATATTCTATGTGAACGTTTAAAGGACCGAATCGAAATTTTGAGTTAGTACTTTTTAATCGTCGTAATTCAATTATAATTTGTCCGAACCATCATCTTTTTTTCTTTCTCTATCTCTCTCTCTCTCTCTCTCTCTCTCTCTCTCTCTCTCTCTCTCTATTCCATAATAGTTCTGTCGTAGAATACTATGGAGAAATAGTAGGTATGTCTAATGGTATGAAGTATCGCCGAACGTGCGCACAGTTACTTTTGATGAATTATTTTAAAAGGAAAAGACAACATTTTGATGGAACGATTTCCTATCATTCCTTTATAGAAATACGACAGTATCGACGCGATTTATCAACGAATACGAGACGACCATAGGCCAGGGTGTATCGAAATGGTCGTTTAAAAGGAAGGAATTGCGTAGAACTCGAATGACCTGACTCGACCTCCGGACATTACCAAAACCAATCAAGTGCACGGTTTGGAATGCCGCTTTGCTCGAGGTCTTCGACTTCCATTTGCGGAATCAACTTGAAGACCATTTCTCTCGAAGACTCTTTCTATGTATATTTATGTGCATGTATGTATACATACACACATACATACATACATATATACATACATACATACATACGTACATACATACATACATACATACATACATACATACATACATACATACATAAATACATACATATATATATATATATATATATATATATATATGACACGTACACACATACGTAACACACACACGCATATTTCTCCATTTTCTTTTTTTCTTCGGCTCTCGCGAAACTGCATTGTGCCACTTCTCCTACTCACTTGGCATGCAGGCCTGTTCACACTCTATTTTCTCCCCCGCATAAGGCAATTTACGCTTTAATTGAGATTCTCTACTTAATCGCGTCCTTGATGAGTCCATCTTGATATCTTCGTTCCGCCACGTTAGAACTATTCGAACTATAACTATTAGGAATTTACTATTACCAGATGATTGCTCTAATGATTTTTATTTTTTTACGTTGGAATTAGGATCAGAAAAGTAAAAATAAAACACTTAAATTTCATTCGATAATATACTGCGATTTATGGAGTGATCCGCATTGATATGAGAACGATGTTCCTGATGAAAAAGAAAAAGAGAAGAAAAGAAAAAAAAATAAAGAAATGCAGAGAGTGAGAGAAAGAGAAAGAGAGAGAGAGAGAGAGAGAAAGAGAGAAAGAAAGAGAGAAAGAAAGAGAGAGAAAGAGAGCTCGTGATTTATGATCATGCCGGCTAATTACCATGAGGTTGATTCGGATACACAAGGAGATATAACGGATATTGATTCAATTATCGAGATTAATGGCGGTGAGTTTGCGAGAATGACGAAGGTGATAATTTATTACAAAAGTACGAGAGAGAGAGAGAGAGAGAGAGAGAGAGAGAGAGAGAGAGAGAGAGAAACATTCGCGTAAGACATCTGCCTATCTTCAGACCGCAAATTTTATTCCATTTAAAAATTTACAAATTCTTGAAAAAAGTTTAAACCGATAAAGTGTATCGATCCTTGCTTTTCGTAGCAGCGAACGTCGTCGTCGGTAAAGAATGATCACTTTGATCCTTTCGCGAGTAGACCGTGAAGGGACACGGTTGATAACGGTGTCACGTGACCACCCATCACCGTCGGTTCCACCACCGTCCTCGTTACAAATTCGTCGCGCGACAGTTCTCCTTCGGATAGCGTCTAAGTATGTGTGTCGTCTTTGTTCGTTTCACGCGCGTCGAGATCATCGTTGGATCGAGGAAGATAACTTCATGGTAGGACACACACACTTAGAAAGGGGGGGGGGGGGGACTGAGATATCTCCTTGCTCTTGGCTTCTTCATCCGTCCTCTTTGAAGCTTCGTGCGTTGGCCGTAGAGTCAGTCGTAGAGGGTATTAAGAGGAGTGAAAAGAGGGAGACGACGATCGCGATAGGACGACGACGATCCTCTTCCTTTTCTTCTTCTTTTCTTCATCCTTAACTTCTTCTTCTTCTTCTTCTTCTTCTTCTTCTTCGTATAGTTGTGGACCGAGAAGAAAAAAGGAGCGGATCTCCTTTGCGAGAAAGGCTCAATAATTTTAACGAGCCATCGAGTGTGAGGAGTTCGGTGCGTGCCTGTCACCCCTTTTACCTTCCTCCCCCTCTATCCTCCCTTTGACTGGCCCCTCCTTCTTCTCTCTACCCTTTCTCTTTCTGCCTTCGGCCTACCGCCACGACATTCGACATTCGACAACGACTTCGTAATTTTAATTGGTATCCCAATATTCGCATACCTCGACGTGTCACACGGCAAACTTTTTCCTTTTTATTACATAGCTCTCTCTCTCTCTCTCTCTCTCTCTCTTTCTCTTTCCATCCATCCATCTATCTATCTTCTATCTCTTTTCTTTCTTTCCGTTTCTCGCGAATCCACTTTCGACTCACGTCATCTTGGTAATACTCTTATACGGTTGTCTTTCTCCTCTTACAACGATATCGATCGCATTTGTTACCCATTCGGAGTTTCTGTTAAAACTCGTAAGACCGGAGTATAACGCTTTGGTTCAATAATTATCGTTCCATTGCAATACTTCTTGTTTTTCTATATAAACAACAATGCTGGAATCGTACTGTGATTTTTTTTCTCTTTTTGTTTCTTTCGTTTTTTCTTATCTTATTTTTTAAAATAAATCCTTCGTTCGTATCGTGTAATTATTTAGCTCAATTATTCTCCTCTTTTGAGGATCATATTTTGAATGAGAGAAATTTTCAGACATTTCATCCTCTCAATTCCTCTTCAATAATTATTCACTTTATTTTGGAAATTTTTAGGAAAAAAAGAAAAAAATTATTCACTTTACATCAGATTCTAATGTTAAATGTTAAAAGTGTAGTGAATATATGTGCGTTATAATCTTTCGTAAGAATTTGAATGGAAAAACGAAACACGATTGCAATTTTGCAAACTTGCACATGCATTTAAAGGTTACGATTCCAATTAAAAAAGAAAGAAAAAAAAAAAAAAGAAACAAAGCAAACGTCGAATCACAGTTTTACCGTCTATGCATATAATACGTGAACATACGTATAAATCGATTCTCAACAAAAAAAAGGTGTTTTCGTGAAAAGTTGAGATCCAACGGGATTGCGAAATGATAGAATTTGAATGGACGCATCATCACGCCGGGAGAGAGTGGAGGGGGGGGGGGGGAAGATCTGCTCCTGGTATTCGAGAACTAATTTTCTCGTGGTCGAGGAGTACGAGGGAGTAAATAAATTCAGGGAATAATTTAGCCAACCTGAGGCTCACTTCGCGGTGGTAAAAGAGAGTAGTATATGGGCGTGCTGGGATCGAGGATATCGAAGCGAGGATATCGAAGCGAGGATATCGAAGCCTGAACCCGTCGGTAGCCTCGGGACATCACGAGAAGAAAAGCACGTTCTCTTTACATTCTCTCTCTCTCTCTCTCTCTCTCTCTCTCTCTCTTTCTCTCTCTGTCTATCTTTCTTTCTCTCTGAAACTTAACTCTCCTGGTCCAGCCTTCTATTCTACCTCTTCCACTTTATTCGACCCCTTTAAACGCCTTTTCTTCCTCGTCGTTTCGCGCACGTTTCTCGCCGATTCGCGCAGAACTCGTCCTCCCTCCATCCCACCCCCACTCTCTCTCTCTCTCTCTCTCTCTCTCTCTCTCTCTCTCTCTCTCTCTCTCTCTCTTTCTTATTCTTGACTTTTTTTCGCAGGTGTATCGTAAATTTATTCTCCTTAGTAGAGCCGTCGTAGACGTGTAGTCGAAACGATTATATCGTAGGGACTCGATGGGATAATATATATATATATATATATATATATATATATATATATATATATATATATATATATATACTGCAAAATTATTTGATCATAACCGCGAGCAATAGGAGGAGGGAGGCTAAACGTCTCTCTCGAATTCGCCTTGCGTCGCGATCGCGTATTTGCGGGAGACAAATATTTTTTGAAACTTGAACGAACAACGAAGGAAGAAAAAAAATAAATGCGTATGGTCGCGCGTATGTGAGAATGTTTCCGAGATAAAGGAATACGTTCCGAGACAAAAGATTAAATATATAACGAACAAGTAAAAATAAAGAGGAATTGAAAGAATAAAAAGGAACGGTCGTAAAAAGAACGAATTCGAATTCGAATAAAATGTAAGAGCATGTTAATGGGATTGAAAGGGAAATTATTCAGGCCTGACTCTTCCGACGAAGACGTTCGTTCGAATCGTAGAAAAATAAAAGAAAAAAAAAAAAAGAAAAAAAAGAGAGAAGAAACAAAAATTTGCGAATAAAATAAGAAAGAAGGAAAGAGAGAGAGAGAGAGAGAGAGAAAGAACTGTTTATTATCTTTTTCCCCCGTCTTCATGGTCGAACTTCTTCTTCGTCTCCAAACTCGCGAGCAACAATGTTCAAGGATTTTACTTCGTGTGCGCTCGCGATGCTATCGAGAACGTGTATCCTTTACACACCGTATACGACCGGTTACCGTGGTAGCTCATTAAAAGTCTTCGCTCGTGTGGACCGAAAGAGAGGAGGCTGGAGTAGAAGAAGGTGTAGACGAGGATGAAAGAGAACGAGAGAGAGAGAGAGAGAGAGAGAGAGAGAGAGAGAGAGAGAGAGAGAGAGAGAGAGAGAGAGAGAGAGAGAAAGAGAGAAAGATACTACCGAGGTACCTCTTACCCTCCGCCACGTCCGTTATTATTATCTATCGTGCTTTGTCCGTGTCAGAATGTCAGAACGAAATCACGACGTGTCGTCGACGTGTACATACGTTCAACCATCCTTCCTGTGTATGTCGCGAGCGTTCGATTAACCTCAACGTAGGCGACACCCACCCAGAAAGGAAAAGGAGAAAGACGATCGAGAGAGAGAGAGAGAGAGAGAGAGAGAGAGAGAGAGAGAGAGAGAGAGAGAGAGAGAGAGAGAGAGAGAGAGAGAGAGGGAGAGTGAAATTATCAATGAAACATTTATTTATCGAATCGGAATATTTTCATTTCAATTATATCATCTCTATGTACTTATTGAATTTATCTCCTGCTAAGATATTCATAATTATAATTTCATAATAATAATGAAAATATTGGATACGACAGAGATATCGCGTTTAACTACATAACTACGACTGTGGTTAGCTGCATCAAAAAAAAAAAAAAAAAGAAAGAAAAAGAAAAAAGAAAAGAAAAGAAGAAGAAAAAAATTCGAAACGAATTTTGTCACGAGAGATTTCAGGATGATTGCAAAAAAGTCATACGGGTTTCTTCGAAATGTGTAAAGTGATAGACATGACATTTTATACTTCAACGCAAACATTTAAAAGTTGATATCGGTGAGGTAGAGAGACAAGGAAAATGAAAAGTCGAGATCGGATGGAAGTTGCTCGTTGCGGAGGATAATAATGTGCCGAGTTTGCGAGAAACACAATGGTTGCCCGCGTCTCTCTTTCTCGTCCGTTTCTATGAAGTTCTATCTATATCTGTACCAAGAAGAAGAGATGGTCATGGAATGTCTGCACGTAGCATACCCCGATCCTGTCCCTATCGACCCATGGCGTTGTTATTCTTTTAAATGTTGCTCTCGTTAAGTCCTTTAAAGGCAACGAACGGATGTAAGACGATCGATGTCTACCAAGAAAGGTAGAGTAAGTCGGAACCTTTCGAAGAATTCCGGAATTATTTTCCAAATTTAATAAACCACTACCTTGCATCTCCATCGTAATCGTATCAAAATTATTTATTTTCAACGATCGACGAAATGTCGGGAGTGTTGTTTCCTTTTTTGTTTTGTATTTTTTTTTTTTTTTCATTAATATGATCTTTAAAAAAAGAAAAAAATCTATCAATCGTTTCTATCTCGAAATGAGAACAATTGGGATTTGTAACGTCGCAATGAGGTTCGAATGCTACCATGCTGTTAATAAAAATATTCGATATTAGAGAAAGAGTAAGAGAGAGAGAGAGAGAGATCGATCGACCCGAGGTCAAAACGATCGATTCGCGGAAACTCTAAGAATAGGGAACAGAATGGATTCTCTTGATCGAGAAAAAGAAAGAGAAAGAAGGGAAGAAGAGAGGTCGTAGTACCGGGGGCACGAGATTATCGCCCACGAAATCTGCATAAGCAAAAGTCGTGAACCATTAGAGTGGTCGGTTTAAAGGCGATTTTATGGCGTCCATAAACCACTGTGCCCTCTCTATAGCTTTTGTATTACGCAAGAATCAAGATCGTCGATGTATATATATATGTGTGTGTGTGTGTGTGTGGACCTTCGATCGGCAGGTGTTCCATCTCACTTTAGCCTTCACTCTTCGAAAATTGAAGAATTGAGGGAGAGAGAGTGAGGCAATATTCTATAATTTAATGTAATTATTAAGTCATTTAGTTCATATAACTAATTGTTATTTAATATTTGTTAAATATTGCCTTGGCTTATGAGTAACTAATGTCGAAATTTTCCAAAATAAAAACTATTGAATACATCGAGACATGTCGTTCATTAACTGATAGATATAAAATATGGAATATTTTAGATATTACTTATTGGCTAATTCGATATAAGTTCGACTTAGTGTGGTGGGGTATATTTAACGTATATATAATAAAGTATAATAATATAATAATGTGTATATATATATATATATATATATATATATATATATATATATATATATGATAAAAATTGGATTATAAAGGATTAAGAAATAGATAAAAATAAATTTAATACGAAGCGATCGAATAGAGGAGCAACACGTTTTAAAAAGATACACACGGATTTATATATCAAGTTCCAACGGTATACTACCGGAGATTTAACGCGAGAACTTTCCGTCCATCTTCCTTGCCGTCGAAATAATTTACATTCGTCGTTCGAACATATTTCCCTTTTAACCCGACATGTAATACCTAACTTTGTGTCCCGTAGTGAAAGACAGACAGAGATAACGAAAGAAAAAGAAAGAGAAAGAGAGAGAGAGAGAGAGAGAGAGAGAGAACGAACCTATCAACTTTTTTAGAACTAGACCTTCCCATTTTACGATCCCTCGTAGATCGTAAATTCGAATCGATCGGGAAGGACCCGAATAAATAATAATCTCGATGCGACATCTCCGCGAGAAAGAGACAATCCTGAATCTTAGTTGTTCCACCGTCAAACAGTACGATCGTAAAACTTATTCGCTCGTAAGAATACGCACGATATTCTAATATAAAACTGTGCAACGTCAGGAATCATAAGGAAGGCCCTTTTTTTACGAATATCTCTCTTGACGTTTTCTCCGTTTCGTCACTTTTTTGTCGTGGAACATTGCTACCGGAAATAACGATGATATCCAAAGTGAATCGTCCGCCGCTAAATACGATAAAACCGAAGGAGGACGTCGTAATTTAATTGAAAAAGGAAAGGAAAGGCAAGGAAAGGAAAGAAAAAAAAAGGGGAAAAGGGAGGAGGATACGAGATAGATACAGCAGTGTGGTTCTCTTCTTCGATCCAAAGTCTTGCCGAGCAAAGCCGCAGGACGAGTACGAGAGCGAGTTCGTTCGGTCGCGAGCACTCATCGAGAAAATCGTTCGGCCGCAGATATAAAGTCGTGAAGGAGGAAGAAATCCGATAAAAAAGTCGAACGATTGGGGCAAGAGGGAAAAAAGAAAGAGTAGTAGTAGTAGTAGTAGTAGTAGTAGTAGTAGTAATAGTAGTAGTAGTAATAGTAGTAGTGGTAAGAGGAAATAGGGTAGCACCGCACGTGAGGAGCCGAGGTGAGAACGATCGAAAAAAAATAAAATAAAAAGACAGAGAGAGAGAGAGAGAGAGAGAGAGAGAGAGAGAGAGAGAGAGAGAGAGAGAGAGAGAACAGCGAATATTATTTTGACCTCTTCTTCCTTTTTATATAAATCTTCTTCATTCGATCGAAACTGCGAATCCACAAACATAATTTATACTTTCGTTCATTGTTGAGCTTTTATCGATTTCAACCGAACGTCTTTTACTATGGATCATTCGACAAAAAAAAAAAAAATCAAATATCGTGAAAGATTATATCACACATTTATATAATTTTTTATCGAAATTCTTTATATTTATACTTTCGTTCATTGTCGAACTTTTATCGATTTCAACCGAGCGTCTCTTATCATGGATCATTTGACAAAAAAAAAAAATCAACTATCGTGAAAGATAATATCATACATTTATATAATTTTTTATCGAAATTCTCTATATTGTACGATAAACTGGTTGTCTTCGTCGTTGTTATTGTTATTGTTATTGTTATAACATAGATTGAACAGTTTTTCTTTTTCTTTTTTGTTTTTCGAGATTCATCCTTCTCCTTCAGCTTGATAAAATATATTCTATTAATACGTTTCGAGAAATCTACATCGCCAACACGTTCGACTGGTGTGACACCGAAGTTTATGCGTTATTTAAATTTTAAATTCATGGAAATATATATATATATATATATATATATATATATATATATATCTACATATATGTATGTGAAAAGAGTGTTAAAAACGTGCTCTCCAAACAGGAGAACGAAAAGATCGCTTTTTCTACTACAGCTGATACGTCTTTTTTCTTTATTTCTCTCTCTCTCTCTCTCTCTCTCTCTCTCTCTCTGTCTCTCTCTCTCTGTTTCTTTCTTTTTCCATATCCTTCCTCCGTTTACATACTCCACCACCGAGAACGTATCGCATTTAAACGATTCGGGCGACATTCCTTGTCGCGCCAGAAATGTCTTCTCCTCCGTTACCCTTTAATAAGATGCTTCGATGCGAAGTGCACTTAAGCCGAACAAGTCGAATATATGTGAGAGTCGAGGTTTTCGCGTAGCCCATTTCTCGCTCTCTTTCTCTCTCTCTCTCTCTCTCTCTCTCTCTCTTTCTCTCTTTTCCTCTCTCTCTCTTTCTCTTTCTTACTACCGTTCATGTTCGAACTCGAAGAAAGAAAATGAGAAGAATCGAGGTGGCGAACACAGCTATTAGCATTTTAAATACGTACACACAACATTTCGGCCCACGAGTAAATTCTTCTTCCTTCTCTCTTCTTCACCCCCCCCCCTGTTCTTTGCTCCCTTTCTCCTCTATCCTTCTCCCTTTCTCTAATTCCTTCTCTCATTCGATCTCATATTTCTTTACTACGATCCTTCGTAGACTGTAAAGAATTTCGTGATTTCATTAGAAAGTTATATATAAGCGAGATCCTTTTTGTTTATTAGATTTACTGTAGGTTGTCGAGAGTCGATGATAACGAGCCAATAAAATACGTCTCTCCTGGAATAACTTTTCTCATAACAGCATCAAAGATCGAACGTTCTAGAGAGAAAGAGAGATAGAGATAGATGGATGGATGGATGGATAGAGAGAGAGAGAGAGAGAGAGAGAGAGAGAGAGAGAGAGAGAGAGAGAGAGATTCATAGTAATACAAGTTTTTTTATATCCACCTCTGCACCTTCGAGTACTCCGCTCGTTACGATAAACTGCACGCGGAACGCGGCGATTCGCCTTGCGGCTTTTCGAGCGAATTGAATCGTCAAAAGCGATTTGTTAGATAATCGATCGTAGTTGATGGTCCGGATCGTGAGAAATAGAATTTCATTTGGTAGACCTGCTCTGCTCGACGTCTAGTTTGTATCCTCTTTAGTAAATGAATTATAGGAGAAGGAAAGAAAGGAAGAAAGAAGAAAATAAAGAACAATACAAAAAGAGAATCGATCTAGTTAGTTTCTTATTGGATCGATCTAGAATTTTTTTTTGTTTTTTCTTCTTTTCTTTTTTTTAAAAGATCAAACTTAAAGGAAAAAACGAACTTTTACGTCTTTCCTTGTTATGAAATATTGTCTCATATAAAAGCTGAGCAATTAATTGCAAAAAAAAAAAAAAGAAAAGAAAAAGAGAATAAAATGAAGAAAAGAAAAAGGAAAAGAAGAAAGCAAAAATAAACAAAAAATGGTTCTCTACGTTCACGTTTGTTAAGAAAAAAAAAAAAGAAACGTCAACGATGTAGTAGAATCTGGTTTCAGTCGTACCAGTTCTCTTTGAAGATCGAAATTTTTCATCGAGCGAGATGAAATGTATAGAAAGAAAGAAGAAAAAGGATAGAAGATGGACGACAGACAGAGGACGGTCACCGTGAAACGATCCCCGCCGTGTCGTGCTTATCTTCATCTTACCGGTAGCAGAGAAGGAGCTTCTCTTCACCGATACGTACGTATGTACACGGGTAAGCTTATAAAACGTGTCTACGTCGGCTTGTCTATTCGTCAAACGCTCTCCTTTACCGAACCACCACTCGTCATTCTTCCTATCGGCCAATCTCAGATTGTAGTTATCTATCTCCTCCCTCTCTTCATTTCTCCGTTTCTCTATTTCTTCTTCGACTACCACGATCGTCTTACATACACACGTACATACGTGCGTGCGTGCGTGCGTGCTCGCGGTATGGGCTTAACGGTTATTATACGTCGACGTTTAATCGATGGATGGGTAGTATCAATGATTTCCATAGTTCGATCGATCTTATATTCTCGACGATCTTGAAACGATCGAAGGACGTTAATTATAAAACGTGATTCGTTAATATTATAAAACGTGAAGTACATCGACGTGCGTTTTTTGTTATTATTATTATTATTATTATTATTATTATTATTATTATTATTATTATTATTATCCGATCGGCTAATGAGATTTTAATTCTTTTATACTTTTGATTCCAAAAAAAAAAGAAAAAAAGAAAGAAAAAGAATGTGAAATATATCGGATGAAAGTATTAAAGACGCAAAGGTATTTGCTGTAAGATAAAAATAAAGTTATGTAACGTGAATATAAAGATTGATAATAAATTGATGATTTTTAAAAAGATTGATTACATCTGACGTAAACTTGTGCTCTTTAAAAAACAAAACAAAAAAATATCTTAACGGTGATGATATATTATTCTTTGAATCCTTTTGTACTTTTCATCTTGAAAAAGAAAAAAATGTTGAAGGATAAATTACAAAGAGGCAAATATGTATTTGCTATAAAATAAAACTAATTAATTTGTTGTAAATATTGTTAAGGAATGAACAATATTTTAAGATATTAATTACGTAGCATTAATCTTTCGATGATTAAAAGAAAGTATTATTTTTGCTTGTAGTTCTATAGTAAAAAGGAGAAAGAAAATGAGAGAGAGAGAGAGAGAGAGAGAAAGAGGAAACATAAGAAGGATAAGAATAGATAGAGGAGAAGGAACATGGTATCTAAGAGGCGTAGTGTGTCCATCTTCGTCTCGATGAGCATACATCACATAGTCCGTTGCTAGAAGATAACTCAGGAGAAGAAGACGCGTCTAACGCGTATGTATGTACGTACCCCGGAGTATGCTTCTGAAAAAACCAACCCACGCATGCAAACCAGATCTTCTCTCTCGTGGCTAACGTCTGGAAGTCCTGAAGATTTCAAGAGTGACCGATGTCGGATCGTTCACCGGTGGAAGACAAGAAATGCGTCTTCCTTTGCGAGGAAGAAAATGCATAAAGCCTTCATACTTATTTATCAAAGAAAATGTTCCGGGCATTTATTCATTCTATATTTTTTCGTTTATTAAACGAAATTTCAGCGTGAAGTAAAAAACACGCAAAGTAATTTTTGACGAACTTCGTAGAGGAAGAAAAAAAAAAAAAGAAAAAGAAGAATGACGAACTTCGTTCAGTCCGATCAAGAAATATTCGAAATATATTTGCATTTGCATGATCGTCGATATAAAGAAAAAAAAAAAAAAAAAAGAAAAAACAACGAACGATGCGATTTAATGTAGAACGAAAAAAAAAAAAAGAAGAAAAGAGAGAACGACAGACCTCGATCGGAATTTCGTCTTATTTACCAGCTAGTGCACCTCGTTTGTGGCGATCGATGATCCGAACCAATTTAGATGGCGACTTTCCAAGAGTCGGCCTCGTTTAGTCCTGTCTTCGCGTGGAACGAAGAGGAACGAGAGATGGACTTGGATAAAGGAAAGCTAGAGAAAGAAAAGGAGAGAAGGAAAGAGAGAGATAGATAGATAGATAGATAGATAGATAGAGAGAGAGAGAGAGAGAGAGAGAGAGAGAGAGAGAGAGAGAGAGAGAGAACGAAGATCGACCGGATAAAGTCTACGAGTCGGAGGACCAAGCAGCCGCATGATCTAGCAGGAGTGTTGCTTAAGAAAAGATAGAATCTCTCACTGGACTTTACGTTCTTCTTTTACGTTACATACGCGCGGCTCGCGTTTATACGGCTGTCCGTGGCCTTTTGACATCCCAGGAATAACGAAGTACCGTCGTTCTTTGCGAAACGATATCGATTCGGCATACGATATATCGATCGATCGAATTGAAAAGTTTTTTTATATTCCGAATTGACTGTTTTTTCTTTTTTTTTTTTTTTTTTGTTTTCAAGATACGTCGATCGGTCGTCAATAATCTATTAGATACGTTCACATAAATATAAGATCGTAATTATGAGATAGCGGTTTATTGCTACGAA
Source organism: Dolichovespula saxonica (assembly GCA_911387935.1). Classification (NCBI taxonomy): domain Eukaryota; kingdom Metazoa; phylum Arthropoda; class Insecta; order Hymenoptera; family Vespidae; genus Dolichovespula; species Dolichovespula saxonica. The sequence continues at coordinate 7,991,818 of OU426993.1, forward strand.
GCGATATTATTTATTTCATCTTCAAGAATTTCTAGCTTTGTCATTTTGCATTGATTTAATTAAGTTAATCGATAAATAAATGCCGAAACATTACCACGACGTTTTTACTTACGACGAAACCTTATTAACGAGTCAACGAAATATTTATTACGAGCGTAATAATTATCGTAATAGCATATAAGCCGTAACATCAAATTTATATAACAATACGATCTCGTTCGATCCGTTCTATTCTCTCTTTTTTTTTTTCTTCTACCGTATCGAATCCACGAGGAAAATGAAAACAAAAAAGAAAAACGAAAAGAGAAAAAGAAAAAGAACAAATCGAAGATGAAAAAGAAAAGCGTGGATCGAGTCCACGTAAGTACGAAGAACTGGTCGATTAAGTCGCATTATCGGCCGGATCGATTAAAAGATCGATCGACTCGACGTATCAAACGATTATCCCCAGGAGATCGCGCGTTTAACGTTCATAATATACTCTCTCGTTGAGAAGAAAACGAGTCCAAAGAGACGCAAAGGGAACAAGTTAAAAAACTAAAGAAAGAGAGATGCAACGAACGAAGAAAAAGAAAGAGAGAGAGAGAGAGAGAGAGCTCAAATAAGAGCTGAGAGATAACAGAACGTGGCAGCCATTGTCCAACGTGGACAATGCAAGGCTGCTGGGATTGTGCTAGGAGCAATCTACATCTTCAATAATATATCATCCTCTTCTCTCTCTCTCTCTCTCTCTCTCTCTCTCTCTCTCTCTCTCTCTCTCTCTCTCTCGAAGTAGCAGAACCGCTTCTTTGGATCGCATAACTGCATCAACCATACATACGTATATTTGGCTTCTTGTGTCGGTGATACTCGCATAAAGGTCTTCTTCGCAAGAGCGAACGTACGGAGATTTACTCCGTCACACAAACGCATACCACAAATACGCACATATATATGTATATATGTATATATGTATATATGTATATATGTATGTATACGAAGAGATCTAATGTGCCGAGAGAGAGAGAGAGAGAGAGAGAGAGAGAGAAAGAAAGAGTATTGAGATATCTCTTATCCGGACTCGGAAGAGTACGACTCCTGAATGTGTCGTTTCATAAGAGCTGGACCCTAAAAAAGGATGATGTGAAGACGAGAAAAGAGCCATACATACATATATACATACACACACATACACGTATAAATATAAACATGTGTAACGTACTTATGTACGTACATACGTCTCAAACCACAAGCCGACCAAGTTACGCTCTGCGATTACGCTCCTCTCTCTCTCTCTCTCTCTTTCTCTGTCTAAGTGTTTTTACGAAGAGAATCGAGCTCGCAAAAGTACCCACGTACATGTGTTCTTGCTCGCGCGAGGACAGGCCTCCTCCTTCTCCTCCTCTCAGACTCCTCCTCTACTAGCGAACCGGAGAAACGTGAACTCGCGTTCCGTGTGAACACCTGGAAGTGTAACTCGCGAGATCGCGATGCGGATAACATTGTTTCGTCGTATATAAAGAAGTCATTTTATCTCTCTTTCTCTTATACGTATATATATATATATATATATATATATATATATATATGTATGTATGTATGTATGTATGTATGTATTGTATATATTCTTTCTTTAAATCTTTACGCGATGTCACCCTCTCCTATCATCTTTATTCCTATCGAAGTTCAAGTTTTATATCTCCAACGGAACGTGTTTATTCGTTTGTTATCCCTCCTTGAAAATCTCCTTCGAGAAACGTTAGGGAAGAAATGGGAAGGAAAGAAAGAAGAAAAAAAAAGGAAGAAGAAGAAAAAAATAATCCTACCACTGGTAACAGGAAATGACAAAGAGGCAAGTTAAATATCAAAGGATCGTTTGTATTTTCAAGCAAGTAACTCGCGCTAACGCTTTGAATGCCAATCGGTAATTATCGACTCGATGACGAGAGGATGGACACGGAATGAATAGGTGAATTCAGAGACTATATCTACATCGGATTTGTCACTTCGCTATGATAAATTAATATTGCATAGAATTTAATAATAGTTAAATCAAGATCTTTGGTGAAGTCGAAAAACGAAAACAAAAAAAGAGCGAACGAACGAACAAATTCGATTTATACATACATATCGATCTAATACCAATTCAAGTTAATTCGTAAGTATTATTTCATTCTCTTTTCGACAAAATTAATCGTCCCATAATTAATTATATCCCAATAAGTTAATGATTGTTAAGCTTCGTACTATGATAATTTTTATTTGGAAACGAACGAAAACAAAAAAAATAAAAAAAAAACGCTTATAGAGACTGCTTTGGTACTTTTATCATCAAAATCCCTATGAACCTTTTCGAGCAAGCTCATGTCAATAAAAACGAATCCTTTTTGAACTGAACTTGTTTGCATGTATGTATGTATATTCAAAAGAGAGATGGTCTGATTCGTCGAGCAATTATGGTTTTAAATCGTGCAAAAGAAAGAGAAAAAGGGAGAAAGAGAAAGAGAGAGAAAGAGAGAGAAAGAGAGAGAGAGAGAGCGAGAGAGAGGAAATCCTTTCTCATTACGAAAGTGCAAGCCGAGACGAAGAAGGAGAGCCATAAGGGATTACAAAGGGCTTCCATAGAGATTTTCTCTTTCTTTCTCTTTCTCTCTCTCTCTCTTTCTCTCTCTTCTCTCGCAGGTTCGTCGTGCAAAATCTTGAATGCCCAAAGATCCTCTTTCCTCGAAGCTCTTAGCGCTATTTAGCGGATCCTTTTACGGGACAGCACGTCCCAACAAGAAAGGCGAACGGACCGACGAAGGTACGAAAGGAGAGGACGAAAAAGGGAGGAGAGAGAAAGAGAGAGTGAGAAAGAGAGAGAGAGAGAGAGAGCGAGGTTGCGAGGAGACGACGAAGAAGACGATAGAAGAAGAGAAGAAGAAGAAGAAGAAGAAGATGGAGCCGAAGGTGGAGGTGGAGTACCAAAATGGCGATGGAACGAGTCGAGGGACAAGATAAGCCTTTGTACCCAGACGAGAGGCCACGAAAGAGAGAGAGAGAAAGAGAAAGAGAGAGAGAGAGAGAGAGAGAGAGAGAGCCCAGAGCACCACCGGATCCCGTCTCATCTCGGTCTCATATTTCGCGAGTCCTGCTATCATATTTTACTCGGCCCTACCTCCCCTTTTCCGCCACCCTGATGGCCCACGTGAGCACCTCTCCGAGCTCTTCGCCTGCTGTCTTTCTTCCCCTTACCCCTTCTACCTTCCTCTTTCTCTTCTTCTTCTTCTTCTTCTTCTTCCCTTTCTTCATTTTATTTCCTTTTCTTTTTTTTTCTTTTTTTTTACTCTCTCTTTAGGGATCGTCGAACGTCTCTTTTGGAACCCTTCCTTCCACTCGAGAGAGAGAGAGAAAGAGAGAGAGAGAGAGGAATGTAAAGTTTTTCTTTACGCAGATATGACAAAGGAAATGAAAGTAAAGCCTCAGATATGTTTGATCGATCTATCATTTCAATATATTATTATTTTTCGTAATCGCGTTAATATGAATAACGTGATTTGACGAAGTGATTATAAAATCGGGAACGAAATTGAAATTTGACGAATCGAGTCAGTCTAAAAGTTTATCAGTTTTTCTTTCTTTCTTTCTTTCCTTTTTTTTTTGTTTTCGTACTTTATTCACGTTTTTAAATCTACAAATTCGTCTATCCGGGGGCTATCACGAGATTTTCGCTCTCACTCATAAAAGAGATTCGGGCTCGAAAAAGGAGATCGGCCGCCCTCGGTAATGCGAAACGAGATTAAATTTTGATACGAGCGGACGCGAATTAATCGGTTACGCTCGAACAGCCGAATAAAGTGGTTCCGGTTAAATAATAACTCGTGTTTTGATATGCAGATGATGATCATTCCTCTTTCTAACAATCTTTACCGAGAGAGAAAGAAAGTGAGAGAGAGAGAGAGAGAGAGAGAGAGAGAGAGAGAGAGAGAAAGAGTAAGTGAAATAAAATTATAATCGGTTGTGTTCAGTTAAAATTTACAACAACAAAAAAAGAAGAAGAAGAAAAAGAGAAATAAAATGAAAGGGAAAGGGAAAGTAATTAAATTAACTTGGAAAAAATTCGTTTCGAGAAATAATGGAGTTTTTTTTACCTGTTACGATACCGGTCGTCTATCGGCAATATCGATTATATCGCTACGAAAGAGAATTTCGAAAAGACGGGGTTCAGAGAGGAATCATCGATCGGTCGTACCCTTAAATAAAGGGATCGCCGAGAACGCGTCAAACAATTAAGCCTGACTTACGCTCGGCTCGCGAGATTAAAAGATTGACCGAGTCTACCGCAGGCTTGCGTTATATTCCCTTGTAACGCTCTAACTGCACACTGTGTGGTGTTATGGCTCTCTCTCTCTCTCTCTCTCTGTGTGTGTGTGTCTTTTCCCTTCTCTCTTCGTATCATCAGATAATTCGCGAGCCGTGGGGCTGTCATCTCGGAAGAATTTATCGGCGACAACGTACGAACATGCGTCCGTCCAACTAATTATTTTTTTCAAGAAGAAAAAGAAAAAAATAATAAAAAAAGAAAAAGAAAAAGATAAAGTACATTTTCCATCATCTTATAAGGAAACATTTTTGTACTTTTATATAACACCAAAAGCTATTACCCGGAATTACTTGGAACGCCATCCCCCCCCCCCCCGTGGAAGTACGATATTAAAAATACAATGAAGATACAATATGAAAATACAACGTAAGTGCAATAATGTCTAAAAATATTTTCATACAAAACGTACGCGTAATTAATCGTTAAACGAATTAAAGGTCCGTAACGATACGATAAATTTTGTTTTGTATAAAGAGAATGATGAAAAATTCATCTCGAATAAGCTATAATAATTAATCATTGACTACTTTGTATTACTTTCGTGTACGTTAAGGTTGAACGCGGCATGGCATATAAAATTACCCGAAGGATTGAAATATATCAAGACGTTCGTTCCGTCCACGGCGTGGAAATACGTGGAAAACGAAATTTACGAGTATTCGGAAGAGTTGGGAGGGTTAAAGGTAGATGATATGGCAGTATCGTCGAACGTGTTCGTCTTATTGAAAAGGAACTTACCGGGCATGCAGACGCAACGAAACGTTCCAGGATCGTCCAAGCAGGAACCGTCATTTTGACAAGGGTGGGACTCGCACTCGTTCACGTTCGTCTCGCATCTTGGTCCTGTGAATCCTTGCGTGCAGTTACAAGCAAAGGACCCGGGCGTATTCACGCAAATTCCGTCGTGCTCGCAAGGAGAACCTAAAGAAAGTGGAAAAAAAAAAGAAAGAAAAGAAAAAATTAACACGAACTCATTAAGTTCAAACTAGTATCGTATCTTTTCGAAGGTTTTCAACAATTTAACAAAAAAAGAAAAATATATATATATATATATTTTTAATTTATTCAAAATCAAAGTCCTTCCTCTCTTCGACAAATTTACGAATTCAATAATAATTGTCACACTTTAAACATCTCGAAAATAATATTTTTCCAATTTGTTTTTGGAAAATTTTTTATATTTTTCATGTTTCATTCTATACGCGTACGCTCACACACGTACGCTGTCGAAAGAAATTTTTAAACGAAACTTATTCTCAATGATTTCTCTTATCAACTAAATACAGTGACGTGCCGATGGTGATCTTACAATGAAGAAAAAAAAAAAAAAAAAGAAAAAAGCAAGAAACAATATAAAATTTGATACAAAAGGGAGCATGACTTTTACCAAGTTACATTGACCAAAACATTTATGGGATTTTTGTCGTCCCATATACGTATACATTCTCTGTAACCTATTCAAAAGATCATAATTACATGAATACAAAATTTGTAATTTTGAAATATATACATGTATATATATATATATATATAACGTGAGAAAAATAAAATTCAATCCTTTGTACGACGGAAATGGGCCGTCTCCGAAAAATTCGCGTGTGGAGGCGCCCGTGATACGATAAGGTTCGCCGCGTTCGTTGTGTATCCATAGCGGAGAGTCGAAGAGTAAAGTGAAAGTCGAGAATCGTCCGGCTAAACGACGTCTCTCGGGAAAGTTTTTTTCCCACGAATAGCAAAGATCGAAGGTGCTCTTTCGAAGGAAGAAAGGAAGAAAGGAAGGAAGGAAGGAAGGAACGAACGAACGAACGAATAAACGTATAAACGAAAGGAAAGAAAAAGAGGAAGAAGAAGAAGAAGTAATAAAAAGGAAGAAGAAGGGAAGAGACGAACGGCCCCGATGATCGTCCTAGAAAGGGAACGCCGAGAGAGTCCTGAATGTCTCTCCTCTTCCTTCGTTTCGAGAGAAACGAGAGATTGCTAATTAAAACTGTCGCGGAGGAATGGACGCGAGTCGCATAATAATTAATAGCGAAGGAGCGGCTGCTCGCGGTAAGGTCCGTCCGTCCATCCGTCCGTCCGTCCGTCCGTCCGTGTAAGATCTCTTAAGGTCCGTGTAAAGCCGCAGGTGCGCGGCTCCTGTGGAACGGCTCGCGATAGCACGGTTCTCTCTCCCCCTTAATTGGCCAACTCGATGAAGTTTTTCGAACGGGTAGAGCTAGCTAACTCGTTCAAGTGAGAGAAAGAGAGAGAGAGAAAGAGAAAGGGAAAGAGAGATAGAGAGAGAGAGAGAGAGAGAGAGAGAGAGAGAGAGAGTTCCATTTCGCCAATGGAACCTCTTTTTCCGCTCGCTTACATGCTCGTGCTAATTGCAATAGGGTAATTACTAGAGTCCCTTGCTCTACCACCTGTCCGAGACTTCAAAGATTCCTTCCTTCTTAAGGAGCATAACAAGAGTTGGACCTTATCCAAAGGTTTTAACTTATACATAGCAGATACACACACACACACACACACACACACACACACACACACACACACACACACACACACACACGTACATATATATTTATACGAAGGTACAAATATCATACGTATCTCAAGTTTGCGTTCCTTTAACCGGATTTCGTACTAACGAGTAAAATGTACGTTAATAAAATCTTTCCTCGGTGTCTCTCTCTCTCTCTCTCTCTCTCTCTCTCTCTCTCTCTGTCGATATGGCCTCGTGTCCTCGTCTCGTATGGAAGAGAGCAAAACGACGACAGCTTACCGATATGAGAATCGAAAAAGATTGGGACCGAGAGCGGTATGCTCTCGTTTAAGAGGATAAAGTGATTAATGTTGGGAGAGTAATGGTAAGGGGGAAAAAGTGAGGATTTATTCGGAAAGATCGTGTAAGGTTGATAATGCTATAAATGTATTTTCTTGTTTTTACGCTTCGAAGGGCATCGTCGTATCGCGATGGCTTCGAATCCGAAAGTGGAAGGTAAAGAAAGAAAGAAAGAAAGAAAAAAAGAGTGTATGTGTGTGTGTGTGTGTGTGTGAGAGAGAGAGAGAGAGAAGAGAGAACGGTCGATCGAATAAATAAATGAGATATTTTGTAAAAGGTCAGAAATGGGGGAGAAGTGGATCGATTTCTTTCTAAAGAGGTACCGCCGCGAGCCTCCAGTAATTCGCTGATGGTTTTTCCAAACCCGCGTAATTGCCGTTGCCGACGTGCGAGTGCATCTCTCGAGAGTTTGTCGACGAAGGTAAGAATGAGAGAGAGAGAGAGAGAGAGAGAAAGAGACAGAGAGAAAAAAGAAAGAAAGAAAGAAAAAGAGAGAGAAAGAGAGAGATGGAAGAAAAGTCTTGCAACTTGGTCGCATCCCGAAGACTCTCAACAAGAAACGCATTGCTTTGCCGTGTTTGCGATCGAGCTACCTGGGGCTTGTGAGACGAACGAGAATCGTCCTCGCTGGAAGGTCGACTTCAGCTTGATTTGACCTAACCGTCTTTGGAAAAACTTTTTTGAAACCTGCACGATAGGAAACCTGAACCGAAATTGTGCGCGTCTACGTATATACAAGGGTACACGTATTGGTATATCGTTCAAGCGAAATAATCCCATTTTCTCCCCCCCATAATAAAAGATTTTTTTCAAACGAACGATTAAAACGAACGAATGATTCGATGGATCGTCAATAAAAAAAAAAAAAAAAAAAAAAAAAAAGAAACGAAAGAAACGAAAGAAAATACTACCAACGTACGTGAAAATTACTAAATCTATTCCGATTCCAGAGAAATCGAGGAATCGATGAACGTCATAAATTTGCATGAAAGAAAAAAAAAAAAAAAAAGAAAAGAGAGAAAGAGAAAAAAGAAAAGAACGACAAAAATCTTCTTAACTTGTCCTTAAAACGCGAGCAAAACTTTCTATATGACAAAGAAAGTCATCCGACACTTTTATCCTTTCAGGATTAAAAAATAATCCAAGAGACATCCGAACTTTATTAACTAACACGAAGGAAGGAAGGAAAGAAGGAAGGAAGGAATCGACTTAAGAGCGTACGGGGGAGCAAAAGATTAGACGTTTTTCGTGAGTGCTTTCCATCGGAGACAAGGTGTTTTTCAAAAAAAAAAAAAAAAAAAAAGAAAAAAAGAAAAAAGAAAAAAAGAAAGCAGGTAAAACGTTAGGGACCTATATGGCCCTTATATGGAGTAACGTCGCCACCCAGTCAGGTATTCGTCGACACACTGCCTTCATCTCTACGGTGTCGGCTTACCACTGTTCCAGGCGGCGGCGGCGGCGTTGCCGAATTTCGCTTACCAAATAACAATGGCTCTTTGTTTAGTCGGGCAGGTAAAAGTATGGTGAAGATCGAAAATCAACTTTGGCCGAGGTTTTCGGCGACGAAAAAAGGATTTCATTACGTTCCTTTTATGGTTATATAATACATGCATACATACGACGCATAGCAGCTCCGCTTTATGATATTATATGTTATCGTTATTGGTATGCAGTTAGTGCGTGTATTATATATTAAAGCATATAAACGTATATCCTATGCATCAACGCACACGCATAAACGTCCTGTTTATATTTCACATTTAAGACAGACGGTATGAATCAATTAACTTCTTAAGAATATTTAACGTCATTTATAACAATAGAATAAATACAATTATTCGTTTCTCCAAATTCCTACCACAAAAGCATTTAGATTTTTCTAATCTTATACTAAGGTTTAACCGGTTAAGATTTCTTCTATTTACTAAAGAGCTCGTCGTAAAGTTTTAAAATACACAAACGCTTTATCTTATCTTTATTATTTTCTAAAGGCAGGTATCTATCCGTGTTTCTATACCTGTTGAGCTAACGGATGTTAAAGGAACATATTTTCTTTTATCTACGAAATCGATGTAATTATTATTCGAGTACACTTTAACAAATCGATCGCACTTAATATCAAGCACTTTAGTAATCGATAACCAAACGATTTTGATTAACAGTCGCTGATTATAGTATCACGGGGAGCTCTTTCCTTTCAATAATAATGACAATAATAAAAGGAAGAAGGAGAGAAGTAAATTAGAGATCTCAAAAACGGTGTATATGCCCACTGGGCCGAGTGATCTCGAAATTAAAAAAAAAAAGAAAAGAAAAGAAAAGAAAAGAAAACTTGAAAAAGAATCCAAAGCGAGACCGAACGTCTAATAATTATGCCCAGTGGCCATTAATAAACTAATCCTTGAGGGATTCTTAGTTGATGATCGAGAGCAGCGAGGAGTCACGGTTGCTTTATCGGAGCCCAGAATCTTCGAATGCCAGAGGCAATGTTGGAAGACGAAGGACAGAGGGCAGAACGGAGAGGAGAGCCTACAACTCTCAACATTTGTCTATATATGAATGTCAAGAAAGAAAGATGGGGAAAGATCTCTTTTTTCCTTTTTCATTTCTTTTCTTTCTTTTTTTTTTTTGAGGAGAGGGAGGAGAATCATCTAAAGAGCTTCGTACATTAATTACGATAAGATTCGAGGGATGGGGGAGCGGGGGCAGAATAAGGGAACGTAATTAATAATTATTAATACGAATGGAATAATGGATTAATGAAAGAGTACGAATGAAATCGGTGAGAATATCATTAAGAGATAACAATAAGATGAATAAGAGGAAAAAAAGAGAAAACAATCGTCGGGTACCACCTGTCGAGCCTCCGTTCGCAATCATTCGTAACAAAGCAATCGCCGAATGATATCAGGGGTAAATGTATTATTTTGGTAATTGACATTATGATATAATAATAGGGGATTTCGAGTAACGCAAATGTGTTATTTATCTTATTTACGTTTCCAAGTGAATTTAGTTTTTATCGAATCCAGTTAAAATTTTTTTTTTTTTATATAAAGTGCATCCACGTACCGATATAAATTGAAAACGGTAATTAATGACTCGTAGTATCCGAAGACCGTGGAGAAAGACTAAGGACAAGGATAAATGAGACAAGAAAGGGCGTCGACCAAACTAATCGCTGATGGTATTAAACGTCACTGTTTTGCAATGGGATATTTAGCTCGACTTAAAGATCGAATTTAAAGAGCATGAAGAGAGAGAGAGAGAGAGAGAGAGAGAAAGAGAGAGAAAGAGAAAGGATAGGAGAATGATCGATCGACGAAGCTAAAGAGATATTGAACAAATGTTTAAAATGCTCTGTTCAATAACAAAATACATTGTTAAATAATATAACCAATAAGTTCATCTATACGAATAATAATAATAATAATAATAATAATAATAATAATAATAATAATAATAATAATAATAATAATAATAATAATAAATAAATAAATAAAAGTTCGTTGAACTTCGTTCCTATCTATCTAAATTAACTTCCAGAGCCTTGAGGATAAATTCCAGGAGACGTTCAATTAAAAAAATAAAAAAAAAAAAAAGAAAAATTATACGCATTCGCATAATTCAATACGTCGTGGACATCGACAATCGCTTGATTTACGATTCGCCTTAAAACATAGAAATGATAAATCATAGCATAATAGCGACGTTTCGGAGAGCCAAGAAGATGGATAATGATAGGAAGATAAAGAGAAAAAAAAAGAAAAGAAAAGAGAAGAAAAGAAATGAGATGAGATGGGGTAAGAGAAGAACGTGTCGTGTGTTGATCAAGCCCGAGGGGTAGGTTTCTCAACCCTTTTAGCTTTTTATCAATGTCAAGGTAGGCGCATTAGTCGAGACGTTAGAAGGATAATCTTCGGATAATTTGTTCCATGATGCGTCCTTATCAAGGTGTATATAATGGTACTCCCCCGAAGCGTAAGAAAATACCGTGGGCGACGCGAGAACGGTACGCGTTTAAAGTTCGAGAAAGAAATGAGAGAGAGAGAGGGAGAGAGAGAGAGAGAGAGAGAGAGAGAGAGAGAGAGAGATCCGGTAGGGAAGAGAGGAAAGGGCTGAATTCCCTTTGAGCGATGCCCACCTAATTACAAACCTTCTTCTCAAAGCACGACACACTGTATATGTAGGTATAAGTACTGTTGTTTGATGCTGCGAGAAACGACTTTTCGTATGCGTGCTCGAGAAAGAAAAGAGGAGAAAAAGAGATAAAGGAAATAAAGAAAGAGTAAAAGAGATAATGCATATATATATACATATATATATATATATATATGCATGTATGTATGTATATATGGCCTCACCACCGATCTCTCGGATCGTTTCTTCTTTCATAAATGAAACGTCAAAAAAAAAAAAGGATTCTCTCAATGGTTTTCGATATACAGAAAAAGGCACGAAGATGTTTTCTTTGAGATCACCATATGTTACTTTCGTTTCGTGTAGCTGCTGAAACATTCTCGAACGCAAAAGCAATTTCTTCGATGACTGTCACCGTAGTTACATATACATATAAACGCGTATACAAATACGTACATGCCATCCATGTTCAATGGAAAAGATAGAGTGCTTGAAAAGAGATAGATAGATATAGTGGTAGTGTGAGAGAGAGAGAGAGAGAGAGAGAGAGAGAGAGAGAGAGAGATAAATAGAAAGAAAGAGATCTCGTTTAAATCCCTTACGTAAAGATCGCCATAGAATGTAGGATAGCATCGAGGTGTGTGGCCCCCATGATGTACACCAATTCTCCTTGGTACTATTAATTAACTCGCGACTTCTGCCTGTCCGATGCTTAATTACGAAGTCATTACTTTCATAAGTAACGTAGATATACGTATATAACACACACATGTATATATATATATATATAGTTTAGTTTCTTTCCCCCTTTCAATTCGATCTTTTCTATTATTTTATCCTATAAAATTCTGACATCTTAATGTTAATTTTATATACGATACGACCGATATCATATATAAAAATATTAAATAAAACAAAAATGAACTCGTTGATTATCCAATATGAAACTGGATAGTCGTACGTCGAATAACATCGTTATTATTTAACGACAATTGATTTAGAAAATTTTTCTTTTCAGGCTCATCGACGATTTCGTAAATCTTATGAGGATAAAAAAGATAAAGGATCTAAGATGAACGAAACATGACGATGAAAAGAGATCGGACCCGAAGGGAAATTAATCGAGCGTAATCGACCGATCCCTGCCCGCCAATCTGCCCCGTGCGGATTTTCAATTTGCTCGGTCCATGGGGGCCTCCTTCTCTCTTCTCTCTCACTCTCTCTCTCTCTCTCTCTCTCTCTCTCTCTCTCTCTCTTTTTCTCTATCTCTCTTTCTCACTCCCTCGCTCTGTACATTCACGATCGTGAACATTAATCCAACGATTTACTACAGTGTTCTCGCTCCCCTATACTTTGACTCATCTCTTCCTACTCCGAAACGAGCTTCCTCGATTTAGCAAAATACTCCTCTCGTGCTTATCAAATTTTCATAAATTTTCTTTTTTCTTTTTCCACCTTTTCGTCTCTCTCTCTCTCTCTCTCTCTGTCTCTCTCTCTCTCTCTCTCTCTCTCTCTCTCTCTCTCTCTCTCTCTCTCTCTCTCTCTCTCTCTCTCTCGTCCGAATGGACTACATTTTATTTTTGTCAAAAAATAATTTTGATAAAAAAAAAGAACGAAAAGAAAAGAACATAAAACTACGATCGAATGGTAAGAATACATTTGTTTTTCTTTTATTTTTCAATTAACTACTTTTTTTACATTTGTTTCACATTTGAAAATAAGTATAGAGACAATTAGAAGATTTTTCGAATCATCGAAGTTTTGTAATGCTTACTCTTCCTTTTTTCCTTTCTCCCCCTCCCCATTCCCCCTTTTAAAAGAACTAAATTTTTTGTCAAAAAAAAAAAAAAAAGAAAAAGAAAAAGTGATTTAACTTGAAAATATAATGATTTAACGACGGTAAGAATGAAAAATTTGTAATGATATTTTCCTTTTATTTTCTTTTGCTCGATTATTAACTGTCAAGGCGAATACGGATCCGATGCAAGAACGATGTCTTGATCAAAGGAAAAAAGGCATTGAATCGAGGCGAAGGACTACTCCGTTCTTTGAATCTCTTTGATCGTTCAGATTAAACATCATCGTATTCCGCCCACGTGGTCAAAACGAAGTTAACACGCGCAAATTGAAACGAACGTGTATGTATATATGAACGACGAACACGCGTGTCGTGTCAAGAGAAACAATGAACGGGGCGGCCGTCGACCTCGCGCGGTTCATGTTAGGTAGAAGACGCTTGGTAATCGCATTGGCATTCGATTAAAAACATCTTCGACTTAATGCGAACAATTTTTTATATTAAAGATCTCGATTGATCGTTGATTTCAACGAAATGATATAATTAATCGAATGATTCTTGATGGATGTTATAAATTTGGAATTCTTTTTTGTTTTGTTCCAAGATGAACAAGATTCACACGAAACGCTTCTTTTCTTTTCTTAATCGATCGATTTACAATTTTGAAAATGATTTTAACCGTTATGTTTAATAACTTTCTCATTTATATGTATTAAATATATTAGATATTATTACATGCTTTATACGTGACATTTAATACGAAAGATTTAAAGTTCAACATTTTATATCGAAACGACGTTTCGCGCGATATAATTTTAATGTGGGGCGTTTTTCTTTGAAATTTGTAGAAAAAAGGAGAGGAACAGGATAAAGAAGAAGAAAGAAAGAAAAAATATTCACTCTATTTGTCCATTAATAAAGGTCGAGGTAACGAAAGAACTCTTACGTAATCATTTTTAAAGAAGGAAAGTTCTTCTTCAAGAGAAGCAGACAGTTAATGAAGCCCCCTACCCCCTACCCAACCCTACCCCCACCCCCTTCTTAGAAATCGTTTACTAACGAGATCAATTGCATTCTGTCTTCGTGACGTTTCACGGTACGGAAGTAGGGACCGAATGAGATTTCTTAAATCGCACCAATCATTAATATCTATCCTTTGTAAGTCACGTCGCGTCGTAGAGAGACATCCATCATTACCTACGGACCGGAATAGAAACTGATTATCTCTGGTAAGCGGCACTGAACGTTCATATATCAAATACAAATCTCAAAGCCGTCGAAAGTTAAGAACGTCCGTCTGACGGAGTGTACAAAGTACGATTTGGAAAGGTTTATACCTCGTTCATTCTTACATCGTTATATGTTTCTATAGTTATGCGAACGCACGAAATCGTAATAACGATCGATCGGATTTAGCAATTAACGCAAATAACAAATATCGTCGAGAGTTCTTTATCTCTATCGTTTCAAAATTAATCGTTTCATTTTGCTTTAATTGCCTCATTCGGTGATTTAATCGCCTCATTCGTAATAAAATTAATAATCGTACGACAATAACACTAGAACTATCGAAAAAAAAACCTACCTACTTCTATCAAAATCAGTCAAAATGAGTGGTCTTTGAAAAAACTTAAAAAGAATATTTATATATTTATAAGAATATTTAAGAATATTTTTTATTTATTAAATTATTAATATCTTTATAAAAAGTATTTAAGGTTATGGAATTATAACTATTTAATGCCAACTATAGAAAATATAATATAATTATGATAATAACATCTATAATAATACTTTCTAATTCACTGTCCGAGGACTCCTCAACTTGTTCATGGTCTACAATCTCATTATCACTATTCTCACTATAAAATATTTCATTTTCTTCCAATTCGCTATCTTCATCCTCGATATCGGAACATTCCATTGGAATATTGTTTAGTTTCAGCAAAAGTTCCGAGGTTTTTATACGTTTTGCCATTTTTTGATCTTATAAAATATCGTTATCTTATAAAAAATTAGATCCTCTTCCAACGACTGACTGAATGATCGTGTAAAACTCCGTCGATTAGATTCATCTAAATATCTAATCAACGATGTCGATTTCAGGAAACAGATTGTAAGGCTTTTTTCCACTTTAGAAGTACCAGTTATACTTGTTAGTATCATTATAGATATTATTATCATAATTATATTGTATTTTTTTTATAGTTGGCATTAAAAGTTGTAATTCCATAACCTTAAACACTTTTTATAAAGATAGTAATAATTTAATAAATAAAAAAATATCTGTTTTTACTATTTTTCACTTTGACTGGTACTTTTGGTAGAAGTAGGTAGGACAAAAATTTACTCGAATTCTGTGTAAGTTATTTAAAAATAAAATTCATTTTATACAACCTTTACTTAACTCTGCAAAAGTCATTGCATCATTTCGAAAAAAAAAAAAAAAAACATATAACACGAAGTAGGAATTTTATAATGAAATTGTAAAACCAGTAATTTTGATTGGTGCGATAGTTCCAGTGTTAAAAGTAAACAAATTCGTATTCTAAATATAGAACTCGTAAAAATCTCATCTCTCGTTATACGACATTCGAAATATAAAGGGTGAAATACATATAAATTTCTCTTACCTTGTTCGCACTCGTCGATATCTTCGGAACAATCGACACCCTTATAACCGGTAGCGCAGGAACATGTGAAGGAGCCATTGATCGGGCTAGTGTCGCAATTTGCTCCCTCGTGGCAAGGATTCGACGTACAGGCATCGTCGAGATGACATAGAAGACCTGCGAACGAGAATAGAATTAATTTTTCGCTTCTTTTCTCCTTTATACTCGCCCTATATATAATTCCTCCTACGCTCCGACGAAGAAAACGGAAAGACAAATGAACGTATATACGTAACCGTATATCTGTTACTATGGTATATAGAAAAATATAATAACAAAAAAAAAAAAAAGAAAAAAAAAAGAAGAAAAAGAAAAAGAAAAACGACTAGACCTTTAGAGAAGGGAACCGAACTAATGTAAGACTTGGCACGTTTCTAGGGCAGTTGGCGTTCGAACAGGACACCAAAGACGGTGGTAACTGCCAAAGATGGACATCATTAAGGCCTGAAATGCGCTTAGCACGGAACGCAACCGGCGAATACGTATACGATAGTTGTATATATACATATACAATATCTATGCTATGTGATACGAGAAAGCACGAAGTTGGTATAGTAACTAAGTAACCAACCGACAACGAGGATCCCAGAAGAGTCGCGATCAAATCCCAGAGAGAGCCCCTTGAAACTCGATGTAACTTCGCGAAATCGTTGCATTCGTATTCAGTGAATTACTACTGGAAAAATGTCTGCGAACTTCAAGTACGATAAAACTCGGCTTAATTACGAATCACATTAGTCGTTGGAATTCCAATCGTTACCTTCTCTAGATTCCTTATTTATAATCAGATTTTCTTCTTTTTTTTGTGTTCTGTTTCTTTTTTTTTTTTTTTCTTTCCAAACAATATTCACACATACACTTACGCTTAAACGACTTTCAATTATATCATCGAGTTTTATCCTACATTTGGAAAGATTTAATTGTATTTTATATCGAGAACGTCCGAATGAAAATCCGCTTTATGCGTATGAGGCAAAAAAGGAAAGGTAAAAGAGAACAACTACGTCGTGTGTAACTATGCAATCGCATATAAAAGAGAAATAATAATGAAAATGTCTCGATACTGGCTTCCGAATAGAGACAAAGAAAAAAGATATCTTTATTTGGACATCTATACCATTAAGAAAACAGATTCGAAAAGCCGTTTCGGTCGGTCTCGAGGAAACCTCGGCGAGTGGTAAGGACGGAAACTCATTTGCAGTCGTCAAGGTCGATAACGACTCCGTAAGGCCGACTCTAGCCTCCGGAATCTTTAGATACCGAAGGACCCCCCCGCTTCTGCATTTGTTCCCTTCGTTTGTCTCTTTCTTCGTCTCGAGGGAGGCGGTGCATCATCACCATCACCATCATCATCATCATCATCATCATCATCATCATCATCATCATCATCATCATCATCATCATCATCATCATCATCATCATCATCGTCATCATCATAATGATCATCATCATCAACAACCATGGTGTTCCATGCACGTGCAGCTGATGCACCTGCCAATGCTTCGGAGATGCGTAATGCTTGCTCCTTGCTGCTGACACCATTTGCGAGAACCTTTTCTTTAGCCTGCTCTCTTCTTGTCTTTACCGTAAGCGGCGTAAAACTAATCGTGCAAGTTGTTAAAGAATAAATCAGATTGCTCGAACTAAAAGGCCAACGTTCGTTTATATTCGTCCGTCTATGACGTCTATAAATTAAATGTAACTCTCTCTCTCTCTCTCTAAACGTTTCGATTAATTCCACAACTATTCTATCAAATCACCATTTACGTATAATGAATAATATTAATCGTGCCAAGTCTGTAACGCGCTTTTATATTTTTCATAATAAGCCTGACTGGTCTACGTTATAAACGACAATACAAATAAATGTTACATTTCCATTATCGTCCTGACTTGAATTACGATACGAAAAATCCGTCATAGTATTAAACGTATATATATACAAATACATCGGCAATAACGGATATACGTCGTTATCTAATCTACGACGGCAATATAAATTATTTGTTGTCGATCAGGTATTACCCTAAACCAAAAGAAAGTAGAAATAGATCTTTATCATTTTAAGCAAATAATTATTTACCCGTCTTTCCGTAGGTGCACTGACAATAGAAACTTCCGACACGATCGATGCAAGTCGCACCATTGAAACAGGCAGCCCCGGCACAATCATCGATGTTGACGCTGCAATCGGGCCCGGTCCAACCATTGACGCATATGCAAGAATAACTGCCGTGCGAATTCGTGCAAGTTGCACCGTTGTGACAGACCGAAGGTCGCGTCGAACATTCGTCGACGTCTAACTCGCATTGCGTGCCGGTGAACGTTGGTGGACAAAGACACGAATATTCGTTTACCCTGTCGATACATGTCGCCCCGTTCTGGCAAAGATTTCCCGGACAGTCGTCGATGTTCTCCTCGCAATGTTTACCGCGAAAACCTAAAAGAAAAGAGAAAAAAAAATATATAAATATATATATTATTTTACACGATATTATTACCACGTATTATTACCGTCCTTTTTTCTTTTTCTTTTTTTTTTGTTGTATGCGACTCGTCAACCACATTTCGTATTCGACTCTTTATACGTTTTGTACATGTAGATATGTAAATATATATTTTACACGTATACATATGTATGAAACAAACATATATATGCTTTATTTAAATAGATACATATTAGATAATACATATATTGTATGTCATACATCTATGTACATATGAAATAATAATTGTGGTAATAGACATATTAATCATTAAGATATATATATATATATATATATATATATATATATATATATATATATATATATATTATAGATATTATATCATTATACGTAATCGTATCAATCGATATTTATTTATTCGATAGATTTCCATTTAGTATTTCCTATAATAGTATTATGATCAATCTAATGGATCCTTCGAGAGCATCCTAAGCCCTTGAATATCTTAGGACGGAACTAAATAACAACTGTTCCCTTCGTGCAATTTTACATTACTCATATTCACAAGAACGTAAATATACACGGATGTAAACAATCGCGTAGCGAATTGTCGCTCGTTTACATCGGCACGCGTTTACTCGTTTACGCGTTTTCCTCGAATGACTCTTTGATCGTTTGACTGTTTTTGCAAGAATTTAACGTTTAATATTCCAGAGAGATGAGAAAAGGTAATTCGTTCTTCCATACTTTGTCGGCACAGCGACGCGATTAGTTGAGGAACGTCGAAAGAAAGAAAATTGTTGGATGGTAGATCTCTCTCTCTCTCTCTCTCTCTTTCTCTCCGTGGAAACCTGTTTGCAATTTTATATAGATCGTATGCCAATAATCAGGAGGATGAGGAGGCCATTACTGGTTCCATACATCTTCTATCTTCTAACGCCTAAAGCATATTTTCTTACGCAGCTGATACGCCTCTAAGAACTTTAGTTACACTCGAGTTGTTAGACGCGGAAACGAATCGCAAACTATCACTACTATTACTATACTACTTTCTATAACATCACCAACGCCAACTAAAGCCGTTCCCTCTAATCTAAGATTGATACACGCTTTGATGAATGCAAAAACGAAATGGTTAACCGAAGAGACTGGTACCTACGATGCCTTCTTTTACAGATAAAGCGATTGCCTTCGATAACCGTGAAATCGTTCGATCGACGTAACAACGAGTTTCTTCCGCTTCCGAATGAGCTCAACGGGAGGGTTGAGGGGAGGTCGGGGGAATAGGAACGAAAACGTATTCTAATCTACGCGATGGCGCGTAATAAAATCCATCTAACGATTGATCATGCTCGTTAATAATTTATTTACTTTGGTACGAATATAATGTTACTCGTTGAGGCAAATTGAACGATCAAATGGAATCGCGATTGCTGTTCTCTTTCGAATAAGAACTAACCTTACGACGATATCCATTGAAATTTTACATCGTTATATTCGTTACTTTAATATAAATAACAGAAGTACCTTTTTATATCGTTCACGCGTTATACATACATGATTAATTTTATACGATCCTATACACTCCAATTCTCGGTTCGATTGGATAAGTATTTTGATAAGGATCTAACGTTATCGTTCCATCGGCTTTCTTTCATTCTCAGATTCCTCTTTTCTCCCCTTCATATCTCCTGGACAATGCCAAATCAAATATTTAATCGCGGAAGATAATGGATTGGAGACGGTGTCGCGTGACCTTCCTCCTCTTCCTTCTCCTCGGTAAGCTACGAGTCGCATGCCTATTGTCACGCTTCCGTAGTTTTAGCTCTTTAAACCATGAAGGCGGTTCGATGAACTTGAAAAAGTGTGGACGAAGTGAGGACTCGTCGCTTCGAGCGTTCGAAAGTGTTCTCCGCCGTCTTTTATAAGATTTTATATGAACCCATTTCGTTCCGCCATTCGTTCGTTACTTTTTATTCTTTCTTTTTTTTTTTTTTTTTGATTTATGATGAAGTAAAAAAATGTCGGACGGATATCGACTGACACTTTCATTCCAATCTGAAGTAACGTCTTTCGGAAACATTCATGTTTCTCCGATATGTAAATTATTATCTTTCGACTAGAAGCTGTTTATATCGTACGAGAATTGTTCGCAATAATTACGATTACGCTTCACTCTCGGAATTTTTATAGTTTCGAAGAACCTAATCAAGCGTAAACAAAAAAAAAGAAAACAAATAAAAGGCTTCTCTCGACTTCATTCCTGTAGGTCATATTAGACGTACCCTATCCTTTTTTTTTATTTACGACGGAATTTTGCTCTTCAAAAAAGAAGAAGAAAAAAATTCTTTTTTATTATATCCCCGAGAAATGTTAGAAAGCGGACACTACAAGTTCGACGTCAAACGGCTTCGAATCAGAATTTCGAACCGGAATTTTAACCAGGTTTCTTTTCTCAAATTTCAAGGGAATCGCGGATTCCTTCCACACGATCGCACGCGACCGCAACGTCAGCTGCGTGTCACTCTTTACGAAGGTATCCGCTTTAGATTTTTATGCAAACAACGATTATTAAAAAGAAAAGAAAAAGAAAAAATGAAGACGAAGCGAAACGGAAAAAGAAGAATAAAAGAGAAAATACGACGGGTAGTATGAATTATAAGCTAGATGAGAGTTTAATATTTTCTTTCCTTTGACTAAAAACTTAAAGCTATTCTATATATAATCTCTGAAAAGAGATTAGAAAGGTAGAGTACTTCACTTTTTGTTAATCTTTGAGCATTTTAGGATACTACGTAAAGAAAAACTGGACTTACGTGTCGACGATATTAAGAAAATAAAATATTAAAAATGAGTTTGATGAAGGGAGAATGAGAGAGAAAGAGAGAGAGAGAGAGAGAGAGAGAGAGAGGCTGGTTCTTCATGCGAGACTAATCGATTCCCGTTAATATCGATACCATCAGCCGGCACACAAAAGAGTTTCTCCTTTCTTCTTGAGAATCAAGTTCTCGCACATATTTACACGACGATTCGTGACGCACTCGTACTCGCCTTCTTTTATCGCTTCATTCTGGTCTACGTCTCACCCTCTTCGTTCTTTCTTCCTTCCTTTCTTTCTTTCTTTCTTTCTTTCTATCCTTCCTTCTTTCTTTCTTTCTCTTTCATTTTTTTTTTTATTTAGTTCCCGTCCACCTTCGCTAGCGAATTACCGTGTTTCGTTTGTAACGAGTTCATTCTTGAAGTGACGCTATCTTCGTTTTATTTTTCTTCTTTACCTTTTCTCCCCCCTCCCCCCACCTCTCTATCCCTATCTATCACATATAAGACGTATCATCCAACTTCATCTCTCTCCATTTTCAAGGAACATAGGAATTATCGCAAATAATAATCAGCATATTTAACGAAATATTTCACACGTATACCCCCCCCTCCCCGCCCCTCCGCCATATAACATTAGTCAATAAGATTCCGGAAGAGGTTTACTTGGGAACGCGACGTTAAAAGGTTAAGAACTTGCGAGGATTCGCATGCAACTTGTATTTCGTGAATAGCGTTAAAAGGTGGGGAGGGGGTAGGGGAGGGGATGATAAAAGTTTCTCGCGAATAGACGCGCTGAGTCGAGTAATACGCGCGTTTTTTGCGTGCGTGCGTGCGGAAGCTCGTGTGTAAAAGGAAAAATAAATGTCTCGCGAGGAGGACTCCCCTTTTCATCCTCTCTTTTCACCTGGAGGAGGATACATGGCGTCAATGAGTGCGTGCATGTAAACAAACGTATACGCGTTTGTCCGAGGAACAAGCGTTGACCTCCCCCACTCCTTCCCTTTCCTCCCCTCTTCTCTTCGTCAAAACCCTCCGTCCGAATGACTCTACGCTTTATTTTCACAAGGGGGGAGGGTCGAACTTCTATTTTTCTTTTCCTGGAATATCGTCAAAGCCCCCTCTTGTATAATACGACTCTCGTATTCGTGAATACTTGTGCTTATTTCACGAAAGAGAATTAATTTTTTTTATTCTACTACTCCCCCATCCCGCCCCCCCTCTTTTCT
>OU426993.1:8019089-8021589 GCA_911387935.1 Dolichovespula saxonica
ACGTACTACTACTTGAGGAGGGAGCGAGCGATAAGCGTAATTTGAATGGGTAATGGCTTCACCGAGAGGTGGGTCCAGCCTAATGACGAGTCCAGCGAGCAAGCGAGAGAGCGAAAGAGAGTGTGTGTATGTGTGTGTGTGTGAGAGAGAGAGAGAGAGAGAGAGAGAGAGAGAGAGAGAGATCTGAGTATCGAGATGGTGTGAATTTGGAACCTTAATGTATTATATATACAAACACAAACTCTCTCTCTCTCTCTCTCTCTTTTTCTTTTTTAAAGACACCTTTAAACCTTTAAACCTTTAAACCTTTAAACCGGAAGAGACGAAATGGGGAATGAGAAATCGAAACGATCGATCGTTCGTAATTTATCAACGAACTTCGAAATTTTTTTTGAAAGAGAGAGAGATAGATAGATGGATAGAGAGAGGGAGAGAGAGAGAGAGAGAGAGAGAGAGAAAGATAAAAGGAAAGATTCATTGTATTCAAGGAATTCGGACGTTGGACGATCTCGCACGAGGCTTTAATTCATACGGTATGGATTTCGTGCGTCCCTTCTTCCTTCGAGCATGAATAATGCATACGGTTATTTCTTTCGGAGTACCCAATTTAAAGATATGCCTGGAAACGAACGCTCTTCATGGCCACAAAGCAGCATCGTATCTCTGTCTTTTTCTTTTCTCTCTCTCTCTCTCTCTCTCTCTCTTTTTTACTTTTTTCTCTTTTTCTTTTTCTCTTTCTTTCTTTCTTATTTTTTTTTTTTTTCTTATTCTCAAGTCGATTCCGGAAGAGAGTGGAGGATGAATCGAAGGACGCGCACCAGGACAATCCAAAGGAGAAGCGATCGTAAGCACTTAAGGGCTTCAAAAAGAAGCACTCAAGGGAGTCATGGACTCGATGACCGAAAGCGAAACGAGTCTTCTACAAATAAGCAAGAAGACGACGTTCCATTCTCGACGTCGATGCAACTCTTGAGATTTTCAATTGCCTCATTAACATTTTTCTCTCTTGTAAATTCTCCACCCTCCCCCCTTCTTTCAGCTCACTCACTCTCTCTCTCTCTCTCTCTCTCTCTCTTTCTCTCTCTTCAATAAACAACAATATTTATTTTATTTTGAAAATTGAACTAGCAAGCAACCCTGTCGATCTTAATAAGATAATATAAGATAAGATTATATTTATATTCCTTATCTTTTTGTTCTCTCGTTAGAAACTAACAATAATTGGAGGGAAGATTTAGTATCAACAGGTGATTTGTACGTAATCAACAGGTGGTTGAAATATATGAAGGAATGATAATGTTATGTTCATTGTTATTACGCGAGATAAATTTTACGTTGAGAGAACACAACACGGAACGCGACCGATACCATCATACGAGCGATTATAATTTCGTGAAACAAGTTCAAAAAAAAGTCGAGTCGAAGGAATGAGCCAGCGCCGAAAGCAACAGGTCCCCGCTCCGATCAACAGGTGTTTCTTTCTCACGAGAAAGAGAGAGAAGGAGAATAATACGATCAAGGAGCTATTGTGACCCAAGGAAAATGTTGGTTATTTTGGGGAGACCAAAGAGAAAAGGAAAGAAAGAAAGAAAGAAAGAAAGAAAGAAAAGAAAAGAACGAAGAAAAATAATACGCGTTTTTGCATTCCTAAAACTTCGTTCGACATTTTAAAGTTAAAGAATACTTTCGGTCACAAGTAGGACACAAGTATTACGAGGAGGATACTTAAAAATATTGTAAACAGACATATGGCTAACGAGAGTTTATTTTATCTTGCTAGAGGGGCCGGGGGCGGGGTGGGTGGGAGGGAGGGGGATCAAAAAAAAAGAAAGAAAGAAAAGAAAAAAAGAAAATGTTTTTCGATCAACTGCCTACGATGATCAGGGAACGAATAAGAGGATCAACGAGATATCTTTTTTTATCATTCTTACTTCCCTCCCCTCGACCCTTTTTTCCTTCCTTCCTTAGTTCATTCCTTCATTCCTATCTCATCACAGAGGATGAAAGAATCGAACAATAAACGATAATCTTCCCTATCGATCGGACGGAGCGAGCTTAAAGTTCCACAAACCCATCGTTCCGAGCGGAGTATATGCAAAGGAGATAGAGACAGGATTAAAAAAGGAATACACACGTTAACTATCGCTATTTTCTTGCTTGTGAGAAGGCACAAGATGGCTGCTTGGCTACCACCGATGGACCATTGGAGTGTATCTTTACGTGTGTGTATGTACATATATATATATATATATATACACATACCATATACATACATACATATACCAGCATTATTAAGAGAAAGAAAGAAAGAAAGAGAGAGAGAGAGAGAGAGAGAGAGAGAGAGAGAGAGAGATAAAAAGAGAAAGAGAGTGAGCGGCGTATGCTCGACAATGGAGCCGTCATGCGGCTACCATTCTTTACGGACAATCAGTGGGGTCCCCTTTCTCGGTGTACCCACCCGAGTCGCCCATGATGCCTCATGCCGCTTAAAAAAGGACAG
>OU426993.1:8025316-8097419 GCA_911387935.1 Dolichovespula saxonica
ATACATAGATACCTTCGTACATATGTATTTACCGAAAGAAGATGAGCGATCGTGGTGGCATCGTTTTGTCGCCGTCTACGAACACGTAAGTTGGAGGACGTTTTAAATTTCAACAGTTTCAGAATCATTTCACCTTAGAACTAACTTAAATCGCATTACAATTTTTAATATTAACGAATGAAACGAATATTATATTATTTTCATTATAAACATTATATTATATTTTTTTTTTTGTATAAGTTAAAAGGTGGTCATATATTTTAAATAATAATTGTAAAATTGATTGCGATTTACTGTTAACAAATTGAAACTCGGTTAATATTATATATTAATTATATTAATTATATTAATATTATATATAATTATTAAATATTACACACACACACACACACACACACACACACAATATAGCTATTAACCATTCGTCTTTATATATTTTTAAAATAAAATTATTAAAATTAATTTTTTCATTGAAACGTTGACCTTTCAAATATAAATTCTATTTGAACGAAGACGATCGTAGAAGAAATCGAGGAAAATAATTATCGGTGTTGCCGGCAGAAATGAGATGGAAACTAATGCGATCCGACGAACAAGATTAGATAGTCGTAGATTAGAAGGGTGGAGTTAAGATGGTGGTCTCGAGGGGGTGGCTTGCATGCATGCCAAGCATCACCGCCGGACACGGGCATTGCTACGGTGACTTACGCGCTCGCACACGACAAATAAATCTATGCAACGCATTATACGCCATGCTTCCCCCTGTCATGCTGCGATGATTAATGCCACTCGCGTACACGACTCTTCACGTTCATCTTTCTCTCTTTCTTTCCATGCCGCAAGTTCGCCGCTAGAAAATAACTATTCTGCCATCTCTTTCTTCCATTCTTTCTTTCTTTTCTTTTCTTTTCTTTTCTTTTCTTTTTTCTTTCTTTCTTTCCTTCTTTCTTTACAGCCTTCACCGTCGTACTTATTCCCTAGAAAACGTATAAACGTATATTCGTTTCCGGGAAGGTAGAAGACAGGAAAGTTTCTATTTTTCAGTCACGATCATAGATTTTTCTTTCTTTTTTTTTTTTTCAAAATAAAACTGCGTCCTGCTATTTAAAGGAGAATAGGAATGAATGTATTTTCGTTAAAGTATCGAATTGTTGATACGTTCGTACGTACTATTTTTCATGTTCATTTTTATAGGATGAATAATAATAAAAGAAAAAGAAAAAAGAAGAAAGAAAAGAGAAAGTAGAGGTAATAAAAATTGGAGTGCATGGAATTTAAGAAAAATCGGAATATTGCGAAACGATATTGCGTTTCGTCTTGATACTCATTGAAGAGGACGTAGAGAATGTTCAAGGTGCATTCACTATTTACAAATTCTTAATGCGTGATTTTCAATCGAACACACTTCATTCAGATAAATCGAAAGGTTTCCCTGTGGAATGTCGCGTCGGAACATGCTAATGCTCCGTACGCAAGAAGATTGCAAGATGTGAAAGGCGAATAGAGAGAGAGTGCTGTGTGTATGTGTGTGTGTGTATACATACACGTGTATTTGTGTATTGGCCAAGAATCAATTTGCACATATAGCGATATTCAGTCTTATTTTAATTTCAACGTCGTACAATGACAAAAAATACTTTGAGGAACATATTTCAAAATTTATTATATATATTTAGATCATCTCACTTGAACTATATATCGTTTGCTCTTTTTTTCGATTCGAAGAATAGAATTCGATAACAAAGTAAATTAATAATGGCGAGTGCTTTTTTCAAAATCACTTAAAATTTACATAATAGGAAAAAAGGAAAGAAGAAAGTTAGATAGATAGATAGATAGAGAGATAGAGTGATAGAGAGAGAGAGAGAGAGAGAGAGAGAGAGAGAGAGAGAGAGAGAGAGAGAGAGAGAGAGAAAGAAAGGCATTCTCGAAGCGGCTCAAGTAAAAGATAAACACATGAAGGAGGCATAGTCTTTATTTCTTTTCCTATTCTCTATTTCTCTATTTCTCTCTCTCTCTCTCTCTCTCTCTCTCTCTCTCTCTCTCTCTCTTTCCTTTCATTTCTATATCACTTGGAACATTTCTTTCTTCCTCTCTCGCACTCGTATTTTCTCGAGGTTCTAAGAGGCTGGATCGTCCCCGTCATCGTCAATATTTAAAGATGATCCACCCGTAATGGCTTTGCAAAATCGATACAAGTTCGCTCCCGAGTAAACTGTGAATAAACGAAGGAAGGTGGGGGGAGGGGGAAGGATATGACGGACGATAAAATACAATTTTCGTTTTTGTCCTACGAAGAAGAAGAAATTCCTAATCTAATATCTTATCAAGAAATCTAATTATATTCGTATGGTGTATACCGCTATCCTTATAAGGATATATCGATGGTTGTTGATTGAGAAAATAACTAAAAACAAAGAAAGAAAAAGGAAAAAAAGGAAATTAAAGGAAGAAAAGAAGAGGAAGAAGGAAATATAAAGGGCGGGAAAAAAGAAAACCCACGATCGTACGTTATAGTATACGATTTTGTCTTCTCGATCGACACGCTCGTTACAAGCTCGTTTTACATACGCGTTCAAAGAAGGGACCGGCCAAAAGGAGAAACGTAAAGGAGAGAGAGAGAGAGAGAGAGAGAGAGAGAGAGAGAGAGAGAGAGAGAGAGAGAGAGAGAGAATGAGAGAGAGCCAAAGGAAAAAGAATAGCATACACGACACAAGTTACGCGGTTAATCTTTCGATCTAACGATCGGTACCTCCCTCTACCACCACCCGGCTCTCTCCTTTGCTTACGAGTAAGGCACTACACTACGCCGAGAGGAGGAGATTACGGTAGGACCGCGAAAAAGGGCTTACGAAAAGGTAATTAAGGGAGATAGGAATCGCGGCTTAAATCGTTCTTAGGTTGCCGGTTACAAGAGGTGAACACGGTCCACCTTAGTAACGTCGTGGGCAAGCTTCGATGCTCTCGCTTGTACTTGGCTTCCTTCTTCTTGCGGTCTCCTCCTATCCTCTCTCCTCTCCTCTCCTCTCCTCTCTTTCTCTTTCTTTTCTCTTCTACGGTGTCGTGAACGCCGCACCAAGAGATATCTGCATCCTCAAGAAGCTATCGAGAGACGGTTGTGCAGCATCCACCACCGAACGTAAAATGTTTTCCATCCATCCTTCCTTCCTTCCTTCCTTCCTTCCTTCCTTCCTTTTCTTTCTTTCTTCTTGCTTGCTCTCTTTTTTGCTTTCTCCTCCCCGTCTCTCTCTCTCTCTCTCTCTCTCTCTCTCTCTCTCTCTCGCTCTCCTTTACCACGCGAAACTAAATCGCAAAACTATCCAACGTCCGCTTTACTTTCCACAGTAGAAATACACGGGCGACTTTATCTTCCACTCTCGTTCACTCCACCTCGCATTCCGTTGTTACCGAAGCAACTTGTGTATATCTTCAATGCACCGTTAACTCTGCTTGCTCAAAATAGCGCTTGGCCGTTCCTTCGCGTTAAACTAGCGATCGGAATTTCCGTCGTTGTGACAGAGAATTTTTATAGGCTTGCGAATCAGATCCTGTTTTCTGTATCTTTCTTCTTCTTTATTTTTTCTTTTCTCTTTTCCTTTTTCCTTTTTTCTTCTCTTTTTTCTCATGAACTTAACGTGTAATTACAGTGAAATCACAACAGTAGCTACAAAATTGGTTCATTTTCACGTCGCAATGTGTCAATCCTTAATTTTAATTATAATTGTACGTACTACGAGATCCAAACGAAACACAGAGAGATCACTGTTAATTACGATTATAATAATTATATTAAATTTTTATCTATATGTGTGTGTGTGTGTGTGTGTAATAGTTTTAGAAATCTGCAAATGTTCCAGTAATATCCGATATTCGTTTCACAATGTAACGTAGTGAATTGTAAATTATAATTATAATTACTTACAGTTTTGACGTACGATCTAAATTTCAATCGTATACGCAATTAAACGTCCCTATAATATACACTCTAATATCTCATTATAATAATTCTATTGAAGTAAACACGTTTCCCTCGCCGCCTCCTCCCATATAAACTCAATAAATAAAAATTTACACTTGAATCTACAATTTATCAACCATTAAACTCAGTACATACATAAGTCATTAAAATGAACTTGTCCTCTTTTTCACGAATTTCTTCGTTTTCGTTTTTCTTTTTGTTTTTTTTTTCTTTTTCTCTTTAATCCGTCCTTTTCACCTCATGAATAACGAGGGAACCTCCGAACATGCCGAAAGATTTCAAATACCATATAACTCTCTCTTTCTCCGTAGAAGCCCCGGTCAAAGAGCGATATCTCGATCGGAATCGATAAGACCGTTCTCTCTCTCTCTCTCTCTCTCTCTCTCTCTCTCTCTCGCATCTTTCGCGCGGACTTTCTCGCAGGCGTTCGCGCCAGGACGAAGGTGCTAACGAGGTCGTTCTATCTCTTCTCCAACCTTCGTACCGACCTACGTGCCGATCTACCTGCACCTACCTGACTTGGCTTGGCTCAGCTTGTCTTGGCTTGGTTTGGTTTGGTTTGCCTGTTTGCTTGGCTGCTTACCTACCTACGTGCCGTTCCACGGCCTCGTCTCTTAGAGCGCATCCGTTTTCCTCTCGCGATCTTAACGCTACGCCTCGACGAATGATCGAGCGCCGGGCATACGAAATTGCTCGTAGCACGCGATGATACCGAACCGATCGACTACCCCTTAGACGAGCTAATTAGCGTCTTCTCGTTTATTCTCGCGTTAACATTACAACCGATTAAATACGATCTATATAACGTCTTTTATTTATTATTTTTATTTTTGATTGATCTTATAAACTTTGTTATCATCGTTTTGTTGTGAATCGATCGTAACGTTAACGATAGTGATTCTTATAGATATATATATAAGGTCGTCAAGGATGAAATTCGTAGTTAATGATGCCTAATTGCCTTAGTTTTTTTTTTTTTTCCTACAAATTTTATCTTTGATGACCAATATCTTTATCAGATAATTTCTACAACGTTAAGAAGAACGAATAAAATCATTTGTACGTATTTGTATAAAGCTTAATTTATTATTGCAATATAATAATATACGTGCGATATAGATTCTATTTTAGATTTTTCGCTTAATTGTAATTATGATATTATGTTTACGATTTATGTTACATCGCGAAACGTAAATTAACGATTATGGCAATGTTTTCGTCGATCTTTATCTATTATAAAAATTCATTAAATAATCTATCCTACAGAACACGATCGTCCAAATTTTTATCCATAATTTTTTATTTTAACAAATAATTAAATTTGTCTCGTCTTATATAATACATACTTCGGAAACGTCGTTTACTCGGTGATTGCAACGAACGATTAATACCAACGAATGAATTATAATATTCATCAATCATACGCAAATTTTGAAAATTATCTTACAAACACCCTCGGGACGCATAACCTTCATAAATCCTATTCACACTTTCACTACACAGATATATATATATATATATATATATATATATATATATATATATATATATAATGCTTAAAACTAAAGAAATATTTGTAAGATTGTAGACATGTCGGCAACCGTCTAGAAAGGCCGTTGCTCTCTTCCGCATCAGATTCAGAGAGGAGAACCAAGATCGTAGAATAGCAGGCGCGATCCCGAAGGCGGCTTTTCGAAAGGATCGAAGGAAAGGCTCGTGCGAGCGAAAGGACTCTGAAAGATTCCGCGTTGGATAAAGTCTTGCGCGTTCGTTCCAAGGACCTCAGGAAAGAAAGAGAGAAAGAGAGAAAAAGAGAGAAAAAGAGAGAGAGAGAGAGAGAGAACGGAGAAAGAAGGGAGAGGAAGAGAGAGAGAGAGAGAGAGAGAATGAAGCAAGAAGGGAGAGAAAAAAGCCAAAGGTACTGGACACCTACGCGAGGTGACGCATCAATTACGGGAGTAGCGATGGGTTCGGTATATCGGCATCGTGTTTAGATATTCTCTCTTTCTCTCTCTCTCTCTCTCCCTCTCTCCCTCTCTCTCTCTTTCTCTCTCTCTCTCTCACTCATTCTCTCACTCTTTAAGAAAAATAAGAAGAAGTAGCAGCATATTTTACGCGCGTTAACCTACGGTATATCCCTTAACGAGATTCGACGGAGAAAGACGAAGCCCTAGCAGAGCCCTTTTCCTTTATTTCCTTTATTTTTCGATGCAGAAGAGAAACGAGTTTCGTACGGAACACGCTGGAATATTCTCCTATCTTGCCTTTCAGGGTCAGAATCGTGTTCCAATTAGATCGCCACGGTGAGACTCTTCCCATTTTTTTTTATTCTCTCTCTCTCTCTCTCTCTCTCTCTAACCTTCTACTTGAAGATTCAGAAGAGTGGGGATTACCCTTTGAATCCGACTAGGGTCTTCTAATAAGAGCCACGTATCCTAGAGACTCCTGCCGGCTTACTGGTTGGCGCGCGAGCACCTTCAATTATGTAATGCGACGCGCTCGGATGCATTTTAGCGGTAGCACACGGCCATTCGAGGTCATAGGTCGGGAGCATGGGGCAGGGAAAGGCTCGAACCTATCTTCTGTGCTGGTGAGGACCGAAGATCGAGTGATCGAAGCACATCGGGTGTTTGTTAAAGATCGAGAGAGAGTCTTTACATATGTATATATATGTATGTATGTATGTGGTGTGTATATATATATATATATATATATATATATATATATATATATGCGCGAATAGAAAAATACTAATCTTTCCTTTTACGCCACTTTCGCGTCGTGGGAACGGTACGACACGTACGTCTCTACGTATGTATGTACGAGAAGCTTTACGAGAGATCGACGTAATACGGTTATTGAATTCTTCGAGATAAACTCCAAATTTACGAGATCACCTTCTCGTTACAGAATATATATATCTTATATCGAGACAATCATTCGACAATGGTCGACGATAAACGAGGATATCTGTAACCTCAATTCTCTCATTGTTCATTAATGGTCCCCGCTTATTCGATAACTTTAACGATCCGTTAATTGGTCCGTTCGATCCGCTAATTGCAAAGGTACGGCGTAAATAAATATATATTTCTTATTTCTTGCGATATCGTACTCGTGATATCGTTATCCGATCGAAATATATTTGAAACTTTTACGTTAAATTTTGTTTTTATATCAAATCGAACTATAATACGTTTATACGACGTTTATACTCTCCTTTTTTCGTGTTTGTTATTTAAATATGATAATTAAATATATATATATATATATATATATATATATATATATATATAACTTATTAATAATAATAAATAAAATTATATATATATATATATATATATTTAATTAACTTATTAATAATAATAAATAAAATTATATATATATATATTTAATTAACTTATTAATAAAAATAAATAAAATTATATATATATATATATATATATATATATATATATATATATATATATATATATATATAAGTATGAAAATCAAATCCCGAAGTCTCTATGACCAAGAATACGATAAGCTTTTATTTAACGACTCACTAATTATTTATTCTAATTAACGCGTTCCGTATTATATTCCCACCGAATGGGGAACACTTTAATTAATCTTTCACCGGTACGCTGTTGTTGTTATTGTTGTTGTTGTTATTATTATTATTATTATTATTATTATTATTATTATTATTATTATTATTATGTCATTATATGTTATTATTGTTATTTATCCTAGTTCACGGCAAAACTCATTTTTTTTATTACCACCAAGCAGCATTGTTTATTGTCGAACTCGCGAGCTCGTCTTCGTTCGAATTAGTTACGATCGTTTCTACTCGATTTTGTGTCTCTAATTACCGTGAGTAGTTCTTACGATTCCCGATCAGGCAATTAAAGCTGGCGTCCGAACATTTTCTCGCACGCCAACGCGTTCGCCAATTATACGGGATCTCTCTTCCCACAACTTTCGAGAGAGATAGATAGATAGATAGATAGATAGAGAGGGAGAGAGAAGAAGAAGAGAGAGAGAGAGAGAGAGAGAGAGAGACGAATACGTTGTGCGATCCCACACGTTGACTCGCACGCGAGTTTTTCTCGCTCTCTCGTGAATTAACGTTTAAGAAAAGTAAGAATGAGAGAGAGAGAGAGAGTGAGAGAGAAGAGCTATCGACGATCGTGAGATAAGAAGCAAAGAAAAAAATAATAATAATAAAAAAAAGAATACATTATACATACGTTCAGAAAGGATGCGACGATCTAATTGTGAAACGAAAGGAATTGAAAAAAAAAAAAAATAAATGGGTACATGGTCTGACGCGAGAATGGTCGTGGTAAGATCCGAACTGAATTTTCATTACAATTAAGTCGTACAAAATCTCTCGAAGGAAAAAAAAAATCGTAATTAAGGAAGATGTCAGTACAGGTTTTAAGCGACAAGAGGAAGCTTTCTCTCGGACTCGTTGAAACAATTTATAGAAACGATAATTTCTATTATTTTTTTTTCTTTTCTTTTTTTTTTACCAAATGTTCTGTTACTATTACAACGAATAATAGCGTTTTAAAACCTAGATAGATAGATAGATAGGTGTATGGATGGATAGAGAGTTCCTAACGATAATAATTATTATTTAATAAAAAGAGATTGATAGTTATCCAAAGCATATAACCACTATGACATTAAGGAAAGAACAAAGTATAATTAAAAAAAAAAAAAAAAAAAAAAAAAAAAGAAGAATAAAAAGAAAGACCGAAACGAGAAGTCAAAGAGAAACATCAGAGGTTGAAGTAACACGTGTGATAAGAGGAGGAAAGCAAGAAGAATAAAAAAAGAAGGAAAGAAGAAAAAGAAAAAGGAAGGAAGAAAAAAAAAGAAACGAAGGGAAAAAGGAGAGAATGCTTTCAGCAGGCAGTGAACTTTATCGGCACCTTTTACGGGTTGGCACGTCGATGAAAAATCTTCTTCTTGGAGTCGATCGATCTTCTCTCTCTCTCTCTCTCTCTCCCCCTCCCCTCTCTCTCCTCTTCTTTTTATCTCTTTCTATTCGTACAAAACGCGGTATACGATGAGTACAAGACGAGATAGTCCGAACGCGCTGTATATTGTCGCAATTAAAGAGAGTTACGATTCCTTTCGTCGCTACGCCGGACGCCAGGTTGGATTAATCGCTCACCGCTACCAGAACGATTTGTTAAACCTCTCTCTCTCTCTCACTCTCTCTCTCTCTCTCTCTCTCTCTTAGATCTCATCTTTCTCATATTCTCTCTCTCTCTCTCTCTCTCTCTCTCTCTCTCTCTCTCTCTCTTCTCATCTCGTCTCATCTTATCCTTCTCATTCTCTCATCCATATCCTCGCTTATGAAGGGAACGATTAAGCCCGGCACGAACGTAACGCGTCTTATTTTCGTTCCAACATTCTCTACGAGCTGCGGCTCGTACGTACGTACGAACGTACGAACAGCTGCGCCGGCTTTTCTAATTGCAAGTTTTCACGAAATGAGACCGATTAACACGTTGGCAACAAGGTAACAAATCGAGGTGAACCATAATTCAAGACCAAATTACGCGAGTACGTTTGTATTGTGTGAAAGTAAAAAAGGAAAAATATATTTTTTTTAGATTTCCCTCCCTACCCCACCCTCGCCCCTACGTCCCTTTTTTTACGCGAGATATTTTTTTTTCCTCGTAATCATCAATCCCAGAAATTGCATAAACGAATTGTATTAGAGTAAAACAATTAAGATAAAACGTACAGTATTAGTGGTACTCTTGTGAATCAAATGAAGTAACGATTATCATTAATTCTCGTGGAAATAAGCGTGTTAATGTAGTCGTTATCGAATAGAACGAGCACGAACGAGAAGTATACTATCGTTTCTTTCTATTTCTATTTGTTCTAGTATCCATGTACGTACATGGTTGTATCGAACGATCGAAAATTTTTCCTGTTAAAGTAAGCGCACGAGTAGGCACGGTGTATGCGATATAGAAAGAAACGGAGAAGGAGCCATAGATCGGGTATATAAAGGGAACAAAAAAGAGATGAAAAACGAAATAGAAAAAAAAAGAACAAAGAAAAAAAAGAGAGAAAAATTTCGCGAGGGAGAGGATGGTCACGTTTGCAAGACGATATCGAATCGGTGGCCGGTTCGTTCGAGATGCACACTCGTGCTCATGTTCTTCTTCTCTAATCTTGGCGACTCGCGACTTCCTCTTTCCTTCTCGTATATATGCACACACCGTTCCATGAGTACGTAGGGTCGCCGTACTCCTCCTTCTCCTTCTTCCTCTTCTCTTCCTCATTTACCTCCTCCTTTTCTTCTTCTCGTACTCCTACACGACTCTAACGATACAGCCAACCCTATCTCCTGCATCGCGAAATAATGAAATTACGCGAAAAAGAGACCCCCGGTAGATAATCGTGAACGTAAAAACGGCTTTCCTAAGCCTAAGCGAGAGATACTTTTAATCGCTTTTAATCGCCTCTAGTATCGTTATACATATATGTATAATGACACACACACACGTAATTAACTCCCCAAAAGATTTTAATACAATTAGGGAACGGGATATTTGCATAAATTATAAAATGAATGAACGTGTTTACAAAAGACGAGAGAAAAAAACGAAATAGAAATATTGTTAAAAATATTGAATTGATTCACTTACAAGTAAATTAATTTATTAACAATAAAATCATAATTTTTCATAAATCAATCCAATAACATCGTTCGAATGATGATACCTATTGAACGGAACAATTTTCAAGTAACGTTGAAAAAGATAAACGAATCCAGGATTTGGTAATTTTTTTCTTTCTTTTTTTTTTTTTAAGTCGATTTCAAAGACTACTGTTATACTGATGAAAACAATTTGATAGTCGAGTAACAAACTCGCGAAAAGGATAGAAGACAACGTATATGTGGCTTCTTGTCATTAAGACGACTCTGCCGTGCCAGTTGAAGTAGTTTACGACCGCAGGTGTACCTTCGGGAATGTACCTTTACTCCGTAGTTCCTTTCATCCCACCCTCTCACTCTAGTCAACGAAGAATTTTCTCTCTAGTAACTACGAGTTACCGTCACCACCTCTCTCCGCGTTCGGAAGTTCGTCGCTTTTGTTGAATTCCAACGACGATCGATCGACGTACTCGAGGTAAGTTCTTAAGTTACACGTAGGTAGTAGAAGACACAGCTTTATGGGAACACGGAGGCGCACCAAGTCAGAGGTCAAGCGACTTATACCGCGATGACCTCCGGGAAAACAATGCTCGATGTTGTGGAGAGAGCGTAGTAAAAGGGACCTCGCAAAGGATTACTCGCACGCACGCAACGGCTTATTTTTTCTTCTTACGACAAATTGGTTTGTTTATGAACGTTCAAAAATTGGTTGCAAATTTTTATATATACATATCTCCACGTATCCGTTACGTAGAACTATGACATTTATACGAATAAAATCGTTTATTTTCATTGCATAGATGTTTTTTTTTTTTCTTTTCTTTTCCTTTCATCTAATTACGCGTTAAATCCACACCACATTTCGTTCGTTTATAATTAATCGTAAAATTGTAATATAACTTTCGATCCTTTGAACTTCTTATATGTACCTTAAATCATCATTTTCAAATTTCC
Source organism: Dolichovespula saxonica (assembly GCA_911387935.1). NCBI lineage: Eukaryota > Metazoa > Arthropoda > Insecta > Hymenoptera > Vespidae > Dolichovespula > Dolichovespula saxonica. Next base: position 8,036,929 of record OU426993.1, read on the forward strand.
AAGATCATTCTGCATTTCGAGCGTGATTCCTATTATACAACTTTTTTGTTTTCGTATCCATCTGAATATATTCATCGCTATCAGCGAAATTCATATATCGCCAATTGGTCTTCTACGAATTATGCGAGATAGGGGGGGGGGGGAAAGATAAATAACGAAGTAACAACTTTCTATCGTTATACGACCTTCCCGATAGAAATTCCAAGTCGTTGGAATCACGTGTTCTAGTTCGACGGGAAGAGACGTACACGCTCGCAATCGACATCGGTAAACCAAATAAGTAGTGTGTAGCCTGGATAAGCGTTCGTTGGTATCTCCGAACAAAACTGGTTTTTCACCGACTACGGGATGTCGTCGACCTTCTATACCATTCGAAAAGTCTGATGATTTTTTCGAAAGGGGGTGAGACAGGATTGATACGAGACAAAATAGAATTTGCACGGGGAGAATTAGATGGATAGGTGGTAGGAACATAACAGTATACTATCACTATATCCATAACGATCCGAATCCCGAGTTAACGATGTCTAACGACCGAGCATCACGATGAAAATCATCATTGAATCTCGATGCGAGCATGGATATTTCAGATGATCGAAGATGCTCACGTAACTCTCTCTCTCTCTCTCTCTCTCTCTCTCTCTCTCTATCTACAATATCTATCTATCTTTATCTCTCTCTATCTCTTTCTATGCGCGAGTGTATTTAATAAAAGGCCGGATAAACCCAAAGAGAAAAGAAGAGAGAAAGAGAGAGAGATTCGAGGGAGAACCTGATATGGTAATGGTAAAATATGAAGACTACGAGGAGGTTTGTCGAGTTCGAAGATGGTATCGAAAGCGGGGAATAAGAACCAATGGAAAAAGAGGAGAGAGTAAAAGAGAGAGAGAGAGAGAGAGAGAGAGAGAGAGAGAGCGAAAGAAAAAGATAAAGAAGAAGAAGAAGAAGAAGAAGAAGAAGAGGAAGAAGAGGAAAAAGAAGAAAAAGGTACAGGAAAGAAAGAGTGAGTGAGAGAGAGAGAGAGAGAGAGAGAGAGAGAGAGAGAGAGAGAGAGAGAGAGACAGCAATAGAAGGAGCAGCAACAGCAGCAGCGGCACACCGCAGTGCGGCTTTACGAGCGAGTCAATGACTCTCGACGGTCTCCATCCTCTCTCTCTCATTCTCTTTCTCTCACTCACTTCTTTCTGTATCTCACTGTCTTTCTCTCTCTCTCTTTCTCTTTCTCTCGTACCAATCGTGGACCCGCGGAGCAACTTCCACGGCGGTGCAAACGCTTCGGTGCAAAAGCGAACGCGGATCTCCTTCTACGGGGTGTGGTCCCCTTTCTATGGAGATGATCTCCCCGCCACACCCCCATTGTATCGATCGGGGACCCATTGTTTCGAGTCGCATACGTATAATACGCTTTCGCGGTCGGACCTTTCGTCACTGACAATGAGAAGAAAAGCGCCGCGTGTGCGTGCACTCGCTTCACCGGCCAAGTCTGGATATGATGATGATGATAATAATATCGGATTTGTTATCTTTCCTTTTCTCTCTCTTTCTGACACTTCTCTGACGTTCCTTCCTTCCTTCCTTCCTTCCTTCCTTCCCTCCCCCTTTTTTACCTTTCGCCGTTTCCACCAATCATCCACGTGGGTACTTATTCGTCTATAAATTATATACGAATAAATCGTATGGCACGATCAGTTTTATTTGAAGAAAGAAATTTTAATCGTCGTTATAATATATGTGATAATATGTGTCCTGTGTGTGTGTGTGTGTGTGCGCGTGTGTGTGTGTGCACACTTTTATATTAAGATGTACATCTTGTACATAAAAATACACAAAGATAAATGATATGTTCGAAATCTCTAATAAAGCGATTAATTTTTCATTTTAATTTGTTATTTGAAGAGTCATTACACTCCAAATCGTGGGCGTTGCCATTATAACGACGATTAAATGTATTTCGAATTCTAATGAAAACTTTTACACTTTTACAATTTCTAATGAAAACACATACTACTTATTTTAATTAGTTATAACATGTGTATATATATATATATATATATATATGTATGTATGTATGTATGTATGTATGTATGTATATGCATATTTAAGTACGTAGCGTACGTATTTACGCGTGTCAAACGAAAATGAAAATTATACGTGAGTCGATCGAACGTTGGTTGTTTGTCCTTGTTGGGCGCGGCCTGCTACCAGCAACCAACAACAACGAAGCGAGGCTCCCGTCCAGCTCGGTTTACATCGCGTGGGTGTAGATTTATCGTGCTTTTACTCTCTCTCTCTCTCTCTCTCTTTTACGAAGGGACAAAGAGAGCAAGGATGCGTCCTGACACTCTCTCGTTCTTCCCTCTTCGTTGCTCGACGAAGGATAAATACGAGTAGTCTTGGGAGACTTCGGAGATACTTTGCTGGAAGAGTAGCTTTATCTCTCTCTCTCTCTCTCTCTCTCTCTCTCTCTCTCTCTCTCTTAGTTGCTCTCGACGCCTCTACCATCTCTCACGGCTATCTCCCGCACTCTTCTGGACCATCCCGACGACTCACCTTCCTCGACATAATGAAGCCGCTTATGCTTTATGACGAGGCTCGGCTTGCATTATGCATCCCGCATAACACCCCTTCTTCTCCCTAACCACCCTCCCTCTCTCTCTCTCTCTCTCTCTCTCCGCCTCTCCCCTATATCTCTTTTCTCCCACTAATACACGGCGCTCTCGCTTCGCCGAATTCCCCGGAGAATCTTGTTGTTACACGCCTTGTAACTTACGTTGAGTCGTCTCTACGGAGATAAAGAGAGAGAGAGAGAGAGAGAGAGAGAGAGAGAGAGAGAGAGAGAGAGAGAGAGAGAGAGAGAGAGAGAGAGTGAGAGTGAGAATTTCGCGGGTCGAGAGAAAAAGAGGAGGGTACGTTCTTTGTCACATCTGCCTGGTTTTCATCGAGTACTGCTCGATGGCTACTACTCGTGGGAAAGCTTTGTTGACTTGTCTATAACGAATCTCCGCTTGCACTTATTTATTTACTCCCGCCGACATTGATCTATGCGATCTATTGTACATGTATTCCTCGTTTCTCGGTGCGAAAACTCTGGTTTTATTATTTTTATTTTCTCTCGAATTGTTCGAAATCTAATTGAAAATTAATATCGAAGAAAATTTAAAAGCCCAGTACTGGAACGAAATCGTGTAATTAACGTAAAGAAAAATCTATCAGATTACTTTGCACTCCTAATATCATTTATTTATTCTTTTATAAAGACTATTTTATAATGAGAATAGTAACGAAATTGTAAAATCGATGAAAGGAATGATATTTACAAGTCAACCGTTTGTACTTACATAAAATATAAACAAAAATCAATGGAAATATACGGATCGTTTGTTTTGAAAGTTGTGCAAGTCGATTCTTTTTTGTTTGGAGAAAATTAAACATTAGCATTTCAATCGCCACGCATTTTCTTTTATCGGCCGATCTTAGAATGTACGAAGCATTAGCAATTTTTTTAAGATATAAAATATTAACTAGTTACAAATAAAAAGTTTGAACTAAATTAATTGCAAATTGTGATCTCATTTATAAAAAAAAAAAAAAAAAAAAAACAAAAAATTGACACGCCACTTTCAAAATAAACGGTCCGTATATATATATATATATATATATAGATACACATATATTAGCGTAATTACGATAATAAAGTTAAGAATCGTTAAGAATAATTTTTTGAAATCTTCTTGAAAATAACAACAATGATAGAAACTATTTCAAAGCTTTATGAGTCGTGCCACGTAAGCTAGAACTGGGTCTCGAGCTCATTTGTCCTACCCACGGCGTGCATTTACGAGAACAAAATGCCACACCAGGGACACCGATACCCACTCACGCGGGCGCACGAACAACGACCGGTATTCGTCACTGTCTCTATCTCGAAACGACGCTGGCTGGCTGGCTGGCTGGTTGCTTGGTTGCTTGGTTGGTTGGTGGTTGGTAGTTGTCGAGCTAGCTAGAGAGCCGAGATTAAATGTCCTGCTCGGTTGGAACGTCCTGTCTCGGAAGCTCGTGCGAGCGCTTTTTCTTCGACATGGACGTTTTTAAAAACAAACAACTGGAAGAGAGAGAGAGAGAGAGAGAGAGATCTCGGACACCGTGAGATATCTCGAAGAAGAACGTTAATCGCGAAGGAACGTTTTTTTTCCCCCTTTCGTACGATTTATCGATCGATCTCGTCTCCATCTTGTATTACGATGAGTTCGAAAGCGACAGGATCCGCGAGTCTTGTTCTTACTTATCAATAAATATCATCATTTGTTTATATCAACGAAGACTAATCCCTAATTACGGATAGGTACTCGTGCGTGATCTAACGTTAAATCGATCGTGAAAGTTGTCTTCGAACGTACTCATTCCATAGTATATCGATTGTACACATCGTCTATTTAAAATCGTATAATTTGTCGATAAGATGAATCGAAACGCGAGATATATGAAGTATTCGTCGACGAATCGATGGGATCGATTCGAATCTATCGAATTTCTATCGATCGCGTGTACGTGTATATTGGTAACTATTTCAAATTGCATTAGTTTATAAATACTCGACGGATGAGTCTGTAGAAAGAAAAAAAAAAATAAATAAATAATATGATATTACATAAATCGTTAATGTCACTTTCCGATAAAGCAAAGGTTTGTATTTCGTCGGCATTTCGATCGAGAGATCTCCGTCAAAGATTAGGAGAAAGAAAGAGACTGGGGTTCTCGCATCTCTTCTCCTACCACCACCTTCGTCACCATCACCACCACCACCGCCACCACCTACGAATGTGAAGAACGAAGTGTCACGACGATGGGACACGCACGACGAGAGCCTTGACAATGCGCGAGAACGTTTGCTGGACACGTCATCGCTGGCGCTTCCTTCTTCTCTAAGATCCTTCCTGGTTATTAATCTAAGGCGACACTGAGAGCGCTAGGTAAACACTAGAAACTTGGCTACTAATTTCTTTTTATTATAAATTTCTTTTTTCTTTCTTTTTTTCTTTTTATACATGAACTTTAATCAATGATCAAAAAGAAAAAGAAAGAAAACAATTTTTTCGTCGCATCACTCTGGATATTAAACGGCATATACATTATATACACAGCTATGGATATAGATATAGATATTTGAAAAAAAGAAAGAAATAAATAAAAAATTATTTCTTAAAATAAAATCATCGAGACGTTTTTAAGAAGAAACATCTTATAATATACGTCATATCGAACGATGAAGGAGTTGATTTGATAAAAGCTACCTTGCCAGTCCGGTCTCTATCAGATAAAGTCGACTAACGCTATGTAAACTAATTCAACAATCTATAGAAAAAGTAATAAAAAAAAAGTCATGAAAAAGGAGAAGAAGAAGGTGGATTAGTTGGAAGGTGGATTCGTTCTCTCTCTCTCTCTCTCTCTCTCTCTCTCTCTCCCTCTCCCCTTTCCACTCGCTCAATCGGTCAAGCAATTAATCTATGGACTCACAGGGTAATCGTTTAACTGGCGCTCGATAGAGCGGTTTCTAATTAGCGAAGCGGAATGGAGGAGGCGTGATCCGATCGCGAGAGACGAGGGAAATCTCGTCTAGAGCGTCGATAGGAGCATGCACGCGAGCCTGTGTGTATGTGTGTACGAGGTAGAAAGAGCGAGCGAGCGAGAGAGAAGAGAGATAGAACGAGAAGGAAGAATGCGAAGGAAAAGCAACACGAATGTAAAGAGTGCTGCTCTCGTGTTCTTCGCTTCGGAAGAGAGTCGGATCCTGTAAATTGAACCATTAAAGGACAGATACGCGACCAAATCGACTCTACCGTCCTTAGTACATTAGCCATGATCTTCGTTTATTTTGTTCTCACAAAAAAGATTCCTTGTAATTCCTTACCGGATATTAAGGTAAATAAATCTTCAATTTATGTTATCGTAGAACGTGCTCTAATCTAATTTATAATTTTTTTTTTGTTTTTTCTCTATCATCGTTTCGTCATTATACTCTTGATCGTACGACAGATCTGAGAGTGAAAAATTCTACAAGACGTAAAAAAAAAGAAAAGATTCAACTTAAGAAACAAAAGAGAATGCAGATAATAATGTTTTATCATTATTACTATTTTTTTGTTTCTTTTTTACAACGAAGAAAACATATATATATATATATATACATATATATATAAACATATATATATAGGATATATATATATATATATATATATATATATATATCCTCAAGGATGGAATCTGATGTAATGTTTTGTTGTCATTTAAATCGTCACAATTCGAAATTTATCTTCGACTAATATATTGGCTTTTATAACGCACGATTTTCTCTGGTGCGTGAAAGGAAAAGCTATAAACGTTTAAATATACGTATTATATCTTATGTATATAAACGTACGGGATAAACGTTCGTCGGATGCTGCGAAGTAATTTCGACTCGTGAAAGTTGACTATAACCGTTCGCACCTTGTTATGTCATACCGTTAGAGTGGCTCGAACGAGTATAATACCGATAATAAATTCTATATATATATATATATATATATATATATATATACACACACACACATGTATATATATATATATATATATATATATATTTATATATATAACCGAGGATAATCGACGGTATAATAACAACGATTTTTATATCATACGAAATGCGACATACAATATATGTCTTACGAACTTTCATCGTAATTATTTGCTGGTATCTGTGTCGAAATGAAAAAATAAAACGATAAAAGAGAATGAAACTTCTAACCGTATAACTGATTATTACTAATAAATCGAACATCAGAACAAATACGTCAGTAGATGGTGTTAGATATTAAATAAAATACTCGACTTAATGACAACAATTTTTTTATACTAATTTAAATACGATGCACAAATAACTCGTTTCTCCGTCGAAATTGGAAAAAGGAGGAAAAAAAAGAAGAAAAAAAAAGAAGAAAAAACTACGCAATCGTATTGTTGATTAACGAAAAAATAATATCATTTAACCCTTTCGGTACGAACGCCGGATATATCCGGCATCCATATCCGATGACTTATTTAAAAATACGTAAACCGTAATTGTTCTAACTTTATTTATATAATCAATAGAATTTCATATAAAAATGTCTTTTAATGTTAAAACTATAAACGACACTTGTTAGAAGAAACATTGTTTTATTTAGCACAGTTCTTATTTAACGCGTAGAAAAAAATCTTCATACAAAAGTGGACCGACCATGCGCTATGTACAACAGTGTGAGTGTCACAGTGGACAGAGCGCTTGTACCGAAAGGGTTAAGAAAAAAAAAATTTTTACTTATATATTCGAGAAAATCTGAGGAAACATTACCAAGGATTCTTATGCGAAAAATTATGTACATCATACGAACTTTCACAATAATAATATAATAGTAGTAATAATAATAATAATAATAATAATAATAATAATAATAATAATAATAATAATAATATATCCTTCCATCGAAATTAAATAGAAAACAAGAAAAAGGGAGCATGAACTACTTTCCTATCGTGTAATTAATAAAATAAAAAATAAAACAAAAAAAAAAGAAAAAAAAAAAAGTAAAGAAACATCATTGGATGCAAATTTTTGTTGGATTCAAGGAAATTGTAACAGACTTAAGTACAGGACGTTGTTCGTAATAATTCATAGAGATAAAAAGAGAGAGAGAGAGAGAGAGAGAGAGAGAGAGAGAGAGAGAGAGAGAGAGAGAGAGAGAGAGAGAGAGAGAGAAAGGAATGGAAAGGCAAGATCGAGGCGAGAGTAGAAGGACAAAAAGAATTATTCTCGAAGGAGCGTGCCTGAAAAGAGAGGCGTTTCTCCTTCCGCTATACTACCGCCGGTAATGATAGAATACAAGAGGGCCCTAGCTATGGTTCTCGTTAATGGAAAAAAAAAGGAAACATAAGAAAAAAAAAAAAAAAGGAAAAAAAAAGCCATGTAGAATACCGAAATAAAATCCACTTCGCTTATAGTTGTACGAGCATTACTTGAGTTATGGCTTTCGAGGTGAGCTTCTTAAACGAACGTTTTCCAACCTAAAAGAGAATAACGTGGCATTTTCGTGGTTTAATGTAACCTCGTAAACGAACGATGCGCCTCCTTTTCCCTTATCTCTCACTAGGATGTCGGAGCAACGGAAAAGAGAAAGAGAATATAACTTCAATTTTCTACGAAACTCGTCTACGGCTCAATTACGTTTCGCGAGGCGATCGTACGAGGATATCCTCAATTTCACCATTCGTCGTCGTATACGATAATAATTAATCTCTTCAATCAATAGCCTCGTCGTTTAATAAATTCTTACAAATCGTTCGTACGAACTCCAGCCAAAGTTGAATACAAATTATCTGTTATCCGATATCAATCTTCCTCACGATACAACGTCTTCTTCCTCGTTCAACGAAATAACTAAACGATCAAAAATGAGGTAAAAGGTGAATTCTCGGTTCGAGAGTAGGCTCACGCACGCGTTCGAAGGGGTTCTTGCGTAGGTAAGAAAAAGGATAAAAAAAAATAAGAAAGAGGAGGAGGAGAAGGAGAAGGGAGTAGAAGCGTGGTGGGGTCGCCATGGTCGTGGTCAGCCTGGGAAAGAGAGGACAACGCATTGTGATCCAAGGAGCGAGGAGGCCACGCTAGGCTGACCCTAGGCTTTACATTAACCATCCAGCGTGTACACACGCACGTAAATGGCCGCGGTGTCGGCGTGCCACCCCTGCTTTCTTGGCCCTTCGAGATGGCCCTCGGTGGCCCCTCGGTGGCCCCTCGGTGGCCCTCGCGAGCCCTACCTGTTGTACCGGGTAATCGCTGCCCTGCCTACGAGCCTCCTCCTTTGTCTCTCTCTCTCTCTCTCTCTCTCTCTCTCTCTCTCTCTCTCTCTCTCTCTCTCTCTCTCTCTCTCTCTCTCTCTCTCTCTCTCTTTCCTTCAAAAGAACGAACTTGTGCAACAGGCCCTCCAACGGGGAACTTTCTTACCCGACGTAAACAGAGTGGAACGCGGAACGTTTCTTTCCAAAAGATACAACATTCTTTTCCTTGTGAAAATTATCAAGCAAGAACGAAGATCGCTTTTTGGGCTATTTTTGAAATTTTTTTCTTTTGCAAGAATACCCATGTGCCAGTGATTACGAGAGATTAAAAATTGGAAAAAAAAGGATAACAAATGAAATTATAACAATGCGAGGAAGAAATTATTATTAATTTCGTTTAATTATTATTAAACGAAATTGTAATTAAATAAAATTATAATAAATGCATATAGATATGCATATATACATTATATTAATTAGGTCATTTTTATAATCTCTAAATCATACATACATCGATGTTTAGATACGCATTTGGTAATACTTTTTGTTAAACGAACGAAAATTTTTGTCAAATTCGTAGATCGCTTTTGGCTACTTTCGAAATTCTTTCTCGCGAAAAGATATTCGTGTGCCAGTGATTGTGAGATTTTAAAATTTGAAAAAAATAAAGAAAAAAAGGAAAATTATAATAACTCGGAACCATATGTGTATATATACAGTATATGATTTAGGTCACATAGATAATCTTTAGCTCATACATACACCGAGAGTTGGTTGCTATGATGCATGTTATGGTACTTTTTCTGAAAATTGTCAAACAAACTTGAAACTTGTTTTGGATTGCTTTTGAAATTCTCTCTTATGGAAGAATATTTATGTATGTGCAGAGGAGCTATAAAAGTCTAAACTTTTATATGATAATAATAATAATGTCTGGAACCAAGAATATATAATAAATACATGCATACATATACATAACTCAGGAGATTTTCAAAATCACCGATTCATATATAAGTACATTGTTCTCGGCTAATAATTGGTATAACGTTAAGATACCAGTTGTCACGCTGGACGATCGATTTAATTATATCTTCGATGAATATTCTTTGCTTGATTAACACATTCTATCTCATTTCTGATCTTCAAGAGAATATGTTTATGAGGATGATTTGTTTAGTTTGTTAACCTCCTTCGATATGCAAATTCCGAATCGATCGGAGATTAACTCGAGCAGGTTAAAGGGAAAAAGAGAGAGAATAAATAAGGGGGGAGGGGGAGGAGGGAAAAAAGGAACATAATAAAGGTAAGCTACTTGAAAGATTCTTCCGAGCAACGGACCATCGAGTCACGGACACGGTCGAGGTCAAAGTAGATGGTGAAATACGCGAAAAGATCCCGCGCTCAGATATGAAATCTTTCGTCTTTCATGAAATTGGGTAGATCGTCGTGGCGATCGTGCGTTAAGATAAGCTAGAAAAAGGAAAGAAGAAGAAGAAGAAGAAGAAGAAGAAAAAAAAATATATTCTCGACGGGTCACACTCACCTTCGGGACACAAGCACTGGTATTCGAGTTCGTCGATCGACCGACACGAGCCTCCGTTTTGACACGGCGATGGATCGCAGGGAATGTATTCGTTTTCGCAGTTCTGTCCTGTGTAACCGCTCGGGCACATGCATCTGAACATAAACAAACAAAAAAAAAAGGAAAAATAAAGGAAACAGTCGAACAAATTATTAACGAGAATGGGTATATACATGTATCTTTCTCCTTTTTCCTCTTCGGGGTAAAGGAAGAACAAAAGAACAAAAAAGATATATATATATATATATATATATATATATATATATATATATATATATATATATATATATCGTAACATCACATCTGGTCCTTAAACTTCTCAATTTTTCGTTAATATTATATTAATTACGTGAATAAACAAATAATACATAACAAGACAAAACAAACAAAAATTGATTGAAGATAAAGATATCGCGCGTTTGATAAAATGTCTTAGAAACGACGACGACGACTTACGGTCGGAGAGAATATTTCATTTTTGTCAATTTTTCGAGTCCCTTTCGTGACTAACATGTATTAATAAGAAAAATAAGAGAATACATAAATAAGACAATTCACGAAAGGAAGAATAAAAACAAAAAAAGAAAAGAATGTACGCGCGTATCCGTCAAGACGAATCTGAAGAAAAAAAAAAAAAAATATATATATGTGACGCCGAGATTAATTTTTGAACTTTACAATTTTTCAAATCCCTTTCGTTACGGGATATTAATTACGAAAGTGTTGAATTCAATTGACTTTTTTTTTTCTCTTCTTCTGTCTCGGTTGACACGACGTTACCGTTATACGATCGTTGTAAATCCCGAATGGGTCCGCAATTGGTACGAAAGAGACTCGTCAGAAAATTACGTAGTTCCGGAACACATGTGCCGCATATGCCCGGATCTTTCGGCGTATCCTTTTATTTCTCTAATTATTAACGCCACCCACGGTCACATGATTTCATCGAAATAAAACATAAAAAGTCATATACATACATACATACAACATACATACATACATACATACATACATACATACGTAAATACATAGACACGAAGTTAAAATACGATAATGTTCACTGACACGAATCTAGCATCGATCGTAAAAAATTTACGAGATTAGAAATATCTATAATTTATCTTTTTCTCGTCACTGATGAAGGAAGTAAGAAAGAGACGAATAAACAATTTTTCGCCTTTCGTCCTTTTTTTGCTCTCTCTCTCTTTCTTCCTCCCCCTCTTGTCCGATAAACGTTTAGGAGAAAGGATTTCCGAGCGGATCGCGCGGAGAAAACGCGACGGAGCGAGACGGTAAAGTTTTGATAAAGAATGTATAAATATTTCCAAACGATCTCTCTATCTCTATTTCTCTCTTTCGTGATAGTGGTAGCGGTTCTCCCTCTCGTAATAACTTGACACTTGGAATACGAGTCGACGACCGTGGCGATCAATATTTATAATACCGGTTAAAGGAACGATCCACGCGTGAAAGCACGTCGCGAAGCAAGCGCAAAAAGCAAATTACGCAGCGTCCTTCTTAATGCGATCTATCTGTATCCATGTTATATGCGTATTAATAAATCCAACTGGATGGTCCTGCGAGTAGTATGAAAAAGTCGACGGGTAACTAGATACTCCTCGACTATTACTTTTACCATATCGATTCTATTCGATATATATATATATATATATATATATATATATATATATATATATATATATATACATAATTTTTTCTCTATACTCGTTATCCTGATTGATTCCTTCTGACGGATGTACGATGATCGATATTTTGAATTAGCCTAGAGATTATTTCTATGCTTTCCGTAGAGAGATACCCTTTCAAACAAAACGTTTCTTATTATACTTCGACGTATAACTCGAATTTATTATTTCTCGACTGCTAATGATACATACGCATATACACATATACATACACACATACGTATGCATGTACAATCTTTAAATTTAACCCTTAGAAACGCATGGTAGTTGTAGAATTACGAAACGCATTAATGTCCAATATAATTTAACGGCACAGCGCAAAATATATGACGAAAGAATCTAATCTTTTTCATTGAATTTGGTATAAGAGGTATTACGATAATGTGCGATTTTTCTTTTCATGAAAATCCAAATCATGCATCGTAGGGTTAAATAAATGATGAAATATAGACAACGTACGAGTTAAACAAGTAGAATATTATACACGAGACAAGGTGAGGATGAAATCGATCGTGTTATTAACGTGATCAAACGCATATGTAAAAAAAAAAAAAGGGAAAACAAAGAAAACAAAAATAGAACAATAGTTATAAAACGCACCTCACGCGTAGCACCAGTAGAAGCACCAAAAAGACGCGCGTGATATCCATTTTCACTGGTAATCGGTGTCCTCGAGACGCAGGAAGACGTACTCCTCATATTTCGACGAAACCTTCGCTAATGTTTACGCCATTCTCCATTGATGACAATTCACACATATCTCCTTCTCTTTATCCTTAATCTATCCTTCCGATAATATAAACACCAACGATCACAGCCAAACGACAATAATACACGGAGCACTGACCCGATATACACGATGATGATAATAATAATAATAATAATAATAAGAAGAAGAAGAATAATTGGTTATCGATCATTCACCTTTGTTCACACGTTAAACACCTTGGTAATAACACGTTAAGGATAGAAGAAAATTAAAAGAATTAAAATTTACAAAAAGAAAAACAAATAATAATAATAATAATAATAATAATAATAATAATAATAATAATAATCGGCCAATAATTTACAGAGTAAGGCGATTCGAAGGTAAAATGTCAGCAGTTTCTCGAATCGTCGTCACCGACGTAACGTCGAGGCTCGACGTATCGTTACACCCCCTCTACGCCACATCCTCGCGAATTTATCGTCGACTTTGCAAGGAAAGAGGGAAGTCGAAAAAAAATAAACAAAAACAAAAAATACAAAAAGCGGAATAAGAAAGGTCCCCCTTCTTGTGTTTGGTTACACTAGATTTTCCGTCGCGAGCATGCGCACACGCGAACGAGCCGCGTCGCTCGCCGACGGTCACGCGAGCCGGTCACTTGTGAATCTTTCGTCGACTTGATGATTAAAACGTTGATCGAGCCGTTTGTTTCGGAGCCTTAGAGATAACAATTATCCTCTCCCTTGACACCTCTTATCACTTAGGATCCCATTTAACGTGAATGTACGCGCGATCTCGACTACGTAACACTTTCTGTCAGAATCGTAGGAAAACGGTTCTTTTCCAAATTCCAATAAGGCAGCGGCGCACACGCGCACGCACACTATCTCGATTATTTCTTCCTTCGCGTAATTCAACGTAAACGGTGACGAGATAAGCACGATCGTTGTTTTGGTAATCGTAAAGAGAGAGAGAGAGAGAGAGAGAGAGAGAGAGAGAGAGAGAGAGAGAGAGAGAGAGAGAGAAAGAGAGATAGAGAGAGAGGAAGAGAGAAAGAGAAAGAGAGAGAGAGAGAGAGAGAGAGGAAGAGAGTCCAAAAAAAGAAACAGAAAACAATGATGTTACACTAATCCATCGGGTACTTGGTAATAAATGTTATCTCGAGAATATCACATCCCAATGTCATTTTAAGTTCGACGAAAAAGTCGAAAGATCTCGTTGGAAATATCTTATTCGATGCGAAGAAATCGAATGTGCACCATGGCAATACACTTCGTTAAGGACGTTGCCGCGAGAAGGACTCGGTTAAAGAACAAAACAAAAAAATATATATATATATATATTCTCGAGTTAATGTTACACAACGAACGTATCACTGTGTGTACGAGTCTTTTATTTCGAACGCATTAAACCTACCCCACAAGGAAACACAAAATTTTTCGTCGTGCACTACTATTTCGCGCCCAATCTCACGGAATTACACCGTCCACGGAGTATCCACTATGTGAGGTGGTTCAAACTCAATGAAGGGTTTCGACAGAGAAACACACGAACGCACGTCCTTCTCGGGCGACCAGCGATGAACTAAGCTTATCTTCCGGATAGAGCCGCTCAGAGGGCGCCACAATCATGGCTTACCCTCCCCCTTCGTTGTACGGGCCCAGTTCTCCCCGGTCGACTCGTTCTACGGTCTCTATACGACTCTCTCTCTCTCTCTCTCTCTCTCTCTCTCTCTCTCTCTCTCTCTCTCTCTCTCTACTTTATCGTTCCTTCTTCGTCATTCGGTTCTCCTACCCCACACTGCTGGGACCATATAGCCGATTCTCTTTTTTTCTCTCTCTCTCTCTCTCTTTCTCTCTCGTGAACGTTCACCGAACTACCTTCGGCTCTTTCCGTCACCCTTCGTTCGACTTCGTCGTGAGTATATTCTGTCTTCCTCTCTCTCTCTCTCTCTCTCTCTCTCTCTTTCTCTTTCTCTTTCTCTCCTCCATCAGTAAGTCCCCCGTTCGCAGAAGCAATATGGTCCTCGTTGCTCCCGGGTCTCTGCCACGAGTCGTTACTTTTTCGTGGATGCCGCGTGTCCCCTCGTTTCGTTAAGTTCATCATGCCGATAATATTATGTATGTACTGTTTCAGAGATCATTTTTAATGATCAAGATGTCGTCGTCGAGTTTCAAACTCGATTTCGCTTATTCCATTGTGGCATTTAAATTGAGAATTCGAACGGGTTTTTTTCGGATTATTAACGAAGAGATGTAATTTCCTTACGTCGTCTTTATTTCATTTTCCTTTTTTGCTTTTTGTTTTTTTTTTTTACATTAGGGTTTAGAAAGTTTGACTTCATTTTTATGGGATTTATCACTGTGTAACATTCCCAGGGTTTATTTGCATATTGAATACTCGGTAGAATTAACAGTATAGTTACGCAAAAGAGGGTGAGAAGCGAAGAGAAAGAGAGAGAGAGAGAGAGAGAGAGAGAGAGAGAGAGAGAAAGAAAGAGAGAGAGAGAGTGTAAATAAATTAATTATATACTACGATAAACTAGACGTGAGATAATTAAAATGCTAGAATGAAGAGTGGCGTAAAAGTTGATGTGAAATACGGAGCATGAGATTAATGTTGAGGATAATATTAAATTTTAACCATGGGATTAATTTTGAACATGAGAATTCATTATCAATGGACCCTTTTTGTTAATTGAATTAATTTTATACGATGCAAAAATATAATATTATACGAGCAGTGTAAAAGTTTAAATAAATATGTTAAATACGAGTTCATCACGTATTGAATACTCGACAATAATATAAGCGTCTACCGATTAAAAGGATCGATTTCTTGTTGCACCGATCGATCAATTGATTGAAAATTTTCATCCTCTCTTGTTTGCCCGTATTCTATATAATGCTAGCTAGGTCACGGGAAGCGTTCTTTTCGATGTTAATATATCTCGCGTTGTGCTACGAAGCGTTAAGGGGGATGGTCCGGATTTCCCTTCTCGACGGGGTGCAATTACCCCGTAGGTACGAACCCTACGAACCCTAAGGACATTCGGTTTCAAGGGTGTCTCTCGGCCCTAACGTTCCTCCTCACCCTCCTCCCCCATTTCTTATAATCCATTACTTCGAGTGTACGACTATCAATGATTTCCGATCGTTTCGATTCGTCAAAATTGTCTACATATGTATAAGCGTATGTATACATGCATATATACGTGTACGTATGTGAGCCTCCTAATGCGTGTCTAATTTTCTTCGTCATATCGATCATGAGGGTATAGCGATTTTCAAAATAAGAAATTTGAGGGTGAGAGCGAGAGGATAGAAACGTGTGTCGAAGGGTTTAACATCTCAAAGGCATTTTAAACCTTACCGTGTCAAGATCATATCTAAAATAAGTATAGAATTTTGAAAGCAGTCTCCAAAAAAATTAAAGTTGACTTATTTAGGAATCTTGAACACGCGTGTGTACGTGTACTAGATCGTTGAGGAAAAAGAAAAAGAAAAAATAAGAAAAAAGAAAAGAAAAAAGAAAAGAAACGTCATTCGTCAAAGGACAATTTAGGAACCAGTCCCTCGGCTCCCCTCGAGAGATCTGGTTTTCGACTTCCAGACGTGCAACGTTTTTAAAATCGTTGGGTATCTCCGTTTGATCTCCGCTCGTTGCTTATTTGAAATGCCTAACAATAAGAAGGAACTAGCGAATGAATAAATATTTCAATCGCGGAAGGACTCTCGACATACATACATACCATATACATATACATATATACGTACATTTATATTAATGATTTTTGAAAGTATAATAGATAGTGAAGATGCCGAGCATCTCTCGTCGTGACTAGTTGGAATTTTTTTTTTTTTATCTCGATAGACGAGAACCCGCGAGGGTCTCCGTGGCCAGCATAATTTCGTCATTCGATTCGACGTCCTGTTATTTTGTTTCTTTCGGTCGTATCGTCGAAAAAACACTAGAGAAAGAGAAAGGGAGAAAGAGAGAAAGAGTTAGAGAAAGAGTGTGAGAGAGAGAGAGAGAGAGAGAGAGAGAGAGAGAGATTGACCGAGAGAAGTGGTCGGAACGAAATAAAGAAGGTTTCGAAATGGAGGTGCTGGACGGGAAGACCGATTCGCGGTCATTTTTCAAGAGAAGATGGCGGAATGGTAGGGAGGAGTTAAGAGGAAGGAAGTATCGCGACAAAAAAGTCACTTTTTCGGACGGCTCGAACCTTAATGCGTCTTCTGGGCTGTCCGGTGAAAAAGAGTAGGATGCTTCGGAGGAGACGAAAGACGACGAGAAAAGAGAAAACAGAAAAATAAGGAGTGAGAGAGAGAGAGAGAGAGAGAGAGAGAGAGAGAGAGAGAAAGAGAGAGAGAGATTAATCGAAAAATTAGTACAGGGTAGAGAATGTATCCAAGATCGGGGGCCCGTTTTGTCATTAGCGGTTCCGAAAATTGCCGTTATGGAATGAATTCGTTTGGTGGAATTTAATTGACGTTAAATTGGAGCACAGAAGGACGTAGATTGGATCGATGATCGCGATCGCGAAATGCCCGCGTCCTCCTTCTCCTCCTCCTCCTCGTCTTCGCCACTCTCTCTCTCTCTCTCTCTCTCTCTCAGCGTATTTCTGTCCTTTTCTTCGTCCGGTAGTACTCTCTCTCTCTCTCGATCGTCTCTTTACGAGCCCATCAAATTACGCGATGAAAACGTTCTTGTAAAGGAATATTAAACGGCCCTTTCGCTTAATAACCTTCCTCTCCCCCTACTTTGTTTCTCCGTCTCGCTCGATCTTACCTCGAACGCACGATCTCGATCCTTCTCATTATAAAGTACGTCCCAAAGGAAGCGAGCAAGCGACGCTCCACGATCCACACGGCCGTCCGTTGTTGCACACGCTTAGAGTTATCTTTCCTTTTTTTTCTTTTTTTTTTTTTTTTTTTTTTTTGATAGTGCCTTTTTCTCTTTGTCTTCGTTTTTTCCTTTCATATCCTTTTGCCAACGATTCGGATGGTAAGAAGTAATTTTGGTGAAAAAAAAGCCAAGTTGAAGTATCTACGTCGGGCTCATATGAATCGGAATTTTAATGGGATCCGAAAGGACAGGGGGGAGAAGGAGGAGGAGGAGGAGGAGGAGGAGGAGGCGGGGGTATACGTTTCACTCGGTGTTCTTCTTAATATGTATATGAAGGATAATATTCAACGCTAGGACGATGGCGTTATGTAAAAACAAGGTTCAATTATCTAACCCCGATGGAAATCGCAGGAAAAATGGATACCTAGGTCATGAAAAAAAAAAAAAAAAAAAAAACAGAAAGAAAGAAAAAGAACAAATAACGGAAACTACTTCCATGTACGTACGCGTGTAAGTTTTTTTTTTTTATTCTCGTGACAGGATACAGCGAATCACTCGCGATCTCTCTCTTTTTTTCTCTTTCTCTTTGGAATGTGTTTTCTTTTTTTATTTTCATAATCGTCATTATTATCTAATGACACGCGAATAGATATGTTAGTTATACGTTTTTATTTCATCAACGTCTAAAATTAGATATTAAAAGGCAATTTTATGAGTTAAGCAAGAGTTCGTTATTATATTTAACTTGTCCAAAAGTCCTGTATAATGTCTCCTCGATCAATGAATTTGAATCTCATTTATTATAAAATTCATCTATTATATGCCATATTGTAGGCTATAAATAGCGTAAACTCAAAGGGAATTGAATGCTTTAGAAAAAAAAAAAAAAAAAAAAAAAAAATTATTTACGATACGCCATAATCTCTTAATACCCGTAAAAGAGTTTGATCCTATCTAGAAAATTTATTTTGCAGTACAATACGCGATAGATTTTAATCGTTGTAACACGAAAAGTACACTATCTCATCACCTTGCAATATATCATTTGAATTTAAAAAACAAAAAAATCTATATGATTCAAATAAAAACAAATCTTTTCGGTTCTCTAGATACATATTCATTTTTATCCGAACTATACGTCTGAAAAACATATAATACGTTGCCTCACGAATATTTAAGTTATCGACTGTATTATAAAAACAAAAAAAAAATGTAATTTGACATAATTATATATAATGTATCTCACGCGTCGAAACAATGGCAATCGCATAAATATTATAAATCGCGTAATAGAACGAGCCGTTATTTCTATGTATGCGCGAGAATCCTCAATTATGTCTGATTAATCGCGCCCTCGTCGAGGCCACGATTAATTCCGCGTTGAGTATTGTGTGTCCGCCGTTCGTCTATGACGTAAACGGATGCATCGTGCGTAAAGTAAGGAGCATATCGCCGGATTAACGCGACTAATGGAGAACGCACCACCGACCGGCCGACAGGCCGGCCGCTTTCCCACCGACGTAATTGCCTGAATTGGTTCGACTCGATAATCGTTACGTCAGTTCGCGTCGAGTCTTTCACGCGCATGCGTACGCCGGTTTATTTTCTCCCTTTCATTTTCTGTAAACAAAAATTTTGCGACCTTTTTCTTTTTGATTACCCTCCCCCCTCTTGCCCCTTCCTCCTCTTACCGTTTCTAAAGAAAATTGAAAAGGAAAATAATTTTCTGAACGAAATATACGTCGCTCATTTATGAGAGATATAAATAAAAACGATGATACTCGACTCCGTTTAGTGAAAAATTTCCAATACAATGGATGTAAACTTATTCATTGTTAATGTTTTTATTATTTTTTATTTTTTTTTTTTTTTTTATAATTTAACGAATTATTCTCGACTTAATTTACGGGAAGATTTGTATGGTTCGAAATAATCATACGTTTAGTCCGGCAATCGATATCAAAAAAAAATAAATGTACTTTTTGTTTAAAGTTTGTAATAACTATACTGCATTTGTACGATCGATTTGAATGTTTTAAGATGCGATGAATAATATTTAGATTCATTCTAAACGTTTAAGAAATTTGTATTAGATTATTGTATTATTATGATATCATTAATTTAATCATAAATTATATCATCGAAATAATTATTCATATCAGTATCCTCAAAAATAAAATAAAAAAACTAATCGTACAGTGTTATCGACATAAATGTAAATGTATCGAAGATTTTGATTATATTTTTCCATCGTTTTCTTTTTTTCTCTCTTTCGTTTTCAAAGAAAAAAATAGGAAGATCATGGATCGTTACTTGTCTAGACTGCTTATTGAATTAGTTTGTGCACGCGTGCGCAATCGTTCTGATAATCGCAAGCAGTATCGTCGGGACAGGAATTATTACGTCACCCAAAGCGCTAATTTCGTTCTTGCGGTGATACTCCATCGTTCTATAAGGTCGAGCTCGATTATCGAGCATCGATAATCGCCGCCAATAATTGACGGCACTTGCGCGGCCCTTCTTAGAAAGCTATTTGAACTCGGTCATATTGATTTATGGATGAGGTAAGGTAAGGTGTCCGTTATGAAGAGATATCTATCCTTCGTAATGGTGTAATTATAAATAAGGTATGGAAAAAATATTAAATCATAAATGTATGAGATATTTTTCTTTAATACGATCGGCGAAATAATTTGTCAATTTTTTTCTTTTTTTCTAACGATTTCCTCGAGCCAATTCAAAAGATATAATGACAAATATTTAGTTCCTAATTATGTTCTCATTAATTAAAAAAAAAAAAAAAAAGAAGGAAAAGAAAAAATATTTACCATCGAGTTCATTCGAAATTTCGAATTAATAATAGACGCTTCAAACGTAACGTCAAACCGTTCCCATTATTCGCTCGAAGCTTAATTTCGAAAAGAAATAAGACCGACATATCAAACGACAATAAGAAGATACCTTTTGAGCTCTAACAAAATATCAAGCTATCGTTGAGAAAGTTGGCTCGTGATGTAACGAATATAACTCGCTGAGACCACGCGAATGCCGTAGTTGAATTGTCAAACTTTGTTAGAAGGAAAGGAAACTATACATAAACGAACGTGGTTTTTGAAAGGTTCGCTATTCGGAGAAAAGGAATAAAATGGTTGGAGCTATCTACGAAAAAAAAAAAAAGAAAAAAAGAAGAAAAAGAAAAGAGAAGAGAAGAAAAGAAAAGAAAAGAAAAAAAAAGATTTGTAAGGGTATTCGAGCACGCGTGCCAAGGAGAAGGAGAAGGAGGAGAAGAGTGGTATTCTTTTTCTACGTTGGTAGAGCACAAAGAAGAAGAAGAAGAAGAAGAAAATGAAGAAGAAGGAGAAGAAGAAAATGAAGAAGAAGAAGAAGAAGAAGACGAGGTAACGTCGTCTAATGGTGCTCAAGCTTAACGACGTCGTCGTCGGCTACGTTATTCGGAGGAAATTCGAAAATGGCGCGTTCGGTATGCCGAGCACGTAGTTATCGGTTGCTCTCTACCGAGGAAACAGGTTCCTCGGATTGCTCGAGATCCTTATTTTTTCTTTCCATCAGCAAAAGCGGCAACGCCAGCAATGAAGAGTCCTTTCCTTCCTTCCTTCCAACGGAGAAGAAACGGAGGTTTCACGGACGCTCGTCGACCTGCCTGACCTCTTGTCGAGAGCTCTAGGTATCCTTTATTGCGCCTCGAAACTCTAAGAGAAGCCTAAACTCGAGCAAATTCGACCTTGCTAGACGGATTTCTTTACCAACTCCGAAACTGAATCTTTTCTTTCGCGCATTTACCAATCTACCTTTCTTTCCTTCTTCTTCTTCTTTTTCTTTTCTTTTTTTTTTTTGAAAATTGTAAACACGTATGGATATATATAATCGTCTTATTTGATGTTTTACCTCTGTTAATTGGACGTTATCGAATTATTTATTTATATACGATGATTAATTGTATGTTATGTAATTAATTAATTAATTAATTAATTAATTAATTTTTTCTTTTTCTTTTTTTTTTTTTTCTTTTTCTTATGTTAAGCAATCTCGATCGTAAAAGGTTTATCGTTTTATTTCAATATACCTTTCAACAATGATACACGTATGTACATGTACGTATATATATATATATATATATATATATATATATATATATATATATATATATATATATATATATATATGTTAATAAAAAAAGAAGAAATGATTCAAGGTGGAAGAGAGATAATATCAATGCCACACCCGGTATCCATTAATGACATATAGAAAAATGCGTATCTTTATGTTAATAAAGTGAAAAATGATTCCTTGATGTGAACGATGAGACAATCGTTCCTAGCTTTACAACTATATTTAAGCATTTATATATTTATGTATGTGTGGTATGTATGTATGTATGTATGTATGTTTGCACTTATAAACGTTTCACTAGAATGATTTCATTAGAATAATTACGTCGAGTTTATTTTCGAATTGATGGAGGTGATAATAAATCGATAAGGAAAAAAGAAATCTTCACGGTGAACACGATACGTTGTAAAATATTTCTTATAATAAACGACGGAAAATTTTTTTACGTACTTCAGACGTTAATTATAAAATTTTGTGAATTTTAAAAACGATCATACGGTATATAAAATTATAATCCCTTATCAACATTTATCTACATTTATCGTGGATCCATCGAAGAAGGTTAAGAAGGTATGCCATTTACTTTTCCTTTTGACTCGCCTCCGCTCAATTAAATTCCACTTCGGGCAGATTATTTCATAAATCACATCCTTCCCCTCACACGTGCGCTCGCGCGCGCGCACTCTCACTCTCTCCCTTTTTCTTCTTTCTCTCTATCTCTTTCATGCTCACTCACCCACCATGCCAGTTTATAGCCCTGAATCCATATCGATATATATATATATATATATATATATATATATATATATATATATATATATATATATATATATATATACCTACCCCCTTCAAGCGGACAAGATGAATGAAGAAATGAAACGCGAAAAGTTAATATCCCACGACGAAGTGTAAACGAGTATTTATGCGTGCAACATTCGACCCGAGATCCGGTTAACAACTTTACATTTGCTTTTTAATATTTGCCTTGAATTCCAACGAAAATATTCGTTCGGTAAGATCGACTTTTCGACCCGCGGCTGTAATTTAGATTAAAACAAAGATAAAGGGCGTGTTAAAATCCGTTAAATTAACGATTATTTTCGATCAATAATATTAAATAATGATGAAACGAAAGGTGAAATTATACAATTCTAACGGATCATAAAAATTCCTATAATGTACAATATAAGTACGCACATTGTGACATAGAGAAAAAGGGAAAAAATGATAAAGTAATAATTGATGCGATCGATCGTAATGATTTTTTCAATGATTCTATAAAACGTAAGAATAAGATCGTAATTAACAATAGAAACGGAACGATCGATCGTAACGAATTTTTGATCGTCCCATCAAACGTACGAATCCATGTACGATTAACGAATCGATATAATAATATAAAAATGGAAAGGAATTTTTCGATCGAGTTCCTTGTAAATAAGAGTTCGTTCCTTCGAAAAAAAAAAAAAAAAAACATGATTCGATGTTTTCCGAAAGTATGTAAGGTGTCGCGCGTTCGATAGATCGAAATAATAATATTTGTAGTACGTTAAACGAAATCTTAATCTCGTGTCGTGACACGAGCTAGCGTAAATTTTCTCGCTATAAAGCATTTGTCCTCGGCAAGATACATGCGATCCGCCCTCGTCCCTCGATCGACCATAACTATTTAATAATATAGTAGCTCCTACCTGTACCACCTGGCGGCGGTCAGACTACGGCGGTCAGCCGTGGCACATCAAAGTCTTTATTAGCCTCGATCGAGCGTTATTGCTCCTCCGTGCACGCTCGCAAGAATCTACGGCTATTCGAGGACGCGATCGGTATCGCGATGAGGGAACTCTTGGTGCTTTTAACTCGCCTAATCGCGTCACGCCTACATTCTTTGTGCCTCTCGACTCCTTGATTTCGTTCAATATACATACATATACGTCGATGCAGAATGATCTCTTGAGAATTTCTTTCAAGTTCTTTACTTTACTTTTTTATTATTTTCTATTATTAACGAACTCGTACAGATTTTTTTTTTTTTTTTCATAATTTTCTTAAAGCAAGTATTGTACTTTTCGAAAAGTTGATATCGATCGTCCTCCATCCTCGAACGGATACAGGATCGATATAAATCGTTGGATCAAATGTAGAAAGGAAGAAAGAATTTTTCAAGACTCGATTGTAAATATCCTCTTTCGTACCTTGTATAAATATTTTTATGTATGCTTTTTATATTGCAGACAGACGAAGAAATGGCAGAAAAATTCCGGAGAAACCAATAAAATTAATAGAGTGAGAAAAAGAGAGTTATCCAGTAAATTAGTTTTCTTTTTCTCGTAATGCAATTAATACATATGTATGTATGTCCCTATGTATATATATATAATAAAAAGTTCTTACGATCCTATTGACAAAATAAATAAATTTGCACGCTTCATGATTTAGTTATACATCGTTTACGTCTGTGTTAAAGGTAGAAAATTCGAATAAAAACATTGTTAATAAAAAATAAAAGAGAAGGATAGATCGAAAGACACAGAGTTACTGGCCGAACGGCATCGAAGTCGATATAATTCAATATAATGTAGAGCCCAAGGGACATTATCTGGCCTCGTGCAGTCAACTCTACTCGGTCCTCGATTAATCTCGACTCGATCTCAACAAAGCGCGGATTTATGTTCTCCTCGCCACCCGGCACCGAGAGTCCCCGGGTGAAACCAGTTTTTGCCGAGCTCGTTTCTTTTCCGCGATGCACCTTCTTCCTTCCTTTTCTTTCCTCGCCCTCTTTTCCTTTCCTTCCTACTTTTTCTTTTTTTTTTTATTTTTCTTTCCATTTTTTCTTTTCTTTTTTTTTTCTTTTTACGTAACTCTCTTCGAACTTGCCGATTACCCATTATTTCTCTTTAATTTTGATCTCCTAAAACGATCTAAATCTTCTTCCCGAAATTTTTAACGAGTAAAGATTGATCGTTATCGTAAACTCAAAAAAAAAAAGAAAAATAAATATATAAATAAATAAATAAATAAAATCCATCGCAAATATTTCAAACCTCTAAGCTTGTGTCTCAGCAAGATATAAATAAAACGTCAATACTTTCGTCAAACTAGCGCGTGCTCGGCGATCGGCTACAAACAACGTCGTTTTACGTTAAAAACGATTTGATCGTTTACAAAGGCTTCAAAAAGATATGATAGATCAACGTAATTAAATCGGAAAATATAACTTGTCACATTTACAATATGAGCGACGGTAAGGTAAACGTCTAAAGACCGCTCGAAATGATTTCGACGTATAATAAATATGCGCGGGACGATTTGCATTTAAATAAAGAATTTGGTATTTTAATTGAAAAATTGTCCGACCGAGGTAGTTAAATTTATTACGCCGATGCATTTCGAAAGCTCGAAAGAAAGAGGACGTAAGTAGTTTATACGTACATATACAATATACGTATGGAATATATATACATACATACACACACACACACACACACACACACACACACACACACACACACATATATATATATGTATGTATATATATCGGGGGATCGTTTCGCTCTTTTTCGGATTACGAGATAGGAGATGAGAATTCGAGGGCGGAGACTAAAAAGATGCTTTCGCCCGAAAGACGACGCAACGTTGAATTACGAGTAAATCCGTAATGAGCCGTGGGATCGAGTCGATGAGTCCTCGTTGTTCCACGTCGTTGTTCCGCGTCGTTATGCGTTCTGCGTTCCGCGTTCCGCGCTCCACCGTCCGTGTACAATCGGTAATTGCGCGGCAAAATACGAACGACACTTGCTGCAGAAGTCCTACTCTCTACTCCTCCCTCCCTCTCCCTCCCTTAAACCTACCACTATCATCACCAATCTCTATCGTATCTCGCTCCACTTCACTCGTTGTCTTTTCTTTTCTTTTTTTTTCTCCTTTTCTTTTTTTTTTCTTTCTTTTTTTTCTTCTTCTTTCTCGTTCCTTCCTTCTCTTATTTTCCCCTCCTTTCTTTTTATCACGTTAACAACGAGATCTTAACTGCGTAAATTCTATATCTACTAGCATAATCGATTAACCACATGCCGAGATCGTGACCGTGCACATCCGCTCCAGCTTTTTATTCTATGTCGATCCGACAATAGGGACCTTTATCGTTCTTTGTATTATCAAAGCTCGGTTCGTTGCTCGTTGTACGGCAACGTTACGCAAAGAGGAGGAGGAGGAGGTGGAGGAGGAGGAGGAAGAGGAAGAAGAAGAGGAAGAAATTGTATCCGATTATATAGGAAAATGTCGATAGATTTTCTATGTTTCTTCTATCTTTTTCTCTTTTCCTTTTCGTTTTTAACCTTCTTATCGACAATTTTTGATAATATTTATTAAATATATTACTATATGGTATAATATTATCGACATTCGAAGATACGCGATAAGTCCGATCGTACGTTATTATGATAATTTATCAATAAAATGAGACTCCTATCCTATCATATTGAATAAAATATTTCTTCATAAATTATTTAACAACTCTGGAGACCTCTCTCACGTTACCAATCATTACTTCACCCGTATTGAATAGAATGAACGGGTGAATGGTAAGTCTCCCCTGTGGATGCTCGTTAAATATTAAACGGCGAATAAGCGCTTTGATTAAACGGATTTGATTACGTTATATTAATAAATACGTAAACGCATGTGTGTGTGTGTGTGTAGACAATTACTATTACTATATATACTATATATAGACGATTAATAAAATTTTATGTTTTGATTGGAGGATTGTAATCTCGAATAACGGTACCAGTAATCTTTGCTAATCGTTTCAACAATCCAATGCTTAAAGTTAGAATTAATTAATGAATATCGTTAAAACGAATGGAGTTCGTTACACTAGAACTTACTTGTAAGATCCATGAATATTCTTGCAGGTACCGTGCTTGCACGGATTCCTCTCGCATTCATCGATGTCATCGGCACAATTGCGTCCGGCGAAGCCTGATGCACACGTGCACTTGTAACTGTCCTCCAATGAACGACACTCGGCACCGTTTCGACAGGGTGACGAAGCACAATAATCCTCCCGTTCACAATGTTCTCCTGTGCAATAAAAAAAAAAAAAGAAAAAAATATTTTATAAACATTTAACAGTCACTATAATAAAACGAAATTTGAACTAATAACAAAATCTAATGATATAATCGAGGAATTTATCACGATTAAAAGAAAAACGGCACTTATTTGCGAATCAATTTATTTGCGTATGGTAAAATTGTCTAAGTTAAAAATTATATTAAAAAAAAAAAAAAAACAAATATTGTATTTATCATAATAAACTCCATAACTATTAAATTTATATAACGATATCGATTCGATAGAAATAAGTCATTTTTTATTAAAAAAAAAAATCTCAATTCCTTTTCAATTTTCTTTTATCGCAAATAATTTAGAATGAATGAAAGTTCTATTTAATTAAACGTTTCTATTTTTAACGGATGAGCGCGTAAAACGTCGCGTTAAGGAGTATAGGATTAAAATTATAAGGTTATCGAATCGCAACGAGGGAATAAATTAACTTCATACTGCTGGCAAAGGCTTTCCTATACACCCTTCGCTAAGTAGAGATATCTCTACGTATGCCGGTTAACGTTGTTAGGGCGAATATCTATGGCAGGAAAGTTACCGCGTCTCATCCCTTCTTCTAGTTTACCGATTAGTGGAACTAATTACTAGAGTCGCTACTTGCTCTCTCTCTCTCTCTCTCTCTCTCTCTCTCTCCCTCTCTCTCTTTAAGATTCTACTCCTTTCCTTCTCGATCTTAACGGTCTTGTACTTACTTGAATGTTTGATAGTGGTTCTCCTTTATGTTTTTTTTTTTTTTTTATTTAGCAATATATTTACAATAATTTAAAGAAAGTCACACATCAAATGTGTCATTCATTATTAAATAAATATCGAAATGAACTTTTCTCATATCAAAATGAACTTAAAAAAAAAAGTTTTAAACTTTCTTCATATCGAAATGAACTTTTAAATCCGATTTTGTATCATCGATAAATCATCAAAAAATGTACAACTTTTGTCATAAATTATTATCATCTTCTTTTTCAATTTTACGTCGTATTATTCCGTCATACTTTTTCTACGGAGTTCATCGATAAGTTTGAAAATTAAAAAAAAAAAAAAGAAATCAGAAAGAAAAAGAATGCTCACTTTACCGACAATGATTTTAAGATAAGAATTTTTCTGGAACTAAGGCGGATATCGGCGTCTTATCTCGATGCTCGAGTAAAAATTCGATATCGATCGCTATTACATAGGGCGTTAGAAAAGGGAGAACCACTGATTCAAAAGGATACCGCCATAGTTAAACGTTGCCATGGACTTGGCCAATTATCCGGCAAACTTAGACTTCTCTTTCTTTTTCTCTTTCCATCGTTCTTTGATTTCTCTCTCTCTCTCTCTCTCTCTCTCTCTCTCTCTCTCTCTCTCCCTCTCTTCCTTTATTGAATTCTCCCATCCTCGGATTTATTTTTCGAGTGAACGTGCACATCCCTATAAAGATAAGAAACTATCCACGGTATTGCCTCCTATTTCCGCGATTCGTACGGATTGACGAGCGTCGTTGGCGAGTGCCTTCTACGAGCGGTCATCATCGTTAAAGTTTTCACTTTATTTCCCGCAATATATTATAAAGCCGCCGACATTCTTAGACGATCGTAATGCAATCGCGCCCCGTCTTCCGTACTCGTTCCTCGCTTCTTGCCTTCCTGCCCACTCTATTTATGACGAATAATGATAATAATAATATGGTAGAACGTCGACGTTTTCATTGCAACCTCCACTTCCATAATCGCAAATATATCACTAAGCATCGCTACTCGAAATACGACTATTCGTATGCTACTGATTAAAGTGCGATTTAAAAAAAAAAGAAAAATTCGTATGTATACATACATATATATGTATATATATATATATATATATATATATATATATATATATATATATATATATGTATGTATATATATATATATATATATATATATATATATATATATATATATATATATATACACATACATAAGTACTGTACGTACTTAAATCAATTTCTTACTACTTTTCTTATCCTTTTTTCTTTTATTATTATTATTATTATTATTATTATTATTATTATTATTAATAGTGTCAGACGATTGTTGTCGTTGTTTATCGTTTTTTTAATTTTTCGATCGATTTTAAATAAAACTTTCCATCTAAATTTTGTCTCTTAAATGATATTTAAGGATCAGCTTACCCGTATAGCCTGTCGCGCACGTGCACACGTACTCGTGCAAAGATTTAAGATTACAGGTGGCACCGTTGAGACAGGGCGAGGAATCGCAGGCATTGTCGATCGGAATTTCACAGAGACTGGCGGTGAATCCGACAGGACAGGAACACGTGAACGATGGTGTTCCACCTCCGATGATCTCTCTCACTCTACAGGAACCACCGTTTTGACAACGTGGCCCTGTGTGACAGGGGTTCAAATGTTGACAGTACTCTCCGACGTATTTTGATGTGCAGCTGAAATAACAACGATATGAAATTAAAATCGATACTTGGCTTTTATACATATATTATATATTATATAAATATATATATATATATATATATATATATATATATATATATATAAATTGTATAAATGTAAAATATATCATAAAATATATCGCAAATAATAGCGATTAATTGTTAATTTGTTATTTTTTTTTTTTTCATAAGCACAAAATAAAAGTATATAACGATAGTCCAAAAAAAGTGCATCCATATCCAAGGTTCGGATCGCATAGAAATCGATATATCGATAAATTAAAAAATGTAATCTCGCGAAGAGTAAACGGAATATTTTTTTACGGTCACGATAAGATTAGAAATACTTCGAATCAAATTTGATGTGTGAAGGATTCGAATAAGAAAGAGAGAGATGAAGGGAGTGAGAGAGTGAACGAGAGAGAGAGAGAGAGAGAGAGAGAGAAAGAGAAAAAAAGAAACAATATCTGTTGCGTATTCCGGAACTGTTCCAGCTGAATGGTTTTGAAGATAATTTTAATCGTTTCTTGCGAAAAGGGTTCGACCATAGTGTTAAGTCTTCCACGAAGGATCGAAATCGTCTTATTGCAAGACACGAAACGTACGGTGGTCCTTTGAGTACGGTCACTACCACGTAGTATTTATTATGGCACACAGTTATTAGTTGGCTCATTGTCAGTGGCTGAGTTGCATGTTGGTTGATCCTTAAATAAAATCTTTTTCTTCCTCTCAATTGAATATATGTGTATACATACACATTATATATATTCTTTAATGGATGTATATATATGATTTATATATACATATATCCTTCCTTTTCTTTCTCTCTCTCTCTTTCTATCTAGTTCGCTTTATCATCGATTATAATTATTTTTTACAATTATTCCCTTCTCGGATAAACAGCAATTTCTATCGAGCAAATAATTTTTGTACTCTACCCGCTGTCATTTACAATATATCTCAGGCGTTAATTAAGTTTATCGATAATAGCTAATCTTGGTTCTCGTCGAGTTTGTTCGCGCTCAACGGTAATTACCGTGCGTTTAGCTCGGCGTAGAAAATGCGTTTAACACTTTATCTTATATAGTCAATAAACTAATATCTTAGTTCCTTATAACTGTATATGTAAATTATCTAGTTTCGAGATTATCATAATAAAAATTTTATTACGATTATCATTTCTTTTAATTAATCATCCATCACCAATGACCGTAATCCAATATGATTAACCTTTTGTATTTTTTTATTTTCTTATTTTATTTTATTTTATTTTTTTTTTTTTTCTTGTAATCACAGTATATTATCCACGATAGTTAATCCACATTGTTCAAAATTTCCTCCTAGAGAGGATTTCAATTCTGCGAAAACTCGAACGACAACATTGTACCCTAAGAGTTATCGAACTTAGAAAGGTGCGGTTGGGTGCACCGTTCTAACGAACAGGTTGATACCTGGATTTGTTCGAAAAAGGAATCGTAACTAGGCGTCCCATCGAGCCTGTATAAAGAGAGGAGCTTCATTCTAACGGCTCCTAATGATCGGAAGTCGAGACTCGTATTGTACTCCCGACCGATCTCCGGATTCTCTCTCTCTCTCTCTCTCTCTCTCTCTCTCTCTCTCTCTCTCTCTCTCTCTCTCTCTCTTTTTCTTTCTTTCTCTCTTTTTCTCGCTTTCGCTAGAAATACCGTGGCAAAGAAGAAACTAGGGACGAGTCCTCCCTTTAATAGTAACCTGTATGTACCTTTTCTCGGACGGACTCCGTTCTAAAGATTTTTCTAAAACTCTTTTTTATACAATTACAATCATAGAGTTCACAAAAATTCTCTCGTACAAACACCAAATCAAAATATAACAATTCCCGTATTATTATCGAGGCCAAAAATATATGTAAATGCATATTATATACGTACAATGAATTATGTACTCGATAAAATTTATAAATATAAAAAAGACACACATACACACGCACACATGTGTATATATATATATATATATATATATATATATATATATATATGTATTAATAACAGTGATGTACACGATGAATTATGGACTTCGAGTTCGAATGTATGTAAATCAAAAACTAGCGCAGCATCCACAAATAAAAAGTATGCCCGATTAAACGAATGAAAAAGGAAACATTAGAAAACATTATTGCTCGAGAGATAATCAAAGAAATAGGGAGAAAGAATATCTCGTATCTCTCCCAGTCTCCCGTCCCCCGCCATCAAGCATACCCGCCCTTCTTCGAGAGAATCGAGTCGCGGATGTCCGCATAAGGTTCTAACGCATCGATACTCCTGCGGGAATAAAAAAGGGACAAGGTAGCCGAGAGAAGAAGATAACTCGCGTGTGGTAGTCGAGGACGAAGAGTAGGGACCAGAGGGGGAAAGGGACAGAGAAAGAGAGTGAGAGAGGGAGACAGAAAGAGAGAGAGAGAGAGAGAGAGAGAGAGAGAGAGAGAGGGTAAAGGGAAGAGAGGGAGGTGGTGTGGAACGTGCACGTACCAAGGGAAAAGAAGGAAGAGACAGGAACGTATCGACGTGCTTATTGTCCACGGCTGCAGCTGCCAGTAGTTCGCTCGTGTGTTCTCTCCCCACCCTTCGACCTTTTTCAACAACCCCTCTACCACCCTAGGCCCCGTCGTTGCGTCCCTTCTTCACCTTCTCAACCTCCACTCGACGCTTCTTTGCTCCTTGCCAACCACCTTCTTCTTCTTCTTCTTCTTCTTTACATTTTCTCCGTGTTTGTATTGCATGCGATAAAATGGAAAACGTAAAGAGAGCGTATATAGGGTGTCTCCTTTCGATCAATCGACTTATGATATTTGTCATTTAACGAAATTGTTGATGGTGAGAGCGTACGATGGTTTTTTCGTTTTCGGAGAAAAGAACAACAAAAAGGAAGAAGGAAAGAAGAAAAGAAAAGAAATGAGATACAGAAGTACGATGACATTCCCTAAAATTTCGTCTAATTTATCTTTATTCGTCGCTTTCTTCATTTTGCTACTTTCGATTTTAGTTAAAAAATGATTTGGGCGCATATGAATTGCAAGTAAATATAAACTTTACGGGTTCGTCGATATAGGAAATTGGAAAATGGAACGATTTTTTTAGTTTTATATTTTTTCGTTGAAACATCAAGACGTTTTTATATTTCTTTCTTCTTTTTTTCTCTTTCTTTCCTTTCTTCCTTTTTTCATTCCTTCTTTCTTTCTTTCTGACGGATTGAAATTTGATAAATTTTGTTTAAAAGTCTCTGCAATATACTTAGGATTTCTATACGCCGTATATAAATAAGTGTAAGTGTGCTGATCTCTCTCTCTCTCTCTCTCTCTCTCTCTCTCTCTCTCGCTCGCGCGCACGCACGTTTAGAAAGAAAGCTACAGCCGGTATCACTATAAACGGAAGCGACGATTCCACGGCCATTACTCGCCGGCAGCAAGTTTCTTCTTGACTACCGGTCAGGGCCGAGAGAGAGAGAGAGAGAGAGAGAGAGAGAGAGAGAGAGAGAGAGCACGCACGAATCCGAGAGTGACTCTCTCACAAGGGAGACTAGAAAACGATGTTAGAGAGGATGGGGTCGGGAGGGGACCGGGGGCCAGGGGTAGGGGGGAGAGGAGATGAGGGGGTAAGCGATTTATCGACCTCCACCAGTAAATATTTCCCTTATGCGTTAGTCAAGTTTAGCGAGCTTCGATAGCAATGTCATTCTTTTGCAATGATTTTTCTTCGATTTCTTTCTTTTTTGTTTTTTTCTTTTTTTGTTCTCGATACAACACGAGCTAGAACGAACGTTGAAATAGAGATTTCTTTTTTTTTGTGAGGGGAGAGGGGGGAGAAAGAATAGAAAAAAAATTATAACAGTTCGTCTCGATCGACGAGTCACATTAACCGGTTGGTTTATATATATATATCAGAGATCTCGATCTTAAATTGACTATAAAATTGGAAAAACAGAGAGAGAGAGAGAGAGAGAGAGAGGGATAGAGATAGAGATAGATTCGATCATCATCGATGCTTGCGCGTACGTGCGTGTTTGTAAAAGGAAAATGAGACCGAGTCCTCGTATCAATTCGCATTTCGATGCAAATTGCCTCCAACTAATTCCACTTCGAGATAGCTCTGCTATATCTCTGCGTGCCTTTGCCCTTTTCGATTCTGAGACGTTGAAGCGAACTTGAAAGAAGATAGAAACAGGAGAGGAGACTGCTCTCTCTCTCTCTCTTCTTCTTCTTCCACTCGTGCTCATCTCGCCAGTCATTTCACATTTTTTTCGCGGAATTAGATTCGCCCTTCGATGCGAACACGCTCGTTCCACTCTTCATACGCGAGCCGGTATGCTTTGCTAACCACGTACGAACGTAAGAAACATTTATACACATTGGTATACGTGCCCTTCGGGTAGGATTGAAGTTATTGTTCGACTTAATCGTCCGGTGAAATAATCCTACGTTGATTGTACGATAATTCCTTAGATTAAGGAAATTACCAAAGTAAACGATAGAAGCGTCGACCGATTTCATTTACGATCTATCGTCGTTTTGTTTCAATCGTTTCATTAAATCCTCCTCCCTTCCCATCTAAGACTTAGTAGTAATCAATTCGAAGGAAAAAAGAAAAAGAAAGGGAAAAAAAGCGATGTCTGTTGGTAGACGAAAAGGTGCTAAGAATACTAAATAATAAGGCAAACATGTACACGGACATTCTATCCTACTGTTAGTGTCGTGTACTTTTACCAACTGATTCTACGGAAGAATCGATTTTGAAAATATTTTTATGAAAACGTTATGATTAAATAACAATGGGAATATCCCATGGACAAACTGAACCACGTTAAATGATCTAATTACTATGTCAAATAAATTCTATCAATAAGAAATATATGATAATGTTTTCTTTTTCTTTGATAATGTTTCTTTCGCGTTGCGTGATTACGAAAGGGAGAAATTGATTTTAAGATGGAATAACATCGATTATTTTTCGTCGCACTGAAGGTATCGTCGTCGTTAGATAAATTATTTTACATAGTTTATGATTATTTTCTAAAAAAAAAAAAAAAAGAAAAATCATTTATCGAAGTGACGAGAATTAAAAAAATGGCAGAGGATAGGAGGCGAGGGGCGAGGGGCGAGGGGCGAGGGAAAGCCGTCGCAAAATTAATAAGACTCCGATCGTGGAGAATTCGCAAAGAATTGCGAGGGAGATCGATAATCGAGATTTCCGCGAATTTATCGCGCCACGTATCAGCCGGAAATTAACGGATCGCTCGCCGAAATTGCCTCGTAAATTCGAGACGCGCGAGCTCTCCTCTCTCTATCTCTCTCTCTCTCTCTCTCTCTCTCTCTCTCTCTCTCTCTCTCTCTCTCTCTCTCTCTCTCTCTCTCTTTCTTTCTCTCCGGCGAGACATGACGAACGACCCTGCGATTTCGCTTGTCTGCTATCTAAACGAGCATCTAAAATTGCAATTCGCGCGGTATGTCGACGACGCGAATTACCGATCTTTGCCCACTTAATTGGCCGACAGAGTCGACGTGAGTGCGTATTCATAAGAAAAAAAGGAAGAGAGAAGAAAAAAACGAAAAGAAACAAAAAAGAAAAATATTTCTCAAAGTATTCGACTTAGGATGGCGACTTGAAGATAATTATTTAATTGGTTAATTACTAAAGATTTCAAATTTAAAAAAAAAAAAAAAAAAGAAAAAGAAAAGAAAAGAAGACCTTTCGAGAATATATAAAACAAGAGACTTATTTCGATACTTTCCAACAATAATCTCGTTGATAAATGTCTTCGCAAATAAATGACCAATATCGATATCGACGATATAAACGCAAAATTTAATTATCGTACGCTCGAGTTAAAAATTGTACAGCTCGGTGCGGAAGATCTCGGTCGTGGGCGTATCGAGGACGCAAAATTAAAATTATCGATTTTAACGTGATCATTTTTAGAAAAGTAGTAAGAGATGAGAAAAGGAAAGAAAATAATAAAAAAAGAAATAAGAAAAAAATATGATTATAAATCTAAATACCTACGTAGATACCATGAATTTGGTAATACGTATTCGCCTACGGCGAATTCTTTCGTACCTCTCCTGATTATTTGTACCGCTACCAAGAAAGGTAAGAAGAAAAATAAAAAGGAGAGGAGAGGAGATGAGAGAGAGAGAGAGAGAGAGAGAGGAAGATATAAAAGTCGCGAGATTATTGGTGCCATTTCAGTTAGCTCTTGCATTAAACGTTTCCACCTTCTCTCCACCTTCATAACCAAAAAGGGAAATGACTTTTTGCGACACGGAATGCCAGAGCACAGATGCTTTTTCCAAGGCACCTTAAAAGAGTATATGTAACTTACATACTCGTCCCTTTTCTTACGTGGCGCCGCACCTCATTCCCCTGCACCCTCCCCCCTACCCTCCCCTTCCTCGCGACCGCTTCCTCGCTACCAATAAAAGTCAACTCTCCAACGGTTAAGTAGGTGAACATGATTTTTCGGCGTCTTACGATCGATCGATCGATCGATCGTTCGATCGACGTCCTTTGCCACATTATCGTCGCCGACCGAAGACGCTTGGAAAAAAAGTTATGCAAGAAGAGGGGCACCCGACTTTTGATCGCGTTACTTCAGACGTAACCCGACCCAAATATATTCTTTATATCACGAATTAATCTCCACGGCACTCCTCGAAATCGAAATCGAGCTCTTGTAATTTCTCCGACGATCTGCCTTTAAACGGCCGGTGAGAAAGAGGCCCGGGGAATAATTAAGTATCCCGTAACGGACATACGTGTATATGTATGTATGCATGTATGTATGTATGTATGTACGGAGGTGTATATATGTATATATAAGTACACACATATACGAATTTGTCAACCTTACCAAGAAATTCACTCCGTGAAAAGTCATCGAAAACACGTCGAACTTCGCATGCCCCTCTGCAGAATTTCTCTTCAAAAGTAGTCCCACGAGATTCCACTCTCGCAATTTTCGCGACGGTTAGTCTCGGTCGGCGACCGGACGTTCGTTCTCCGAAAAAAAAGAGCAAGGAAAAGAAGAAGAAGCAGAAGAAGAAGAAGAAGAAAAAAATATATATATATATAAAGAGAGAGAGAGAGAGAGAGAGAGAGAGACAATGACAATGAAGGGCCTCGAATCTCCGAAGTCCTCCTTGACTTGGCTCTAACGACGAGAGGAGAAGAGCAATTGTGGGGACTGTAGGAGAGAAAATGTTAGAGATTAGGAGGTGGTGTCGCGAAAGGGGGGAAAAGACTCGGTTTGCCGCATTGTCGGGAAAGAGCCGTGCCTGGTGTTTATCGCGAAACCTCTCTTTTTCCCCTCTCACCCTGCCTCCCTCCCTTCCCCCCTTTCTCTTTCCTTCTCTTTCTCTTTGTCTCTTTCTTTCGTCATCTTTCAAGAAGAAGTAGAAGAAGAAGAAGAAGAAGAAGAAGAGGAAGAAGAAGAAGAAGGAGGAGGAGGTGGAGGAGGAGAAGAAGATGAGGAGAAAGGATGAGGAAGAGGACGGTAACACCACCACCCACCATCAATGGCCGGTGGACCGAGAAGGCAGCCACCCGTGCTGGTTCCATTAGTGTCTCGGCTTGTAATTTGCCGCGCCGAATGTTAATGGACTCCTCTCTCTCTCTCTCTCTCTCTCTCTCTTTCTCTCTCTCTCTCTCTCTCTCTCTGTCTCTCTTTTTCTCTCTTTCTGAAGATCTTCCTTTCCTCCCTCGAAAACTCCATCTTCACTCGCGGCACTTCGTTTCTTCCCCGGGAACAAAATTCTTCCAACGGAGTCTCTCTTTTTCGCTATCTTCATCTCTCTCTCTCTCTCTCTCTCTCTCTCTCTCTCTCTCTCTCTCTCTCTCTCACTCTTACTCTCTTACTTGTAATGTCGCTTATATAAATATATATATTTCTCTTGGTCTTACTCATTACGATGTGAAATACTAAGAAGGAATCATGTTTTTCGTAAATAGAAAACGACGCGGATAGGTGGATACGTAAGTAAATAGAGAGAGAGAGAGAGAGAGAGAGAGAGAGAGAGACTCGTTGATCGAATTGGCCAGTTGGTTGTTTTCTTGATCTAGCGAGGGAGTAATTAGCCCTCGAGAAATCGATCGTAGCCCTCCCCCTTCTTCTTGGCTACGGTTACTCGTGAAGAGACAAGCGGCTAATTAAGAAACAGCACCGTAATACTGCCGTCGAATTAGCATCCATTAAGAGAGCGACGGAAAACGGTGGTGCCGTCTTTCCTCCCGAGAGGTGTGGGAGGAGGAGGAGGAGGAGTCGGACGAGAGGGTGAGAAAGAGGGAGAGAGGAAGAGAGGAGAGGAGAGAAGGGTCAATAGATCGTCGAATAATTAAGGGTCAATGGACGAGATCAATTAAGGAGGGAGATAAGAATCCGAGAGACAGAAAGAGAGACAGAAAGAAAGAGAGAGAGAGAGAGAGAGAGAGAGAGAGAGAGAGAATTATGCGATTCGATCTTTAATGCTCGTCGACTTTGAGATAAAGTCGCTACGGTAAGATCGACAAATCGGAAGATTTGAAAGAGGATTTCGATAACAAATGAATTTTTATCCTCGACGAAGGATAGATTATTAATCTTTCGATAATAAATAGCTTTTACGTGTCGTACGAGTCTTTACGTTGTTATTGAATTTATGTATTAACGGTAGACGCGTATTGCGAATCTTTATCGTAATTGAACAACGTTAATTGTTTATACTCGTTATACTCGTATTGATTCGAAAATTTGTCCCGCTGGAGAAAAACGGAAGAGGATTCGAGAGCTGGTACGTGTGTTGGTACGAAAGGGGAACTAAAGAGAGGTGTACACTCTTTATGGAGAGAGTATTGAAGGTAGGTAAGAACGAACGAAACTTCCCACGTAGATAATGTGACTGCGGGTAAAGGGAGCTGCTGCTGCTGTTGCTGCTGCTACTGCTGATGGTGGTGGTGGTGGTGGTGGTGGTGGTGCCGCTGCTCTTGCCACTGCTCTCTTCAACAAGGGAGAATGTGGTCCACGTTCGAGGGAAGAAACTGAAGGATAAGCCTTGTTTACCGAACTATCAGATTACCTTACCAACCGAGCCGATCGTCATTAGCTTTTAATTAGGCCTTACCACACGCAAAACCAACCCTTATTTACAAATTCATTTCTATATACGTACGAATACACGTAGTGTATTCAATGAATTCAATCGAATTTCATCGGATTTTTTTTTTCTCCGAAGAAAATGGATGGTCGAACGATCAAATATCATTGATACCATTCTTTCGTGATCAAGAAATTATGAAGTAGTATACCTATGTATATATATATATATATATATATATATATATATATATATATATATATATATATACCTTCGGTATTTTCAAGGATATATAAGATAAAGGAAAATACAAAGGCACACATTCTCATGGATGAAACGTTGACGTAAGTATATATTGTGGCTTTGGAAACATAACACTCGGCCCGTCAGTTAACCATGATGGAGCATAGATTTCTCGATCGTAAGTCTGTGAATATGATGGTCTTTGCTCCACGACAATCCGCATGTTCTTTCGAGAAAGTTTTTGTACAGTCGAGTCGAACGATTTTTTCTTTTGTGACTTTTGGAAAGAATTTTATCTTAATAAAAAAGTGACTGTATTGCATTAGTTGTGACAACGAAAGGAAAAAAAATTATTATTTTTATTAAGGATTTGTGCATCATACAAAAAAAGAACACACACATACACGGGATCACTTTAGATTAAAAAAAAGGTTTGATAGACTATTTTTAAGATTGATCGAGGGATTAAAAAATCATCTTTACAATTAAAATTGCATTCCAAAATATTCTTCCACGGTATTGCGATTGGCCGGCCTATAGTGTAAAATAGTGTTCTCTGAAGATAACGAAATAAAACCGCAAGGACAATATTTCTTCTGATCTTTACGACTTATTAATAACGATTTTTTTTGACGTGATCCCTTGCGTTGATGTCAATAAATTATGGGATTTATAATTGGAAGATCCTTAATGAGGAATCATTAATGGGGGAGAGGGAGCGGGGATATCATATTGATGGCAATAAATTATATGGATGTCAAGTAATTTTTAATATATTTCAATCGGCTTGTCAATTCAAAATTTTCCTTCATATAAAAATATAACGAAAGAAATAAAAGCGTATATAGATAGCAATATCAATAAGAAAACATTTTTTATGTAGTTCGTTATCACGTATCAATTCAGTCATTGAATTTATCAGAAGAAATTTCATGCAGATGATATTTTAAAATCATTGCTTCCGACTGTACTTAGAGGTACGTGGGCTGTGAGCTCCGTGTTATCGGGCTTTTTAACGCGCCACTTGCGGTAACGCGTCTCGGCCGATCGCGGTTTCAGCGAGCCTAGCGTCCCTCCATGTCACTCTCTCTCTCTCTCTCTCTCTCCCTCTCTCTCCCTCTCTCTCTCTCCCATGTCTTCTCTCGTATTCCTGAGGACTACGACAACGACGACGACAACGGCGACGACGGTGCCGATGCCGTTGCCGATGCCGATGTCGATGTCGAGACAGCTGCACGCGCGTTCATGAAAGCAGAAAAGTGTCGATGAAAACCTAGCTGTTCGGATCGTTGTGGTTTCTCGATAAGATCATATTTTTCGATCGAATTTATCGAACGGCTCTAACTGGTTAAAAAAAAGAAACCAAAAAAATCGATCGGATCGATCGATATCATTAAATCGAGACGATCTTGAATTATTTCCATAATTCAATAACTCCAATCGATGTATACCCGTTAAACGAACTACGAATATCGATATAAATAACTTCACATGAATTTCGATTTTATGAATGTCGAAACGACGAGTCGAACCAAAAAAAAAAAGAAGAAAAAAAAATGAAAAGGAAACTCTGACGTTTACCTGCTTGCGTCTAGTATATTTTGTAAATTTACGAATGACGCGCATATAGGAAGAAAGAGAAAAAAAGAAAAGGAGGAAGAAAAAAAAGAACAAAGAAGCGAAGATAAAAGAAGGGGTATTAAGAAAACTCTCACGACGAGCGGAAAAATTTTAAATCAGCTGTGGGAAAGTATACATTCTCTTATAGATTAATAATAAACTTTTGAGCGTAATCAAGGAAGAGAGTTTGTTATAAGTGTCTCTCCCTTCCTCTTTTCTTCCCTCTCTCTATCTCTCTCTCTCTCTCTCTCTCTCTCTCTCTCTCTCTCTCTCTCTCTCTCTCTCTCTCTCTCTCTTTCCCCCAAAAAGTTTATTACGAGAACGTCCGTCTAGAGAATGTTTTTGTCAGTAAGTTCTTGAGACCAGTATAGAAGTAAGGAAAAAGAGAGAAAGACACCGATCGGTACCACGTGTCGTTCTACACCGAAAAAAAGGAGTTTGTCTCTAACGAAGCTGCTAGCGGCCAAGTGTCGAAAGAAAAAGAAGAGAGGACGGAGAAAGAAAGTGCCTTAGTTCTCACGGGGTTCAACGCTTTATTTTCGTACTCCCTCGCGCTCAAGGGGTTGCCCATTGATAAGCTAATGGTCGCATGATAGTCGTTCGAGTTTAACGTCCTGAGAACGTATTACGTGCCTACGTGGAGAGGAAAGCGTTATTGAGTGCCTTCAGACGAACGTACGTACGCAGGCACGTATGAACGAACGTACGAACGAACGAATAAACGAACGAAAACATCGAAGAAATCTTTTCTATTTTCTTATAACCGATAAGCTTATAAAAAAAGAAAAAAGAAAAAAAAAACAGAAAAAATATGAAATGTACAAACATCAACAAATTTTGCAATACTTCGATCTTTATAATAGTATAAATAATTCGTCGAAGATTATCATTTTGTGGTTATAATGCATTTGATTAAATTAAATTATATCGATTTTATATGATAAAATTATCTATTCGATTGATCCGCTCGATTCTTCCTTTTTTTTCACTCGATTTAATTCGATTCTATAATTATTCGAAATGAATGTAATACGTTGCAAAAGAATGCATTATTATTTTATTATAAATTATTATTTACAATAAATGTTTGAACGAATTGAAAAGAAAATAATGAAGTAAATGAATTTATAACTGTTTTCTATGACGTCTTAGACTCGACTGACACGATTGTGATACTCTCGATATAAGGAAACAAAAAGGGACCACATAGAATGGACCGCACGAGTATCGATCTATAATGATCCAACAACGACGAGTTGCGATCTCAAGTCAAACAAATGTGGTGTTAATCTTAATATATATATATATATATTTTTTTTTTTTTCAATAAGATCAAAATAATTCTTTTTCTTTCTTTTTTTCATCAACGTTTGATTTATAATGTATTTACCACATTATCCGGATACGAATGCGATATTACAACTCATTATGAGATTTGTCAAATAAATCCTCTCCATAAATCCTCGCAAATGTATTATTGTACAGTGAAGAATCGCAAGGAATTCGATGTTGTATTCTCTGTGCCAAAAGAAAAGGAGAACGAGGATAATTATCAAAAAATCGTGCTGGTATTCGGGTCGATTGGAAGCGATGCTCTTAAAAAGAAAGAAAGAAAGAAAGAAAGAAAGAAAGAGAAGAGAAGAGAAGAGAAGAGAAGAAAAGAGAAGAGAGAAAGAGAGAGAGAGAGGACAGGTTCAATTAGGAGGACGATTGCGCATGGTCGATCGATCGTATTCTCGACGACATGATCGCGCCGATGTTGATCGTTCGCGCGACGTCATTCCTGGCTAACGAGTGCCGTTCGAAGATGCCGGTTTCGAATCTCCAAATTGAAGAGTGCGTTCTCTTTTTTTCTTATACGATATATGTAAGTAGCTTGAAAGTATACATGCAATTAATTACCTTTTGAGAACTATACGCAATACGTCCACTTAACTCGTTTAATTCGCAGAAAGAAGACGAGCTCAAAATTATCTAGATGATTTTTAAAGGGCCAATATTATTACTCTCTTTCTTTCAAGATCTCTTAGAATTATTTTCTTCTGTTTTTTTTTTTTTTTTTTTCATATCGTAAAAATGTTCTTAAGCTTATAATTTTACGATCTTCAAAAAAAAAAAAAAAAATAAGAATTGTCTGAGGAAGTCTTGAAATGGAAGTCTCCAAAATTAGTAATCGATTTTTAAAATCATCTAGGTTCTTTTGATTCACCCTGTACATACGTTGTTACGGATCGTACTATATGTTCGTTAATATTAAATAAATCACAATGTTATGTATGTATAATGAATATTTAAATAATGTTAAAATGAAATATGTCTGTCGTATTAAACGATCGAAAATATAATACGAGATTAAGATCGAGTGAGCGAATACAAATTAGCTCTCATATCAAATTAACTTTAATATTTTTTTTTATTGAAGAACAAAAACAAAAAAAAAGAGGAAAAATAAGAAAAGAAAAACAAGAAAGCAAATTATATGATATATATATATATATATATATATATATATATATATAAAAGCTTATATTATAATTTATACCAAGTAAACGTTTTCCCTTATAATTAACTTTGCGATGTAAAAAATTAAATGAGATTTAAAAAGTATATGTATATGCTCGTACGTTGTCTTCAAAGTTGCATACCATTATGGATGGTTAACGTAATGACCAATTATAAATGAAAATAACAAAAACGATATTAATTACGATAGCGATTTAAACAAAAATTTTAAGCGTATGCTCGAACTACGTGGAGTAATGAAAACGATAGAGTTCGGAGAAATCTTGAGAATGATTAGACGGGGCGCATGTTCGCGCATCCTTCCTCATAAAAAGATTTCCGCTTGATGGGCGTTCTAAGAACGCCCGACGTGATCCTCGGCGTTACGACGTACCAATGGCATTAAGAGGCCACCGAGCACGCTCCGTGCCTTGATATCCTAAGATTTCCCGTTTCTTGTTAATGGACCTATCGCGTGAAGTTTAATGTATAATGTATGTACATACATATGCGCTACAACTACTCGCGGTTCGATTAGAATCGCAGATCACGTTCGAAATTTCTATAACGAATATAAATTAATTTAAAGGTATTGGTATAAATTGCATATCTCTATTGTACATAATACATACATGTGTGTGTGTGTGTGTGTGCGCGCGCGCGTGTGTGTACATAATACATGTGTATTAATATTTAAAGTAGATTTGATTCCTTTCATATTTCGTAGGAATAAAAATTATAAAACGAACATAGAGTGAAACTTTCATAACTATTTTAATGAATAATTAATTATCTAATTTAGAAAAAGAAAAAAGAAATAAAAAAAGGGAACGTTTTGTGTAGCCTCTTTTATTCATCAAACTGATAATCTCAAAACGAAATAGAGAGAGAA
Organism: Dolichovespula saxonica; assembly: GCA_911387935.1. Classification (NCBI taxonomy): domain Eukaryota; kingdom Metazoa; phylum Arthropoda; class Insecta; order Hymenoptera; family Vespidae; genus Dolichovespula; species Dolichovespula saxonica. Next base: position 8,080,666 of record OU426993.1, read on the forward strand.
AGAGAGAGAGGGAGGGAGAAAATCAAAGACTAAAACTACCTAAGATACTACTTCAAGAGTGACAAAGGATTATAAAGAGTTGTTAAAATGAAATGTCACTTTACGTATCACGTTTTACGTTAGGATATATCTACTAAAAGAGGGAATGAGAAAAAGTGGAAGGACGAGAGAAAGCCGTGTTACGAGAGGCGAAGACGCGTTGTTTGCTATCCAGATGTTGCCTTCCTTTTCTGACGAAAGGGTTTGTCATTCGAAAGAGAGGGAAAGAGAGACAGAGAGAGAGAGAGAGAGAGAGAAAGGGGGGGAGAGAAAGAGAGAAAGATGAAGAACAGGTCTGAGAATAAGAAGAATGAAAGAGAAAGAAGGAAGGAAGAAGAAGGTTCTTGCAGGACAGAGGGCATATCGCTAACACTTTACGGCAGTGGCGTTTGTATAGTGCCATGTGTCTCTTCGTTTTTCTTTATATATATATATATATATATATATATATATATATATATATATATATATATATATATATGTATATATATATATATATATATATATATATATATATATATATATGTATGTATGTATGTATATATGTATGTATATATATATATATATATATGTATGTATGTATGTATATATGTATGTATATATGTATGTATGTATGTATATGTATACATATATATGTGTGTTTGTATGCGTATGTGTATATGTATATATATATTTTTTTTCTCCTCCCACCTCCGATCTTGAAAAGGTCCAAGTAAGGAAAATAAAAAGCAGGCCGCCGCCGTTTCGTTTTTTGTTGGAACGTGGCAATGACATTTCCGTCTGCTACGAAGAAGAAGAAGAAGTCAACAGGTCGGTCCAAGTAGTTTTTATCGGCCACCACTTCTTCTACACTTCTATTTTCTCATTACCATTCGTGTGTCATGAACACTGTGCAAGATCTACGACTTTAACTCGACCCTTCCCGAGAACCTTTTGCTTTTTCCCCGATCCACGTCACCGTAGAAAAATATACAGAATTCCATTTGGAGCGAGTGAAAAAGAGCGACGACTGTCCTCCACCCCCCCCCCTCCCTCCCGTCCACCCCTGTCACTTAAAGTGCTGTATCGTATGGTGTTTTCGAGATTAAAGGGAGAAAAAAAGGAACATAAGAAAGAAAAAAAAAATAAGAAAAAGAAAAGAGAGAGAAAGAGAAAGAGAAAGAAAAAAAAGGAAAGCACGTGCACGTTGACGACAGCTGGATCTCATCGACGTGATAAATGATCTTCAATCGATCTTTCCGTCTCGAAGCGAGATTTTCTATCCAACCTTTTAAATGATATCAATTTCTTAAGAACTCATTAATTATATCGATTCGATGAAATCATACATACGGTTGAGTAATCTTTCTTACTTTCTTCCTTTTGCTTTTTACGAAACGAGCGTGGATGAAAAAAAAAAAAAAACAAGAAATAGAAAAGAAAAGAAAAGAAAAAAAAATAGAAAAAGAATCTATTCTACCACTAGTCTTATAATTAATTTCGCATGGAAATAAGCTGCACGACCGTGCATGCCCGGTAGTCGACGACGAGTGGAAGAGAGAGATCGCTGGGAATTAAACTCCGATTGCTTGACCTCGCAAGTGCCATGTCAACGAGTTTAACTTTTGCCACTGATGATTCTACTCGTCGGCTACGATATACTAACCACCGATAGGGACTTTGTACAAAGGGATTGTTATGAACTGTTAGAAATCGTCGTGTAACGAATGAAAAATTTTATAAATGAATAAAATTTAATTTCGAGAGAAATGAAGAGAGACAAAGAGAGAGAGAGAGAGAGAGAGAGAGAGAGAGAGAGAGAGAGGGTGGGAAAGAAGGAATATCATTTCGTACGGATGAAAAAAGAAATAAAAAAAAAGGGATAAAAAGAATGTAGATTTGGTTTTGGTGTCCTCGAACTGTCCCTCCCCCTCCCCCATAGTTGAGAAGAGAATCCTTGCTACTGCAATGCCGTCGGATTGATGGAACGTTCTAAAGAGAGAAAGAGAGAATAGAGGAGGACGGGAGACGAGGTGTATCCAAAGAAAGAAAAATATCCCCCGTCTCGAAAATTGGCGAGGAACAAACAAAGGGTTGCGGGGGACCGAAGAAAAATAAAGGATTGCGAATTCTATTAGCGAGCCTCTTTCTCCTCTCACCGAAGAAGAAGAAATAAGATGACGATGCCGAAGAAAGAGGATGCTCGGAAAAAGGGAGACAGAGAGAGAGAGAGAGAGAAAGAGAGAGAGAGAGAAAAGGACGAAATGACAACGCTCAGAGCTGTCCGCTAATCTTCTTTCGTCTCCTTCTCTTATTCACAGAGACGAATCGCAGGCGGGTCGCGCTTTGTCTTTGCGGTTTTCTCGATGCAGCTCCGCTTCTCGCCGAAAGATTCAACCCCACTAGTACCACCACCACCACCATCACCAATACCATCAGCATCACCACCACCTCCTCCTCCACCTCGAATGCTACGACAAACTCGTGAACCAACTAAGTAATCACCACGATTATGGTTTTTACTCGCGAGTCTACCGATTTAGCTCCGGCTATCGCGAAAGCGCAATGACCGCGTAACCTCCTTCAAATGATATTCCAATTTTCCTGACGTTTATGGATTCACGCAGGTATAATACGACACTTTGCAATTCAGTTTTATTTGGATGTATGTACGATAAAGAAACGTGAGTTTCAAGTATGTTAATTTATTCCGAAGACAATTCGTTTCTTTTCTTTTTCTTTTTTGATAGAAAGAAACAATGAGTTTTCCATTAAATGTGTTTTTCCGCGAATTATTTTTTCTTTTTTTTTTTTAAATTAACGATTTATTAATATCGTTTCTTCGAAAGATCATTCTCGAATTAATTTTGAGAAAGAGAGAAATAAAAAAAAATAAAAATAACCGAGAAAATTGTTCGCCCCATCCAATGCGATCCAAATATTTTTCCTTGTACCTCAACTTATAATATAACTCATATTTAACAGATATTAATCTTTTAATATAAATTAACAATCAAATGTTATCGCATAAAAAAAAAGAAAACAATGTATAAACGATATAGACGACGTGTTATTTCATATCAGATTTATGTAGGGATTTACAAAAAGGGGGATTAACTTCTTTACTTCTTTAACTTATAAAACAATCACGCTTGTCATTATAAAATTTCTTTAACTCGTTCGTCCGATGCAATCCGTCGAGAAGATCCGGAAGCAGTGTTTCGAGCGGGTAAGAAAATCGCTCGAAAAGGGCCAACTTATTCGTCGTCTCTCGAGGAACGAGGATAGGATGCCGGTTAGAGAGAAATGCAATTTATAGTTAATATCATTAGAGCGAGAAAAATGTGCGATTGGATTGCGCGGATACGTCGAGCAGTCTTACGTTCTCCAACGTAATGGCAGAAGCGGATTCTACGTTCGTGGAATCTGGCGAGGCATGCGGCAGAACCGCGAACCCAGAACACCGTGAACCTCTTAATGCTTTCGAACGGTTCTTTGCTTTTGCCATACAACCCTCCGACCGAACCTAAGTCATTCTCGACGATTTCAAATTTGTCTCTTTAAACAAAAAAAAAAAAAAAGAAAAAAAAAAGAAGAAAAAGAAGAAGAATAAGAAAAAAGAAAGAAAGTGAAAAAGAGAGAAAAATCCCTCAAACATATAACAAAAACAATGAGCAAGAGAGAGATCGTTAAACAAACAACGGTAGTCCCCGACAAGCCGGGGAGTCTATTGAAATTAACTAAATTACCATTCGAATGCTACTCGTGCTATATACCATTCGCCTAGTCGCGAATACGTATTATTATCTTCCAAGGTAATATAATACTGTAACTTGTTATTTTCGCGAGGGTGTCATAAGCGCTCGATTCTTTGAGAATATTAATGCAAAGCACGAAAACACTTCGAGTTACGACTAACAATTTGAGAATACAATCGGTTGTATCCAGTCATCGTATGCTACTCGAATGATTTTTTACGTTTAAAATACCAGATGTATTATCGTATTGTTTTCAAATGTACACCTTTGATAATTCAAATTAATACATACGCGCGTATCCACGATGCTCGATAAAAAAAAATTGTTTTTAATTTTGTTTACGTTTTCTTACGCTTTAATAATAGACGAATTCAGTTTTTCAATACGCTGTAGTATCATTGAAATATATATATATAAATACATATACATACATACATACAAACAAACAAACAAACACACACACACACGCACAATTTACATGTATTTGAATAATAAGAAGATTTAACTTTTTTAAATCATCACTATTTCTATATACACACACGCACGTTGTGTATATATATGTATACATAAAAAAATATATAGATATACGTATATATATTTTAATAACAGACGAATCCAATCTTTCGTATTATCATTATAATAAATAGATCCGATAATAAATAGACTCTATAAACATTTACATAATAAACGCATCCGATCGTAAAATCGAACATTACATTAAATACACAAACAGTACTAATATGTCATTGACAAAGGTCCATTTAAGATATATGTAAAATGTAATAAAATCGATACGACACAAAACATCCGTCGTTCGGCGAAATAAGCTATATAAGCTTATGGGAGAACCTTATGACGCTCGATACGTTCCTCGTTGTTCACTTTGTTAGATATTCCTGTCAATATATCAGCATCCATTAAATCACGCCAATCTCGATCGTAAAATCTTCTTCCCTTATAAACGAACATACCGCTTGGTACGCTTGGCGTCGAAGCGTATCGCGATGGTTGGCGAAAGAATCGTAAAGAAAACAAAACAAACAGAAGAAAGAAAGAAAAAGAGAGAAAGAAAGTAAGAAAAAAAAAAAAGGAAAAATAAAGTCGCGAATCAACCAGAAGCGAGATGTTACCAAGGGACGACATAAATCGAAGGTGGGAGATGGGAAAAGGCGCGAATACTCGGGATTGGTTGGGTAGTTAGGTAGCAATGCAAAGCCACGCTAAATCGTTCAAGACTGCGTTGTTCCTACCCTTTCTAACGATCTTGTACGTGGATGCGCATAAACCTTCTCTCTCTCTCTCTCTCTCTTTCTCTCTCTTGCTCTTTCTGTTTTTGTAGAGTATTTTACTCTTCGAGTGTCTATGCATACGGTGTATACGGGGTGTAACAAAAGTAATGGCTACAATATGATATGAAAAGCGAAAAAAACATTTCTTTCGACTTATTCGATGAAAATAAATATGTTACCAACGATTAAATTGTAACGTGATTATAAATTCTATTAATTATTTATGTAAATATATGTAAATGAAAGCATATATATATATATATTTTTTTTTTCTTTCTTTCTCTTATATACATAGAATAGTATTACATTTAATAATCTTATCACGTAGATCGTTATGTCGAGGACGCAACGACGCTCGTCAGACAAACGTCTCACTGTAAACAAAGTTGAAGAACGACGACGTCTAAGAACGAACTAACGGACGAATTATACAATACAGGTAAACAATGTAAATGAATAACACAAGACCTACGTTTCCTATTCCGATTGATTGTACCTATATTAAAGAAATAAAATAAAATAAAATAACGAAAAAAAAAGAAAAAGGTATATCTTGCAATGATTAAAATTATTAAAAATAAATTTAACTTTATTTTTAATAAGAATTACTGAAAAAAAAATTTAACTTTATTTTTAATAAGAATTATTGAAAAAATAAATTTAACTTTATTTTTAAGAAAAATTATTATATATAATACATTATTATTTCTTCTCTATTCTTTTCTTTTTTTTATTTTTTTTTTTTTTTTTAACAAAGTCATTTTTACGGCGAGAAAGAGAAAGAGAAAGAGAGAAAAAGTGAGATCGTCCATCCTTCTTGTGGCAGCCTGTAGAAGAGATCGAGCGTACGGAGCTTGTAGTCTGGCTTTGCGATGATTACGACTGCGATTGCGATGTAAATCGCGGGCCCACGTTCAATCACGTACGCGTACACACGGGTGTGAGCCATCGGCCAGAGTCATCGGCCAGTGCCGTATGTCTAGCCGACGTGCTTTCTTCTCTCCTCTCCGCTTCGTTCTCTCTCTCTTTCTCTCTCTCTCTCTCTCTCTCTCTCACTCTCTCTCTCTCTCTCTCTCTCTCTCTCTCACTCCACAATTTATCTCTCATCGCGTATAGTTGCGGCCCGTCGATCTCTATCGAACCTACTCCATCGAATCTTTTAGAATGTGAACACAATGAATCAAAAAACGATTACGACACCATCCTGTTTTATTTTTTGATATAGAAAAAAAAAAGAAGAAAATGATTCGAAAAAGGTAAAAAATTTCATTTTTAGAAATCAAAAAATGGGGGAAACATTAATTATATTTCGCCGTTATATCATGACGGGTTACGGCGTCATTTAAAATTCTTATTCAATTATAAATATATTAGATAGAAAAACTTTGACGACGTAAAGTAAAGGAGACTTTCACGTTCGCTCGTGTATTTTACCTTAACGAGAAATCCCTATGGCTAACTTATTACAAATCAAGATAGAAAAAGATTTAATAAAAAGAAACGAAAATGGATAGATAAAAAGATCTGGAAGAAATACCGTGAGTTTTTGTTGTGGCTTCTTAGGAAGCTTGTTTACACGATATACTAGAGAGACGGAAAAAGAGAGACAAAGACAGAGAGACAGAGAGACTGAGTAGTTGTTTCGCTTATGGATGTTACACGCATGAGCGAAATAAAAAGAAGGATTGATGGATATACAGAAATAAAGAAGGAAAGAAAAAGATAAGGGAAAGGGAAAAAAAGAAAGGAAGAAAAAGAAACAAAAAGAGAAAAAGTTATATTGGTCGAGATCGACGAAGCGAAATGTACTCTCGTTCTCGAAGTAAGCCGAATTTATGAACTCGCGAGAAGGCATACCTCCTATGGCCCAGAGAAGTGCAAGAAAGCTTGGCAATAGCCCCGTTCGCTGAATTCTACCTACTCTATCAGGATCTAGTATCTTTGAATAAAGATCGCGTCGTAAAGCTTTCCTCTCGGCGCGTCGATCCCTCCTCTCTCTCTCTCTCTCTCTCTCTCTTTCTGTTTTTATTTCTTCCTCTCTTTCTCTCTCTCTCTCTCTTTCTCTTTCTCTCTCTCTTTCTTTATCTCTCTTCGACGTTTAAAAGCGACGAGCATCCAATGCTAGTCTCTATAAAAACATTAACGAGCGATTCGACATGCTCAGATCGCAATAACTCTAACTTCGCTCTCTTCGATTTTCTAACTAAACGACACTTGGCTTCCGTTCAAAATCATCCTTCCTATTTTTCAAAATATATATCGAAGAATTTCTATCGATTTTTATAACAAAATTAATTAATCAACTATTTATTTATTTATTTATGTATTTATTTATTTATTTACATAATATCCGCGTAAAGGGATAGTATTATTCGAATTTTGTTATTATATTACAATTCAATTTGTCTTTTTTTTTCATTTGTTTAATCTATTTATCTAATTTATCTAATTTTCTACCATATTTTTTACGCATAGAATCACATTTCTTCTTAATATTTTTCTCAATTATATTTTACGAAACGTTTCGAAAGTACGAAATGATAGGAAAAATTTTTATCATCCCGAAACGATGATCCACATAATATTTTATTTCATTATAATTCTTAAAGTTTTCCAACGACTTCGCAATCTAAAGATGGCAAAATGTACGTTTCACGTGAATATGCGAAAGATAAAAATTAATTTCTATTGTTCTTTCATCCGATTTATAGTTCGTTTTATATTTCGTTGATTTTATGTACAAAATTAGTATTGATTTTCATGATAGAAAACGCGTCTTCCTTTGTTCGAAAGCAAAGTCCACGGGTATGCGCAAGCGAAGAACCCTAAGCGTCGTTGGCACGCTGTCGATACTTTTTGCGAGTTCTGCTTTCCAGGTACCATCCTGGGTCAAGCTACCTACATAAGGGTACTACTCTTACTAGCTCCGTCTCGGGAGAATACCACTTTTTCCGCGAGTTCTCCCCCGCCGACGACGATACCAACCGAGTCGCACGCGCGATCACGATCTCCTTTCGACCCTTTCCGACGACCTCCTCCTCCTCCTCCTCCTCCTCCTCCTCCTCCTCCTCCTCCTTGACGATCGGTCCCCATTTTCTAACAGGGAAAATTGATGACATTCGAACGTGCCTCATTAACGATTAAAAAAAAAACAACATTTAAGACATATCAACTTGGACTTATAAGAATATTTTAATATTTCAAATTATCCGTACGTAAATGAGTTCGACAATTCTATCACTTTTGCTTATATTATCTTTAAGAATAAGAAAAGTGATTTTGTATGAGCTATAAGTGGAGACAAAAAAAAAACTATGTAAAAAAAATTGAAAATAAAAAAGGAACGAAAATCACGTATTATAGTATGGTATATGCAGATATATAATATTCTATTCGTACAGGCTAAATACGATCGATGATCATTGACCTATTGATCTATCGTAATGAGAATATATTTATCTCCTTATTATCATAATATTATATTCAAATAATGCAAATCCAAGATATTCGATGGTAATAAATCTGACATTATATTTATATTATGAAGAATATTATATTTCAAATTGATTTTAGAATTGATTGATCTCATCGACTGATACAACATTATGAATACGAATCGTCATTAAAAAATAAAAAAAAATAAAAAAGAAAAGAAAAATAAAAGAAGAGAATTATTGCGCACATAAAATATAAACGAAATATAGCATTGCTTTTAAGTATAAAGATTTGAGAAACGTTTCTCTAGACGTGAGTGGTTTGTTCGTTTGTGGACGGAATGGAGGAGTTAGGATGCATACGTCTTCTCCTTGATGAGAACGAAAGGAAAAGAGTTAAACGAGGCGAGACTGCTCAGCAAATAAGAAGACGAAATATATACGAGTCCGAAGACGCATACTTAAAGTCTACCTCAAACGTATTAATCGTGATCTCCCTCGAGGGACGTGCGTTTTCTCCAAAGGACCGCCGCCTACGTCCGATTTTTAACATACACCACGAAATATTATTTTCCTCCTTTGCGAGTTCGAAAGAAAAGAAATAAAAAGAAATTCCTAATATTTACAAAAAAAAAAAAAAAACATAAAAAAATATAGGAAGAAAAACGAATTGATACATGAACTCTACAATAAAAATGTTATGAAAGTAAGAAATCGAATTTGAGGATTCGTTGTTCTGAGGAATTCGACGTGCATCAATCAAAATTATTGAAATCGAAGATACACGAATCGAAACGCGAATTCAAGAGAACGAATACAAACGTACGCAATTGAAAGATAAAAATTGATTTCAAGAAGACGAATTCGAGCGTAACGAATTGAAAGAAAAAAAAATTGATTTCGAGAGGACGAATTCGAAGATACGAATTGAAAAATACATATTGATTGATTGAAAAAAATAAAATAAAAGAAAGAAAACTGATTTCAAGAGGACGAATTCGAATGTATGAATCGAAAAAGAGACGAACTCTTAAGAAAACTCGAATCAAAAAAAAAAAAAGAAAATATAAAGAAAAGTACGTCCTTGAATTAAAAATGAAGAAGACGATAATAGATAAGACTTTTTTTTCTTTTCCGAAAGCAAAGTTTTCCAAGTAATCGTAAATAGCGAAAAGAGCTATAGGGTTTCCTCGAGAACGGCGATGCGTCTTCGAACCGGACCAGACGGCAAGACGCTGTCAAGGGGTCGAACAAGTATAAAAACACTGCTAAGAGAGTCAGAGCACGCGTGGGAAAGTCGGTGGTGGGAGACGGAGCGCGCGCGTGGAAACGACATCGATAACAGGAACATCTCCTCGAATGCTTTTGCTCTTCGTCCTCGAGAAGAAATGACTTTCCAGCGAACGCGAGACCCGTCATTTCTTATTCTCTCTTTCCGTGCGTTACGTACATACGTACATACGTACATACATACATACATACATACATACATACATACATACATACATACATACATACATACATACATACATACGTGTAAGCTTTACAACGTCCGTTTATGCACCTACGATAGAAACAATACAAAACAATTTATCGAAAGTATACGTATTTATCGACAATTATTTCTCAATCATTTTGGTCTATGAAAAATAATATTTCTATAAAAGTCAATAATGTAAATCAACAAATCGTACGATCTTTTATTCTATTAATAAATAATAATCTATGAGAGTTAATATGAACTGACATAGAATAGAATTAACGAGACAATGAGACGTTTAAGAATATTATAATCAAACGACATACGAATAAAAAAGGTGAACGATTGAAAATTCGAAGAAGAAGAGTGCAAACGTAATGGCCGTTAAGAACCTTTTTGAAAGAAAATTTACATGAATCGGAACGGCGAAATAATCGTATAATGATACAGGACCGGCTGTTTCTTTCCTTTTTTTTTTTCTCTTCCCCCCGTAATAATAGGTGAAAGAAAGGAAAGGAAAAGAAAAAAAGAAGAAGAAGAAGAAAAAAGGAAAAATTTCTCGAGATGCATCGTAGTATAACTTAGCCTCCCTTGGCGGGACGCATTGACATGCGCAAAAAAGTTATGAAAGAGTGGTCCACCTCTTCTTAGCCTGTGCGTTAGTGGCAAGTTATGTTAACTCTAATTAATAGCCCGGTTAAAAGGCAAATCACCGTTCGAGAGGGCCGATGTACGCTCGTTTAATTAATTATGTATTGCCCTTTCTCTCTCTCTCTCTCTCTCTCTCTCTCTCACTCTCTCTCTCTCTCTCTCTCTCTCTCTCGTAAGGGACCGCCTTACGAATATATTTTTTACAGACGACGCGATCTCGTCAGGAAGGCGTCACGAGCGGAGCGATCAGCGACAATGGAGAAAGACAATGGCTCGTTACCAATTCCGTAATTCTCTCTCTTTTCTATCTCTCTCTCTCTCTCTCTCTCTATATATATATATATATATATATATATATATATACCAAACCATCATCCATCCGTCCCTCTCTTTCTCTTATCGTTCGTAACGATGAACTATTTGTCGTTACTTCTTTAAACAAGATCATAAATTGCATTTTGTTACAATATAAATATCCTCCCAATTTTCGTGGCAATATTAATTAAATGACATTTTAATTTCATTATTTTTAAGCTAATCCGATAATTAGCATTTATTGTATAAGTATAGTTTGTTCGTTTGATAATAATATTAATGTAAACTCTATATGTATGACTATATATAATATATATATATATATATATGTGTGTGTGTGTGTGTATGACAAAATAACTAGGAGAATAACAATAAACTGAAATATGTTTTCTAAAAAACAATTAAGGTCTACTATTTACAATGTTTTACTAATTCCTCTTAATAATAACCTAATTATATTTACTAAATTATACTATTTAATTATAATATTTAACTATATCTATTCATTATTTCTATATGATTTTATCTATCTTTCTGCGTTATCGTCCTATATGTCTCTCTCTGTATTTGTTAATGAACTACCTTTCGGACTTATCGTTTCGTCTTATATTAGCCGATCATAGGGCGCGCACAGCATAAGGAGCGCGGCAAGTTTGACTGAAGAAAGTATACTTTCTTTACACACACACACACACACATACAAAGAAAATAATGATTATAATATTTATTTTGGATGTCTTATCTAATCTCATCTGAATCGTGTCGTTATTCCGAGTAAATATGTAGAACGCAATGAACATATCATACAATGTGCACGTTTTTAAAGCATTACAAGTAATAATACGAATTAATACCAAGCATCGATTGTCGCTAATTTTACGTTAAAGTTCTACGAGGTATTATTACAATCACTAGAATTATTTCTTCTGTAATAATTAATTTCTCTTATTAATTCATGTAATAACGGACGATGTATCATTACCGGTGCACACGCACACGCGCGCGCGGCCGTGCGCGAGTGCACATACAGGTACTTAAGTACCTTATTTACGAACGGTCTCTATTGGCTCACGAGAAAATTATTCGTAAGGAAGCCAAAGAAAGGGGGAGAAAAGAGGACATTAAATTCGTCGGTAGCCGCACGGTATCGCCATTACAATGTTTGTTCTCCTTCGTGTGGAACGTATGCGGGTTCGACTTACTTTCTTTCCTGAGGCCGCTCGAGTCTTCAAATATATCAATGATGATCAACAATACTCCGAAACTCTGTCAAATATGGACATTGCACTCGAATTTCAAGTCGGACCAAACGAGTACAGCATCCTCAAAGCTGCAAATTCGATGGTATAAGTGTCATTTTCACTCCTCATTAGAGATACAAGTTCGGCAGCTGCGTAACACTGTGATTTAAATTTTATCTATGTAAAATGTGTGTGTGTGTGTGTGTGTATATTCCATTTTTTAAAAGTATTATATTAAAATCGTATTTACAATATTAGAATTAATAGAATAATAGAATCGTTTACATTTTATCAATATATACATATATATACAGCATATTATGAACGCAATTTACATATAAAAACGTTCAATAGAAATTGTATTAAACCTCTTTGTTATCTCGCCATTCGTAACAAATTAAAAGAAAAAAGAAAAATAGTAAAAAACAAAATAACCGTGTTACTTGGAAAATTTGAACTTTACAAAGTCGCTACTCCCCTAATGCCAGGATACACGTAGCAATACGTAAGAACAAGAAAGGCGCGTGTTAAGATAACAAAAGGAGAGAAAATAAAAGAAAAGAAAAGAAAAGAAAAGGAGAGAGGACACGAGCGAGTAAAATATAACGCTGCTCGAAGGAGACGAAGCGAGGCGTCCGTAGGAGTAGGTATATTTTTCCATAGGACGAAGGGTTCTCGTTTGTTGGTACGACAAGCGGCAAGGTGTCCCTTTTAGATGCACCACCCTCCTCATGAATTGATTCATAGAACGGCAGCATATCTTCGTAGCACGCTACCCTTACTCGCGTTCCGTTTCAACGAGACCAGAAAATATAGAAGGAGAAACCTTCTCTTTACTTTCTCGGTACCGACTATGTACTATCGCTTAGATCGATCGAATATGCCCCCCCCCCCTTGTACTCAAGTTCTCGATCGGCCCACGATCATCGGCTTTACGTCAAACGGACCACGTAAACCAAGACGGACGCGTTCGCTTTCGTAGACTTTACTTTCCGCGATCGCTTGTCGATACACGAAGAAACGCGCATGACAAGAATAATCGAAAAGCATAGAGGGGAATCTCGTTACCGATCCTATTGCCAAGAGAACGGTGCTATTTTTATTACGTTACTGTATACGATTAGCCTTTAAGTGACATGAACATTTTCAATAGTTTTATTTATTGAAACAAAGAATGTTAATATTATATTTTATTCTTTTTTTCTTCTTTTTTGTTTACCGAAAATGTTGATACTATTTATCGACGAGATCAATGGTATGACATCTCGTTATAATAATATTGTTCCAAATAATTATTTATTTTAATATAAAATGTTGAAAATCTCGATATCATTTATTGGCCGACACAATCGTATAATATAAAATATTAATGTTGTTTGTATGGGTATAAAATAGTGAAAATTTTGATCGTTATTTATTGGCTAACCCGATAGAAAATGTTAGTATTGATTATAAGGAACAAATTCTAAGGAACAATAACTAATAATATCTAATTGAATAATTAACTTATCAATAGTCAATGGTTAACTTATTTAATAGTTAATATAAATTATTCGATATAAATGTGAAAATAACGTGATTTGATATACTTTAAGTAGAAATAAATTTTGGATTTTGTCTATTTAAATCTTTTAGTCTTCAGGCACTTTTTCTACTAACGAGCGATAATCTTTCTTTCGGTCTCTAATAACGTCATCTGTTCACGTATATTTACACACACTCTTGCCACGTGGCGATTTTATCGGATCTTATAACGCTTCCTTCTTCGAAATTCACTCATATGGTCACTCACCCCAGTCATCAATTCTCATCTAAACGCTCTTTCTACGTAAAAAGAAAGGAACAAAAAAGACAATAAAAAAGTACACTAGCACAAACTATCATTACTATCCTATTTCTAACATTCTCCCGTACACTCTACGTTTTAATATACGTTGTTAAATAATATATATATATATATATATATATATATATATGTATTTATGTATATATGTATGTATATTAACATCTACATGCGATACTAATGAACTTGTTATTAATTTCCTTTAATCAGTAATAATAACAAATATGAAGATCATATTATAATTTATAATTAACATACTTATACCTATAATATCACGTCAAATATAATTATCATAAAATAATTGGACGAAGAAAATTGTAGCATTTATATACTTGTTATCTTAACGATATAGAAATAATCGAAGAGATACTAATTAATCGTTGTGTTTCTTAATCGAAAATGTGAAACATTTTAAAATGGTATGAAAAAAATAAGAAAAAGAAAATGAAAGAAAAAAGGCAAAATGTACAGAGACACCAAGATATTCGCGAACGAAAACGCACGGGAAAGAAAGAGAGAGACGATAAAACCTGGTAAGATCTTTCCGGGTCGAAGGAGGTACGAGAATGGTTAGAGGTCGTCAACATCCCAACACCATCGTGCGTGTCTCTGACCTTGTTGACTGCGCACGCTAGATGACTCGGTAAAGAGGAGAACTTGGCGGTCGGTGTAAAGCGTCGGCGAACTTCCAACAAGATTGAAAGTCCCCGTACATGTAACTTCACGCCAGGATTGAACCTTGGAAGGTCATGCTCTCTTCGTGCTTCCTCTGTAAAACTCATTCCCTTTCGATTCGTTTTCTCCTTCCCCTACTTTCGAGAACATCAATATTGTCACTTATACACAATAACGTATACAAGATTTGTCGAAGGAAAAAGAAAAATAACATCTTTCTCTTTCCTCTACTTCATCTTCTTTTTCATCCTAAAGAAGTTCCACGAAAATTAACGTGCGAACGAAAAAAAAGAAAAAAATCCAATGAAATAAAATGAATGATACAATAATATACGTGTTCAATGACGTTAAGGGATTCATCGGCGAATGGCACTGCAGACTTTAATGTGTTCTTAAAATTTCTTCGGTAACGTTTAAAATAATGAATAATACATTTTCCTAATAAAAGTACAATCTAATGTGAGAGTGTAAAACAAATTAACTCCTCTGTATTTTTAATCTAAAAAAAAAAAACAAATTATCAAAGATATTATTAGACGAGTATATCGATTTGTTCGATACCGGTTTGGCACTGAACAAGTTAACATTCATATATGCATATTCATAAATACCTACTTCCGTAATTATTGTTCGTAACTTGGACGATATAAAAAGAAAAAAGAAATAAAAAACAACAAAAAAAGAGAACGAATTAAAAATTCATTGATTAATAATCGCTATACAAAGTTGCGGGATCAAGTGAGGAACACAATGAAGTGATTCATTCGTGAAATGTATTTGAGCGAAGAAATCGGTCGGAGAAATCGGCAGGATGTTATAAGGCGTAGTCCGTAAAAGCAGTAGACGATGATTTAATAAAAAATAAAATGAAATAAAATAAAAAAAGAAAAAGAAGAAGAAAATAGGGAACGGGGGAAGAAAAGAAAAAGCTTTTTCGACGCATCAGAGTAAATCGCGAGTCATCGGGTTCGCCTTCGCTTCTGTGTGATCGTTAGTTACGTTTAAAGTAACTTTCCTCTCTTTCTTTCTCTCTCTCTCTCTCTCTCTCTCTCTCTCTCTCTCTCTCTCATCTCTCGTTCTCCTTTTTTTTTCTCCTCATATATTTTTTTTCCTTTATCTTATTTTAACATAATTACATATAATAATACCTTTATTCACGGGTGCGAACGTAATAACGCTTTAATGGAAGCACGTAGCTTTCTACTTCGAGGCATTCGTCCAGTCCCCTTCAAAAAGACGCTTTAACGATCCTCAGATTTCTCACGAATTGCGTTATTCGATGGACGGTCGGTCGGTCGGTCCATCGTTTAACGTTGTTTCCAAACCATAAGGAGAAAAACCATTTATGCACCTTTCGGTAATTAAAAAATAAGACTTCCATTATCGATCTCAAATTATAATTGTCATGCAATTTTCAGGATACTTACAATCGTAATGTACACACGTACGTAAGTACATACATAACATAAACGCGTGTAACATATTTAATGTTATATAAATGTCGTACGAAAAGAAAAAAAGAAAAAACAAAAACAAAAACTATGATAAAATATAATGTTTTTTTTTTTTTCCATTAAATACCAATTAGAAAATCGATCGAAAGTCCAACGTGGAATACGGAAAACGTGTCTTATCGTATCTCGGCGTATTCGATTTTTTTATACAATATGGAAATAGATCACCGGCTAATTGGCTGGATCTTGGTAAGAAGACTTCGACTTCGTTCGAGCGTATTTTCACGTTGAAAGATTCCGAGACGAGATGGACGTTCAAAGATCGAATCGAAATGTTCAGTGTCCGTTGATTCCGGAAGGTCGACCATGCAGAGTCGTACGTTTCATGGGAGAGAGATCGGACCTCTCCTCCAATGGGACTTTCTAAGTCGTTCTTCTTAATAAAACGAAAAATCCTTTATCTATCTATTATACGTCGCTCAAGCGTACGTACGAATAGTGAAAAAAAAAAGAGAGAGAGAAAAAGTAAAGGACTCTTCTTCTTTTATCACATTATTTCTTAACAACAAATATATTCCTATTCGATCAACGACATT
>OU426993.1:8097919-8127919 GCA_911387935.1 Dolichovespula saxonica
TATATATATCGCGAGTAATCACGTAGTGATCAATAACTGTACCATGTATCCCGATATCGAAACAGGGAAAGGATTGTACGTTCGATGTAATGATAAAGTAACTGTAACGTACATAGATACATAGATGCATACGTACACACTTATAAGACATTTTCTTCCGGGATGCTTTCTCGAATCGAGTCGATATAACGAGAATCGTAATATGCCGATATGGGAATGGTTAGAATGGTTAAGTAACGATGAAAGAACAGGTGTGCCTTGTGGCCAAACATGTACATACATTCATACATACATACATACGTACATACACACACACACATACGCACGAATACACACATACACACGTATACCGTGGCCAGTAATAATAAAGTGGGGAAAGTCTGTACTTGTACATGACACTCGGCAATTATTCCTGATGCAATCAAATCGATCGGTTGGCGCGAACTTGCCACGAAAATCACTTTTGCGTCCTTTTTACTCGACACGACGGGCGATATAAACTTCCGATGGGAACGAAAGTACGCCATTCGATTCGATTCTCGAACGTTGAACATTTCGTAATGGCTTGAATAAAGATCAAGGATGATGATCGAGAGAGTTCGATATTACTACATACTGAATATATATATATATATATATATATATATATATATATATATATATATGTATGTATGTATGTATATCCAATTTTAATCCAATATAAAATAAATATATTTCTTACAAAGTTGCGTATATAATATAAATAATGGAATGATCAAAATAGCATTGTAAAATTAATGGAGATGATATTTCAATCTGAAAAATAAATCTAGGCTAGCCGGAGTAAAAAAAAGGGCAAAGGGGAGGGAGAAGGGTAGAACGAAGGAAGGAAAGAGAAAAAATAAGAAGAAGAACGGGATCAAAACAACGAGAACAAAAGGAGGAAAGCTGAGAGAGAAAGAGGAGAGAAGAGGATGAGAAAGAGGAAGAGGAGAAGAGGCAAGCGACTCTTTAATAACACGGTTGGACCCGCTTCTCTTCAGGTATGCGAGTTGGACGCTGGATACAAGCGTGCAACGCTCCGAATTTTCTAAACGTCGCCTTCCACGAAGGTCTCTATCTGTGTTCCTTCATCTTAGATCTAATCTATCCCTCTAATATTTTAATAAAAAATTATCATTTCCCTTTTTCGTTTACAGTAATAACGGAAATAATAAAATGAAGGAAAAGAAAAAACAAAACAATTTCCCTAGTTTACGGTAATAATAAAACGAAGGTAAAGAACAAACAAAACAAGAAAAAAAAACAAAATAAATCTTCTCATTACAAAAATTGATCCTGAACAAAAGAAAAACGGTCGTCGTATAAAAACGTTAAATATTAATTACGATGATAGAAAGAGGAAGAAAAAAAAGGTGTTCTTAAAATAAATCGTCCGATGGCGTTATATCTTTGGAACATTTAAACGCATACGCGAGATAATTAAATGCTTTAACGACGACAAGTGGTGGTAGTCGTTTTGCAATTCGCGGAATCGACGTGCATAAATAACAAACGTAAGAGGATCGCTAATAAAACACGTTATTTTCCGTAAAGTTAAAACATAACGATTACTGTTATATAGAAAAAGGAACAAGCAGAAAAAAGATACAAAAAGGAGAAAGAAAAAAAAATAGAGAGAGAGAAACAAAAGGAAAAGGAAAAACACTTGGACTAGCGGCATCCTGCGATATTCTGTGGTATCCTAGCGGCATCCTCCGCTGAAGGAAGTCGAAGGGGTCCTGTCGAGGGCCGAGGCATAACAAATGGACTACGAGGCCCGCCCAGCCACCCACCCGCTTATACGAGCGTTCTCTTCTCTTGGTCGAAGAAGAAGAAGAGGAGAAGAAGAAGAAGAAGAAGAAGAAGAAGAAGAAGAGGAAGAAAAAGAAAAAGAGGAGGAGGAGGAGGAAGAGGAGGAAAGTAACGTTCAGACTTGGCTCGGTCGAGGCATACTAATCGTTTTACGAAGGACGAAGGAGGGACGATGAGCTCGCAGCATCCGAGAATACGGCACCTACAGGGTGAACACCGTTAACGGGCTCGAAACCATTCTATTCTTACGTGATTCGCTTAGAAATCACGCCTAAGTGTTAGATTTACTAACGACAATGACGTGCAAATAATTCTTTTAAGATAAAAAAAAAAGAAGATAAAAAAGAAATGAAAGCGTTAAAATATAATATCTATTGATGATGAGAATCAAGGTGGGAAAGGGGGGAAAATCGATCTATGGAATATCTCATAGAATCGTGAGATAAAAACAATGGCAGATATTAACTATAAACATTAATACAGTATACTTGCTTTTTATTTCTTTATCAAGATGTGTGTGTGTGTGTGTTTGTAGAATGTATATGTATATGTATACAAAAATTATCCTAAACCATATAGCAGAATTAACACATTGATATTAGAACGATTTTCACTTTTCGAGATCTTTTGAATGAGATGAACAATATTATACGATTTTACACATATACGATAAAGATCGATATATTTCTGTAACACCCGTTGGATAATGGAATTCGTTGGTCCGTTTTGTAGTCTATACGGCACTTAGTTCACAAGTCCGTCTCGCATATTTCCCATTTGATGGCTCCTGCAGTCGAAATTTTTCGAAGTTCCTCAAACTGCTCTACTAGCCTTGCTCGAAGCCGATCGGGCACGCGATGGCTTCCACTTGACTAGTGTCCATTACAGCTTTTAACGTGTAGCACGGTATTCGAGAGAACAAATGTAGACAAAATTGTAAAAGCAACAAATCCCTAATGCGCACGTCTCGAAACGAAAGAAACGAAAAAAGAAAAAAAAAAAAGGAAAGAAACTAAGAGAAAGAGAGACTCGTTCGCATTCCTTTCCGCTGATTCGAGGAACGTCTCCCAGAGTCTCTCTCTCTCTCTCTCTCTCTCTCTCTCTTTTTCTATCTCTCTTTCTCTCTTTCTTGCACTCACGCAACGCTCAACCTTCTCGACCCTGTCAAAAGTACGCTCGCGGCCTTAGGATTCCTCAAACTCTTCCCATTTTCTGACAAGCCGCGAGATATCTTCCGTGAGACTTTTCTATCGTCACGCTTGGTGAACGTGAACTCTGTAAATCGTTCATTAGTCCACTAATTTTATTCTAATAAACCTCGTGTGCGTGTGCGTGTGCGTATATGTGTGTTTGTTTACGTGTGTATCGGATATAATACATTTTTCTTATTAACATATTGAAGAAAAGTAAAAAAAAAGAAAAAGAATATTAATAAATTATAAAATTATTGACGAATTAATGTCGATGAACGAACCGAAAGGAAAGGTGAGGTACGAAGGGCAGCTATGTCCAGGGGACAAGAGGGAGAGAAGGAAAGAGAGGGAGAAAAAGAGAGATAAAGAAGAATAGGGTACTAGCTTGGATACCGGCACGGTTCTCTAATCATGAGAGAAGGAAAGGTACAGACGCTTAACATGCAGACCGTGGCCTGGAGGCGGCAGTGGCGTATAATCAGCGTTCCTTTGCGCTTAAATACCTCTGTGCCAGAGAAACGTGGTCTTCCTATAGTGTTCGGTATCGAGCCGAGTCCGATCGCTCATCTTAATAATCCAAATTTTAACATTACGAATGATTTTAAAAAGAAAGAAAATTTTACATACGTATTTTTTTTTTTTTTTTTAATCTTCTAAACGAATATTCAAAAAACAACATTCGCTTTTTACGAACGAATATTTTATGGCAAAAAAAAAAGGTTCGCTAATTCGGCAACAATCTCAACAATCGATTACGAGTATATAAATAAACAAGTTACAAACAAGTTTCACAATAGACATGTAAACATTTTATCAAGATTTATTATAATTTTAATTAGGAATAAAGATATTATCCTCGTCGGATTGAAATTAATGAAAATTTCTCGTAATTAAATTTTGAACGTATAATTACACATTGACGACAAAACTGTGCCACGCGAGATACGTCAGAATGATTTTGAATCGTCGAGTAAAGATAGTCGCAAGCCCACATTAAAAAATAAATAAATAAATAATAAAAAGAAGAGAAATAAGAGAAAAAAAGAAGGCCGTTGGTGGTATACAAACGACAGCTGCCTTTATAGAGGGGTACCTTTCTACTCTCCCTAATGTCAGGACACTGCTGACGAAGAAAAGAAGGGAAATAAGAAAGAAAGAAAGAAAGAAGAAAGAAAGAAAGAGCACGAGAGAGAGAGAGAGAGAGGGGAATGCCTTGGAGGGGCTGCAATTACGCCGCAGGTGGCTGATCACGGGGACTTTGGCTACCTTGCTACCTAACTGGAGCATCATGGAGAAAAGAACACGTGGTGATTAGCTCAGAGTCGACAGGAGCATACCAACTATCCTCCGCGAAACGAACGAAGGTGCCGAAGAAGCTCGATAGTCTTTATCGAGGAAGGATAATTATTACCCATCGGCTCACTACCATGATGCACCTTTCCTCTCTACTCTACTCTACTCTACTCTACTCTACTCTACTCTACTCCTCTCCTCTCCTCTCCTCTCCTTTTCTCCTCCTTTCTTCTTTTTGCATGTTGTTTCCTTTGGATTTCGTTCGAAGGTTACGATACAAACTAGTGTTATTACGCAAAAACGAACGAGGTTTTTTTTCATATTTCGAAATTGATCGTTCAGAAAATATTTAAATATCCGACGACATACTCTATAAATTTGTATATCCGACATTTTTTTACGAATTACGAGTTGAAGTACAAAGACGATTCTTTGATTTGATTATATTTACCTTTCGTCATTATTAAGCAGGTATATACTCCGGCAAAAGTATTTGAGGGAATTACCGAAAAAAGATTTAAAAAATTGAAGAAACGGAAAGAGAGGAAGAGAAAGAAAGACAGTGAGAGAGAGAGAGAGAGAGAGAGAGAGAGAGAGAGAGAGAGAGAGAGAGAGAGAGAGACTGAAGGTCGAGTTCGTGCGTGGGTGTATCCGTGTTGTATAGGAAAATTATCATTTGAAAGGAAGGCCCGTCCGTCCCTTCTGAAATTTTATATTTCTTTCGATTAGCGTCGCTTCACGAGTTAACGTTGGTAATAAATTAATAATAAAGGAATAACGAATATTATCGACGGAATATATAAAAGGATAGTCACGTCGAAACTCCCGATCGATATTGCTTTTTATTTTCCCATACTGTAGGAAAGAGATCGTACCGTTAAATATTCCATGGTCAAAAAAAGGATCATAAAATATAGATATATATCTACGTGTGTGTACATACATACATATATACACATATTTATTCTTTTATTTTTCTTTTTTTTTTTTTAGTTTAGACTTCTCGAGAAACGTGAGATAATAATAGACGATCTAAGAAGAATGGTATGCACGGACGAAGGACGATACGAAATGTAATGGACATTTCAAAAGCGTTTCTCACACGGACAGCGTGCATATTTCTCTTCGAGAGCATGCCTACGTTGCGTTTAAGCCATCAACGCAAAGATTTTCTACGATGACATTGGAAAACGCATTAACTATTCGACTTCACCGCGTTGCCTTTATGATCTACTTTCTTCATTTTTCTTTCCTTTTTCTTTTCCTCTTTATTCTTTCTTGTTTTCTTTCCTTCTTCTTTTTTTCCCCTTTCGCTATCTTCATACACATCGAATTCATCGAACTCGATACTATGTGTATCGAAGCATGTACGATAAAAGAGAGCGATCGCTCTTGAAGGATATTGAAATTCTAATGGCATGCAAATGTGTTCGGTAAAAGGATCTCGTTCGCTTAGAGATACGATATCACCTTGTAATTGTGAACGGGAACGTGTTTGTACGTGGAGAGAAAAAAGAGTTTAATGATATGTGCGTGATCAAAGGAAGGGACAAAAAGTTGACGGTGATTTGCAATAAGATATGAAAAGAAAAAGGCAATAAAGAAGAAAAAGATTTCTCCGAAGGGGCAACGTGAAAATTGTGAAGAGGAAAAAAAGTTTAATAGAACTATAATACGTTGTATGCTTATACGACAATGTATGATAAAAAAAAAAAAAAAAAAAAAAATAAAACAAGAAATAGAAAAAGAGAGAATAAATTCAAAGAATAAAGAACGTATAGTTCAAGATCATACGACATTAACAATAACAACAACAACAACAGCAACAACAACAACAACAACAACAACAACAACAACAACAACAACAACAACATCAACATCAACAACAACAACAACAACAACAACAACAACAACAACAACAATAATAATAATAATAATAATAATAATAATAATAATAATAATAATAATAATAATAATAAAGATAGTATATGCAGAAACTTAGGTAGGATACTAAAAATGTAATACAACCGTACCGCTTAGATCAAGTTTTTCTTATTAGATAATCACATCAAATCACTGCAATTAATTCTCGTGTCCCTTCTTACGATCGCGAAGGTATGCAACATTCTTCTAACCAAGGTATGATCCGACCGATCGATTTTTCCTATAATTCTCTCAACTATAAAAAGTCTCATACCGTGCATAATGCAAATGCATCTTGAACTGACATCGAAATAGTGACGTTCGAGAGAATCAGAATTATTTTATTTATATTCACTGTTAATACTGATCGAGCGGAGAGAGAGAGAGAGAGAGAGAGAGAGAGAGAGAAAAGAAAAAAGAAAGAGTAGGAAAAGTAAGAAAGAGAGAAGGACGGGAGGAATAGACTGTCGATAAAAGTTTTCCGCAACTGCCGTCTATAAAGAAGATTAACATCGACGAAGAGAAATTTTTATTGGCGATAAAATGTAACGATAAGCTACATTAATAAAGAAATATGTAAAAAAAAAAGTTAAAGGAATATATATATATATATATATACATACATACATACATACATACATACATATATATATACATACATACATATATATATTATATATATATAAACATACTTCTATGTATGCATATTCGCGTATTAGAAAGAGACAAAAAGGGGAGATAATAAAAATATTAGTTATCTTCAAGAATCGAAGGGAACTTGCACTCTCTCTTTCTCTCTCTCTCTCTCTCTATCTCTCTTACTCTTTCTCTTTCTCTTTCTCATCTCTCTCTCTCTCTCTCTCTCTCTCTCTCTCTCTCTCTCTCTCTCTCTCTCTTTCTAACTCTCTCTCTTTCTCTTTCCCAAGAGAGATTCAGTAAATCGCCTATCTACGAAGGCGGCGGCATTAACAGCGCTTATATGCGCCCAGCGACAAGAATAAAATTCGCTAGACTCGCTGTAAAGGAGAGGCACTGCTCATTTTTCACGTTCAGCTCGGTTGCACACACGCCGATCGCAATTAAGCTTCGACTTTACTCTCTCTCTCTCTCTCTCTCTCTCTCTCTCTCTCTCTCTCTCTCTCTCTCTCTCTCACTCTCTCTCTCTCGCCCTCTCTTTCTCTCTCATTCGTTCGGATCGCTTGTGTGTATGTGTGCGAATAGAAATCATGTAAAACTTGATAAATACACAGAGAGGGTGGAAAGATCGTAGAAATATCTACTAACCGCGCCTATGAAATAACGGACATGTCTTTCGTAGATGTAAAACTCAAAGGATTCTATAATATGTCTTCGAATAGAAAAAAAAAGTTAGATATATATATATATATATATATATATATATATATATATATCTCTCTATATATATATATATATATATATATATATATATATATATATATATAGAGAGAGAGAGAGAGAGAGAGAGAGAGAGAGAGATGAGAAAGCAAAAGAAAAAGAAAAATTTTCGCTAACCTAATAAACCTCGTAGAATACATGAGAACCCATGAGTTCGATATAATCGAATGTTCGGTTTAATTCGATCTTGTTACCGAACTAAAAGTGGAATAAACGGGAAAGTTCTTCTCGCACACAATCGCGTACGTAAGTAAATAAGTAAATAAGTAAGTAAGTAAGCAACCGAGTACGTAGGCAAGTACGAAGCAAATTTCCTTTTTCGCATTGAATGAGTCGGTGAAAATAGCTAAACAAGCCGTTAATTCGTATCTTCTCTTATGCATATACTTATATATATATATATAATAGATATATAATAGATATATTATACATATATATATATAATATAATAGATATATATAATATAATATATCTATTATATATATAATATAATAGATATATTATACACATATATAAATATATATATATATATATATATATATATATATATATATATAAGTATATAAATACGCAATGCATTTGAACGCATTAACGTAATTAGGCGCGTAACGTACGAGAATCCCTTTTTTATTAGGCTAACAGCCAACATTCTACGGGATACATCTTCATACCAATACCACTATGGATACGTTTATGTTACTCTTCGGAGAAATTACGCGGCTCGTCGAGGAAGACGAAAATAACGAACGAGTTGTCGTATTCGTTAAAAAAAAAAGAAAGAAGAAAGAAAGATAAAGAGAGAGAGAGAGAGAGAGAGAGAGAGAAAGTAAGGCTCGCGCAAGAATCGTTAGACGTGTGTCTCTAATAAATGCTAAATAATCTTTTTTCGCCCGAGAACCAACGACAATCTCTATGGCAAGATTCTACGAACAGACCAATCGCTGTGTCTGCTGACAATATTCGCGCTGGCAATCAGCACGTCGGTGCTAGCTGACAACGGTTTTGTTTGCGTCCGCTTCATTATACGCCGCTGTTCCTTCTCCTTCTTCTTCTTCTTCTTCTTCTTCCATTCGTCCCTCTCTCTCTCTCTCTCTCTCTCTCTCTGTCTCTCTCTCTCTCTCACTGTCTCTCTCTGTCTTCCTCTTTCATCTAGCAATGCTCGGCGTTGCTAGTGCACTAACGAGAAGAAGCCTTCCTTCTGTTCGAAGCAGTAACGCGGACGTGTTCGAAGTGTCAGACATCTTTAGCGTTGCTACCGAGTTACTCGGACAAGTAAATAACGATGAGCTCAAGAGTTAAATTCTTATCGTCCTCCCTCCCCCCCCCCATTTGCATGCAAATATACACTCGCGATGAAATACTATTTATTATAAATAAAAATATCCTCTGCCGATAATGAGATCAATTTTGAATAGTGACGTAGGCTAACGATAAATAAATTATACGAAAAATAGAGAGAGAGAGAGAGAGAGAGAGAGAGATGGAGCTAGAGTTAGAATTAGAATTCTTATCTATGATGATCGAAACGTAAAAGTACATAAACTTATGTATATGTACGATTGTCACGTATTAAAAGTCAAATAAAAGTAATGAGGCTCTTGTCGGAGATTAGAACTAAATTGACGCATCCGTATGTTATACATATACATGTGTGATTTATTTAAGACGAAAGTAATAAAGAAACGATTACTTGCCAAGCGTACGGTGATGCGGAGGAGAGGAAGGATAATAATCTGTGTAAGAGATATATACCTCCAATGGGAATAATATCATGCATCCTAACAAGAACAAAAGCAACGAGAACAGCAACAGCAACAACAACAACAACAGCAACAACAACAACAAGATCGTAACTTGTTACGAACGTCGATATCGATTCTCTCGAACGAATAATTCTCGATGATTATAAGCGCGTGCTCGGTTGTACGCTTAGGGAAGGGTAAAGAGGAAATAAATAATAAAAAAAAAAGAAAAAAACCGATAAAAAGGAACAAAGTCCAAGGAGGAAAACACAATGCTCTAAAGGATTTATTGGATATCTTTCCGGCGGACCTTGTTACGCCGTAGCAAACGGAAATAGTCGTAGTACTTCGTAAGGAGCGTACGGCTTCTCACGAAGGAGAAGAAGAAGGCCTCTCTGCCTCTAGCCGGGACCGTTTCGTTGGTATTCGCAAATAACACGTTACGAATAAGAGGATGCGAGTTCTCCTTCGCAAACATTCCGAGTGCCTTGCACTTTCGTCGATAACCATAAAGTACGCAACAACGTACTTTTTTTCCAAACATTACATACAGATACACGGGGGTGCATACATTTTTTTCTCCTTTTCATTTTCGTTTTCTTTTTCTTTTTTTGCCTTTTCTTCTTCTTCTTCTTCTTCTACCATTCTCTTTTCTTTACAAAACCAAAATCGAAAATACGAAACAGTTTCGAATGGAAATAACGAAGTACCGTAAGATCGGAAACGAAATAACGAGAACGTGTTCGCGTACGTAAAGTAAATTCATAATGCAGAATACAAGAATATGTTGTTTACATATGAGCAGTAGTGGTAGTAGATAGTACATACGGTCTCGATAAATCCAAATTCATGCATAGATGAGATTTTTTTTTTCTTTCTTTTTTTTTCTTTTTCGTTCGTCGTCCCTTTGGACGAATATAACCGGTGACAAGCAATTTTAAGATCGTGAGTGCCCGGTGGAGTATAAGCGGAGGATGCGAGGAGGAAGGACGAGGAGGAAAAAGAAGTGGGTAGACGCGGACGTAGCCGATCAGCGAGACAAGTGCTTGGAAACGAATATTGTGCGCGGGCGAGGCTAACGGAGAAAGAGCCCCGCGTATCATTATGATTTTCGGTGGTGGGGAAGAACAGTGGAGTGAACGAGAAAGAGAGAAAGAGATAGAGATATAGAGAGAGAGAGAGAGAGAGAGAGAGAGAAAGAGGGAGGGGGAGAAGTTCATACTCGGAGTTTGTACGGATATCCGAAAGGAGTGGGAGAGAGAGATGGAAAGAGCGTAAAGCCCCATACGAAAGAGAGAAGACTGAATGCGCCACGAAGGAGATTACTCGTAGCGGGTGTCGAGGTGATCCGAGCTCGGAGCGCATGCGCGACGGCCGTGGGAACGCGCGCACTCCCCCTCCGACTCACTTTCCTTCTCCGTCCATTATCCCCTTCGCTCGATGCATCTCTCCTTCTTTCACTCTCTCACTCTCTCTGTCTCATTCTATCTCTCCCTCTCTCTTTCTCCCCCCCTCTCCCACTCGCTCTCTCTCTCTCTCTCTCTCTCTCCCTCTCCAGCGCGCACGTACGGTGCGCGCCCGGCGTCGGTCTCGGTTTATCCGAGAATTCCCGATCATTTCCGAACAAGCACGATTCATGTGCCCGCGGGCACGTCGTCGTTCAACGGCTGCGCAGGGGTGCTCAATAACTGGGTGATCCTTCTTTTTCTATAGAAATTATGTTCTTTTTTTCTTTCTTTCTTTCTTTCTTCCATTCTTTTTCTGTTTTTCCTTCTGTTTTATTATTATTCGCAATTTCATTAAGATTAAAAGCCGTTCGTACTTCTCGAAAAAAAAAAACGGTAATATTTTCGTTTAAATACTTGCATTAAACGTACGTTGAATTGTATAAAAAAAAAAAAAAAACAATCAAACAAACGGTTACGTCGAACGCGTTTTTATCACGCGTTATACAATATATATGTGTACATGCATAAATATATATATGTGTGTGTGTGCGTGTACATGGACAATGGTTCCCCCCCTCCCACCTTCTACGCGAAGAAAAAGGCACATGATAATGCACGACGCCGTGCTCGCCGCAGGGTGCTCTAAAAAAAAAAGCTATGTATTTTGACATGCCGCCGTAACCTTCGTCATCCATCGCCGATTCGTTCTCCCGAAGATTTTACGCTCACTGAGCTATGAAACAAAGCGGTGACGAGTACCACCCCTTCTTCGAACCTCTTTCTCTCTCTCTCTCTCTCTCTCTCTCTCTCTCTCTCTCTCTCTCTCTGTCGTTTCTATGTGTGCTTTTATGTCTTCGAATATTTCTTTTGAATACATGTTATAAAATGACCCAGGGAAATAAATAAAAATAAAAATGATAACGTTTCAGAGTCAACCGATCGTTCGAAAAGCTAATACCATTGTAGCTAAGGTAATCTAAAACAAATCTATGTGTGTATGTATTATTCATATTTAATGTGTACGTGTACGTACGTCTATATATAAAATTATATCTAATTTTCGTTTTTACTTTTATATACGATTGACCTTTAATTACAAAAAATACAATAAAGTATATAAGGATATTTACATTGTATATACAAATATAATATTACAATATATATATATATATATATATATATATATATATATATATATATAATGTAAATATCTTTATATACTTGATTGTATCTTTGTAAATTAAAGGATCAATAATATCTAAAATAAAAAGAAGGAAATAAAAAAGATTAGATATAATTTATCTATCAAACATATATAACAAACAAATATATGATTTATGAACATCATCGTCTTGCAAATTAATTTATCGAGCTTGATGCGAGAGTATGACGCTCCCGCCTAAGCGTAAAGCAAATAAGAAAGGACATTACTGTATCCTCTGCAATCTACCTAAATCACCTGATGTACCGGAGACGGCGGTAGACCAATAACTTCCCAAGCCGGAGCATCTTCTGCCTATGGAACAGATGGCAATGATTCTGTACTAATGACAGCCATCAATCCGTGGTACAGTCGTGTATCCAGAAACGGTCGCGTTTATGAATACGAATGAATATGAGGAACCACCAACGTCTTCGTAATAACAAAAGAGAAAGAGAAGAGACAGAGAGAGAGAGAGAGAGAGAGAGAGAAGCAAGTGAAAAAAAAGAAAGAAAGAAAAAAGAAATAGAAAAAAAAACACGTTAAGAAGAAAGACATAAGGGTACTTTCTTCGTTATAACAAAGATTGTATTATTATCCTCTCCATGAATGTAATCCATGATTATCGTAACAATTGAGTACTTCTCGAACGATCTTTAATTTTAATTCGTTTCTTTATTAATTATTTTTTCTATAGTAAACCATGATGAGAATCATACTTTTGTACATATAAATGAATCAACGAAATTTGGAATTGTTATGCGAAAAAATATTATAAAAATATTACAAAGAAAAAAAAATAATAGGAAAAAAGAGAGAAAAAGAAAGAGAGAGAGAGAAAGTGGAAGAGAGAGAGAGAGAGAGAGAGAGAGAGAGAGAGAGAGAGAGAGAGAGAGTTAAAAAGGGCGTGTACGTTCGAACCAAAGAAAAACATTTGCATGAATCCCAAACGAGTCAAGGAAATCTATTGGTAGAAAGGATTTTCAATCCCCGGTAGCTACTCCGGTAGCTACCCCTGTAACGACTATTGTTGCGGCCATTTCAGCTATGAAGTATAGTTTGAACGGAAGCGCGAGTCTCAGGCATGTAACCCTAACGAAGAGAGCCCTGCGATTGGAAGGGGTGCGTGCGTATCCTCATCCATCATCGTACATATGTTACCCCGTTAAACGAACCCTTCCGGATACTATAAGCTGTAAGGACGAAATAAGGGGCTGTCTTGAAAAAATTTCTTTAAATAACGGTCAAGCGCACGTGACATATAGACAGTGTATATATATATATATATATATATATATATATATATATATATATATATATATCAGATTTATTCGAAAAATTCTATCAGTTTGAATAAGCTTTTAGCTTTCAAAGAATTTATTTTATTAGAAAGGAATTCAAAAGCTTCCATGAAGATGGAGAAAAAGTTTGTAAATATTGATGGAAATTAAATTTAATAAATGTCGTAACAATTTATTACATTCTTTTGTATAAAAAATAAACAAAACTTTTCGTATAGACTTACTATATGTATATTTAACGTATATAGATAATATGTTAGACTTAGCAGAAAAATTTCTTCGTTAAATATATATATTATATATATATATATATATATATATATATATATATATATATATATATATATATATAAAAGTTGTTATTTTCCAAAATTCTTCACCATAATCCTGAAAAGCAAATACGATATCTCCATGCAATAACATAGTTCGAAAATAATCAATGATATTCGATAGGAAAAGGACAAATCGGATTTCAACGAAAGGGTGGAAAAGTACAAGGGTAGAAATGGAAAAATATTGTTTTTCTCGACTGCGAGGCCCTCTTTTTGGATAAAGAGAAACACAGCGGAGTCGATGTGGCGTTCAAAATCATGGAAGAAAGATCCATGGGGGTCACGTGTCCGAGCACGTGACCTGTCGACAGCTCGATACACGCGACCGTTGTATGCGTTCACGTATTCGTATCCATATACGTATGTATATAATAAGCGTGTATATATATATATATATATATATATATATATATATATATATATATGTACGCGGAAGAGACGCGAGCACGAGCTGGACACTCGCGTAAAACGCATAAATGCACAAGTGCATATTGTACGTAAAGGACAGCCTCCGGCTGGCTGGCTGGCTGGATGGCACGACGCCGGCTTTGCTACGTGAATCTTTCTTCTCTTCGCGAGAAAGCGGGGCGTGCGCGCATGCACACGCACGTGCACACGAAAACTATGAAACGTGCTGCTCGTCCGAAAGAGAAAAAGAGAAGGAGAGCGAGAAAAATAAAGAAAGACGGAGAGAGAGAGAGAAAGGAGGGGTGCTTACTGCTCCATTGTGCACGACCCCTCGCATCCGCTCGGCGGTTGCTTTAACTTGCCATATTGTCAAGTGCCACTGGTTAAATTTGTTATTCTATTGGATTATGGGAGGGACGTATCACGAAAAATGGAAGGGGAATATCTCTGGGTGATCGCGCACAAAACTAAACCCTGATTGCTAGCTTATCTTTCGATTGATACATTGAAGTACGGTTTTAATGTCCGCCGTTCGTCCTTGTTGATCTTTTCTTCATTTAAGCGTATTCTTACAACACCTTCTTAATTATTTATTTATTGTCTATTGAAATCGTTTTTTACAATAATTTTTGCAGAAATATTTCTGCGAAGTCATGTATGTGAGCTTTACGATTTTTTTTGTTCTCGAACATTAAAACATTCGATGAAATAACGTGTGAAATTTTCAATGAGTACAGTTGACAAGAAATCGAATCTTTCGAACGTATAAATGAATCGATCAAATAAGATCTCAAATAATCTCTTGGTAAATTAAAAAAAAAAAAATTTATTAAGTTAACTTTACTACCGTAAAAGGTTTCATTCTCAAAGAGTATAATAATTTTGGAATTTTACAACCTCACGCACGATACTTCAATAAACTAATATTTCGTAAATGAAACAATTCATCGGCCAAAATTCGCAATAGATTATTTTTCACGAGTAATTTCGTCACTTTTTTTCTTTTTTTTTTTTTTTACGCCGCAGGCCAATCGAGCGCTACGTTAGCATCATGATTTCTCTCTCTCTCTCTCTCTCTCTCTCTCTCTCTCTCCCTCTCTTCCCCTTTCGATTTGTTTCTTACCGATCCGTTCGACTTATAATCGTCGGGGGATAATACCGGGCGTTTTTATCTTTACCTTCTTATTTGCCGAAGTTGCGCACGCCTCCGTAAAATTGCAAATCGTAAGGCCGAGGCGAACTCGGGGCTCCGCCTTATGCACGGCGAAGCGCCGCTAATTAAATAATTAGTTTGTTGCATTTTCTTCGAACGACCGAAACGCGCCTGGTGTCCACGTGGATACACGACGAGGCGGTTAAAAGCGAGTGCGATAAGCAGCATAAAATAACTTCGATTACGAAAACCACTCGAATCTTTTTTTAGAAAAACCTTTTTTCTCTTTGCCATCCAATTCGAATGCTCCTTCGCATTACCGATCACTATATTTCGTTCGTATGATATTCTTTTGGCGGAATGTAAATAAAAAAACAAAGAAAATATACGAATACAGATATGATTTCAACATTAATATATTCCGATGAGTTTGATCCTATATAAAAGAATTTTTTTCGTAGCTGAAAAAAGGAATAATATGATGTGAAAGTTATGGTGCGTACGATTACACTATACTAAATATTACATATACTTCGGATATATATATATATATATATATATATATATATATATATATACCTAATATAATAATATTATACAGGTATACCGTGCTAATAAATTATATAAATGTAAACTAATACTTTGTGGCGAGTAGGATAAAAATTGTTGAAATTTTGTCGGAGAAAATGCGCAAAAGATTTTCGTTGAAATTAATCTCGGTTCTTGATTCCAAAGAAAATTACTTTGGACGTATACTATGTATGGAACTGAAGTTAACACAAACGGACGTAGGCGTTGATGCGGCGTGTGCGCGAGATAAGAGTAAATTGAGAGAAAGAGAGGATGAAATAAGAGTAGAAAATCCAAGTAAGTAGCTCCGCAAAAGCCGGAAAGGTGGCTAAAGCTTACATTAGATGGCGAGAGATTAGACACAGTCGAGGTCACGAGGGCTGTAATACGTTCCGTACCGTCAATCTCGGACTTGCAATTAAACCTAATACCCTGAATATTACGGCACGTTTGATTCCGCCATAAATACATACCGACCTGTAAAAGAACTCGAGAAATAGTTACATTTGAATGCACGAGCACAAAGAAAATTACAAAATTAAATCTCAGGTAGCAAATTTTCATTCACAAATCTTTCGTCATTTTCTAAAGTATAAAATACATTATATGTATATATATACGTTAATAATTTCTTAACATCGATGGGTAAATCATAACGTTAGGATAAATCGATAATATGATAACGATTATTTTGTAATTCGATTATTAAATATATTCTATGGGAAAAGGTCGTGAAATAAAAACCATCGAAAAGAAATAAGTCGAATCGTGGGATGAGGAAAAGTCGTTCAAGTTCGACTCGCACGGCCGAGCGCAGTTGTTGTTAGTTGTGCGAACTTGTCCGTATATACCGGTCAGCAGCGTAATAATAACGATAATAAGAACGATGGAAGAAGAATGGCGGAGGAGGTTAAGAGAAGGTGGTGGTGGTGGTGGTGGTGGTGGTGGTCACGTCATATAATAACGGTATATGTTATAGAGTAATGTGAAAGGAGAAAAGAGAAAGAGCCGGGGGGACAAGTTCGGAAGGGGTCAAATTCTTTGTAGTCTCCATGGGAAATCAATTTTTTCGTTGTCTTCAATGAAGGGGGGAAAAATAAAAAACGAGAAATAAAAAAAAAAGAAATAAAGGAGAAAAAGAAACGAAAAAAAAAAGAAAATACATTCCGTTAATTACATTCCAGTCGCAGTCAATTTCATAAAAGTTTATTTCTATACGGATTAGTCGTGATCATTTGAAAGCAAATAGATAAGCTACGAAAGCATCAAAGTGACCGATAGAAAAGTGAAATCTCCGATGTCTCGAGTTAGAGGTAATTCAGATGCGTCTCTCCGGGTCACGACTGTCGATTATTACCGCCATTACCGTATCCGGGCTCATCTCGGTCCCATCGTATCATCCCATTCCACCACCGTCCACCTCCCAAACCGGTCGCGTTCGATATTACGTACCGTCGATATTGCGACTCAACGAACGCGATAGAATCGAAACGATTTCGTTCGAAAGGATCGAACTCGGAAAGATTTTTCTTCGAACGTGTCCACGATAAAGAGATTATAGAGGAAACCTTTTTTTACCGTCTTCTTTTATCATCTTATTTGCTGCAGCTGTTTTTATTTTCTTTTTTTTTTTTTTTTGTATATCGTCGTTGATTATGGCTCTCAAGCAAACGAGATCGAAAAGAGAGAGAAAGAAAGAGTTTGATAGTCTATAACGGAATATCAGCGGAAAATCGGCAACGTGAAGCATTAGGCCGCATTTCGAAGTAATGATTTACGGAGAAAAGCGGGAGGATAATTTTCCAATTATCCATGGGGATCGCGAGCCCTTAGGCGCTCACGTATCGGACCGCGATCACGATGCGCGATCATGACGCGACCACTATGCG
Source organism: Dolichovespula saxonica (assembly GCA_911387935.1). Lineage (NCBI taxonomy): Eukaryota > Metazoa > Arthropoda > Insecta > Hymenoptera > Vespidae > Dolichovespula > Dolichovespula saxonica. The sequence goes on from OU426993.1 coordinate 8,115,622, forward strand.
AGCCAAACGCGACTATTAAGATCGGTCAAAATCTGAATAACGTAGCAATTCCAATTTTTTTCTTTTCTTTTTTTTTTTTTAATTTCAGGAAATATTCACCAAACCTCTTTCCTTCGTTTTATACATCGTACAGTTATGATAATGAAAATAGAACAATATAAATATAAATCATAAATGCAAATATGTGATATTGATATAATTTTCACTATCATAAGTCAACATCATATATATATATATATATATATATATATATATCTATAAATTATTCTGACATAACTCTTTTTAAACCATTCAAAATATCATAAAAAACAAAGAAAATATTTAGGCGGCTTTAGATGAAACACCCTGTATGTATATTTTATATTTCATATAATGTATATGTAAATATGTATTTGCATAATTTGTGTGTATATGATATTAATCATTTTTTTATAAAAACTTTAGAGACCAGACAATCTCGTATCTTCAAAGAGAGCCAAGGAAATATGATTTTCCACCTCTCTTTCCTACTCAGTCTCTCTCTTTCTCTCTCTCTCTCTCTCTTTCTCTCTATCGACCATCCTCTTCCACCCTTTTTCCTCTTTTCCCTCGTTTCTCATTCTTTTCGCGTGGGAGGCCGCGATACGTCCGGTTCTCTCGCCCCCTCTTCCACCCTCTCCCACCTTTTCCCTCCTGACGCCGCCTTTTGCCTCTTCGCGGATCGCCAAGCTCGCATGCAACTCCTCTCGGCAACGTTTTACCATGTCGAAAGGACTTTTTTTCCACCATTTTCTCGAGATTAATTCGCCAACAAACGACGGAAGTAATAGTCGAAGAACTTTCGACCAAACGTATATATAATAATCGTTGCAATAACGTACATCGCTATCGGAAAACCTAAGAATAATTTTTATATAATCGATTTTTTTGTTTGTCCACTCCACTTACTTGCAATGCAATTCTCCTCGTACCGTTGACGTGCAGATTCCGCCGTTTTTACATGGACTCGGTGAACACGAGACGAAACCTGAAATAAATAAACAAATAACATTATTACTTGGTATTTGAACCAATCGTTAAATTTATCATTGGTATAATCCGATCGAATATTACGATAAATTACGATACGCTTTAATAACTTCTGTTTGTTTTTTTTTTTTTTTTTTAATAATATATTTGAGAATGTTGATTGCAAAAAAGAAAAATTAAAATAAAGAGGAAAAGGAAGAGGGAAAACAGTATTAAAATAAATTAAAAGTAACTAACGATCGAGAAGGACTCGGTAAACACGACGAAATCTGAAATAAATAAATGAATGAATAACGTCATAATATGGAATTTAAACTGATCATTAAATTTAAAGTTCATATATATAATCCGATCGAATATTACGATAAATTATTATACGCTTTAATAACTTGTTTGTTTTTTTTTTTTTTTTAATAATATATTTGAGAATGTTGATTGCAGAAAAGAAAAATTAAAATAAGGAGGAAAAGAAAGAAGAAAAACAGTATTAAAATAAATTAAAAGTAACTGATGATCGAGAAGGACAACACGACGAAATCTGAAATAAATAAATGAATGAATAACGTCATAATTTGGAATTTAAACTGATCATTAAATTTAAAGTTCATGCATATAATCCGATCGCGAATGTTACGCTAAATTACGGTATACCTTAATTATGTCTTTTTTTTTTGTTTTATAAATAATATATTTCAGAGCATTTATTTCGGAAAACAAAAAAAGACAGAAAAACAATATCAAAATGAACTAAAAGTTACTAATGATCGAGAAGGACTCGGTAAACATAAAACGAAATCTGTAATGAATAAATAAATAACGTCATAATTTGGAATTTAAACTGATCATTAAATTTAAAGTTCATGGATATAATCCAATCGAATATTACGATATACTTTAGTTATGTTTTTTTTATAAATAATATATTTGAGAATGTTGATTTCGTAAAACAAAAATGAAAGAAAGAGAAAGGAAAGAGAAAAAAAATATTAAAACGAATTAATAGCAGCGAACGATCGAAGAAGACTCGGTAAACACGCGACGAAACCTGAAATAATTAAACGAATAACGTCATCATTTGGAATTTAAATTATTCATTAAATTTAAAGATCATTTATATAATCCGCCGTATATTACGATAAATTACGATACAACTTAATTTTTTTTTAATTTTTGTTTTTTAATAATATATTTGAGAGAATGTTGATCATAGGGAGGGAAAAACATAAAAGAAATAGTAAAACAATATTAAAATGAATTAAATGTAGCGAACGATCGGTAAACGCTAGTCAAAACCTGAAATAAATGAACCAATTACATCGTCATTTGGAATTCAAACAAATTGTTAAAATTTAAATATCATGTAATACATAACCAACCCGACCGAATATTACGATAAATTGCAAAACATCTTAATTATTTGTTTCTTTTTTTTTCCTAGATATAATAATATATTTGAGAACTGATTTCAGGAAAAGAAAATGATAAAACATAAATAAAAAAAAAACAATATTAAAATGAATTAAAAGTAGCGGACAATCGAGAAGACGTATTATGCTCCTTATGCGGATGAGAGAAAAGATGTGCTACCCGAACCTTCACTTATCGAAGTGGCAATTAAAGTACACTTCGAGTATATGGAAAGAAGAGTAAGAATGAGAGAGAGAGAGAGAGAGAGAGAGAGAGAGAGAGAGAGAGTGAGAGAGAGAGAAGAAAAAGAAGGAGAAGAAGGAGAATAAGAAGAAGAAGAAAGTGCGCACGAATCCTAAAAGAACCTTTGACACGGCACGCAAAGTGAATTTTCGTGTAACCCCATCGAAGAAGATAGAAAGGTATAGAATGAGGAAAAAGAAGAGGGAAGGCGGGCAAGCGAACCCTTCTTTCGTAAATATTTCGCGACCACTTTTAAGGGAGTGCGAGGACATTGCGAAGCGGAGCTGTAAACATGCGAGAATCCTCGAACTTGAATCTCGGATCGATGCGATTTTACTTCCGTGAGAGAAACTGAAAACTCGAAACAATACGTAGGACGTATTGTAAACTCAACGAGAATCGGTGGACGGGGTACGACGAAACGAAAAATATTTATGGAAATATCTATGTCGAATTCGATTCGTTAGAATCACGACAATGAGAAATTATTTTATTTCGATTTCTTTTGCACAATTTCTTTCCTTTCTTTTTTTTTTTTTTTTTTCATTTACACATTTACGACAAATAGAAATTTATTTCAACGATTGTCAATCTTTTGTCGGTAATAAGGACGATTGGAAATTTGACGTGCATGATTTATATTGAGGAGAGTAGAGAAAAAAAAATCAAAAAACTAAGATAATAAAAAAAAAAGAGAGAGAGAGAAAAAAAGAACGGAAGAAGAAAGCCACGATTTAATCGATAATAATTCATTTTCTTTCACAGTTTCGATACTCGTAAAGATGCCCGATCTGAGATATGGGATCTTAGAAAAAGCGTGTAGAATCTTAAATATTTCTATAAAACGATGACGCTACGTAACATCGAACTCGCTGCACGCTTAGTCGTTCCTAGGCATCGATTAATAGAATTTGCATGCGAGCTTTCCGTTCTGTTCTTTAGAGCACGTTTCGTGCGTATTTCTACGGGTACAACCTCTCTCTCCCTCTCCCTCTCCCTCCCTCTCTCTCTCTCTCTCTCTCTTTCTACACGATGATGTTAGCGATTCGATAAGACTCGAACTAAATCACACGCGCGGAAAGCGCGTGTTAGGAGCTCGATTAACGTAACGTATCTTCGCATAAACCACGTCGCAAGACTAATGGACACACGCCAGTGTTGCTATAATAACAACGCGGCAAATAACTGCTCAAGGGCAACGAATGAGAGAAAGAGAGAGAGAGAGAGAGAATGTGTGTGTATATGTATAAGAAAAAGAAAGAAAGAGAGAGAATGTGTGTATATATTTATAAGAAAAAGAGAGAAAGAGAGAGAGAAAGGGAATGTGTGTATATGTCTATAAGAAAGAGAGAGAGAGAGAGAGAGAGAGAGAAAGAGGGAGGGAGAAAAAGAGAGGTGGGAGGCAAAACTCGACGAGCACGTTGTACTTATGTTTTATCAGGGTACACAACCCTATAGAGTCCTACGTGTTTGTCCTACGTGACCTTCGATCCTGTAAGGCGCTAAGTGATTCCCAACTTTCTCGAATTTACCACTTATAACGATTTAAGTAAGAGTTGATCTCGGAATAAAATACTCGCGCATAATCGAATTTTTACGTATAACGTCGATTTACGTGGCATATATGTTAAGAGCGGCGTCAACGGGGTACGGGGAAAAGAGGAAGTTGACGATCTCGCAAAGAGGTTCCTCCTCATTTCCTTCATGTCTCTAAGTACGTATGTATGTAAAGGAGGTAGGTACGTACGTACGTACGTACGTACGGTACGTCGTGTCGGTACCAGGCTCGTTTCACGCATAAATTCCCAAGTCTTTTATTCGAGTAGGATGCTCGACAAGGATACGTTTCAATGAATCTTCCCCATGGTTGGTTCTGATATTCGAAACTATAGTGATTAATGGCCGAGTATATTATTAATAGCGAATGGGGAAAAAGGAGAAGTACTTACGATGGAAGAAGGCATCGTCCTCGTGTAATCCGAGTCTCTCGTGACGTAATATATGTATGTATGTATATACAGGAGATCACTATGGGTATGTCACGTAGGCGTAGGACGGTCTTTAAGAAGAGACTCCTCCGTTTAGAACGAACGAAAATGTCATTGTGACGCGGTGAGAAATATATACGAGTCCTTCGCGTTCGCGACACGGTCGGTCGGTCAACTGTCGATCAAAATTCATAATAAAAGAGAGAAAGAGAGATACATATATATACGTATAGATATAGATATACAAACGCTTTCGAATTTTCGTTAGTCTACGCAACCGGCATTAGAAGAGAGAGAACACATTGCCCAACAATACCAGTTGGCAAAACTTTGATGATCGATTATGCAAGTTTTGTCACGGAACGAATTGTTAATTTTTGAATCGAATACTTTTCGTCAAAACGATAGTCCTTAGAAATGACCACGCGTGACTACAAATTCCTATTAACCGCGATCTTTGCGTATAATGGTTGATAATAAATATTCGATGCGCGATCCTAGATATCCTAATTAAACACCGCCTTGTTCGAACTTACGATAAGTAAGAATCAATCAGAACTAACGTATGAAAACTATTGTACAACGATTAATAACACTATATATATATATATATATATATATATATATATATATATATATATATCCCGTGATAATTAAAAGGTAAATAAAACATTTATTCGTTTGGAGGTCAAATATCGAACATACACAATTGTCGAGTTTTAATTAAGAGACAAATCTACGTTGAGGATATTCTATCTCTAAAGGGAAGATAAACAAAAAAAAAACAAATTCGAAGAAAGAAAAAAAAGGAGAAAAAGAAGATGGACAAACGATCGATAGGTGTTTGCGTGTTATTGTATTTGAAATTCGTAAGAACTAAACAATTCGAGAGAAGTAAGGGAAAGGAGAGGAGTCGTTTTGCACGCTCGAACTCGAGTAAGGCCGATCTCAATTTATAATTCCTCGACACGTCTGTGGTCATTGAAGTCGCACGACGCGACGACGATGGCCGCTGGGCTCGTGACGAGAGCGTATCTGCGTGTTAGAGAGAGAGTGAGAGAGAAAGAGAGACAAGACCACACGACGACGCGACGACGACGATTCAATCTATGTGCTCCCGTAACGAGAAGAGGGCTACGCCGAGTCACTCAGACACATAGATAAAAGTGTGTATATATGTGTATGTACCATGCCTGTGTACGTATGTGTATATATATATTCGAGAAGACGCAAGTCGCGAGCAAGAACACAGAACACAACGAAGAGGACGAAATGCACGAGCTCGTCGGCAATGTTCGCGACAAGACGGATGAGATCAGTTAAACCAAACTGCCATCGTGACAAATCCACCGTTTCCTCTGTCGTCGTCTTCGTCGTTGGTTGTATTCTCTACGCGTGCTAAACAAAACCGTCCTATGTTAAGTCCATCGCCGCATGAAATTTAATTCGTTCTACGTAGGACGAACGATTTTTCTGCGATTTATGTCAGGATTTCCGTCCGTGGGTAGTCCGAATGCTTGCTTACTCGCTTGCTTGTTTGCTTCTTATAAAAATGACACTTATCGGCTTTCGACTAATTGACCGTCAGTTTCTTTCCAATCGTTCGAACGAAACTAAAGAAGAAGTGAAGAAGAAGATGATAAAGATGATGAACCGAAGTATCAATAATTTCGTTTTTGAAGTTACGTTTCAATGGACTTCTTACGTTTCTCAATGGACCTTTCGATGAACGGATTCTCTACTGTCTTCCAAGATGTACTAACTTCCTCTCGTCTGTAGATTTGCTCGATACTCGATGCTCGATGTTCGATTTGAAAAATTCGACTACTCTGCTTTGTTCTACTCTCTCGTTTACCCCAGTTTACTCCGATATCCGACACTTTCATTCAGATTCGATTGCGAAAGTAAATAGTACGTACGTTAATATCGTTTCTTTTCGTTTTGATCATTCATAAAACACGTGTTTAAAATATTCTCGAAGTGAGTTTAGTGCGAGATAATTATATCGCACGGGTTACGCAAATTCAGGAATATAAAAACACGTGAAAAACGGCGTCATTAAGGAAAGAGAGCGTGTCATTTAATTATGTATGCCGCACGATTAGTTTAGCGAATTCTCTCTCTCTTTCTCTCTCTCTCTCTCTCTCTCTCTCTCTAACTCTCTCTCTCTCTCGCTAACTTTTATAAACCGAAAGCACACACACCCACGCTATATAATCTACATTGTCCTGAAAAAAAAAGAAGAAGTGGCTTTAACTGTTTCAATTCCAGAGTAAATTGCCACGGAGAGAAAGAGAAAGCCACCGTTGAATTTATGCCTTCCTTCCTGCTCGTCCGTAAAATTAATTTGCGCTCGCGCTAATAATGGAAGCTCCGAGCAAATTGCACCACAAAAGCGAGCGAGAATGCCCGGATGACCGACTACGTAAACCGACGTTTACGTTTTGTTCACAAGCGTTTAAAAACTTTCCTATATATTTTTACTTCACCAAATGTACATGGTTTTTATTACTGGTTCTAATTAAAATACGCACGGTTCGTTATAATATTATATCCTAACTTACGCATAAACGTCGTTCGCATTTTTCGACATAATTTTCACGCTATTATGTGCGCACGTTCGTTAGTTTCGCTTTAAAACGAATTAACGTAAGACGCTAAATATCCTGTTATTATTACATATGAGAATGACGAAAAACCGAGATCTTATAAATGAAACGTAATACTTTGAAATTCACTTTCGTTAACACGACGATCTATTCTTTTAATTACTTTCTTATTCGTTCCTTTTATATTTATTCCGTTCTCGTAAAATTAAAACAACATGAACGTCATTGAATTTATTTCTATTCGAAGGATGATTTTATTATTGGATAAGCCGTAGAAATAAATCCATAACTAACGAACACGTGCACACAAATCTGTCATATGCTGTACTCTCGATAAATAAAACGAGGAAGGATACGCGAATGAGAAAAATAAACGTAAGAATTTAACAAACAAACAAACAAAAATGTCAAGATAGCGTACGCGTTCGCGTAAAACGATTATTTCAAATTTGCGATGCTTTTGACGCACGCACACACACACACACACACACACACACACACACACATCACATCACATTATGCTCGATACATATTGCATTGAATTATATTATTTAGAAGAAATAAATTGAATTGTTTAATCATATTTAATGATTTTCATCTTACTAGGAGAAATTTATCTTATCGTTTTGAGGTATCGAAAAATTTCTAATCATCGACATTAACTCTAATTATGTGGTTCTACTAATCTTGATGTCGGTCGATCATCGATGACTCCCATCATGGCATTCAACCTGATAACATTGTAAACGGGCTTTAAGTTTCAGAGTATTTGGAAAACAAACAAATGTTTTTATTAAAATAAAGATATAAACGGATTCTCAACTGATTCGCACGATACTCGGACGCTTGATAAAATTCACATTACTCTGCTTTGTTCCGCTCTCTTGTACTTTTTAGTTTGCTCTGATCTGTTATATTAGGGTGACCCATAAGTTTCTTCCTCTCTTTTTTATACGGAATAAATACATGATACGGAAGAAACTTAGGTGACACCCTAATACTTCTAGTTATCTACTCTGTTCTATCAGTACCGATATACCTAGTAGTCTTTACATAGATTATCGTTCTTCTCTATCGCACGTCCGTTTTCTCTCGGTATCTAAAGAATTGAATTTCTTTAATTTGAATTTTGTCACGCACCTCTGGGCGTGAGTGAAATAGAGACTAGGATATAGAGAGTAAAGATAGACGAGGGCATGCGTGCAATAGATTAAATTAGGAAAGAAAGATAGAAAGATAGAAAATAAAGCTTGAATTTTTTTTACGGAACAACACAATCGGTTTATGATCATTGTCGATTTCTAACCTAAAGGGGGAATATAATAAGAAGCACATAATATGTATATCTTTTAAAACGCGAAGACCTACGAACCACGTTTAGACAAAGCGCGTTCGAAAGAAAGTCCTAGACGTCGCCCTTAAACTTCGCACATGCACGAACACTCGTCGTATATATCGCTCATATCCCTTAAACACCAAGGATTACGTTACTATCTTATAAATAGTATTTAATTCCTATCGTACCTTCGACATTCGCGCATGAAACATTTTCCTAATTTTCTACGATATGTATCTACATTTAAATTTTTCGATCTAAAAAGGTGAAAATCGATCGAAGATAAATACAACGGAAGGATACTCGAAGAATTTGAAGGAAAGTCGAGATAGCCGTACAACGCTCGCGCTTATTTCTAAGCCCACGCGTTCGTGTATACATACGTGTATGTAAACACGGAGAACATCGGCATCGAGGATTCTCTCTGCAACGATCTCGGAGATATCGAACGTGCGAAAACGCCGTGGCGCTTGCGTAAAACGATTATTCCAAGCTTACGATGCCTTTGATAAAAGAACGAAGAAAGAAACACACACAGAGAGAGAGAGAGAGAGAGAGAGAGAGAGAGAAGGGGTATAGATGAGAGAGAGGGGTGAAGACACGCCGCAAACCGCGAGTAACCAATGAATGATTCAAGCGCAGATCTAAAGAATCTCGTTGCCGGTTCGAGTATTCGAACGTTCTTCACGTGTATGTGAATATCTATGTGGTTATGTGTTACGTGTACGTTTATGCGAGTTTTACGTCATAAAGACACACACGCGCACGAGCGCACGCGTATTTTAACGCTCCTTCGTTCCTTCGACCCAAGAAGCATCGCTCGTAAATTAACCAGCGCGAAGCAAGTTAACACACCGGCGAAAGAGATCGATGGGAGGCCGACGTTTTTTCTATCGTCTATCTCGCGAGAGAGAGAGGGAGAGAGGGAGAGAGAGAGAAAGAGAGAGAGTGCTTTCTCGTATGCGAGCGAAGTGACATTTCGATGAACGGATAATGGGTTAAGGGCAAAAAGCCGAACAATGAATTTCCAGGATGACTATATCGAGATATGTAAGTACACGGAGAAAACAAGCAAGTTCATAATTATGTGGTATTTTTTTCAAAAAAAAAGGAAATAAAAAAATAAAAAAGAAACAAAAAAGATTCAACGTAGACACCGAACGCATTGAAGTTAAGTGGCCAATAAAATTGCCAAATATCCTTGTTCGTGTCGTGTTTCCTGTTATATTACCTAACTACATACATGAAAATGATAGACGAGTATCTAACGTTTAAGGATAGGTTTTGGATTAGCGTTAGAAGTTGGATTATTATGTGAATATACGTAATAATAGTATATTCTGGGAAACCCATTTAAACCTCACGTAGTAATTCGATAAGTGTTTATAACTAAATAAATAAATAAATAACACACGCGTATATATATATATATATATATATATATATATACATATACACAAGACCTCTCAGTTAAAGTAGGCCGCCTAAAGGTATAATGAAAAAAAGGACATGCTTATAGGGTATAAAAAATACCGATGACATTAAACAAAATTCATAAAAAATGACGTAAAGAAAAAATTTTTTTTCATAACCATTTTTAAACCATTCACAGTATGCCACATAAGTTTGTCGCATCATAAAAAGAAAAAACAAAGAAAATATTTAGGCGGCCTCCTTCAGCTGAGACACCCTGTACATACATACATACATACATACATACATACATACATATATATATATATATATATATATATATATATATATATATATATAAAAGATGGTGTATGAAGAGAAAAACATATTCGAGAGTCACGATTCAGTAGTGCTTATTATGTAATCGATATCTCGAACTGGCAGTTTTGATCGTATTATTGTATCACGATGAAACAGAACGATCCACGGCTTCTACGTACGACTTCCGATACGATTATTCATCCTCTTTAACATCGGGAAAGATCACTTTTACTATTCGTGATTCAACATTTGCGAAAGGTCGTTGCTCCAGCACCTTGTCCGGGGTCAAGACTCGCAAATGTCTTGCGTGGATAGCGGCGAGCCGATGTTGTTGCTATGTAACTCGTCGTTTAGAGAATAAACCTTTGTGTCCGCTTTCGTTTATATTACGATCGTAACGTTATCCCGGCAACGTTCCACTCGAAATTACTATGCGAGAAAAAGTTAACGAACAACCAGAGAGTTCCGTCAAAGAAATATTATTATATTGGATTTGTCGATATAAATAAATTTCATAAGGGGGAAGGGGGGCGAAACGAACGGAAGAAAAAAAAATTAAAAGATAAAGAATGATCGTTAAACGAGAAATCGATCGATCGATCGATAAAATCTATGAATTCGCACGATTTTTTTTTTTTATAATAAATTAAATGGAAACGACGAACATGGTAGTACTTTAAATCTACATACATAAATATATACATACGTACATTCTCTCTCTCTCTCTCTCTCTCTCTCTCTCTCTCTCTCTCTCTCTCTCTCTCTTTCTCTTCGTAGTGATCATATATCAATGGTATTTAAATTTAAAATAGCAGCACGATCGAACGATCGATTCAAAGACGTGCCGATGAAAACGATTTAACGAGCTAACAAAAAAGTCGATTACATCAAAGAAATAGTACCGAAGAGGAAGGGATCGAGCGAGTACCATAATCGGTCGATGCGTTGTCTTACAAAGCCTTTCTCAAGAGACCTTGTCCAAAGAGAGAAAGAAAGAAAGAAAGAAAGAAAGAAAGAGAAAGAGAGATAAAGGGAGAGAGAGAGAGAGAGAGAGAGAGGGAGAGAGAAACATAAACTTCAACGAAAGGAGAAAAATTTTTTAAATTTTACGACGGGATGAATGATACCTGACTTCGAATGCCTGCTCTTCTTTCTCTTTAAGCTCCGTATTCGCTAAGTTTTCCCGGAACAGAGACACTACGCGAAAGGATAACTTCCCCTCCTCTTTCTCTCTCACTCTCTCTCTCTCTCTCTATCTCTCACTCACCACCTCTCTAACTCACCTTACTACTTCACCTACCAGTTCTCCTTTCAGTCTCCCTTCCTTCTAACCTGACTCTATTATCTATCTCTCATTCGCTTCGTCTTTTTCTTTCCTCGTTTCTCGTATGCCGACAATTCACTCTCATTGGCGGCTCGCCAGAAGGAAACATTTCAACCTTTCCTCTCTCTTTTGCTCTCTCTCTCTCTCTCTCTCTCTCTCTCTCTCTCTCTCTCTCTCTCTCTCTCTCTCATTCCTACGGTCTACTCGTCCAACTAAATATCACTTGCTCGTCGATGAATGAAATTTCGAAGGATTTAAAAGCCGAGATAGAAGAACGAACGAACACCTGTTTTCAACTTCTACGAACCGATTATAACAAGCTTTTCCATGCTTGCCAATGAACTCGAACGAGTCAGTACGTTTCTTTATATATTTCCATTTCGAAATAATTACGCTCCGGCCTCGCTCACTCGTGCTCTCGATTATTAATAATTAAAAAGGATCAACGATCGAGATATAACATGATCGCTCCCAGTAAAGTGCTCGCAAGTCCTTTTGTTCTCTTTCCTTTTCTTTTCTTTTTTAATTCTCGATTTGCATCGAGAAAAACATCGATCGCGAGCTTTGCTTGAGAGCGGAAACGAGAGAGAAAAAAAAATAAGAAAGAAAAGAAAAGTAAAAAAAAAAAAAAAAAAAAAAAACAGAAAGA
>OU426993.1:8132919-8155419 GCA_911387935.1 Dolichovespula saxonica
CTCTCTCTCTATAATATATATATATATATATATATATATATATATATATATATATAGAGAGAGAGAGAGAGAGAGAGAGACACACACACACACTCACGCGCGCGTATGTAAGCATGGTGTATGTATGTACTCGACGCGACTCAGAAAGGAACGCAATTACGGTGGTCGTCGCTACGTGCCGACGATAATGGCATCTTCCTTCGATGAACACCGTCCTCTTTGAAGACCACCGACAGCGGCGCGGGAGAAGAACCGAGCAAGAAAATGTGCGGGTCTTCTTCGGCTTTGCCCTCGAAAGAATATCACTGGCGCGACTTTTTCGTAGAACGAATGAACGCCCGTCAAACTCGGAACATAGCGATGATTCTCCCTCGTGCCATTCGATAATGATCATTACGAAATCGCACGTTTATGATGGGAGAAAATGCGGAAGATCGCAATTCTTTTTTTTTTTTTTACTTTTCTTTTCGATCGAGAGAGTACCACACACGGACGTCATTCTGATCCGACATCCCCCGTCGTCGTTCATTCGTCACAGAAGATTTTTTTCGTTTTTTTTTTTTTTTTTGATTCGCCAACGTACTCAAAAATCTTACGGCCTCGCGCTTATTTCGAGCGAATATTTGAGAAATATATATTATTTTAACGCGTCGACATTGACGATTGTTGTTGATCGTACAAAACTTCGTTTAATGATTGTACATCGTTCTGACGAATTGAAAATGGTTAATATATATAAAATAAATTAAATCATAATAATAAAATAAATCACCTTAATTTTATTGAATATCGATCACGTAATTTACTTAAACATTCAAACGCCAACAAATTTTTTCCAAATTATCGAAAGACTTTACCGCCAACAAAATCGACATCCGAAACAACAGAACAATGATATTAGCCCGGGATCGTTAAATGAATGAAAGAAATTTGTAATATGATCAAACAAATACGATATAATAATGAACGTACGAGAACGATATTGAAAGTTTTATCGCGATTCGAACTTCAAGCCTACATACGAAAAGAGCTTGGTTTCCCTTCGTTCGAGGTGTCCCCTTGTATCCGGAGGAGACCCTTCGTCTCTCACCCCGTCCCCGCCCGTCCGCCCCTTTCTCCAAAACGACCGAATGTTCAACCATGGACAGGAATAACGGCGTCGAAGAAGAGCAGACCAGGGCAGCGCTTTTAAGAATCGAACAGAGCCCACGAGATAGAGAGAAAGAGAGAGAGAGAGGGGGGGTAGAAAGAGAGAGGGAGAAAGGGAGGGGAGGAACGAACGAAGAGACACAGGGATTCTATTGTATTATAATGGGCATTATACGGATATTCGCCTAAGTGGCTCGTACCTCCTTCCTATTACGCAATTTATGGCCGTTCGTTAGCTGACTATACTGTTTTTAAGAGGTTGGTCCAGGACCCATACTCCAGCTATACCTACTACCTGTCTACCTTAGCTACCCGTCTAACCGAACCTATGTGTGTGCTCATAGGATAACAACGTGCCTGCGCCTTGCCCACTTGAGGGGGGCAATTTAAGCACGAGCCGAAAACCGGCAATTCTCCTCGAAAACGTGTTCTTATCTCGATATCTGGAGCTCCGATGGTAACGTTAACATATATAGCACAAATCATTTTACGATGGTATATATATATACATATAAAACGCATCTGGTCTAAGGATGCATTCCTTTTACCGCCGTTAAACAGAACCATCCCGTGTACATGGGATTTGATCGTACGTAACGTAGGAATCTTGTATTCGTATTTTGAACAAATGAAAAAATATAAACGAAGATATCGCGAGAATGCCTTTAATTTTCAAAGAATACATTTTTCGATCGATTCGAAACGCGTCGTACTACGTTCGTCGTACAGTACGAATGCTTGTAATGATTGTACACGAACTTTGGAGCGCTAGAGAAAAAATTAACAAAAAAAAAAAAAACGAAAGAGAAAGAGGAAAATAAGAAGAAGAAGAAGAAGAAATAAAAAAGGAAAAGGTAAGAAAAGATTGAGTATCCTTTGAAGATTCCTATGGTAGGGAACGAAATAAAATGGCATCTAGATCCTAGCTGGTCTCGCTTCGTAGGGGAAGGAAAAAAAAGATTCCGCGGTCAATCGAGAGGGAGAAAAGGTTAGCAGCTGTTCTCTCTTCGATACTATCGATTCCTTCGCGTGCGACGAAGGCACGGCAAGCGTGGATGTTCTTAGTTTGTACAGCCCTGCTATGAAGAGAGAGAGAGAGAGAGAGAGAGAGAGAGTGTCGGGGCCCCGTGCGTAGCGGGCCTGCAGGACGAATGGAACATCTGCCGGTGCCCGGTATAAGCCCCTTCTCCAAACACCATCACCACCACCATCGCCATTTTACCACCACCACCACCACCACCACCACCACCACCACCACAACCACCACCATCCCACCACCACCACCAACATCACCACCATCGTCACCCTGCACCACATTATACGCTGGACTCCAGCGTCTCTGCTATATACTAACCGCATCAACGACATCGACTACGACACATAACTCCTGCGAGCAAGACACTAACTTCTTTTTTTCTCATTCTCATTCTCATTCTCTCTCTTTTTATTTTTTTTGTTTTTTTTTTTTTTTTTTTTTTATTTTTGTTATTTACATGGAACAAGGTCGATGTATCCCTCGTATACGTTGTACGTATGTATATGTGTATATACAATATCCACATTAGAGCGCGAAAACAAAAGGTATTTACAAAAAGTATTGTCCTTTGGTTTCTCGCGCTACGTCGTCGTTCCTGCGTTTCTATGGGTTACTCGTAGGCGGTGTGAAAAAAAGGATACATCGACTGGGCCCATAAGCCAGGCACACGCATCGGATTTTATGGCTTAAGAGAGAGAGAAAGAGAGAGAGAAAAGAAAGAGAACGTTCGTTGCTCGATAACAAGGTCGCCCAGGAAATCTTTGGGTATCCCTTGGGAAAGGAAGATTTAAGGATCTTCTCGTAGACGTTTTAAATTGATAAGAGAAAAGATACGTAATAAAGTTGAAAAAAAAAAGAAAAAAAAAATGCAATCGGACTTTATCTCAGTGAACCGCGATGGTCGAGGATCTTACTCATTGGAAATTGAAATCAAACGGAGTTGGTATAACGTCGGGATAAATATTAATAAGTGCAGGAAACTCGTTGCTGTTTAAAAATGTTATCTTCCCGTTCGTTTCGAGAAATAACGTCGAAGATAGCAGAGAGAGAGAGAGAGAAAGAGAGGGGAGAGAGAGGGAGAGAGAGGGAAGGAGAGTTAGAAACGGCGAGACGTCGGGCGTCGGGAGGTCAATCCTGTAATGAACGTATGGCAAATCCCTAAGAGGAGGAATAGTTATTCGAGAGATTACGAATCGCTGAAGCGTTGAAGGTATCTTCGAAGATCCTTCGGATGAAAGTACAGTTACATAGGCGAGGCTCGTACTTACTTACTTACGAGCGAGCGAGCGAGCGCTGCCTTTATCCAGGCCACAGCCAATAAAGGGGAAAACTATCCTAGGTATCGCTGCTAAATTGTAAAAATATTTAATGTCAACTATCTTTATCTTTCTTTCTTTCTTTCTTCCTCTTCCTTTCTCTCTCTCTCTCTCTCTCTCTCTCCCTCTCTCCCGAATGAATCCTATCGAAAATACATACTTACTTGTATTACCAATCGAACGAATCTCACGAGCGAATTAATCCAAATATACATACATATATTCCGAGTATAAAATCGAAATTAATATAGAAAATGCGAATTAGAATCTTTATAAGTGATTATTTATATTTTTTTGTATCGAACGAATAACGACGTGATAGCAATGCTAATAAGACCGATACTTTTCGTTTCGATTATGATGAAACGATAATGTAAATAAAAATCTAAAGGTCATTCAGTTTGTTTCTCTTCCTTCCGTGATCACAGGGTATGTATCTATATGACAAATACTTAGGTAAAAAATAAAAGATCCCGTGCCTTTAAGAGTCAAAACGTAGGAAAGAGTATATATATATATATATATATATATATATATATATAT
Source organism: Dolichovespula saxonica (assembly GCA_911387935.1). Classification (NCBI taxonomy): domain Eukaryota; kingdom Metazoa; phylum Arthropoda; class Insecta; order Hymenoptera; family Vespidae; genus Dolichovespula; species Dolichovespula saxonica. The sequence goes on from OU426993.1 coordinate 8,136,964, forward strand.
ATGTATATATATGTATATATATAACGAGGAATCTCATCAGAGAGCTTCGACGGGTTCCTCGAAATTCTCGTCACGTACGAAAGTGACGTGAACTGAGCAGAGGACGGACACGGCTCTGACCATTTCGTTCGTAACGATATACGATCGAGCGCGCGCTATTATGCAAGCGTAATCTCAACTTCGGTTGTACTTTAAGGTCAGCTGGAGACCGTTGATGTGTGCTCCCTGCTGAAATAATATCATTGCCGTGATCACTATTTCCAACGATAATTCGTTCGAATAAAACTCGTTGCGTTTGTTAGAAATTAAAAAAAAAAAAAAAGAAATAATATTAATATATAAACTATAAATTGAAAACGAATTCGTTTTAACAAAAATTCTAATATTATTCGTATTTAAGAAGAAATATTTATGAGTACAAAATTTGATTCACGAATTAATACTCTACGATGAACTATTTTCAACGATAATTCGAATATGACTGTAGTTGCTTTCGTTGAAAATTCAAAAGAATAATATAAGTATAAACTATGAATTGAAACAAATTCGTTATAACAAAAATTATAATAATATTCGAACGTTGGAAGAAATATTTATAAGTACAGAATTCGAACCAAGAATTAAAAATGATCGATTTATCGTTCGAACATAAGAGATCGAAGTCCTTTTTCGAAGATCCTTGGAACGTCTTCGTACCGTAGGATCTGTCCTTCGTGTCCCACCCTTCTCTATACAGTGAGCAACTTTTTTGACCTTTTCTCGAGTCTTCGTTTTACACTGCAACCTTCCGTACCCCTTTCGCCTATCCTTTGTTTCGGACCCCAAGTTATATCTCAAAGTCCTTTCTCTCGGTCTCTCTCTCTCTCTCTCTCTCTCTGTCTCTTTATCTTTTTCTCTCTCCCTTTTCTTTCTTTGGTCAACCTCACAGGTTCGAATAAATTATGCCACCGTGTGGACCTCGCCGCGGACCCGAAATATTTCATTTCGTGGTTGTTATCGTTGAGATTCTGGAACAACTCTCGCGAGGAGCTCGAGAGAATATAAATAACCGTCTTAATTTTATTTTATAAATGATATAAGAGTTGATTAAAAATAAATTAAAATAAATCCCATTCGAAGTGTACGTTCTTAATCATTTTCGAAATATCAATTAAGTGACGTATTAACGTTTAGAGCATATTATTATTATTATTACAAAACGATTACGTAGCAGCGATAATAAATGTCTATTGACGTTTTTAAGAATGTTATTAAAAAAAAAAAAAAAAAGAGATTACGAAGTAACGACAATATAAGTAACGCGAAGGCGAACGACAAGCGATAAGAAAGTCTTGAAATAATAATATAAAAAGGGACGTATAGAAAGTTGGCGGTAGGCATAGGGCTAACAAATACTCGGCGGGGCACAAACACACGCCTTCGTAGGACTTCTCCAACATCCGGCAAAGGAACATTTCGAGGAGTCGACGAAGGCGTCCTTTAGAAAAAGCGAAACATACGGCGTCGTGGCGCGCCGCTCTCGGGAAAGTCCAATATTGTCGCGACTTATCTTAGACACGCCTGTCTTCTCGAGGATATTCTTCCAGTTCAGAGAACACGAGAAAGAGATAGAGATAAAGAGAAGGAACAGATGTACAAGGAGAGAAAGTAAACAAAGAAAACCAGGCGAGAAAATGAGCACGTGTAAATATGTGTAGGGGTAAACGTGCCATTTCTGAATTCACGAAAAAGAAAGCAAAGAAGAGAAGAAAAAAATATTTTGAATATAAAATAAAAATAACGAAAAAGCAAAAAAAAAAATATATATATATATAAATATAACAAAAAAATAAATAAATAAGACACAAAGTGAATAACCCACGCGACGACCCAATTAATAATTATAACGTAGTCAGTGTAAACGTTGATTCGAAGAAACGAGCGATAAACGAGTCCTCGTCGGCGTTTAGTTAAAACAGGCGGTGTAGTACTTTCTCTGCCATACACCGTTAAAGGTTAAATACAAACTCACATTGGAAAATGGAGAAACCGATTTATAACCGATACGTCCGAGACTCGTTTGATATTGAAATTACACGTAGACGATCGCACCACCGATCGAAAACGATCGGTACTTCGGATCGGTACGGTAAATTAACTATTACGTCAACTTCATTCTCACACCGATAGAAACGCGATTACTAATTGTGACGTTTCTTTTTCTTTTTTTCTTTTCTTTTCATTCTTTCTTTCCCATTAGTTTTTGCGCCTTAATCTAGATATATTCGAGATTGATCGAAATAAAAAAAAAAAAAAAGAAAAGAAAAGAATAAGGCCTTTGGAAATACGTTGTAAAAGTCGTTTACTCTTACATACACGTCGGTACGACAAAAAAGAGAGACGACAAAAAAGAAAAGTAAAAAGAAAAGAAGGAAGGAAAGAAAAAAAGGGTGGACGCGGAGAGGGGTAGGAGGGAGGGAGGGAGGGAGGCGGAGAGAAAAATAAGAAACGCTGTGTCATTATAATCGTTCGAACGGCGTTACACGAGCAAAGACATTCCGATGTTGATTAACGCCCGAGAGGAATCTCTCTTTTAAAAGATACATTCAAAGTCATAATTATATACGCTCTCGACGAAAGGCGAAGAAGGCATACTACAGTAACTCATTGTAAGTAAGTAAGTAAGTAAGTAAGTAAGTACTACATCGGCTAGGGACTATTCGAAGCTACGATGATATCTCCTCTTTTCGTCGCACGTGAATGAAGTAATATATCGGAGGAGTGTCCGCTCGTTTTTAAACGAGTTTCCGTGGCCTCAATGAAACTCCATTAGCGTGACTTCGCAATCACCGACGGCCAACGGTGATTTTCGCAGGATCATCATTATCATCCTCCTCATCCTTACCATCATCGATTCTCTCGTTATCGCGTTGCGACCGTCCGATGATTTTATCTACCATTAAGAAAAAAAAAAGTGGCAATTAAATCGTCGACAAAACACGTGTTATCGTTTCTATAACGATCTTCGTTTCGATCATTAATCCCTCGTCATTTTCTATCATCTACCACTTTGATTCTCTCTCTCTCTCTCTCTCTCTCTCTCTCGATCGATCGATCGATCGATCGATAATTAAACATTTATAACGGCGACATATTGGAATGAATAATGAGACAGTTACGCGTTATACAATAATATAAACGTAATAAAAACGACATGAGAAAATTTTGCCTGATGGATCGAATCGAGGGAGGAAAAATGGAAGGGGGGAGTGGGGAGGGGAGGGGAGGAGGAATAGAGTTATACGGTTGGCGGAGTTATCGTAGGTGTATTTTTTTACGGTTTATTAGGGGGTGGGAGACGATCGAGAAGATGTGGGACAGGGAGGAAGTTGTATCGTGATTTTGTGCCTGCGACTGAGGGACTCGAGCAAATAATTATTATCGCGTGAAAAAGAGAGACACAGAGACAGAGAGGGAGGGAGGGAGAGAGAGAGAGAGAGGGAGAGAGAGAGAGAGAGAGAGAGAGTATGGAAGCGAATGGAAGGAAAAGGATAAGAGAGCAGAAGAAGAGAAAGGTGTTGGATGCGAAGAGACGTCGAAGCGAAGTAAAGGCGGTTCAAGGATCACCGTGTGTGTACATACATATATATGTAAATGTGTACATGTGCTTGGTTCTCTTTACTTATATGTATTAGTGGAGATTCGGCCGGTTAAGCGTACGCGCCGTCGAATCGCCCTTTCTCCGTCTAGCTCTCCCTTCTCTCCACTACACCTTCTCTCTCTCTCTCTCTCTCTCTCTCTCTCTCTCTCTCTCTCTCTCTCTCTTTCTTCTTTTCTCTTCCTCTCGCCTCGTTGACCCCAAATACCAACGCACGATTAAGTACTCGCTCGACGATTCTTTCGTGACTGGCGAGTGCCGCGAAGAGCAAGCCTGATATGAACATTCACAGAGAGAGAGAGAGAGAGAGAGAAAGAGAGAGAGCCGAAGAATGAAGATACTATCCTTCCGTACTGCCGGAAGACCCTGCGAAAGAGATCCTACCTACGGCTTTGATCGGCTTCCGCCGATTAAACCGTCTTTGAACCGAGCCTCCATGCTCTCTCTCTCTCTCTCTCTCTTTCTCTCTCTCGAAAAATTCCTTTTTTGGTGTTATCTCGCGTCCCGTGATTCAATGCCTTCCTTTTTCCTGATAACGTCTTTTAAACGCTCGATTCAATTTGTAGAAGAGAGACATGCTTGATCACGTTGATCGCCGTAAAAAAAAAAGAAAAAAGAAAAAAACGATTCTCTTACGAGTACGAGTAAGATAGTGCCGATAATCGCGCAAAAATGCAAATTCTTTGGAAAACGTTGGAAGAAGTATTATTTTTAGTCTTTTTCTTTTTTTTTTTTTTTTCTTTCTTTTCAAAACAAATATTCTTCGCCGTAGACAGAGAAATCGCGATTCGACGAGGATACTCGTTCGCATAATTAACGTCGAGTTTGAAGGGGGTAGGAAGATGTTGAAAAAAAAGAAGAAGAAGAAGAAGAAGAAGAAGAAGGAGGGAAAAGAAAGAAACAAAAAAAAAACAAAAAGAAAGAAAAAAAATGAAAGATGATGATCGAATAGTAAATCTCGCAGCGTTTTCTTGCCATTCGACTTCCTTTAAACTCCGGTTGACTATCGCCTCGCGGCTAACGTCCGTACATAGGCAAGCTAATACATATAACGCGAGCCAAGAAGGAGCAGCATCCTAAGGAAAAAGGTGAACGCAGTTCTGTTTTCGAATTACCAAGAGCGGGCGAATCGAGAAAGAGAGAGACGCGCGGCGTTACACGTTCGCGCGACTTTTCCACGGGACTTGATGAAGAACCCGGGCCTTCGAGATACCGTTGCGAACGTATGACCGTTCTCCACGTATTACGTAGAAATATATGTTACGAGCGTAAGAACGGTGTCCGTTCTTTACGTGCGAGCAACCGAGAAATCGTTTTCCGGTTCGCGTTCGTTCGACCACTGTTTCTCGTACACACAACATACCAACTCGTTCGAATATACACGTGTATATTTACGTATACGTACGTTCGTGCATACGTACGTACGTACATACACGCGCCTTATAGATGTAGTTATGCACGAATGTACATACATTGCACAGATATATACATATCATGCATTTATAAATGTATACATACATGTGGATATTTATAAACGTATCCTTAAATACATATGTATATACATATAACGTATAACATGAATGCATATACATATATACATACCGATGCATCCACACCCGTTACAAGTTACGCGTTTACCGCGGAGCCTCACGCATAATCCTCTTTCGTATTTCACGCCGTTGAATTTCCCATGAGTACGGTCAATTCGATCGAGCAAAACAATGCGCGTTAAATTTTGTTCCAGTAAAAAAGGAATCGATAAGATCGACGATACGGAAGTAGGCCGAAATGGACTTAACTTTTTTTCCAAGCTAAATATAGCTCTCCGATATTATTCCTTTTTTAGGATAGACTTTCGATCGAAACATAAACAGCAAAGAACACGCGCATCTTTTATATCTTATTACGAAGATTATTGACAACGAAAGTAGAGATTATAGTGTATTGAATATTAATTAATTGCAAAGACTTCGTGAACGGAGGATGTTAAATTATTTATGTGTAAACCTTTTATAACACGCACTTGATAAAGCACGGTTTGGAAAATGACGGAAGCATTTGTATAACAATTTAAAAAAAAAATGATTAATTTTAAAAGAATCAGCACATTCTTATATTACGGCAAGGATGAAAATTGATGAACATAATAAATCTAAGTTTTCGTGATTCCTTTTTTTATATACAGTTTCATTGCTACGTAAGATTTTATTTTTATTTTTATTTCGAAGTGAAGCGCTATTAAAGCGCAAAAAATTATTTACATTAGCTCGCTTTTAATGTCATGAATTTTTTAAATTACGAAAAAATATGTCGATGAATCGTCGAATTTTAATGTTTCCTTTTTTTGTATATTTTTGATATTTATTGCAACAATAATACGAGTAGTTTGAAAAATCCGCGATTTCTTTTCTCTCCATTTATACATACAAATTTCAATTTTAAAACGATACCCATTTTAAGATGAAAAATATTAATAAACATATAAAAAAGGCCGCGAATTTTATTTAATCGCCTCGATATTATGATGCTCCGATATAATACGATTTTCGATATAAAACTATACGAATTGTTTGCATTTTATACGGTAGGATTATCCGTGTCTTTAGATTTTCATGTTAGTTTCGTAAAAAATGTGTTGGAATATGTCGTTTGAAAAAAGATACCCGGTAATAATAGTTCGTCCGTATCGATCGTCGAGAAAAACGTATATACCTGAAAAATCGAACGAGTCACGGTGAAAACTTGGAAGGACTGGGGGCACCTTCCCGTATCTCGCACCTGCCGTCGTTGCCAGGACCCCAAGGTATTTTCTTTCTTTCTTTCTTTCTCGCAATGCCACTGGACTCGGTTTTTCATTGGCATCGACGACGCATGCATGCACGCACGACAGCCAGACGCACGCACGCACGCACGCACGCACGCACGACATCTCGGCATCGTTCCGTCACCAACCGTAGCCACAATAATTTCTGAGTGGACCATACATGGAGATAACGAGGGCATGACAAAGTTTTCAAGTGACGCGAAGATAAAAAGCTTCAATAAAAGGTTCGCCATTTCGATTCGGAAAAAAAAATGAAAAGAAGAAAAAAGAAAAAATTCAAACAACAATTTTCCCGTTTTTATTGTCCGAGATGATATTCAAGCGTACTTATACATTTTCCTCTCTCTCTCTCTCTCTCTCTCTCTCTCTCTCTCTCTCTCTCTCTCTCTCTCTCTCTCTCTCTCTCTCTCTCTCTCTCTCTCTCTCTCTCTCTCTCTCTCTCTCTCTCTCTCACTCACTCACTCATTATTTCATCGTTTCGTTTGTAATGGTCGACAGTGTCGCAATCAAAGGCCAATTATTCGATCGACGACTCGTCGTCACCAATGACAAATAATTATTTCTTTCCTAGCTGTAAAATTACTCTTGCAATTCTTTCTTTTCCCATTTTTATTTTTTTCTTTCTTGTCCTTTTCCTTCGCAGCACAAGACGAGATTATATATCTTTGGGTGCGGTGATTCGCAGAAAGTACCACGTCGAATATATATATATATATATATATATATATATATATATATATATATATATATTCGAACTAACGAGAAATTGGTCGTCGTCGATCTCAAAGTAAGTTACAGAGACTCGTCTCTCGAGGAAACGAGATTCTACTATATTATCCAGTCTGAAAACAGACGGCCCCGGTCGTATTCCGTCACGCTCGAGAACTTATCGAAGACACACCTGGCAATCGATAGAACCGTACAAAGCTTCTCCTTTTGAGTTGAAGCGAATAAATGGGGAGAACGAGAAAGGGTAGTATCGTACCGTAGAAACGTGTTCTCGGTTCGACCCTTAAAATTTCTATTAGGCCCACTGAAAAAAAAAAAAAAAAAGAAAAGAAAAAGAAATCCCATTTTACCCGACTCCCTGTAAATGAAAATATTCGTTGGCTAACAAAATTAATCGAGCGTTTTTCTTAGATCGATTAAAGTCCTAACGTAAAATTTATATACTCGTTTAATTAATTATCAGGACGAAGATAGGTAGGTACATTTTGATATATTATATAATAATAATCGTAAGAAGAAAGTCGAGAGGGACCGAACGTTTAAAGCTAGCAGAGCATAGGGGCAATCGGTAGGGGGTGGGGAGGGTGGAGGGGGAGGGGGGACAATGAGTCATTTAATATCTGCCGGCTAATTGGGATGACCGGCTACCGAGCGCGGTCCGCACGAATACTCGGACCAATCAACGCGTGGCGTGGAACAAACACTCTCGACACGCTGATACCATCGTGATCCCCTTTTGCTCTCCTTCCATCTTCCCCTCTCGCTCCCACCCTTTTCACGACCGAGGGTTCTCAACCGAGTCAATTATTTGTATCTGTACACACACACACACACACACATATATATAATCTCTGATCTATACGATTTATCGAAGATCTTACGACTAATGTTTACAGATAAACTAAAATTTCGTATTTAACGTATCTAAAAAGAATCGACATATGTGTGTGTGTGTGTGTGTGTGTGTGTGTGTGTGTGTATGTGTGTGTGTGTGTATAAATTAACGTGAAAAAATAATGTATTAATAAAAATCTTGTTAAAAAAGAAATCGAAAAAAAAAAAAAACAAGAAATTTGTTACATGCACCCTTGTATTCTACGGATTCGGAAACGGGGAAGCGTATCTCGTCCAGTAAGAAATGGTATTTTACACTGCCTATTTGAAAGGAAACAAGCACGCGAGCCCGCACACAGAAATATAACGCGCTGCATCGTGTCGGCTAGCGGATGTGGACATATCGGGTTGCGCCAATGGTTCACGTATAACGTACCACACGGAGAGAAGGAGGAAGAAAACACGCTCGTGTATTCGAGTTAAATCGAAAGTTACACAAAGGCGGCGACACGCGACATCCTTCGCCATTCGCGGAGTTCCTTGTTTCTTCCGAGAACTTCGAGCCTCCGGTAAACAATAGTAAAAGGGATAACGTAACGAAGAGGAGGAAGAAAAAAAAATGGACGATCCCCAGGATTTCATTGAAATGTGCAGGAATCATTTAAGTCTCGCATAGCGATGAGACGTTCGTGATTTTAATTAGAAATAAAAACAAAAGAAAAATGAAAAAATAAATGATTTTCGTTCGAAATCTCCCTACAGAAAATGTAAATTGTAAAAATTTAATTTTGTGAAATAATTTTGTTTTCCTTCTTCTTCGATTTCTTTCGAGAAATCATTTTTTTTTTATCTCGTAAATACGGTATACATATACAGAAGAAGCGAGAAAAAGAAATACGGCCATTTTAAACGGCCGAACGACCAATCCGCTTTGCCCTACGAATTTAGCTCGACGACTCATTCCTTGCGCTAAATCGTAGAAATACGTCTTACGTTTAACCGAAGTAACTCTAATTGACAAACACGATTTGCCGGACGCTCAGTGGTCGCTGACCCCTCCCGTCGTTAGCCTATAGAAGTCGTTCGAGAAACTTTGACCAACCAATGAGAGGACGGGCAATCCTTAGAAAAGTGGTTTGCGCTGCGACGCTAATTTTTTGTCACGTTTGTACGAACCGTTGTTTACTCGCAAAAGAAAGCCTCGCGTTTTTCTTATTCTCTTCGCCACGTATTTCCTGACATTCGAACAACTAAAAAGTTGTTTATTCCCAACACGTTAACCCTCGGCAAGGATATACGCGCAAAAAATAAATCAAACCGTAAAATATTTTTCACGAATTGATAATTCCTTAAAAAAAAAAAAAAAAAAAAAAAAAAAAAAAAAAAAAGAGAAGGAAAAAAAAGAGAAAAAGTAACAATTAATTAAGAACTTGATACGGCATTGAAAAATATCCAATGTTTCGTCGTATGTGTATTATCAATTAATAAGTTGGTATTAAATATTATAAGCGGATATTATTAAAGATCCACTTGCGAGCTAATCCATTTATTAAACGGGGAATAATGAAAAATATGTTATAACCGAGGAGCACAAAGAGAAATCAACGCGGTTGCTCGGTCTATTAGTCAATGTCACCTACGTGATTAGAAGGATCGACCGAGTTAAATCGCGCGTAAGCGATGATCTTGCAATTTAGTTCAGTGCGGGCAAGGCGAACGCTACGCAAAGATTGCGTGCAGAGTTTATGCGTTTCGTCGCGGCGATGTGAGCACGTCCGATCGCTACGATTACACGTGTAACTCCTGCCACGTTACTTGTACACTTTGATATTACAGAATAGAAAGAAGAGATCGAAGTAAAGGCGAGAGATTCCGTCGTAGACGCTTGCTCGTTCGTCGATGCTTGACCGTGATGCACGACTGGTGACGATGATGATGATGATGATGATGATCGACCGCTGTCACGAGGCTCCTTTCGAATAAGGAAAAATTACGTTCGCGTTCGAATCTATAAGAAATTTATAACCAACACGTTCTCCCAGTAGCTTTGAGATCGCGTGCGAGTAAGTAAGATCGATCATGGAAATTCATTGATAGATAATTCAATGATCCACCAACGACGTTCTGACATGTACTTCGATGGTAATTTCTTTACGTGTTAATGTCCGATTCCCCCCGTGCGTGTAATTTAAATACAAGTACGATAACATAATGACAAATATAAATACATCCATCTTACATATGCATATCCTCGTTGCCTAATGTATTTATAAAACCGTTCTTAATTCTTATAGTTTTTCGAAAAAAAATCTTGCGTTCTTAGCAATAATACGGCATTAATGAACAATCGGTGAAGAATGGTTTTTGATAAATTTAATAGTTGTGTACTATTTCGTGAACTTTATAACGCTTGTTATTATCAGTCAGTGTCTTGATTTCGTCATCGTCGACACTTACGGAAAATTTGTCCAGTTCCGAACTTTGTAAATCACTTCCTAACAGTACTTTCAGCTAAAAGTACCTTCGTCCCCGTAAATAGCATAAAATTTTTTTGCTATTGTTTATGTTCCATCGTCGCATTTCTTATAATAATAAAAAAAAAAACAAAATTGAAAAAGATCATTAAATAAAAAAAAATATCGTTTCAAGATTCACTCAAATACCTCGTTTCGAAGTAACGTATGCGCAAAACTTTCACGAGATTTTCAGACGCAATCCAATAACAACAAAGTCTCTTTCTCTTGCAAATTATTTCCAAATTACTATACCATAGTTAAAACACTATTACGATATTAATTGTACCTATAATTAAATTACCTTAAGAAAAATTCATTTGAGAGAAAAAAAAAGAAAAGAGAAGGAAAGGAAAACAAGAAATTCAACGTCATTCTTATCTTAAAATTATTGTTATTCTTCGAAAAGATCATCTGACGTAAGAGAAACGCTACGTACAATTGAAATCTTTAACGCGTGATAAATAATTAATAAATATTACAAAAGAAAACCGTCGCGAACGATGATCGTTAAACGTATATATATATACATAGATTTAGGCGGAAGCGAAGAAATCTTGGTTGAGACTCGGTTGGACGATATTCTTTGGGCGATAAGTGACGATCTAAAATCCTGAGAATTCCGCGAGGACTCGTGCCGTCTCGTTGAAGGGCGTGGGAGACAATCGACCAGCAGCTGGTCGATGTTGGTTCAAGGACCATTACACAATGGGACTTGTATGTACGAGCGGCACGGCTAGGATACACGAGAAAGTCACGTTTTCGAAGAGGTTCTGGGCTATAGGAACGGCGAAAGACTAAAAAGAGAGAGAGAGAGAGAGAGAGAGAGAGAGAGAGAGAGAGAGAGAGAGAGAGAGAGAGAGAGAGGATCTAAGAAGATCACGTTTTCCCGGAAATCAAATCGTGACTTTGTACTTCTTATCGGTACTCTTACTAAAATGAATATGGAAGACGCGCGTGTCCTGTACCTCTTTATTAAGTCTCACACGTTGTCGTCTTATCCTAAACGCTATTAGAGTTATCGATGTCGATAGTTAACGAAAAAAAAACCAACAAAAAAAACCAGAAAGTGATCGTTTAATCCTTATCACTTCGAGATTAATATAGCGCATGCTTGCCAGCCAACTATTATTACAAAGAAACGTAAACGAACATTTCTAATATTAACGCTGCCCAATTTTTATTAGTTAATCGTTTACCGATTAACGTGTTCATGAACACGTTGCGCATTAGCACGAATATAAAGAATAAAAACAGAAAAAAGGAAAAACAAACAAAAATGCGATTGGCAGAGTAACTGTCTCTTCGAACGATAAGGGTTAATCGCCGTAAGAACTATCATAACAATGTCGAAGGACTCGTGCAAGTTTTATTATTATTCCTTTTTTATTTATTTATTTATTTTATTTTATTTTTTCTTTCTTTTTTTAACGATACGGAATAAAAGGCCAGGAAAGTGTTACAGATCCGCTATCAAACCAACCGATCTTCAAAAACGAGATGAAAAGAAATGAAAAGAAAAAAATAGAGAGAGAAAAAAGAGAATAAGAATAAGAATAAGAATAAGAATAAGAATAAGAATAAGAATAATAAAAAGAAGAAGAAGAAAAAGAAAGGAAATCGGTCTTTCAAAAGATTAAGATCAAATCACGTTGTTTCTCGAATCATTATAAAAAAAGGCGTTGGTTCGTTTCTCCCGTTGGACCTGGCGCCTGCAGGCCCCGAGATATCGTTCTCGCAACTGAGGCGGCCAATTAAAGAGAAGCCGACCAATCCAAAGGCATCGAAGTAAGCGAGACGACTCGGAGACGAGACAGGAGGCGCGAGGCATGCGTTATCGTACGTTAAGATCGTTCGCGACGAGTTTTCTGGGTGCTGCTCTTAGGCATCACCAGAAGTACGTATATATGTATGTATGTATGTATGTATGTATATCTTTCTCTTGCTCACGGAGAGCCGGGCTCTGCACGCGTATCAAGAGACGTAATACCTTCGAGTGTCTCGTTGTTTCCGTAAAAACCGAAGTAGCTTCGGCACGACGCGACGAGGATTGTGCTCGATGGGACTCGCTCGGTAGAACGTTTCTCACTTAGAAATTGCGAAAGAAACCCGTACGACTTTGCCAACCCAACGTATCACCTCCCACCACCCCACCCCACCCCACTCTCTACCTCACCCCACCCACACCCATCCTCGTTAATACTCCTTTATCCCAACCGTAGACGTTCCGTGTATGTCTTGGGAAGCAACTGACGTAACTTCCGGAAAAATGCCTCGCCGTATTATAGACTCTCCTCTATAGAAAACGCGAAACGCGGAAATTACTCGCACGGAATATTACCAGACTCGTTGTTACTACTACTACTACTACTACTACTCTCTCGAGTATGTACTTTCGGTTGCGTCCTCTTTTAACGTTATGTCATCGAAAGCATGCGCTTCGGTTCCTTTTAAGTATTATGCTACCGGTACGTTTCGTAATGTGCGTGCCATTAAGAGGAAATATCTTAATTAAGGGCCTTATACGATTTCTCTCTCTCTCTCTCTCTCTCTCTCTCTCTCTCTCTCTCTCTCTCAAAAACAAAAAGGACGATCGATGAAGAATTTTGAAAAAAAAATGATATTATTGGAGCAATAACGATAGGACGATAAGAGATTTTGGACAGGGTTGATTATTTAGAAAGATTCACGCGAAATAATATTTTGTTACGGTAAAATCGAAGCGTAACAAGAACGTGCGATAAGAGAGGAGCTCGTTTAATGGCACGTTAACGACGTAAACGTTACTTTCGATTGTTCCATCGCGCGAGCATGTAATACGAACTAACAAGCCGTATCTAGGAATGGCAGAGCACAGCACAGCACAGGGAGAGTCCGTCCGTCCCGCCACACTTGGACTCTTCCTTTCAAACGTGAGCAAGCAGCGCACTACGTTGTTGACCGCGTGAAGAATTAATCGTGCTACCTTACCGCGAAATACTCGCTCGTTAACGTCAAATTATCGTTTCTAAATTAAGACCTTATCGATAATTGATCTGTTCCGTCTTCCCTTTCCGTTTCCGTTTTCAATTGTCTTTATTCAATCATCTTCAAAAGTAAAGATTGATAATAAATTTTGATAATATTAAAATTTTTGATAGTAAATTTTGATAATATTTTCTTACGAATAAAATGAAACATTTAACGTTTAAACTGATATATTTATTTAATATTAATGTGAACATTGAATACTCGAATTTCGATATTGTTCCCGAAAGAGATTAATCGGAAAAATAAAATACATAGTTTTCAGAATAGATTTTTCCAAAGCCCATGCACAATGTTTTCTTCCATTCGGTTTTATTTATTCGCGTTGTTGTGAATAAAGATGAATTAACAATTTTCTCGAAAGGGTAATTAGAAAAACGAAGTAGTGATGATCTCTTCCTGGAAATATCCTAAAGTCTAACGCGGCGACGTTTAAATCTTCTTTGGTTTTATTTAATTGAGTTTGAGTAATTAATGGGTCATTCGTCGTAACGAATGATCCAACATTGTTATTGAAGGATCGATTAGGAAAATAACGGAGTAAAATTTTTCCTGGGAAGTCTTTTACGCGTTAAAACAAAACGTTACGACACGAAAGAATGAAAAATAACACCTGTTCGTCGATTAATTAAATGTAATGGAACGAGAGTTCACGTCGTTATTCCACGTTCTTACCAAGAAGAAATAACAAAATAAGAGTTTCTATCAATTATGGTAAGATACTTTGGTCGTACTGTACCAACGATATTTTACGGCGTCGCCAAGGAGTACTTCAAAATCAATTTCGTTAGTGGATATAATAACACTATAATAGTGGTGAATTAGCGGCGTGAGCACGCGCGCGCACGCAGAAGTTAAGAGGCACGTAACGTGCCATCCGCCTGCTGGAAAAGATTAATGCGATCCAATTTAGCGACGAACTCTCGTAGATCGGTACGGCAGTTCTCTTATAGTACAGTGTATTAATCATTCTAATATCCGCTAGAAACGATGAAGTTTAGGAAAGTTGTGAAACAATTTACTTTTCTTTTCTTCTCTTTCCTTTCCTTTTCTTTTCTTTTTCTTCTCCGTTGAAAAAAAAAAAGAAGGAGTAAGAATTAGAATTGGCGAAAACGTCGAAAATACCGTGCGTTTCTTCCCAAGTTTCCCATGATCGTTCACCGTGAAGGAGTTATTAGATTTTCAACGATTAGCCTCGTGTAAAGCATTCGCCTTACCGCCGTGCTCATTGCCATTTATCAGGCAAAAGAGTGACTCTGTACACGGTCTTATGCCACGAGAAAGATGTGTGTGTGTATTTATATATATATATATATATATATATATATATATATATATATATATATATATATATATGTATGTATGTAGAGAGAAAGAGAGAGAGGGAAGGAGCCGAATGATTAATAGATACGATCGCATTGAACCGACGCAGAACAGGGCGCGCACATCGTCGGGGTCGCTTCTCTTGGGAAACGACGAAGACGACGAAGATGAAGACAAACCGGTAGTCATGCTTTCGAACATAAGGATCCTCGCTTCGTGCTCTCCAACCGTAAGGACTAATCACATTTGAGATGCGTTAAACCGTTTCCACGTTGTGAGAAAAAAAATGGCAAAAAGATAGTTTTCTCGTTGGTTACTCTAGGGGAGATCGTGTATCTGGAATGGTTTTTTCCTTCTTTTTGTTCTTCTTCTACTACATTTTTTTTTTTTTTGGAGTTTTCTCATTCTTTCCCATAGCTTCCTTCCCACAAGATTATTACAGAAACAACCGTTGTTCCCGTATGTGTGTGTGTGTGTGTGTGTGTAAATAACCAGTGTGATTTTCAAATACGTTGACGTATTTATTATACGAATTATATTATTCCTCGATTAAATATCACATTTTTCAATTATAAACTCGTAAACTATAACATGAAAGATGGGAATGAACAAAAAAAAAAAAAAGAAAGAAAAAATGCGTTTTCGTACGTATTGAAACGGATTATTGAATACGAAACGAGCAATTAAATGCGAAAGAAATAATGCAAGGGAAGAGAAATATCAAAGGGGAGAAGAATCGAAACCAAACGTAACGCTCGACGGAATATTCGTGTGGTATAGCCACGCGTGGAAAGGGAGATGGGAGTGAGGTGGGGAGTGGGCGGGGGAGGAGGAGGAGGAGGAAGGATAGAAATCGGCGATCGTAACGTTCGGACTTTCGATCGATGTCCGAAGAGAGATTCCACAGAAGCAACCTGAAAGGATGCTTTTATTCACTCGATCCTCTCTTGCAAAGGTAGAATATCTGCATATCGTCTCGAACTGTATAAGGGTCCGACCGTCGTGGCCCTTGACTGACGGCACAATCCTCGATTCTTCCTCGATATCGAGAGGAGCTCTCCGATCTTTCGACGGGCAGGACGTAACTGACGAAGATAGAAAGAGAAGAAGAAGAAGAAGAAGAAGAAGGAGAAGAAGAAGAAGAAGAGGAAGAAGAAGAAGAAGAAGAGGAAGAAGAAGAAGATAGAGAAAAAAATACGAGATGGAAGAAGAAAACGAAGAAGAAGAGAAGTAGAAAAACGGAGGACGTCGGAGGAGGACCAACGGAGGATGTTGGACATACGGTCAGCTCGAAGGTCCTTGATTATACGCTTTTGCTGCATAGGAGAACGACTAGAAGAAAGAGAAAGAGAGAAAGGATAAGACGAATGCAAATGTCCGAGCTTCGTAGATCGGGAATACGCGACAAACTCGCCCGGAAGATATCTCGGCTCTTTTAGTTAGCAGATGCCGCGAGATACCGAGAAGATTCTGCTTCTTTCTCTCTTTCTTCTCCTTTAGTTTCCCTTACACGCTTCTCGAAAGTTACTTTCGTAAAGGAAGAAGAAGAAGAAGAAGAAGAAGAAGAAGAATAGAAGACGTTACGTAGATCGGTTCACGACCGTTTCAGAAAAAAAAAATAAAGAGAGAGAGAGAAAGAAAGAGAGAGAGAGAGAGAGGAAGAGAAATAAATTTTTTACCTTACTATTATCCGTACAAGTTATAGATCGATTCGAAAGAAAGAGATAGAGGGAAAGAGAGAAAGAGGGAGAGAGAGAGAGAGAAGGAGAGGGACGCAGATATTTTTCGCGTGCACGCGTGCCGGCACTGCAGCCATGCAGGATCGATGAAAGGGAACGGGGAACCGGTTACGAGCCTATCGTGCGCCGGATTCTAAGCCGATTTTTTTCGATTTAGGGATTTCTTTGCCTACGGTAGTAACACTGGGTTCACTTTTTTCCAATGTCTTCTATTCGCGTTCTATTCTCCCTTCGGAAAAAAAAAACTTTTCTCAAGTACGAATATAAACTTGGAGAATAATTTGAATCGTCGGTTAATATTCGCGTAAATAAATAGAATTCCTCGTATTTTCAACGTAGAATATATTCTTTTTCGTCGGACACAAACAACTGTGACTATCCTTCATTAATATTAATCGTTGATTAATGTTTTTTTTATTTTATCTAATGAAAAATATATAATTTTATAATACATCTATATTTCTTTATAATACACACACACACACACAGAGGGTGTACCATCACTGGACAGATTGTATCTCTTAAACGTTTGAAAATAGAAAAAAAAATTACAAGCCAAAGTTAAATGGTATAAGACGATTGAATGATATTCAAATAATTTCATGTGTTTTTGTGCATCGATGCATCAGAAAAATGCTACTGCACCTTTTTTTTAACGGAAACTTACATTTTCGATTGCCAAGTCCGATCCATTTGAGGCAGTTTTTTGTGTTCTACATAAAAGTATTAACTTACTTATGCCCTAAACTTTGACAATGTTATCACGTAGAACATCCCGTATGTATATGTATATACATACATACATACATACATACATACATACATACATACATACATACATACATACATACATACATACATACATACATACATACACACACACACACACACACACACACACACACACAAATATATATTTAACGAAATAAATAAACAAGGAACAATCGTAGAAATATAAAGAATGATCTTTAGATCTTTTTCATTGAAGAAACTTTCTATACTTCAAATTAAACTTGATCGATAATCCGAACTATATAGATCTAATAGATTATTCCTTATATATATTTCACATGTGATACACCTTTCTAATTATAAACACAACTACGTTTTTCCTTCCGTCGATATTAAATTCTCGAATAATTCTTTCTCTTATTTCATCCGTTCAATGAAATAATTAAACGACGATCGTACGGATACAAATATTGTATTTGAAATTAAGAACGATCGTAACGTTACGTCGTTACGTCGTAATAATGCTGTAAGGTAAAAATACGTAATGTGTTAACTGGAAACGATGACGGATAAAAAAAATTTGTAGAAAGATGGATTCATCAACGATCGAACCAAATTCCACGTCGATGTATCGAAATTCTCGAGTTGCACCGTCGTCGTTGTCTTCGTCTTCGCCTTCGTCGTCGTCGTCGTCGTCGTCGTCGTCGTCGTAGTCGTCGTCTCTAAGCCAATACCTATCTCGCGCGAGACTTCAACGTGTGAAAGGACGTTAAGTCCGGGCGGATCGGTTTCTAAGGAGAGATAGAAGAGAAAGCCTGAGAACGTAAGAGCGGAGAACGTCCGGAGGAGAACCGGCAACGCGCCCCATCCAAAGTATCCTGATGCAAAGTAACAGAAACTCGAGAAACGGACCTCGATCGAGTCCGTGGAATGTTCGAGATAACGATCGAGCTACAACTATTGCACTTACGAGCATAGATGGGATTTAAATACACACATACATCGCGAATACCACATTTGTGATCTCGTGGTATGTGTATATAAACTATGCGAATAATTAACAAGAGAAATAAAATCAAAAAAATTGTTTGTAAATTG
>OU426993.1:8160419-8200419 GCA_911387935.1 Dolichovespula saxonica
AGGATGCCGGCAATCGTCGGACGATTATCTTACTTGGAGAGTTTGAAAGAGTGACAATTGGCAGGAAGAGGTTTTTTCCTCAAACACGTTGCTTGGTGTATCGATTATAATACGTTCGATCGACGTACACGAACTTTAATTTCCGGATCAATTTCGATGAAATAATAATAAACCATTAAATGATAATTATCTTCTCAATATCGCGTTCCTCATTTTTATTTCAATTTAATTAAACCGCATTAAACGGAGAAATATTGTTTTATTCGATAAATTAAGAAAATGAGAATGGATCGATTAAAAACGTTAAAGCGAAATATAAATATTTTCTCTTTCAATTGTCATTATGGGAAGACAGAAATAAGATTCGAAAAAAGAAAAGAAAAAAATTTATATTTGAATTTACAGAGACAAAAATCGAATTATCATATGACTCGTGGCTCTGGAATATAGTTATTTAACTTTTTCTATTTTTTTTGTCTTCTCACTTTTTAGACATACATATATATACCCCCTTCGAGTAGATTCCATCGAGTAGCTACGCTCGCCTAGCTGGACGAAGACAACCTGTCATTAGCGAATACCCCTCCAGCTAAGTGCTCATCTCTTTTGCAGAAAATGGCAACGACAATTTAATCGTTTTTCGGCGGATTCACGAAGAGAAAAGAATATCCTTCTGTCTCTCTCTCTCTCTCTCTCTCTCTCTCTCTCTCTCTCTCTCTCTCTCTCTCTCTCTCTCTCTCTCTCTTACGTAGCTTCCTTGTTTCCTCGTAGTTAGTTCTGTCGCAAGCGCGCTCTATTATCACGAAATACCCTTTTCAACGATCCAAGACATTCCTTCATCGAAATCCAGGAAATCGTTTCCAACGATACGAATATAAGCTCGTTAATGCGCAAGAATATTCTTTGATGTAACAACGATGAACGCAAAAAAAAAGATAATTTTAATTTAAGAAATGATTGCCTTTCATAATATTCTTTTTGATTAATTTTTTTTTATATTACCTATAATGTTTCGTAAGGTATACTTATTAGTATAGTTATTGTTACGATCGGTAAATTGTTAAAAATTCACTATATTCCCTTTTTTTTATTTTCACAGAGGGACAGAGGAAGGCTAACTTCGAAGAAACCGAGATAAAAAAGCATGAAAATACAGAAAAAATTGTCTCCCTTAGGAAAGACATAAAAGAGTTATATGTCGAATATTCTAAGGCGAAAAATGTAAGAATATTATATTTAAAACAATTTCAATGTGTATTGATAATAAATTTAACATTTTTTAAGAACGACGATGCAGCCGAGAGAACTGCTAGAATCAGTCGTGAAACTTCGGCTATTGTAAGAAAACGTGGCTTGGAAGAAGCAATAAACAGAATCAATGAAGAGAACATACGATTGAAAAAGACGAAAGATTTGTTAAGGTATCAATCTGATAAGGTAAGTGATCGTTAATTATTACAAATCGATATGATCGTATAGCTTATTTTTTAAAAACCACGTTCGTTTCATCAGCAAAAGCAAAAGTTGAAAATATTATTGCAAGAACATGGAGAATTATTAAGAGAAAGTAAACGGAAAATATTTAAAAGAAAATTAGAAGATCCTTTGAGAAAGGTATAAACTTGTTTAATTTATCGAATTAATCGTCGATTTGATCGAAACTCTTGATTTCCGATAGAAAACAGAAAGTCTGGAGGTTAAACTTGAGCGAATGAGAATGTTAATATTGAAAGCAAACATAGTTCGAAGAAAATACAAATCCATATATTGCAAATTGAAACAAAAATCGGTCACCTATGCTTCATCCTTGAAGGAGTTAGAAGATGATATTAAAGAACACGAAAATGAAACGAAACGTTTACGTGTAAGTTCATATCTTAATATTAACGAAAATTTAACGAAATATTATATTATTTGTAGTGAATTAATTAATCGTTGTGTTTAGTTGGTAAAGGAAGAAGCTATCGAATTGAGATACAATTTGCAAGAAAAACTCGTCAAACAAGAAATCGAAATAGTTAATAATAGTAACGAACAAGAGAGTATTATTCAAGATTACAGGTTCGTATGAAAATATGTTAGATGAAAATGTTATGTTCAAAGATTATACGATCTCTTTCATACAAAATCCTTATGGATAATTTAGATTTTATTATATTCGAATTTTAAAGGAAACGTGTCAAGGAAAGAAAAGCTAAATTAGAAAGATTAGAAAGAATGATCTTCTCTGTTCGTCCACGAGAGGATTACGATTCTGTACAAGCAATGAATTATGGGCAAGATGCAAGGAACGAAATAACGAAGAAAGAATTGACACGATTGGAGGAAGCGTTTGCCAAGCTACGCAACGTTACCGGTGTCTCCATGTCGGAGGACATTTTAAACCGGTTTCTAGGACAACGGACGACCAAAGAGAATCTTCAAAAAATGAGGACCGACATGGAGGATGAAAAAATGGATCTCGATAGAAAAAGACAAGAATTGTTGAACGAGATTGAAACTCGAAAATTTACCGAAACGAAAAATGCCGAAGAGTGAGTTTTATCTATGGATATTATTTATATGAAATTTATAAAAAAAAAAAAAAAAGAAAAGAAAAACCAACAACAAAAAATTGATTACAGAAACGCCGAAGAGACAGAGAAATTCAATAAAAAAATGGAGGAGGAACGTGCCCGTCAGAAGAAAGCAGAAACAGAGTGCGAACGAATCGGAGAACTTTTAAAGCAAATAACCAAAGTATTAGGAAAATTGTTCGATAAATTGCAAGTGAGTAATAGCTTTTAAAACGCGATGCTAATTACAAAAGAAATTTCAACATTTCGATTATCGACGAGTAACATTCTCCGTTTTCTCGATCATAATCCAAACGCCGTAGGCGTAG
Organism: Dolichovespula saxonica; assembly: GCA_911387935.1. Taxonomy (NCBI): domain Eukaryota; kingdom Metazoa; phylum Arthropoda; class Insecta; order Hymenoptera; family Vespidae; genus Dolichovespula; species Dolichovespula saxonica. The sequence goes on from OU426993.1 coordinate 8,163,304, forward strand.
CATGCAACCGGTAAGTTATTATCTTACAGTAATCGCTCATAAATATGTATCGATCGATTGTATTTGAGAGAAGTAGAGGCAATACTGGAATTACATTTATACGTGCGTGTAATATACGACGTATATGATTTATGTATATAAAAAAAAAAAAAAAAGACTTCAAAATTTGAAAGTTCAAAGTTCAATGTTACAGAGAAAAACAAAGGTCATTTCGAGTACCTTTATCTTTAACACGATTTTTCTATCTATAAATGATTTAACATTCAAAAAGGAAGGTAATCTTCTAATGTATCCCTTTATAAATTATTCCAACAGAATGCCGATCTTTTTATCTCGAAATCAAAGAAAACAATCTTTCGAATATCACGACGAGATAGATCTCGACGGCTAATCGTATTCGTATCCCACACGAAGAACGCTTAACGTATTCGAGGCACGATTGTAAAACCCTACGAAGAATTAACACGTCGGTCATGAAAGGCATTCCGAAAATCGAATCGACCCTTTCGGTATACACGCCATCGAAGCGAAAGGTTCGATGGAAATAACGTGTAGATGACTAATTAAATTAGTGAAACCACCTTTAATGACGTCCACGGCTATAAATGGGCTTCTCTCCGTACGTTAGAACCAAACATTTATCCTTTGAGTTTAACATCCTGAAACTAAGCCTATAATATATCGAGAACCAATGGATTTTCTTTCGAACTGCTCCCGAGCTGTAATTCTCACCTTGTCGCGATGCATTAACACCTTCATACTCGATCGAAAACAAACAGTTCGGCGGGGAACAAGTAAAAAATCGAATATTGATTCTATCGATGGGTACAAGCTACATACCTGGAAGTTTGACTTGTTAACTCAACTTCAAATTCGTTCGCGCTGTTCGTCTAACCAACCAACGATAGGGTCAATGTATTCTATAACCCTTTAACCCATAGAGATAATACAATATGTATCACATACAAATATTTAAACATACATACTTGTATGTATGTAAATTTCATACACGTCTATATCATGATGTAAAATATATCATAAAATATTCATTCGATATATCCGTAGTAAAATTTTTATTTCTTTTTTAAATTTTGAAATAACTAAAGTTAATAGTCATGTAGTTACGACTCATATTATATATTTATCGAATTGGCTAATAAATAATGTTGGCATTATCAATATTTTATATCTAAATAAAACAACAACAAATAATATCTAAATACACAACAGTAATAAAACAACGACAATAGTAAAATAGAATTAAAAATATAATTTAAAAAATACTAGTGTTATTATTTAAATATATTCAATACTGAAAATTCCGGCATTAACCAATCTAATATACATTTTTTTCTCTCTTTGAATAAATTACTTTGTGTGTGTGTGTGTATGCGTTCGTTCTAACCTTCTTTCTTTTTATAGAACACAACGGATTTTAATATCATCGTTAAAGAAGATTTAACTATCCTGTCTGACCCAACGAAGCTATTGTTATTGTTGAATGAGATTGCTCAAAAACTTACCGATGTTTTTGGTAGACAGGACGTATACCCCGAAATATTTGACGATGCATTAACGGAGAAGGTTAGAAAGTTACAACAACAAAATATTCTTAGATTAATGATTTTCTAAAATATATATAATTGAATTGTACTCATACTTTATAGCTTGAAACAATGTCTATCACAACTTCGTTAGAAGGCAAAGCTGTACGCGTTGAAAATGTTCCACTCTTTTCGAAATTTCCAACATGGTCATCTTCAGCGATACCACTTTCGGAAGACGAAGAAGAAGTGCCAACGAGAAATACCCTGAAAAGACAAGCACAACTATTAGTCGATACAAAATGTCGAAGAAAAGGATTGGGTTTTAAAAGATAGAATTTTCTCATTATTACTTATTATTACTATTAATATTATTATTATTATTCTCTACCTTTTCATCTTTCTCTATTAATTAATTAAATTAATTGTACGTAGGATTGTTAAATATCGAAACGCCATATTGAATTGCAGGTATGTACTACTCAAGTACATCTCATATAAATTTGAAAATGACTACGCTAATGATAACAAAGTTAATAACTAATATCATTTTTAATAATGTTTTATCTTATGATACTAATTTAACACTTGCACATTATTTTAAAAAATTTGTGAAGAATTATGACGTGTAAAGTATGCAATAGAATAATTAATTAACAATATTAGTAATCGAAGAAAATCAACGAGTACTGTTAGAGTCATATTCATTTCCAAAGTATGAATGGAATCTTGTGTGTATATATTAATTTGTATTAAACATGCCGGCTAAAGTGCAAAATAAGGTTTTAATATACGAAGGATGTAATTATTTAAGATATCGTCTTTTATTATCAACGTTGTCGGGAAAACCAGTACGCATTATTAATATTAGAACCAAAGACGATGATCCTGGATTAAAAGGTTAGGTTTGAGGTTATGCATGTGTTGTGTTTAAAATCAAATTGTATACTAATCATGATATACATTGTTATAGAATATGAGATAAGCTTCATACGTTTATTGGATAAAATTACTAATGGTACTAGAGTAGAATTAAATGAAACTGGTACTTCCATATATTACAATCCTGGTTTATTAAATGGTGGAGAATTAGAACATGATTGCAGCTTGCAGCGTGGAATTGGATATTATTTAGAAGCTGTCATTATTTTAGGACCTTTTTGTAAAAAACCTATCGATATCAAACTTAGAGGAGTCACGAGTAATACACTGGGTATGTAATTTTTTAAGTGTAACTGTATAACGTAATTTATCTTTTTATGGCATTTCATTTATATATCCTGAACAGATCCATCTGTGGATAGAATTAAAGCAGCATGTATACCATTGTTAAAGAGATTTATAGTAGATACAGATATCGAACTTACTATCAAAAAGAGAGGAATGGCACCGTTAGGAGGTGGAGAAATACATTTTAAATGTCCACTTTGTCGTACTCTCAAATCTGTACAGGTAATTTTCATTCTGAAGCATTGTTATATTTTATATAGATATACATCTATATAAAGGATATTATATCAAAATTGATATTATTCTCTCTTCTATGAAATTATATATTTATTATTTGTAGCTTCAAAATAGTGGTATGGTAAAACGTATTAGAGGAGTTTCTTGTAGCGTACGTGTTTCGCCAGCAATTGCCAATCGTATGGTTGAATCGGCTAAAGGTATATTGTTAAAATTTTTACCAGATATATACATACATACGGATCACTGTAGGGGTGCAGCTAGTGGCAAGTCACCAGGTATTTATAAAATATCAATTAATAAGTTTATCATTTCTAATAATATATGCTGCTATAACATAGATTATATATACATTAGGTTTTGCAATAAGTTTGACAGCTGAAACAACCAATGGTATTTTTCTCAGTGGAGAAGCTTGTTCACCTTTAATGATGACAGGTTCTTTACCTTGTGTGCCAGAAGATCTAGGAAAAGAAGCAGCTATGATGTTACTTGATGAAATTTATCGGTAAAAATAAAAAGAAGTTATATTCGATCTTTAAATTAAAGAAATTGAAATAAATTTTTAAACACACTGTATGATTTAATTTTAGAAATGGATGTGTGGATTCTCCATTCCAAAGTATGGCAGCAATGTTTATGGTACTTGGTAAAAAAGATGTGTCCAAAATTGTAACAGGACCTTTAACCCAATCTATGTAAGTAGCATATTATTGTAAACAATGTATAGTGGATTAATGATTTAATTATATTTGTATAGGATACAATTTTTAAGAGATTTACGAGATTTCCTCGGAACAGTTTTTAAAATTGAACCTATTAAAGAAGAAGATGAAATAAAGGAGCAAGTAATGTTGACTTGTATTGGTATAGGTTATACTAATTTGAGTAAACGTACATTGTAAAATATTTATAGTAGAAATATTTTTGAAAATATAGTATTTTTATCATTTCTAAATTGTACATAATATACTTTAACGTATTATACTTAAGTTATTACAATATAAAATCTTGCAAGTACAATGGTTTATCTGGCCAAGAAATAAATAATTCTCTCTTCAATTGGTTCCAAGTATTTTGATATTGAACAGACCATTGCTTGCAATCATAATATGTAATTTTCTTTGGATGAAATATATCTGTTTTAATATTTTTATACTTATCACAAATTTTTAAACATGTTTCTAGAAGAGCACGTCTACTAACAAGTAGATTATGGCCCTTCTTTTTTTTAGTTACTCCTTGTTTTCTGCCTTGTACCGCTATTTCTAAATCACTGTAGATATTTTACGAATTATTAATGCTATTATTATAATGTCCACAACAGATATTTGTTTGATATATATGAAAATATAAACCTTTTTCTCACAGCACACCATATAATACTTGAGGGACATGGATTTATTCTTTTTCCTTCTTTTCTCTGAGCAAAGGCAATGTCCGCTTGAAAGATTTTAGGGACATGTAATTTATTACTAAATCTTTTAGATAATCCACGTTCCATGGCTTCTAGCGAGAAAGGGCAACCGTTACCAATAGTAATACTTTCCAATTTTATTCTTGAAATTAACAATGATAACAGCGAACCCTGTATTCCAATAATATTCCATCTACAACATTATAATATATGTAATATATAATTATATTCTTTCTTCAGTTATTAGATTTCTATGTAAAGTATTCATCACATACTTTGCCATTTTATCTGAACATGATAAACTTAATGTGGGATCTCCTCTACCAGGTTTTGTTCGTAATGGACCAGTTATATGATAATTAGCTCCCGGTAACTTGGGATCTTGATGTTGTTCAGTTTTTAAACATTTTGCCCCCGTTCTGTGTATGTCTGTATTTGTTTCACTGATAGATAATTCTAATGTCATCTTTTCTTTATCATTGTGCATTGTCTTCCTAATTTTTGTAGGGCATTCTTCCTCATTTGTGTTATCTTTAGGAAGTATAGAACAATCTCCACAAGGACTTTGACTGGAGAAAAAATGAAATGATATGCTAGGATACAGTTCTAATTTATTCTCTTTGTTTAGGAATAAAATATTACTTTTACAGCCACTTAATACAATATCTATTTGATCGTATAAATAACGTAAGAAGGCACGTCTTGCGAGTATTTCTGCATGAGAATCACTCAATCTAGAACCTCTTTCGTGTGGAGCAGTTTTAACTAATTCAGACCCTCCTAAACACTTTGTACCCGTAGCAAGCGATACTACAGACAAAGTTTCACATTCTGTTTTTACAAGGATTCCTGACAATATCGTCCATTCGTTATCTGTTGGTTTCCCACTTTTTTTCAATGCATTATATTTTTCAATACAAAGTTTTGCCACTTTATTTGGAAAATTGTTCATTGTGCTTTTTTAATACTTATGATCGTATCGACTAATATAATTTATAATTCAATATATTATTTTGTCCGTTTAATTCGATTAATAAACATTCTTTGGATCCCATGCATATTTCATTTGTGGGAGATTTGATAAAATTTCCATTTGTTTTGAATCAATAATAAAATTTAAATTTATGTTATCTCGTATATGTTCTTTTTTTACAGCCTTTGGAATGACACCTAAGGGAATTACAAAATGAAATTATTTTATAAATAATATTTGACAATAACTTATATCGATAATAGCACACTTACCGATGCCTTGTTGTAAGGCCCATTTCAATAATAATCTTGCTGGAGATACATTAAGTTCTGAAGCAATATCATTAACAACAGAATCTTTAAGAAGATTTGTATTGATACTTGTACCTAAAGAGGAATATGCTTGTACATGTATTCCTTCCTCATTACAAAATTTAATTAATTCTTTTTGACGATAATGTGGGTGACATTCCACCTGTATATTAAGGAAAAAGAAATAAATATATTATATAATGATTAACATTAGATTAAAAAATATTGTATCTAACATACTTGATTAACCGTAGGTTTCACGCCGTAACAATTATTCAATAATTCTTTTAAATGATCTACAGTATAATTAGAAACACCGATAGATCTTATTAAACCTTGCTTATGTAGTTCTACTAGTTTTTCCCAGGTACAAGCACGCAAATCTTTATTTTGTTGAGAGCTTTCAGGAATGCGTGCAGCTCCAGGCCAATGTATCAAATATAAATCGATATACGAAAGACCAAGCGATTTGAGAGATTTTAAAACGGATCGTTGTATACCTTCTGGATCACCATTTTCATTAGGTGCTTTATAGAAAAAAAAAATTATATATATATAATTTAATATTTAAAAATTACTATAAAAATAAGTAAAGATTCTTGTTTGGATTCGTACCTAATTTAGTAGTGATAAAGATATCTTCTCTTTTGAGATTATATTTGGGCAATAATTCTTTTAAAGCGTCACCAATGTCTTCTTCATTCCTATATACCGCTGCTGTATCTGAATAACAAGAATACAATCTTATAAAAATATGAGAATTATTAAAATTATAACAAATAAGAAAATATAAATACATCACTTGATAGACTTACCAATCGATCTAAAACCTACTTTTAAACTTTCGTCTATTACCTCATAAATAATTTCTTTGCCATGTATTTTATAAGTTCCAACTGAAAATGCAAATAAATAAAGCAAATAAATTAATGACTGGAATACTATATGTATTTCATGCATTTTTAATCAAATTTATTCTAGTTGATAAAAAAGAATTATAAGTTATCAATGTTATTAGAAGTTAAGTTAGTTTTATTTTAGAAGCATGCTCACTTCCAATAAGTGGCATACTATAACCACTTGAAAGTTGAATACATTCACCCGCAATACTCATTCTAATTTGTTTATTAATTGTTTGAAAAGAGATTATAAATTACATGCAAACGGTTTTAGATATGGTAACTGACCATACGGCATGAATTGTTTGATACAATGATGATTGATAAAGCTTTCTAAAAATAATACCAGAGGGCGCTTCAATCAACGCAGTTACTCACAAAAATTGATAATTTAGCTTTACAATTCCGAAGAATATTATAAATTCAATATTCATTACAAAATTATCTTCTCATAATAATATCAACAATTTATATTCAATGTATGAATAATAAAAATCAATATAAATCTGTAACGTAGACAGGAAACAATGTATACGTAGTAGTTCATCAAAGATCTATAGATGTCTACGGAGTAGTTCGTTAATGATCTACAAAGTATCTACGGAGTATTTCATCAATGTCTGAAGGTCAATAAACTTATTACTACTAACATTCAAGTATTCAATATTTACAGGTAGATTAACTGTGCAATGACAATGTTTACTTTTACATATATATATATATATATATATATATATATATATATATATATACATATACAAAAATAATTTCATTATTATCTTCTTTGGGTAATGGAGACACGTCGAGATGAAATCTATTTAGTTGTAAACATCTTTCATCTTTCTCATTCTTATTTCTCATAGGCATAACGGCATAAGGAATAAATAAAATTTAAAAGACAAATCGTACATTGAAATACGTGTATCGTATCCTACATTCCCCATCAATTTCAATGATTCAATATGCATATTCCATAGAGAGCAAGACGGATCGTACACGGCATACCCTCTACTCGATCATAAAGATTTAAATAGTGGGGACGCGACGGAGCATGGAAAGCGAAGAGAAGTTACAAAGCCATCGGAGAAGTTATTCATACATAGGAGATACATATTGTACATCGAGGTATGAGCTAGACGTTCGTTAGGAGCTTCCTCGATAAACATCTCACGGCAGCGCTTCCTCCGAACGTGTGTGTGTGCGCGTAACTCGCGTTAGGCTTGTCAGAAAATTAGTAATTCTAAGCGGCGTATTCTTTCTCAATCGAACGACTGTGTCATCTGTACACACGCACCACGTTTACACACGTGTCCAACATACCCACGAACGCTAATTACTCGGCGCCGATCGTACCTATTTAAACTTCTTTACGTTTTCTTCTCCTTTCTTTCCTTTCATTTTTATTATTTTCCTTTTTATCAAGAGCACGTATGTAAGTATATAAATTGTATTTACATTCATTCAATTATATATATATATATATATATATATATATATATATATATATATATATATATATATATATATGATATACATCATAATAAATTTTCGAGTCGTACAAGAAGGATTTCTATGAAAGATTTCTAAAGTTGATGCGTATGATCGTTTTAATTTAATTTAATTAAAGCCAGTTACTACAGTAAGCAACGAAATAATAATGATCTTGTTGTTCCTTCGAATGATATAATAAGTGAAAAAAATACACACACACACATATATATATAGAATCTACATCGAATAGAATTAGATAGAACAGGCCAATTCTTCATAATCACCCTTCTTCGATCGATACTAGCCAAGAATGTTTTCTCTTACGCCAAGTTCCATGAAAGCTATTTGACTTGAACACGAAATCAGCCGATTCATCCTGCGATTTGCGTACACATTTTTGCACTCATCGAGTGACTCGTAGTTACGTTTAATAAAAATAGAAGAGCTTCTCAGAAGGAAGGAAGAGCGCGACAGAAGCGCGCGACTTCGAGCAGGTGTTACCCGCATTGTTCGGCAAAATGGATAAAAAATAAAGAAATGGATAAAAATATAGAATTAAATGCATAAACAAGGAACTATAACGAAGGGGTTAGCCGTCAATTTATAACAAAGATAGTTTATCCTTTTTTTGATTTTTCTTTTTTTTTCTTTTTCTCTTTTTTCGTGCTTACTTTAGATAGGCAAATTAGTATAACTACCTAGTAACCTTCACGCAGTAAGACTCGAGCAGCCGATGTTACTTCCGATAGTATGCACGATCCTTCGCGAACACTTTCGAGCTAATTGGCTGCGTACCACGTTTCTGTTAATTAGCTACTTTTTCACATTTAACTTTTCAATAGAAAACGACGATCGACTTTCACGCGTTCTCGCATTCTTTCAAATTCTGCATGTAATATCTCATAAAGTCTCGCTCGAAAGTGGTAAATCAAAGTATCCGAGTAAAATCGGTTCGTTCGTTCGTACGTAGGTAAGTTTTCTTTACAACGTCGTTCGATGTTGTTACAAATAAAGAATATAAACTGTAAGAAGCCAAAAGAAAAAGCATATAGGCTGAGTCGGTTATATTTTTTCAACGTTCTCGAGGATGACGAAGTAACAATATTCGCATAACCGGTCTATACCTTTTATACTCGGCGCAGGTACTTCTGTGTATCACTTTCCGCGCGTTGCAACGCGCTATCCTCGCATAACATCTTGTTCATTAGCGCTCGCGCGTCATTCGAAAAAGCTTGAAAACCTCGACCCGCCGATGAAGAGATGATTCAACGTTTTTTCTTCTTCCTTCTTAGAAGAGGTAGGAGATGAAGAGAAGGAGAAGGAGAGGAACGAGCGGTGAGGAGAACCAAGGCGATTAACGAAGTTCCTTCCATCTTCAATGTCCGTATGTCCGTTCGAACGTCTCGCATCTGTACCTGAGACAAATTAAATGTATCCATCCCGTAGGTGATACTATTTTGCGAGCAAGAAGAAAAAAGATATCGTGAGAAACTGTTAGTTAAATTACATTCATCCCATTAAATCGCACGGAATAAGAACGATTGAGAATGTACAAATGTAACGTTTTCATTTTAGATTTATGTCGTTACTTGGACAAATCATCACCGTTTCTTTTTTTCCTTTTTTTTTTTTTGTGCACACGTAGAAGTCGCAATGCGTCCTCATTTTTCGTTAAAAAAAAAAATCTAACGATTCGTAATAAATAATTTGATATTCGATAATAAGAGAATTCACTTGAAAGCGGAAAATTGTGTTACGATAACTAGCTCTTCCTTCTTCTCGCTGGCAACTTCCGGACGTTCAACTTAATTTACGTTTTCGTTAGGAGACTCGATAGATCCGGTCGCGTGCGACGATTCTCGTAAAACCGCGCCATTTTCGCGAGATTGATCGTCCCGAGTAGTCACGCGAAGGGAAGTCTCTAATCGTTGATTATCGCGACGAAAAGTCTCCTCTTTGAACATGCGGAGAGAACGTGTATTTCCGACGATACGTTTTCAAGAACGATTCGTGGGCTTGCACCTGCGTTGTCAGTACGAGCACCTGGAAATTCGTGGCCGACATCCAGTAAATCGTTTTAGTCGTTCCTCCTCATCCGAGACTCGTTTCGATTCTCATGCGAAACGAAGTTTTTAACACTTTTGAAATATTTAACACGACAACGATTATTCGTGTATTGCAAATTTTTATTTATATAACTATACATAATGAATATTTATGATACGTTACTGTAAACAACGTAGAACGTTAAAGAAATCTAAAATACGTATAAGAAGAAGCAATGGACAATTAGTGATAAACAATTTTTTTTTTTAAATTCATACGCGTGAAATCTCGTTGTAGAGTCTATGTTTATTGGCGTACAATTTTTTTTTTGCAGTCTCACAGACTTTATCTAAATGAAACAATAAAATTGAATTCAGTGTCCAATCGCATAAAAAAAAATAAATAAATAATTATATCGTTATTAGAGTTAAGGCATCACGGAATACAATGAAGGAAAATCGATTTACTTTAAGGCTAAAAGCTCTTTCATGAAAAATTATGCATGAGTAAAAATTTTCAATTTTATAGCTTACACTTTTACAGTATTCTTTACATTGTAGAAATGTAATAGCAATATTGTTTTTACTTTTGCTCTTCAGATCAATATTGCGATGGTGTCTTCTTCGTCTACAATAACGTTGCCCTACCTCATTTTTAATTTACTATTCATAGACCTACCTCAATTTCGACCTCACAGCATAGACGAGTGTTTTCGAGCCGTTGTATTATAGAGCTTCTTAAGTAGTGAGTGAAAAAATTCAAGTTCTTCTGGCATCCATCATGTAGAGAATGAAAGGTCCAAATCTACATTAATTAATAGTTGTGTTGTATGTTTTCTACAGATTATCAAGACGAGTACGATCGCGAATAAATCCTTTTGTGGATTTATACATTTACGATACATTTATTTATATGTTCCTTCATGACGTATCCCTTGTATGTTTATTTATATTCGTTCAAATTGGAACCTTATTATCCGTAAGCAGTAATTTTAACAATTAACGGGTGATGATTTAATTCATTTTATTGTTTATTCGATTTTTACTGTGAAATTAGTAAACGATTCGAGTGTTTAATCGTCCGACTTCGTGAAAAGAGTAGGTTATTTTTAACATAGTTCTCATCGTATTATAGTTAGCAGATATAAATGTTATTTGTTTTGATAGAAAATAATACGTATATAGGAAAGACGCAAGAAGGCAATCGAGACAAATAGATTTTGAATTATAAATGAACAAATATGATTTTGTTAATTAATTGGAACAATTGCTATTACGAAGGAATTATCCGAGAATATTTTAATATAATAAGCGATATTAACGTTACCAAATATTTACATTAAAGTCCATTTTTTCCAAGTAGAGTTATTCGAAAATACTTTTTATAAAAATAATATTGTAATTTTCAATGTTTTATAAATAATAAAAAAGAAATATAGAATTAATAATCATTAAGCCTAACAATAATTAACTTGTTTTAACTAATGATTTTCAACTCCTAATTCATCAATTCCCGCTTCTTCTCTTTATAATTATTGCATTCTGATCTATGTGTATGACCAGGTGCTAATCGCATGGATGAGCATAAGTTAGTAGTGTTAGTACAGTTTTAGTTTTAAGATCCCCTTCATTCAGCGACTGTCAATGTATTAGTGATCGTGCACAATGCACACTTCATCCTGTGTCTGCATTATTAGATCGTGAATTATACATCAACATATCTAGTTATATAAAAGTATGCTTCAACGCGTATACAAAATATACAAGGTGTCTCGCAACTGATATTGACATCATGATTTATGTCGCTTTTGTTATCTATGGCAAGTAATGTTTCAAATGAAAGTTGAATTTCGTTGAGGGGCGGCATAGATACTCTGATGTTATTAGTTATTTTTTTTATTTTTTTGTAAATTGACGCATATTTTTTAATACGTCAGTTGACGAACCTCAACATTCTCCATGGCAAAAAGTTATTAGCGTTTGTGAGATATTCTAATTTAAATATTGCTAAGAAACCATCATTTTGTTATATATATATATTAAAATGTTATCTTTATTTACGGAATTTAAAACATTTTTAAAATCGATAAAATAACAATTGCCTTACGTTCTGTAATATATCGAATGATGTTTTATTAACATTCAGTGATGATACGTATCATTATATCAGACATAGCAGTCGGATTTTTATTATATATTTCATTTTTTAAATGCTCCATAAAAAAAAAATCAAAGGATGTTAGATCATATAACCGTCCAAAGAAAATTAATAAGACCGGCTCTTTCTATCCAACAATTTAGAAACGGTCGATTTAATGTATTTCTATTATCATTAATGCATGATTCATGATTGTTATATTGAACCATTTGTGTAATAAGAGCTATCATTTGCTTATTATAATAAGAGAGCAATATTTTTTACCAATATTTAAATTAAAATATATCCTAAAACAATAATTTTTCTATATATATGGGTTAATACTTTTTTTATGGTAAATGTCGAGTTACTAACGCTTTAAAAAAAGTATGATTGAAAAATTATAATTTCATTGGAAAATGAAACATTATGAATGGAAAATGAAACATTTTGTGAGTTCGATTCTAGAATTTTGTATGATCGATTTTAATTTATAGAAATATAGTAAATTATATAATAAAAGATCTTGAATTTTTATGGATGGCCATATTAGAATTAATATATAAGACTGTTATGCTTTATCTCCGAAATCATAGTTAATAGAACAAAATTTGTGGCTATTTTTGCAATCAACGCTTCAAATATAGATTTAACTTTTTAGGTACCAAAATTTATGTTGGGCAATATCATTTACTACACACACACACACACACACACACACACACACATTTGTTTTATACTATTAATAATATTAATATACATATATATATTTTTTTTATACTATTAAACGAGTAATGTTTCTATATTTGTGTTTCCGCATTTCGATTTAATTAGATCTCGACTATAGAAAGATTCATTTAAAGGGTTAAACAACCAAATAAAATATATGCAAATGATCTTTTCGTTTTACACAACGTAGTTGGCGTGGCGTGACAAACTTCACAATGCGCGGTACGATATTCGTCGAACTTCATATGGCTACCTTAACGAAAGGTCGATGAACTTCACAATACACGATACGATATCCGCCGAATTTCATATGGCTTTTTTAGCGCTGGAATGTAACGCTAAAATATATATTATATTTATATTTATATAGAAATTGTATAACTAAATGTAATGTATGTACATATAAATATAAATATAAATATATTTATATGTACATATATTACATGTAAATATTTGGTTATACATTTCCCTTTGTAATCCTACAATTTTAATCTTTATGTGCAAATAAGAGAATTATAATTCAATAGAATCATTGATTAGAACGAACAAATGCTAAGAGGATTAAAATGAAAGTGCATGTTTGTAGGATTATTTGAGTTCCATAATCGTTCACAAATTAGAATAATCTTTTATTTTTTTATTTGTGATAATAAATAACAGTGAAACATAAAAGACGAGACCCAGTCAAAGGTATATATATATATATATATATATATATATATATATATATATATATATATATATATATATATATATATCATTTAACGTCGAATACATCAATCATTTGATACATTGTATTTACTGATTTTGACATATTATAACGATTATGTAATTTAAATGAGCACGAAACTTCGCATAAAAGTTACACTCTCTGTTATCGACAAAAAGATATAATTTATTACAGGAAGAAGATTAGAAATTTCATGATAGGGAATTAGGTTTTTAAAATAGGGAAGTTTTTATTCAGTGCCATGTTTCTAAGTACTATGTTAATTTCTTTAATTATACGGTTAAAATGATCGACGTTTTTTGGCGCGTAAACTTGTCGTACGTTGCGTATAGAAAATTCCCTTGATACTATGGTAATGGCACAAAGCAAAAAGAGGCTATATGCCAAGGAGGTTCCCATAAACTGTGACTGAAGAGAATAATTATCGGCAACGAGTCTTTTTAGAGAATTACGACATGTTACATGTAGTCTTATTATTTTATATTTTACCACGCGGTCATTTATCCTCTATAGTAGTAATAATTGTTATTATTATTGAAGATGATTGAAACCATTCCGTCTCCTATCGGCATATAAAGCAAATTCTTGAATCATGGAAAATCTGTACGAATGGTTTAGTTATATTTTAGAGTATTTACAATTAGAGTCACTTCTTTCACACTTTAAAATTATACTAGATATAAGTTCATTTTTATATATTTATGTGATATTTGTTTATATAAGTTTATTTTGAAAGTGGCCTAAGTACGTTTGTAAAAAAAAAAAACAAAAAAAAATAAACCTCTCAATTTAAATATAAATGAACTTGGGTCACTTTCAAAATATACGGCTCATATATTAAAATTTCTTTTCATCCTTATCCGTTTTACTGTAATCGAATATTTTAACTTTTTTTATACGTGGTTTAAAACGCAGTTTAAAAAACTTTTCAAACAATTCATTTTTTTTTCAAGTTGTATTATTAATTGATTTAATTTTTTTGATTGCCTAAAGATAGTCACATAATAAAATTGCATTCTTCCTCATAAGAATACAATTTTATTTATTCCACTTTTTTAATCTATTTTTTTTATAAAATGATTTTTTCTTTGTAGATATATTATAACGAGGGTACATGTAAAATTGCATGAAATTGACTAATGAAGAATGAGTGTCTAGTTTGGTAATTGTTATACTTAAAATATAACTATTGGAAAAGTATATCCGTAAGTGTTGCTTTATAATGCATGTAAGATTCAATATTTATGGTGCTTTTACGCTTATGTTTGAGAGCTGTAGCATAATTATTTTAAGACTTTGAATATTAACATTAAAATTTAATTCGAAATCTAACAAATATAGCATAATTCGTAAGTCGGTTTATTATCCATGGCGATATAATAAAATCATTTCAAAATAATAGATTATCAAAAATGTTATCATCTATTTTCATTTTTCAGTTATCTGACAAATATTTTGAAATAACGAATTATATTCTGTGGAATCAAACACTTTTATAAAGATTTTCAAAATTTATATCCATAATGAGAAATATTATTTCTAAAAGTGATCTATTTCACGACCGTAATAAATATTAATAATGGTTGGTTAAATATTAAATATGTCATATCATTACATTTTAGAGATTATAGTACAATAAATTGTAAAACGTGATTATCAAATATATTTGGTATACATTCGAGATATACAAATTATATTTCAATTATTTATTATATTTATAGAGATAGTGCAAAAGTAGAATCAATATTTCAATAACATAAAAGATATATAAGTTAGGATGAGTTTTTTAAAATTGAGACATCTAAATATCTCGAGAGCAACGCATTCTCGAATAAAAAATTTGAAACAAAAGTTGTTTGATTTTAGAAGGAATACATAACAGCATTGTTTCTTCTCGATTCGATGGTCGTTTTCAATATTATTTAAAAGACAATTTTATTTCTTTAAATAGAAACCTATAACTTTTGTAACGGTATCTTATTTCGCACGAGAATCGACCTCAAGACGGTGAGACTCAAGTAATCGATATTACTTGTGATTTATCTAAATCATATAACGCAAGTACTACTGAATTAATGGTTAGATATTACGATGCGTTTCAAGATTCCCTTTCTTCCTTCGTCAATTACAGTTAAATATTAATGTTATTTTTAAGAAATTTTACCAGATTGCGCGATACCTCTCAATGATTTCTATTTAAAATTTATTTCTCATAAATAATTTTTCATCGTGCAATTATCGTGAAATTCGTGTTGAAATAACAAAATTGAAATAACGAATAATTTTCTAAAATCGATCATTATCTTAATATCATATCAGAAACTTTAACAGTGTCATTAATTAATATTAAATATTTGAAAAATTTGTAATTAAAATTTTACATTAAAGAAAAATAATATATCCATGTTATACCTTCTTTTATATATATATTTTTTTTTTCTTATTCAATCTAATATAGTACCTTTACGATTTTATCATATTAATGTCCGCGAGTATTAGGGAATTTTCGTGAGAACGGGCTTAAGTCAAGGGTCCTGAATAAAATTAGTTGATAACGGGCAGACGAGGAAGGAACATGGAGTCGAAAGGTCAGGCTCGATCGAGGAGCAAAGAGCAACGATGAGTCGTAAGGGTCGATCCAGGTGGAAGAGGGAAAGTCGTAGGGATCAAGGGACCGTCGATGCCGTTCTTTTACGATCCTTCATTCTCTCTCTCTCTCTCTCTCTCTCTCTCTCTCTCTCTCTCTCTCTCTCTCTCTTTCTCTCTCACGTACAGACACATACACGCACACTTATTTTTCCTTTTCATTTCGATAAACCTAGCATTTATCATTGGTCCTTCGTAAAAACCGTGTGAATAATTATAATTAATCTTGGCGAACTTTATATTACGGGGCACGATCGATACGTAGAAACGTTTATTCGCTATATTAGAGAGAGAGAGAGAGAGAGAGAGAGAGAGAGAGAGAGAGAGAGAGAGTGAGAGAGAGAGAAACAAAGAAAAAAGAAAAAGGAAAGAAACTAAAAACATTCGCTTTGTTGTATATTTTATATACATTCGTTTTTACCAAGCCAGAGATGCGTATCGCCACCAGTGTTTCCGGTCTAAGGTGGGTCAATGTTGTTTACCTCAGATGCTACTCTTCGTTCCTTCGTTCCTTTGCTCGCTCGTGTAATACACGAATTATCTTGTTCTTTTCCTACCCCATAATTCGAGTCTCGCGAGCACCTTTGTGCGGTCCGCTTTGGGTTCGCGTGTACGCCAACTGTCGTTTACCTCAAAGATTCTGCGTTGAACCGTTTATCGTTTGGCTGTGAAAGAGGAAAGAAAGGGAGATAAAGAAAAACGGAGAACAACATTGTTGTATACAAAACAATGTTATATACCAAAACAGAGAGAGGTATGCAGGTCTGTTAAAGAAGGAAAAAAAAGAGAAAAGAAAAAAAACAACGAAAAAGACCAATTAGGTAATTTTCGTCTTTATACATTGCTCGACATTCGCGAAGCGATACGTGTTTTTTTCTTTTTTATTTCTAATTTTATCGACTTCGTCCGATCGGTAAGAATTAATTGGATCTACCAGGTAATGATAAAACAAGTTTTGACTCTGAAAATGATCCATTGCCAGGTGTTTTCGGTTCGTTCGCATAAAAAAAGTGCAAGGTGTACATTTTCAACAGAACAGAAACAAAACTTGCTCCGATACTTTCAGGATAACACTATATTCGTTTATTTCTCGTATTTGTAATATGCGTATTGTAAATTCTTGTAATCCCCCAACCTCTCGCTCCCCACCCCACCACACCCCCGTCACCAATCCTTTAGATTAAGCTCCTTTATTGAGAGAAGAAGTTGCGTTAATTAAGATTCATGAAAATTAAGTGGAGAGAGACGGTCGCAAAGATTCATGGTTCGTTTTTCGTATCTAAATTTCAAGGGAGATCAATCGTGGTACTTTGGCCTAGCACTCTTCGAATGGTTACATATCTTCATAAATATGCATATTATTAACTGTTACGTCTTCGAGAGGTCGGCACTCGTTCGTAAGGAAATGAAGGGAATGAATATTTATTCGAAAGGTACGAAAGGCGCCGGTCTGTACTCAGTTAAATTTCCCTCTCCTCCTTTTTTTTCGTATACCTTTGCATCAACCCTTTTTATTCGCAGACGTTGCGCTCATATACAGTAAGAAGCAATTATCGTGACTGGTGGAAATATTTCTTCACTCGCTCTCTCTTTCTCTCTCTCTCTCTCTTTCTCTCTCTCTTTCTCTCTCTCTTTCTCTCTTTCTCACTCACTCACTCACTCACTCACTCTTTAAAATTTCTTTTTTAATATGAGAATACTTTCAAAGGAGAAAAATAGAAACATTAGAATAAGAAAGGGAACGTATATATATTTTCTTTCTTTCTTCCTATCCTACGCTAACTAATACAATTGTTTAGCAATAATATTTCAATGAACATATTTTCGAACTTACAATAACGGATAAAACAATATTGTCATCGTGAATTAAAAAAAAAAAAAAAAATTAACAAAAAGATTTATTGCTTTTTCTTATAGTTAATAAACAAAAAACATTGGCCGTATCATTGTAATCATACGATATCATACTTTTATCTTAAATGAATATATACGTGCGATATTGTGCAATGAAATAACATCTAAATTCAAAGAAACATAAATAATATTGAAGGAGTATTGGGAATAAATGAAAGGATTATCCCTCTACGAGTATTATTATGATTTTTTTTTTTTTTTACTGTACCTATGTAGAGGATACTACGCAACGGAGCTCGTGGCTCGAAGAAGGAGAAGGAGGGGAAGGAGAAGGAGGAGGAGGAGAAGGAGGAGGGTTCTTAGGTGCATGGCCCATTAAGAGGGAGAGAGGAGGAGAGCGCGGCTCGAAAGCTCCGTTCCGTTTCGTTCGTAAAGGAAGATCGCGAATTCGCAGCTGTCGCTCTCAGCACCTGCCTGCCTCCGTCGCGATCAATCCCTCCTCGTTTCTTCTTTCTCGTACCTTCGTTCCTTCCTACGTCGGTGTGTACGCAGGTTGGCCAGTTGCGCGGGTGTGAGTGCCGTAGGATTTTAGCGTGCTTACCTGCAGCCTGCATCCTCGCACGCACCTACCTACCTACGATTTACTGGCATGTGCCGTAAAAAAAGAAAAAGCTGGGGAGAGAGAGAGAGAGAGAGAGAGAGAGAGAGAAAATTGTAGACGGAGTTGGATAAAATATTTTTTATTACATATTTATTAAATGTATTACCTACGCAATCGATGCGTTTTAAGATTTATTCTTTACCAAACAATCTTGTGCAATGATATTCTTTTTGTACATTTAAAATTGCAATTTTATACTGTTCTTATTTATTTATTTATTTATTTATTTTTCTTCTCATGCAATCAAACTCATAGATATTACAAAGAATTCTAATTGTTCCTAATCAAATCGATCGCTTTTATTTTTCATGGAATTATTGACTTTTATTACTGTTGTTATTACGGTTGGTGTTATGTTAGAATGACTTTGTAAAAGTCGATGTACCGTTAATGTCTTGCCAAAGGGGGGAAGGAAATTTTGACTAATAAATCATAAGGGAAGGTTAAAGAATATCGCGATAATCGTGAATTCGCGGAAATGATCGTAAATGAGTGAATCGTTTCCCGAAGTTATGCTGTACGAGATAACCCCCCCAAATGAAGCTTCTTTTAAAGATGTATCAGAAAGGAGAAGCCGGGACAGGAAATCTTTAATCATTGAGTTACCCTACGCGGAAGAAGATGGCGTATAGGGCGACGCAGTATTCGCACGAACTTTTTCGTATTCGGTGTGGCTAACTTTTCCACCCGTCCTTTCATTATGCGACTGCGTGATGAGCATAAAGTATATATATTCGTACTTATCGAAATCTAACGCGAAGGGTCCGCCGCGCGTCTTCGTTCCTTTGTCCTTCCGTTCGATTAAAAAATTCGTCTTTTATTACTTCCACTATCACGGTCAAAGAATAATTGAATTTATTGTATTATATATTCGTCCAACGTAACGAGGAATCGACGTCGAGTAGATATATTTTCATTTTTCCAATTGACTTAACCGTTACGTAACGTTTACTTTTCTCCTTGTAGTCGTGATTCTTAAAACTTTTCCACTTCGTTCTCCCATACGACATATTATCGATTTGCATTCTTATTTGAGCAAACATCCGCTTCGCATTTTCATGAGACCGCGAAATCGTGGACGATCGAGAGGAAAAGCAAGGGGGGTGGGGGTACCCCTTAAAAATTCGCTTCCAGCGTTTTGGTGCTTCGGGATTTCTTTTCACCTTTTTTAAGCAATTCGACAGAA
This sequence comes from Dolichovespula saxonica, assembly GCA_911387935.1. NCBI lineage: Eukaryota > Metazoa > Arthropoda > Insecta > Hymenoptera > Vespidae > Dolichovespula > Dolichovespula saxonica. The sequence continues at coordinate 8,183,394 of OU426993.1, forward strand.
TTTATCGTCCACCAGAACAAACATTTTACACCGAGTATTATTCTAAACAATTTCACGATAATATATTACATTTAGCAAGTTGAAATAACATAGATAGATATTTTACCTCGATGTCGATCAATCTTATTGATTCGTCTTCGTTTTTCTATTCTTATAGTTGTAACATGGTTAGAAAAGTAAATAGTACGTAACGTGTCAATGTTTATGAGATCCTCTTATTGATATCGCTTAACACAAGCTTTCATTTCTACGGGCAAAAGTTCGAAGAATTCAAGTTCAACTGATATCGCCGTCTTTTCAAAATCATCGCAACATTCTTATCGCGAGAAAATATCATTTCGATGACGTATTACCGATCATCTTGCGTCGGGTACGCGTGCACTTATCGACATCGACTGCGCGCTTTAAAAGCGTTTTCTCTGCTAAAAAGAAAAAGAAAAAAGAAAAGAAAAAGAGAAAAGAAATTAATTTCATCGTATCATCAAAGAGAGATAACACTCCCTTTGGATCTCTTTCCTTCCTTTTTTTTCTTTCCTTCGAACGGATGTTGTATGTACAAGTATTATCTCTATTATTTATTTAATTTTGTTATTTATAAATCGTCGCTTCTACAATCTATCGTTGTTTCATTATCTATTTATTGACCTTTTCCTTCCTACTCTGTAAAATTTTTGTTCATGTTCATAACCCACATAATGTTTTCTTTCTACATAAATATTTTCTCTCTTTCTCTCTCTCTCTCTCTCTCTCCCTCTCTCTCTCTCTCTCTCTCTTTCTTTTAAGATAAAAGCAACCATAAGAAAATTGTGCGCACATGTCGCGCGACAAGGCGCGAGCGGGATGTCGTTCACCTTTTTTCCTCACGTGAATCAGTCCTGCGAAGGCTCGAGGTAAGGTGGCGAACCATCTGCCTTTTGGATCGTGGCTCTCTGCGGGCCGAAAAGAGGGACGTATAAAAATCAGGTTCGAAAGTATTACCCAGCTGGCACGCGTCTACCTCGCAGCCATTATCGTTAAACAGGATCACAACGCGAGGAGACTCCACGGGACTTCTCCTTCTTCTTCTTCTTCGTTTGCTTCTTCTTCGGCTTTCTTACCCTCTTCTTGGTCCCTTTCTCTCTCTCTCCCCTCTCTCCTCCTTTTTCCCTCTCCCTCTTTCCCTCTCTCCTCCTTTTTCCCTCTCTCTTTCTCTCTCTCTCTCTCTTTCTCTCCTTCTCTTTCTCTCTCTCTTTCTCTCCTTCTCTTTCTCTCTCTTTTTCTTTTCTTTTCAACTCGTGCTCGTTTTGTTGGGCAGAAGCACCTGCCGCCACCATTGCGTCCCGGTATTTTCATCCCGACACGATGCGCCTACGGCAAGACAAACATTCTCTTCGTTCAACATGCTCGAAAATCCGAGGATCAACGATCTCCCGATCTTTCTCTTGATTTTATTTTCATATATTTTTCCCTTTCTTCTCCGATCTTTCGTTTACATCCACGAAATCTGTAAAGATTTTTATTGTGCGAACGTTCTTAAGAAAGTTCGAAAGATTAGGCGTGGGGGGGGAGAGGGGGAACGAGTCTTTGTTATAATTTAAATAATAATTGGAGCAAACGTCTTTGATTCCTCTTAAAAACACGATCTCGAGATTGTCATTCTTTTATTTTCTTTTCTTATCTTTTCTCTTTTTCTTTTTTTTGGCTCATTATACATTCCCAGTTCGTTTCTTCGAACGATCGACAGATCGTTAGACAGGTCGTTAGACGAGAAAATATAACGACGGTGTCTAGGCTCGTAGTTCTAAAAGATGCTCCCGGCTGATCGCCACAGGGAAAGCAAGTCGATGTAATAATAACGGCTCGCCTAATTGGAATATCGTTAATCTTCATTGTGTTTCTGTAGCTAGTCCGCAGTGCTTTAGTGCGTAGAAGTTTATGGAGTCGGGGAATAAGGACACGAATTGAAGGAGCGGCCTCTTTGTGTTGTGTTTAGAATCTAATCCTTCCTTCCTTCCTTCCTTCCTTCCTTCCTTCCTTCCTTCCTTCCTACCTTTCGTGGCCTAAATCCTACTAATGATCTCGCGCGAATATCTTAAAAAGAAGATGAGAGAAAAGGATAGAAAGGAAAAAAAAAATAAACTCTAAGAAGCCGTGCTAGCGCCACTAATGACAGGACCCTCTTTCTCGTTCTATCTATCTCTTTCTTTCTTATGTCCTCGAAAAGGAACGAGACACGATTCTTTCTGTGAGGTGCAAGCCGACACGAAATTGCGGTTTGGTATGGACCCAACTCTTCTCGAAATCTCCGATTAACGACGAACTGGCCATTCTCTCTCTCTCTCTCTCTCTCTCTCTCTCTCTCTCTCTATGTCTTTCTCTTTCTTTTTCTCTATCTTTCGAGAGAGCGATAGAGAGAGAGAGAGAGAGAGAGAGAGAAAAGAAGCAGGTGGGAAAGTTCGTATTTTCATGGCATGCTTCTTTTCCCTTTTCTCTCTCTCTCTCTCTCCCCCTCTCTCTCTCTCTCTTCTGTCTCTCTCTCTCTCTTCGTTCTCCTTTCGTCGACTACGTTTTATTTTACTCTTTCGGATACACATAAGTACCCGTAGAACGCGCGGAGTATATCGTTCTCGTACGAGGTCTCAAGTGGACATCTGCATGCATGACAAGAAATTCAAGACGGGCGATCGCTTCTCTAAGGAAATTTGTGAGCCTCAGCTACGAGTTTTACCGGGCAACTTTTTTCTTCTTCTACCTTCTACCTCTCTTCTAACCTTCTCGAGGATATAACGAATGCATAACTTAGCGAGAGTGTGTCGTTTAGTAACGAGTATCATCGCGAACCGGCACGATATTGTTACTACCCTGAGAGACGCGCTTTAAAGGATTATTTAATAACCCTCGTTTATTTTTTTCTTTTTTTTTTTTTTTTTTGTCGGATCAACGTCTTCCTATAAAGAATCATCGGCTTCTTTCCATCGGCTTTCTTTCATCGTGCTTCTTTTCTTTCTCCTTTTTTTTCCATTCTCTTTTTTTCTCTCCTCGCATTTCTCATGCGCGCCGCATCCTCCTCGATAACCTTATTTTAGATTTATTTTTCAAATAAGAGAAATAGAAAAAATAAAAGGGGGGGGAGAGGGAAGGCCGTTTTGGTCATCCATGAGCCACCGCCGAATTTGGTTAGAAATACTTCGGTGGTTTTTCCAAGAAAGGAGAAAAAGGTACGAGAAGGGCATAAATTTAACAATTCTAACAGCTGGAATCCAAATGCAGTGGAGCGCACGTTCGTGACTTTGGGGATCGCTGCTCGCGTAGCGAAAGATGTAGGGGGAGGGGCGAAGAATGGGAGAAAAAGTTTGGAGAGCGGCTTAAGGGTAAGACGAGGGATGCCGTACGTGAAGTACCACCATTCTCGTATGCTCTCAGCTAATTTTCTTCTTTCTCGAATTACCGTTATTACCTTCCGCACTGCCACTTCCTTTCCTTTTTTTCATTCCTCGAATGGAAAGTCCCAGTAAGATTTTCTCGAACAATAGAAATTGATAATTAAGTTTGAGACATTTGATGTAATAAAATCATTCGGGCATTGTAACGTTTTAAATGAATCTTAACGAAACAAGATATTAATATCCTCAAGGATAGGTGTGTCACAGGTCAGACTTCTATTTAATTATGGGAATACAGAATTGACTTTAAACATAACACACGGAAGGTGTAATTTCCGACACGTATTTCCACCGGAAGCGAGGTCCGGAATCATAAGTAGCACCGCCTTCGCATGACCAAGTTCGTCGATTCTTCCCATTCCTCCTCTCTACCTCTCCCACTTCGTTTCATTTCTCTTACGAAGAATGGACTTATCATTAATACGCTTTATCAAATCGTATCGGTAGTATTTCTTTTGAGAAGCAAAAAGAAAAGAAAGAAAGAAAAAAAGAAGAGATTTAATCTGATTGCAAGAAGCGTCGAACAATTTATTAAATCGATAAACATAGATAAGATATTTGTCCAAATTTTTTCGAAATCAGCCTCATACTTTTTTCGTGGTATTTCGTTAACGGGATTCGTCGTTGTACCTGATCGTCCTTGAATACAAGTTTCCCCGCCTATACATGTATAAACAAAAACATATACCTTCGGCAAAGTTAGTCCTATTTATATATTGATTCTCATCGTCACGCAGGTAAGTTCATACGACGTTTACTGGCGTTAAAATGAATCTTATCTGAAGTAATAAACTCTAAGGTGGAAGAACGCCGATAAATATTTTTTTTCTTCTTTTTCTTCTTCTTCTTCGGCTTCTTCAAACACGGACGACAGAACGAAAGAGAATCGTCATACTTTCGATGGAAATCGTACGGCGCGAAGAATTATTAGTTATTTAGTTAGAAGCACGGAATATCACGGAAAATTCTCAGTAGAGATTGTCGCGAGGTAGGTTAAGTAGGCTAGTTGGAAAATGCAAATAATAAAACTCGTCCGATAATCTTCGAACAAACAGTCTGAATCAAGAAGTTCTGCTTACGTTGCGAACGTTAAGTTCGTACTTCGCATTTATGTACGATGTTTCGATTCTTATTACAACGATTAGTAATCGTAACGAGGTCGGCCCGCGTACATACGTGCGTAAATTTAATTCTTCGCGTAAAAATTTTTTCTATATTCTTCGGTAAAGATTTTCTTTTCGAGATAAAGTAAGAAGAAGAGAGGAAGAACGCGGGAGGGGGGAAAGGAAGAGGAGTTAGGCGAGAACGAGAAGCATTTGAAACGGATCGATATCAATTTTCCTTAGCCGAGAACCCCTAACGTAAACACCGATTCGCCTTCTTTCCGATGCTCTCCATTTCTTATCTCATTCCCATGGGGAAGGGATTTCTCACAGTGACGTGATTCCTTTTTTTGCAGAGAATTTTTTTTCTTTCGTTTTACCTTGTTGTTTTTCTTTTTTTCTTCATTTTTGTTATTTTGTTTTCCTTTTTTCTTATTTCTTTTTTTTTTTTTTTTCTAGCCTCCAGGAACCGCCAGATAGATCAGTCTTCGTGTTTATTTGTTTGCGGGTAACAGTTCGTACCGGTATAACTTGGGTAATAATCGCGGAGATCGGGGATAAAATAATAATTGGAAATCTAAAGAGAATTACAAGGCGGCGTATCGAGAACTATTTGATAAAAGAGATTAACGCGATCAATATGATTAGTTTAGTAGTTTATATAATGCAGATAGTGATGCGGTTATCCGTCTATCTTCTAACTACTCAAGATTAAAGAGCTGACATTACGGTGGGTAATCAACTTCGCTGGGCGAATAAACGCCGTCTACCTCAAAGGCCAACCATTCGAGAAATTAATGCACCGATCAACAAGTTTTACCGACCGCTTTCATTCTTTTTTTTTTTTTTTTACTCTTTTCTATACTCGACTTAATGCAAATTTTATGTACACATAGACACCTAGAAATACATAAAATCACGTGCCGCGTTAGGTTAATGAAGAAAATAAAAGGAAAAACCGAGAGGGAGAGAGAGAGAGAGAGAGAGAGAGAAATTATGAAAAAAAACTTTTCTTCTTTCTCCCGGGGGTATCGAATTTCACAGAATTTTGACAAAAACGGACGCGGACAAGTAATACCGAGAAAAATTATTATTCCGTTATTTTCTTCGCTCGGCATCATCGGCACGATATTGCATTATTCAAGAGTAGACGGCAGGGGAGGAGTTTTCTCTGGGAAGTCTACGAAAGCAAAACGTTGACTACGTTCGGTCGTTTATTGTTATTCGACAAAAAAAAAAAAGAAAAAAAAAAGAAAAAGAAAGAAAAAGAAAGAAAAAAGAAGAAAAATGCATCGTTTATCGTGAATCGAACTAAACCCAAATTTGTACAGGTGATTTAAAAGAATCGAACAGAAGCCTATTTTTCATAGGGGAAAAAAAAAGGATAATCGAGAAAAGAAAAAGGAAAGAATAACGTAGGAAAGAGAAGGGTCTCTTCCTCTCTCTCTCTCTCTCTCTCTCTCTCATTCTATCGGTTGGGTCTATAATATTAACATAACAAAACTGCGATCGCTTCGAAAAATACCTTCGTTTCGTTGCTTGGCAATGGTCTTATAACGAAGTGGAAGGGACCGAGGTTATGGAAAAGAAACGTTCCGTTTTAAATTTATTATTAAGGACCAGGACGGTGTAAGTACTCGTACTCGGAGAGCATCACCCATGTCTCTTGGGCTAAGAGCAAAAGATTACGATTACCGACCACCTTCAGAATAAAAGTTACTTTGCCGTTTTTGTGGTTCCAATTTTCCAGTTGAAGAAAAAGAAAGAAAAAAAAATAGTGAGAAACCTTATAAAAGTTTCTCAACGAAAAACGTTAAGACCGAGGAGGATTTATTTTCACGAAACTTTCTAGACATTCTTCTATCCTTTTATATTATCTTCTTCTTCTTCTTCTTTTTCGTTTTTTCTTTCTTCGTTTGTTTCGTTTGCACGGGAAGGTAATACGAAGATCGATCGTCTAAGATCCTTCAACGGAGGATACGAATTATAGCGGATAATCAAGATGTCCAAGCAATTAATTTTTGCTCCTTTGTTCTTTCTCGGCGTAGCAGCGGGAAAGGAATAGTAAGAAGTATTCTCGTTTCAAATTCGTCCCACGTATTCTCCTCGCGGGAACATCCTCCGGGGATGAAACTTTAAAAAAAAAAAAAGAAAAAAAAAATGCCGCAATTAGCGGTCACGAAAGCACGAGAAGTAGTAAAAGAACAGATCGGACTCTTTCTCGGCGTCCACGCCCCCTCTATACAGTCGTTACGTAAGAAAAAGTACTTTCAGAAACTTCTGACGTAGGAAAAACAGATGCTGCTTTCGCTGTCCTTTTAGAGCGAGAATCCCCCCCACCACCACCCCCCATGGACGAGGGCCTAACGTCTGCGTTCTATTAGTCACGATCGTATCTACGATTTGAGGGAAAGCAGAAGAAAAAAATATACAAACCAGTAATTCTTTCAATCGAAAAGGCAGAAAATAGAAGACAAATTACTTATACATACATGCATACGTACATACATAAATATATATACATACATACATATATATATATATATATATATATATTCATATACATAAACATTTTATTTATACTTTAGAACATAAAAATGTATTTAATGTCAGGGAGAATGATTATCATGAACTTTCAATAAACATCTAACACATTTTTTCGTCGTCCGTTAAAGAGAATAAGCTTTCTTTTATAATCGGAAAGAGTAGAGGGAAGAGAGAGAGAAAGAGAGAGAGAGAGAAAAAAAGGGAACGAACTAGAAGGAAACGGTGTAGGGAAACGTCATGAATTTCGTAACGTTCCCGTTAACCAGTACTCGTTCCCGGAATGTTCTCCCCCTCCCCTTCCTTTTTTTCTCCGGGCGTACGTACGATGGCAAACTAAGCCGGATATCGGTCGTTCCTATCCAGCGTACGGAAGCTGAAAGCTGACAATATACCGAGGGGTTCGAACTTTTTGGCAAGTAAAACTACAGCGGAGCGCAAACGCCGTTCGTACCGACTATGCCAGTCCTTCCCCTTGAATCTCTGCAACTGGTGCAACGTGTGACGCAACGTGGCGCAACGTGGTGCAACACCCTCGTGACCGCGACCTGTCTCAAACTCTTCTTCTTCGGTCACCGATCGATGCCCGACCGACCAACCATCTCTTTTATTTCCAAAGAGGAATAGAAGAACGTTCGTTGCTTCGTTGTATTTTTCTCTATCGTTTGCAATAAAAAATGCAATCGGAGCACCTGTTCTCGTTGCTACAAATTGCGCAAGCATTGTTGCAGCGAGAATTGCACTTTCTTCGAGCTGGAGAATAACGTTCGACTGGTTACGTCACAATTGCGAGTCATTTTACTCTCTTCAACCCCCTCCCCTCTCTCTCTCTCTCTCTCTCTCTTTCGCTATCTTTTATTATCTCTATCCGTCTCAATCGCATAGTGCCTTACTGCTACCGATTACGTCAAATTGAGACACGAGAAGAAAATCGTAAAAACCCACCATATCTGCCCTCGAAGCTCTCGATTTACTATCGACCCTAGTGAAATACGATTCTGCGAATGAGAGTATACCGTGCCGCGGGAGTTTAATGAATCTTAGGAAAGTTTACTCGACGATAGTACCCTACTATAGAGATTCGAGATTGGCTAGACGTTCGTGATTTTCAACTATTTAGCGACAAAACTTATTATAACGATTCGAGCACAAATGATGGGTACGACAATGGTGCGAGTAAAGGGGGAGTTTTGCGGGAAATTTGTTTGGATACGTTGTGAGAACTTGAATACAATCGAGAACTTCAAATCCAATAAGCGGTTTTGATGGCAAATAGAGATGAGAATCTTGTTGGTAATAAGGGGGATGAAACTTTGAAGGAAACTAAGGAACTGTATACGCGTGTATCTTTAAATATTTAAATACGTTCGATTGCAATTTATTATTTAGATCTTTTGTTTTTTTCTTTTTTTTTTAGCGCATAAAAAGTGCGTACTCGCGCGGAGAATAAATAAAAAAAAGAAAAAAGAAAAAGAGAAAGAAAAGGAGGAAGGTCAAATAGGAAGGAATTAAGGGGCGTTACTTTCGTGAAATAGTTTACTCTGTTATGTAGTGTGAAACACGTTTTATCGCGAATCTCGGCTATCGCGTTCGTCGTGCAATACCTTTTAACGTGTCTCTACAAGCGATCCAATATATCCGATGGAGTGTCATGGCTTTTCCCACGGATCGCCGTACACGTTCTGCCGACAAGGATACTTTATTCGTCGACTAGCTTTGCGGCTTTTATACAGCTATTACGTTCTCCTTTAGTTTTCTTTATTTCCGATAAGGGGATGAATACGATTTTATGAAAGCTGTGAAGAATTCTTTTATCGGCTTTTCGAAAATCTCTCCTCCAAGTTTTTAAATTCCACGGTACTCCATTGGCAACGTACCAAAAATTCGCCCTTGTGAAAAATAAGATTCATAGAGGTATTATGCGTTTAAATAAATGGTTTATTTATCCCTCCCCCCCTTCCCCCCCCTCTCTCTTTCACATACGTTATTTCTTCGAAAGTAATCGAGAAAAAGAATATAATAATAATAATAAAATGCGGAATAATGGAAATACAATAAAAGGTCACTTTGACGTCATGACAAACATACAAAAAAAAAATCGAATATCAAACGTGTTTATCGTAAAATCGTGTACGATGCAACATGCGTACGCACCCCCGAGAGACCCACGAACCCCGTGAAAATTATCGTGAAATAGTAGGCGTACCAGCGAGATTAGTCTCCCTCTCGCGCGCGCTAAGAAATTTCTCTACCCTTCTCGAATATCGATCGGAGTCTCTCCGGAGAAGGAGCAAAGACCCTTTCGCTACCCTCTCTCGCAAAAAAAAAAAAGAAAGAGGAAAAAAAACGCCGAAGAAGAAGAAGAAAAAAGAAGAACACAAAAACGGATCTACGCGTAAGAATAAAAGACGAAGAGAATCGGTTAAATTTACATCGATACTCGTGGACCGATGTTATTGGTCTGATATGTAAAAATTCGTGAATCCTTAAGTTGGGGAACGGGGATGGTTTTTGACAAATGAGTCAAAATGAGGGTTGAAAAGAGGCGAATGTCGCGAAAGGACGAAGGACTGGAACGATCTTCGAGGCAGGGATGAAGGAACGAAAGTGAAGTCGGAGCTTTCGCCGGGACAGGGACGAAGGAGCAGCAGCGGAGCTTCATGGGGAAATATCTCGGGGAATAAAGGTATGGGGACGTCTGTCTCCATGGTGATTCCATCGAGCGGTTTCGAGCACGCCGCAGAGCGGGAAAACGCCCTTCGGACTGCCTCCGTCGCATCCTGCGCGCCGAACGAAGGGTCAAGAAGCCTCTTCTCCCTCGTTCTTGCTGATCGTCGACCAGATACACGCACACGAACACGCGCGCGCGCGCACACACACGTACACATCTACATTCTCGTCTACAGTATTATCGTACGATTCTTGTATTTTCGGTTGAAAGAGAAAGGAAGCTCCGAGTGAACGACCGAACTCCGTCTCATTTTGTTCCACGAATCAGAAAAATGGAAACGATTATTTTTCACGATCAAATCTCGTCTCTTTCGTTTTCTTTTCTCTCGTCTTTGCTCTTCTTATATTCTTCTCTTTCATCTTCGTCTAGTTCGTCCTTTTCGTTTCCTCCTTCTTATTCTTCCTCTCGTCACCTTATACATTTCCTTCGCTTTTATAGATAATGAATTTCGATCTTCGAACAGATGATATTCTAGAAACGATGTGTTGTTACGTACTCATGTAATGTTGGAAGGAATTGGAATAATTTTCTTTCATTCGTGTTAATTCGATAATAAAATTTTCGACTGTGCACATAAGAACGAAATTGTAATGAAATATTTTAAGGATCCGAATATGTAATACGATCGAGATTGCTAATGACATATATAAATTTCGTTAAGTCGTAAAGCTATCCTTTGTTAATTTGTTTTCATCCGGTAAATTGGGTACAAAAATATTGAACGACGGAACACGCCCTTCGTACTCCAACGCTATAGCAAATGGCACACATCTGTCTACGCTCGGAATTATTATATCTCTCGATGTAATTTTAACGCTACTCAAATGTGTTATCATGATCTAATTTCAAAAGTAATATTTGCTCTAACACGTGAAATACTTTTGATAGATAACGAGAGAAGAGAAAAATTCTGAAATCTCTCTCCCTTTAAAAAAAAAAAAAAATGTGTTTGCTCTTCGTTTCCCATTTGTAACTTTTTAATTAAGCATAAGCCAACGGTACACGAGCGGAATACTCACGCACCGTTTGTTCTTTCATCGAATTTCAACTACGTAATCGCACATGGAATTTATCGAATCGAAGATAGAATCGACCTTTACCGTTATTTCCTTTCTCTAATAACGATTTCAATAATGCGAGAACGAAATGAAGGAGGAGAAACCAACGAAGCTGTTTCAACGATTGCCCAACGGACCCAACTCAAAGAATTTAGGACCCAAACGAAATGGATTCAATTAATCGAGCTCCCTTTTATTAGATGAGTCACGTACTTCGCCAAATTGTAAGTAAGTACATACTCTCTTTCGGACATGCTGGTAGACATTCACATATACGCCTGACCTTTTCCACGTTGTACTTACAAACGACTATTAATGAGTATCTCGACCGTTAACATATGTGCGTGAATGGATTCTATTTACTAGCACGTGTGCCAGTATAACCATCGTTACTCTTTTTTACATCCACATCGTCCTTTCCTATTTGCTTTTCCTCGTCTTAACCGTGCGCTTTCATTACCTCGCGCGTTGCTTTTTTTTTTTTTTTACTTTACGTTCACGGTTTATGTTCTTGAAAGTTAAAGCAATATCGTTCTTATCGCATCTACTAGAGACAAACATCTTTTACAGATTGACTTTCATGAATATTTAATAAACTTCTCCTTATAAAATGAATTATTAATTATTCGCGTATGACACTAACGAGAACGACTTTTGTTACTTCATTTTAAGACTTAAAAGGGGTCGACTACTTTAATCACGGTTTTTTTTTTTTTTAAGATACATCCATCGCTTTAAAACCGCGGTAGAAACGTTCTCATTCTACGGCAAAGTTTAAAACGCGCTTACTCCTATAACTTTTCTTGTTTCTAATCTCATCTTTTCATATCTCCTTAGAAGTTCCATTTATGCGGCTCTTTTTACGTCCTGTCTCGTGTTTAAAATTAACGGAAATAATGGAAACGCAAAGAATAAGAATACGTAATCGTGTACTCGAAAATCCAACTATCCCTTATATATTGTCTGGCAAGAGGTTAATTAGCGTGTAGCTCGTGTGAGCGACTGACCATGATAGTATTTACAGCTCTTAACTAACTCAACCATAGGCACACTTCCGGAATACACGCGTTCTCTACTACTGAAACATATTACTTTGAATTGTACTTAACTATTCCATTGTTATTTGTTATTCATCCTCTTTACAAAATTTTTCCAAGGATCGCTTCCTCGAAAGCGTTTATTGAATTATCAGAATGGAAGTTGAACGTTTCCTTTTAATGAAAACAAAATTTAACGTTCGTTTGACGTTTCGAATTATTTCATTCGGATACGTCTGAAAATAAATAAGAAACGTAAAATATATTTCATTGATTTCGTAAGACAACGATTTCTCCTATATCAATTTTAATCTTACTTATTATATGAAATTTCAACAAAAATAGAAAATCAATTTTATTCGAAAGCACTTTCGACAAAATTCAAAGTTAAAGTATACGTTCGTAACTTTTCATACGATCTCGTGACACTTTTCTCTCTCTCTCTCTCTCTCTCTTTTTCTCTCTTTCAAAAATGTAAATCATGCTCGTTCGTAAGGACTATCTTATTATAGTTAAAGGGTAGAGATCACGTACAGTGCACGTGGCAAACACCTGTCGTACTCGCGAAGGAAAGCAGCGCTCGTAATGAAAGAGGCGGAGAGAAGGAATATATAGAGAGAAAGGAGGATATATGAAACACTCGTGAATGAGACAAGAACGGAGAGGGTAGACAAGGAAGGAGAGAGAGAGAGAGAGAGAGAGAGAGATAAAGAGAGATAGGCAGACACAAATACATAAAGGGAAACAAAGTTAAAGTCGGGCTGGATGGACGAAAGAGGATTTAAATAAAATATGAACAAGTTCTTCGTGGGTAGCGGTGTGACTCCGTCCCACGCCGATTGTAAACGCAACTCCCTTTTGATGGCAAATACTTTCGGCAATGGTCTTAATAAATAATTAGAACACGATCTCTCCGTGGTCTGCTGAAAGAAAAATTATAAGAAAAAATGAGAGAACGAAAGAAGGATAAAGGAAGAGAGAGAGAGAAAAAATACTGTTCGTCCGAAGAAAACGTGACCCTTGCATAAAAGACAGAGGGGGAGAGAAAGAGAGAGAGAGAGAGAGAGAGAGAGAGAGAGAGAGAGAGAGAGAGAGAGAGTTAGAGAGAAAGAAAGAGAGAGAAAGAGAGAAAGCGTGACGAACAAAGATCGAACAACGTGTCTATTGTTTTCATACTTTTTCGAGCGTGTGCCTTGTGGATTTTTTACAATACCTCTAAGGTAAAGGACTCCGTGTTCTCTCTCTCTCTCTCTCTCCCTCCCACTCTCTCTCTCTCTCTCTCTCTCTCTCTCTCTCTCTCTCTCTCTCTCTCTTTCTTACTTATTCGTCCGCTCGTTTGGTCCCAGTATCGCGATACGTTCTCACGAAGGGGAGAAGATCTCGGTTTTATTCGTCCGCATAATTAAGTGGATCCATACGAAACCCCGTAATTAAGCACATGAATATAAAAAAAAATTCGATTCGAGTATTTTTATTGTGCGTCAGTCGAGCTCGTCCTGGGATTTAAAAGAAATCCTTTTGATCGTTTCCTTGACGCGTAATCATGGCTGTGATCTTTTTTTTTGTTTTTTTTTTTTCTTTCTTTCTTTCTTTCTTTTCCTTTGTTCTTTATTAACGCAATCGACCATCTTGCTTGCAAATCGATTTCTTTTCGTATCGAGATATTATATCTTCACGTTTGTCGTAACTAAAAAATTTATGTAAAACCATGGCACATCTCGGTAGTTATGTATGTATATATCGATAGCGACACGGTACAGGAGGCACGGAGTCGTCAATAATTTTTAATGCATGCTAACCGAGGTCGTAATAAAACGACACGATGAAAGATCGAAGTAAAACGGCCTAGCGAAACGAGCCAGGCCGCGCCATTGGTCACGCGATCGTATTGTCAGTTTTAGAATCGTCGATACAAGTGGAAAACCTGTCGTCTTGAGTTGAATGAACGAGATAATGGATAAGAACAAATTGAGTAATAACCGTTGAGAAGACGACGGACTATAACGATACATCCGAGATAAAATAAACTCCAAAGTGTGGAATCTTTTAGACGTGGGAATGTCTAGATGAAAATAAAAAGAAGTAAAATAAAAGTTAAGAAAAATAAAAAATAATCCACGGGAGAGCGTGGCCGTTGGAAGACAAACAAATTTATTTTGGGAATTTGCATATATTGCCCGTGCGCATATTTGAATAAGTTCGATACTCTTATGTATTATATTAATATTTATTTCGTTAGATCTGAAACGGCTCTACCAATTGGAGATTTTAAAGTCGGCATTCATCCTTTTGCGATATCATCGAACGATCATTAGCCATTCGTAATTCGATCCGATCGAGTCCGCGTATCCGGCAACGAAAAAACGGGTCGCTCAATGTTTCATTTACGCCTTTGAAAATGTCGCTCTACGCCACAGACACGCGATCCTTCTCTCTCTCTCTCTCTCTCTCTCTCTCTCTCTTTCTCTCTCTCCCCGAGCGCGACCCGTTATTCCAACGCTCCTCCCTTTTCATATACGACTCGTGATACTTTCCCTGTTAATTAAGCGCTTTCAGAAACAATGACTTTGTCATTGTATCGATAATTAATGCGTTTCAAATCCATCCGCCTTTCTTTCTCAATTCGCAAATTGGAAGTTGGTCGCGGCCTTTTTTGTTTTTATTTACGAACGATGACTTGTTGATACAAGCATAGTCGCAATTATAATTACGAACGTATTGGAGTTGCAACGTGAAATGGGCGCACGAGTAAAGGGCAAATGCATTAATTTCATTCGTTACTTCGCGTCCTTTTTTATTTATTTATTTATTTTTTTTTTTTTTTTTCGTTTTTTCATTTTTGTTCTTTTAATTTTTTTCCAGATATAAGTAAAAACTATCTCATCGATAAATGGCCACGTTAATGGCCATTAATATTGTTAATGCGCGAGGAGGATAATATTCGGCACCGTTAACGAATGAAATTTCTCGTTCTCTCAAAGAGAATCATCGGCTTGTTCTTTAAGGATGTTCCGAGGTTACGACATTCTTCGAGAATGGGTAACCTGGACACCATGGCGAAACAAAGGTAGGCGCCTACGACGACGAAGATGTGGCCCTTTCCAAGAGAAGAGAGAGAGAGAGAGAGAGAGAGAGAGAGAGAGAGAGAGAGGGAGAGAGAGAGAGAGAGAGAGAGAGAGAGAGAGAGAGAGAGAGAAATAGAATGAGGAGATGAACGGTCGAGGAAAGAGATGAGGATACTCGAAAATTGCTGTTGCAGGCCAACCTGTCTGCGAAAAATAGAGAACTCTTTGACCGAGAGAGACCCAACGAAAAACGAAGAAGAGAAGAAAAGAAGAAGAGAAAGGAAAAGGAGGTTCTACCTGGTCAGGACCGAGCCACCGCGCGAGCAACGACTGGTTAGGAATCGATGGGTGTTTGAGCAAAAAAAAAAAAAAAGAAAAAAAAAAAGAGAAAAAAAGAAGATTTCATTGAGTAACTCATCCGTGTAAAACACTTGCCGGCGAAGAGACAGCCCTTTTACACTGATATAACATCTTCATTTTTCCTCCTTTTTCGTAACTTTTTTTCTTCTTTTTTTTTTTTTTTTCTTTGACAAAATAATTACACGTCAATAAATACAAAGCAGAAAGATAGGAAAATGAAAAAAGAAGAGAGGATAGAAAGGAGAGAAAAAAGAAAAGAAACGAGATTGTATTCGTTTAATTGGAATTCAATTTAGCTATTGAAATGTTCTGTAGTAATAAAAAGGGTTCTCTCGATTAATGGAAGATGTACATAGGAGAAGTAAAAACGAGAACGTCGCTGAACGTGCTCTCTTTGATCGAAAGGGTGGGGTGGGTTGGAGTGGGGTGGGGTGGGGGGTAGAGGGGTCGTATCTTACTCGAAGGCAGATGTCCTCGTTCGTGGAGGATGCCGTGTAGAGAAGGAGAAAATGGCAAGAAGGACGGGGAGAGATGGTTAAAGAGCCAGGTGCGTTAACGTTCCCGGACCGATTCGAGACTGAATTCGAAGCCTCTCTAACTCTAAGGAGGCCTCTAGATCGGAACGCGGTATCGTGGCAGAAGATAATTGGTACGACTAGCATGGACAGAACTTCTTCTTTTTTTTCATTGGTCAGGCCTGTCGCTTGTCAACCGGGTTCGATATGTAATCCGAGAAACCGAACGGCGATGAACCACGAAGCGTGCTTTCGTTCGGCCCAACTCTCCCTTCTTCTCCTCTTCCTCCTCCCCCTCCTCCTCCTCATTTCCTCTCGCGATACTGGTTCAACTCGCCGTCTCACAGTCTCGGTGAGAAAAATCTATGATCAGGTTTCTAATTTTGTTCCCTTTTTCCTCCTTTTCCCTTTACCAATCTTATATATTCTAAGATCACGGTTTCACTCGCAATCATTATAAATTACAAGGACCGGATCTGGACTCGTCGAAGTCGATCGTTATCTCAAGGGATAACGATATTAAAGAAAATTTCAATAGAATTCTTTCCTATTTAGGTTATTAAGACAGTCCTCAGCTTGTTAGCCATGAAAAATAGATTAGTATATATTTCGAATTATAATATGCATATATATATATATATATATATATATATATATATATATATATTATATATATCATCTGTTTTAATCAGCATTATAAATTAAGAACATGCCGAAAAGAGAGAAGAAGTATCCTACGAAGAAATGAGAAAGGATAAGATAGGCAAGATCAAGTCGCCGGTCACCGTGGGTGGAAGCACGAGTGAAAGATTCAAAGTGCCCTTATCCCTTTGTTTGCACTAGGATAAGACCGGATGCATTTATCAAATCGGCAGATAAGAAACGCTACATACGTCTCCTCCCTCTTTCTTTCTCGTTTTCTTTGGATTTCTCGTATTTACAATATTTGACATGCCGGTTTCTTAGTACCAAGAGAAGCAAGGGACGCTATCGAAAACGCAGACGGTCGTTTTCGGGCTCTACGAAAAAGAGAGACCCGAAGGATCCTCGAAGGATCTCAGGTAGACAGGACTACCATTCATACTCTATCTCTCTCTTTCTCTTTCTCTTTCTCTTTCTCACTCACTCTCTCTCTCTCTCTCTCTCTCTCTCTTTCTTTCTTTCTTTCTTTCTTCCTTTCTTTTTCTCTCT
>OU426993.1:8202919-8217919 GCA_911387935.1 Dolichovespula saxonica
TAAATGCGTCTGGTTTATCGATCGATTCATTCTTCTGCCAATTACGTCACATTTAATATCGATTTTGAAATCACTTCGAAACATAGGATTTCATTATTTCTAAGAAATAATTCGTAATAATTGGATCAATATTTTGCATGAGTAATTGACTCTATATTACGCTGATCCGACAATGTCAGTCACGTCATAGCCGTGAGCTTAAAGGATGTAAAGTATTCAAAACGGTTTTATAACATGGTCCATATTTAGGATAAAATGTAATTTTACAAGAAATGGATCGAAAATGTTTAACCGTACGTTGGAGAATATATTTCTGATTTATAGATCAAGGAATCACAGCATTCGCGCATCCTAATCCTAACTATGCGATGGAGGGACCCTTCATCTTCTAGATTGGAGCATAGTGATTAGAACCAATATCGTTATAAGTAACCTTTCATCAGTAGTAGGTACTTGCTAAAGCTGCACGATTTCATGCACGAATATAGTTGCTCGATCGTGGAATAAGATAATCTACATAATTAGGAATAATCATACGAGAGCGAGCGAGCGAGCGAGCCGGGAGGCGATCGATTCTAGACGTATCTTCGTTAGCATAACTGCAAGAATCTCAAATTCTTTATGAATTGAATTATCGCCGAGGATAGGAATTTAAATGCTTTATTAATCAGTTTAAACCGATTAGCCGGCCAGCTACAAATAAGGAAAAGTTCTTCTATATCAGATTTATTTCCTGAATTAATGATAATTTTTAAATTAATGCGATTTGTCAAAATATATTTCCAGTTTTAGTTACACGTTTTAATCCCGTGTAACCTAATTTATGTTTCACGTACAAATAAAAAATGATATAATGCAAATGTTATCGGTTACACGAAGTATAACTTATACTTAACATACATTAACCTTTGGATACGACCTAACAATTAATTTTCTAGAGAAAAAAGAGAGAGAGAGAGAGAGAGAGAGAGAGAGAGAGAGAGAGAGAGAGAATAAAATAAAATAAACATATGAATGCGTACGCGACGAGTTATTGAGAATTTCCTTGTAATATTTCGTATGAGCAAGCGATGATACGAACATTCTCGATAACCTCTACGTCCAGTTATGGTTAATTTAATTTTCTTAAAGGATTTATCGATCGATGCAAAATCATAGAAAATAAATTGAATCGAACGTTCCAAAAAGATCCTCTCTCCGAGAGAATATTATCGCAAAAGAAAGAAAAAGAAAAGAAGAAAAAAGGAGAAAAAGGAAAAAGAGACGTATGAAGAAAAAAAAAAGAAGAAGGAAGAAGAGAAAGCAAGGAGGATCCCAACCGTCGAGAAATTCGACGTCGCCGGTTCACGGACGAAACTTTCCCACTGTCCGAACGAGCGCGGTGGCATCGAACGGGAGGAAAGCGGCGAGACGCGGCCGTCGTACACGCTGAAATCGCGCGCGCGTGCGCTCACTCGCGCGATCTGCCCTTCGTCGCGACGAATTGAAAGAAAGGAGACCCTAAAAAAACTGGTTCTTTCTTTCCCCCTCGTAGGTTTTCGGGGCCGCACCTGGCCGTACCGCCGGTTCTTTGCGAGTACGCGAGATGAAAAGAGAAAGAAGGGAGGAAAAAAAAGGAGAGAAGGAGAAAGAGAGTGAAAGAGAGAGAGAGAGAGAGATAGGGAGAGGGAGAGGGAGAAAGAGAGAAAGAGAGAGAGAGAGAGAGAGAGAGAGAGAGAGAGAGAAAAGAAAAGAAAACTTCGATCGGATCTGACCAACCAGGGCGGCGATCTCCGAACCGAAAATTAATCGGCGATTAGCCTAAACGATAACGCTCCTATTCCCCATTTGTAACCTCAAATTCGTATGTATCTCTTTTGTGTTAATCTCTCTTCTTACATCGATTTAATATCTACCTGCGTCTATACGTCATTATTTGATGATCATTGAATTTAAATGAATTTTTCGTTTTTTTTTTTCTTTTCCTTTCTTATTTTTTTTTTTTTTCTTCTTTTTTCTCTTTCTTTTCTTTTTTTCTTTTTTCCATTGACGATTAATAGGATGAATGTAATTACCAATTTGGTTTCATTTTTACTCCAAACAAATATCGCATAATAAATGGACGTTATTAGTTAGCTTACATCTTTAAAGAAGTTACCGAGTGATTCTTGACGGGTGGCAATGGGAAGGGAAAGGGCTCTAATTCTTAAGTTAAGTCGAACAAAGTAGAATAATTCTCCCGTCGTAGGAGTTTCCGACCGATAAAGGGTCGAGGTGTTAACACTGAGTGTTAAATAGTGGACCCTAACTACCTCTCTCTCTCTCTCTCTCTCTCTCTCTCTCTCTCTCTCTCTCTCTCTCTCTTTCTCTCTCTCTTCCTGCAACTCTCGAAAGAGTCTTGAAGTGCTTAGGTAAAGGGTTGGAGAGGGATCGATTAAAAGGCGTTGAGTTAAATAGTACTAAACTCCGTTTCGCTCTCGAAGCTCAAAGGATTTCCGGGGTGCTAAAGTCTACGGGTTTCGAGTGTTTCGCGGTTCTTTGCACGTGCTCGCTCGTAGCTAGCAGTACCTTCCTTCTAAAGAAGCCGACCGCCCACTATATTTTTTCCACCGACGGGAACCACCAAGTTGAAAAAAAAAAAAAGTAAAGAAGAACAAAGAGAAAGAGAGGTAGGAACACGATCGGTGGTTTGCGTGAGGCGACGCTCAACCCTCTCGTGACTTTTCCCGTTTGCGTTCTTGTTTCTATCGTGTATGTAAGTATATATATTTAATCGTCTATATAAGTATATATATATACATATATATATATATATATACATATATATTCGATTAAAATCACATATACGCGTATGTGTGTGTGCGGTTAGTGTATATCTCTTCGCACCTACAACCGGATTCTGATTTAAAAGAGTAGCTCACTTTTAGCCGATAAAGGTGGGATTAACTAATGTAACTCGATAGAAACGACTTTCCATCGATTAAGAAAACCCATTATCGATTTAAACGATCGCGAACGGTGAAGTGGTAGTAACGAGTATCGATATCGAGATCTTCTTCCATCGGACGGACAATTATCATTTTTCGTATGCCTCGATCGTCACAGGATATGGTTTGCATGCGTCGAGCGTGTAAATCTGCCGAGAGGATGATTAATAAAACTACTAACAGTGGTCGACGATAAAGAGAAGGGCGAAGGCAGAGAGAGAGAGAGAGAGAGAGAGAGAGAGAGAGAGAGGGCCTCGAAAAAATGAGCTGCGACGCAGAAGCGAATACAAAACGGCATCGGCGAAGGATCAAAGGTCAAGAACCTCGAAGACCCTTTGCCACTCGATTAGCGACTCGTCGTCTTCTTGGAGTTATGTGCTCTCTCTCTCTCTCTCTCTCTCTCTCTCTCCCTCTCTTTCTCTTTTTCTTTCTGTTTCTCTTTCTTTTTCTCTTTCTCTTTCTTTTTCTCTCTCTCTCCCTCTCTCTCTCTCTCTCTCTCTGGGTGTGGGCCGGGAGGGAAGGAAACTTCCGGACGATGCAGCAGCCTCGCTTGCACATAGAGGTCCAGGCTCCTTTTTTTCGGCGTCTCCTCTCTCGCGTACTGTGGCTGCATACGAAATACGAAAAAGGACAGAAGCTCGCACCGGAGGAGGCTCGCGTGCGTTCATCCGTTCTTTCTCTCTCTCTCTCTCTCTCTCTCTCTCTCTCTCTCTATCTTTCTTTCTCTCTCTCTCTCTCTCTTCCTCTCTCTCTCGTTCCGTGCGTGCGTAAGAAAGTACGTGCAACGTATTTTTGCAGGATACACTCCTCCCTCCTCCCTCATTCCCTTCATCCTCTTCTTATTCGCCGTCCTTCTTCCTTTTTTCTTCGATCGATGCGTCTTTCTCTATCTTTCTCTCGCTCTCTCTCTCTCTCTCTCTCTCTCTCTCTCTCTCCCTCCGCCTCTTTTTTCTCTCTCACACACTCACTCTTTCTCCTTCTTTCTTTTTCCCTCGTTGAACTGTGTCGTAGTTTCTTCTTTCACTCTCTTACACGCTCGCTCGATCATTCCATCTTTGTCCTTCAAAGAGGACCGCTTCTCCTTTTTATCCCTTATCCTTTATTCTTTATCCTTTATATCCCGGTGCTAGGTAGACAAACGCGCGGAGCGGAGCGCACCGCACCGCTCCCGAATGGCATAATGCATCTCGAACTGGTTTTCTACCGACGAACTGCGACGGTGAGTGAAGACGACGAGCGAGAGGCAGGCACGCCGTCTCATTTTTCCCATTACTCCCGAATTGCGCCACTCTTTTGGCCGTTCCTTCCTTCCTTCCTTCCTTCCTTCCTTCCTTCCATCTCCCTTTTTCCGATCTCTCTTCTCTTCGTCCTTTCCCTCTTTCTTCTTCTAACACACACTTTCGTTCGGCCTATTATCCTTAGCTCGTACTCTTTCTCTCTCCCTCCTCTCTCTCTTTTTTTCTTTTTCAAACACTCTTTCGTTCGACCTATTATTCTTAGCTCGTTCTCTCTCTCTCTCTCTCTCTCTCTCTCTCTCTCTCTCTCTCTCTCTCTCTCTCTCTCTCTCTATTTCGCATGTTCTCCCGTTCATCCAACCCTTTCTTTTTCTCTTCTCTTCTCTTCTCCGTTAAAAAAGTCTAGACCGACACCTGTGTGCCCGGGAGAACCAGATTTCCTCTTTCCCCTCCTCTCCCTTCTCTCTCTCTCTCTCTCTCTCTCTCTCTCTCTCTCTCTCTCTCTCTCTCTCTGTATGTTCACTACATTTCCCTCTTTCCCTGCTATCTTTCTTACACCCTATTTTTCCTCCTCCCCTCCACTCGTGTAACCACCTTCTTCTTGGAGGATGCACCGGAGACGACACGTCTCCATCGATTTCACGCGTTTAACCCGGAACTGAGCTTCCGAAACCCCGCCTCCCCCTACTTCTTTCGATTGAAAAAACGAGAGAAAGGGAGGATGATACAAGGATCGTAAGAATAATTCATTCGTAAATGGAAGTAGAGATTTGTACGGTGTTATTCAAGATCCTTTTTGTAGTTTGGTTTTAACACTAGAACTACCGAAAAAAACCTACCTACTTCTACCAAAACCAGTCAAAATGACTGGTCTTAAAAAAAAAAAAACGTAAGAAACAGAATATTTCTTTTATTTATTAACTTATTACTATCCTATAAAAAGTATTTAAGGTTATGGAATTACAACGATTTATTGCCTACTATAAAAAATATAATATAATTATGATAATAACATCTATAATAATACTTTCTAATTCACTGTCCAAAAACTCCTCAACTTGTTTGTTCATGGTATACAATCTCATTATCACTGTTCTCACTATAAAGTATTTCATTTTCTTACAATTCACTATCTTCATCCTCGATGTCAGAACATTCCATTGGAATATTGTTTAGTTTCAGCAAATTTTTTGGATTTATAAAATATCGTTATGTTACAAAAAATGAAATCCTCTTCCAACAACTGTGGTATAAAAAATGATCGAGTGAAACGGTATCGATTAGTATTGTTATGTTACCTACCACTATGATTCTTTATGTTTTATCTCCAGATAAGTTGTGGCATAAAGGAAAATATTGTAACAAAGAGCCAGTAGTTACGTTACCTATGGCTATGTTTCTATCTCTATGTTTATCGCCAAATAAGCCGTGGCATAAGAGAAAATATTGTAACAAAGAGCTAGAAAATTCATCTAAATATCTAATCAACGGTGTTGATTTCAGGAAACAGATTGTAAGACTTTTTTCCACTTTGAAAAATACCTGCTATACTTGCTAATATTATTATAGATGTTATTATCATAATTATATTGTTCTTTTTTGTAGTTGGCATTAAATAATTGTAATTCCATAACCTGAAATAATTTTTAATAGGATAGTAATAATTTAATAAATAAAAAAAATATTCTGTTTTTACGTTTTTTTAAAGACCAGTCATTTTGACTGATTTTGATAGAAGTAGGTAGGACAAAAAAATTACTCGAATTCTGTGTAAGTTATTTAAAAATAAAATTCATTTTATACAACCGTTACTTAACCCTGCAAAAGTCATTGGATCCTTTCGAGAAAAAAAAAGTAACACGAAATAGGAATTTTATAATGAAATTGTAAAACCAGTCATTTTGACTGATGCGGTAATTCTAATGTTAATAATCAATATGGAATTATTTGATCTCTCAACCGACGAGATCTATTATCTCAATGAACATCAATTTTTACGATTATTTTGATTACAAATGAAACATCAAATATGTGATATTTTATTTATAAAATAAAACGAATATGATTTTAAGAAAGGTCTCGAACGAATAAGATACTAAGAAACTTTAGTGGAAATCAATGAATCGACGAATATAATGTCTTCGTTAATGGAAATGAATGATTCAATGTTTTATCACGAGCGAAGTTAAATCTCCATGAGATTGAAATTGAAATTTACCCTTAACTGAATACTCGAGAAAAATAGATATGCAGATAATCCTTCTATAACATGTTTTTTGTGAACATGGTTTTCATACTTAATGGTATAAAATTAGTAGAAAATTTTATCTAATATGTTACCTTTGGAAAACGATTTTGATTGTTTTTATAGAATCAAGACATTTTTGTATAAAAATGAAAATGAAAATTAGTAAACCTCAAAATTCGTGTATATTTTTTTTTTTTTAATTATTTGTATTAATATTATATATATATATATTATTATTATTATTATTATTATTATTATTATTATTATTATTATTTTGAACAAAAATGTTATAAAACAGCAGGATCAAATTCTTATTTATATCAATTTAATTTGGAAAATCTTTAACGAATCTAGCAAATGATGAAAAAATCATTAAAACATGAGTCTTTTTTCTTATTTTTTGAAACGGAATATCACATTTTTTATGTACGTAAATTACTTTCTGGTACCCATTAAATAATAATGTCTTCCTCTTATATAACACTACTTTATTACAAATACTATTTGTTGTACTAATATTATGGATATATACGTTTATATCTCATTTTATTTTTATTATTATTTTGAACAGAAATATTATAAAGATGAAAAAAAAGCCGAATCAAATTCTTATTATATATATCAGTTTAATTTGGAAAGTTTTTAATGAATTTTGCAAATGATGAAAAAAAATCTTTAAAACATGAGCCTTTTCTTATTTCTTAAAACGGAATATCAAATTTTATATGTAAATATATTACTTTCTGGTATTAATTAATAATAATGTTTTCCTCTCGTATAACACGCTATCGATGTAACACGGATTACAGATTTTCGTGTTATACGAAGTTTATCTGTATACGCATATGGAATAAAATATAAAGGAAATGTAAGGAGGAATAAAAATGAAAAGAAAATACGGACATTGCAGGATCACTCTATCAGTAACCATAATAGCAGGGTCGACATCCCCCCAACTCGGTGGAATCGACCTTGAACCAACTCGAAATGTTTAAAAAGCTCCTCCTCTTCGACCTTCTCTCTCTCTCTCTCCTACTTATTTTCTTTTGATATACCATTCCTACGCTTGGTGTGCTCGCGCGAATCATGTCCTTTAACGAAGCGCGGCAGGATGCGCCGAAGATCAAGATCGCTGCGGACTTAATTGGCTAATTAATAAAGGCCCCTAATTACGGCGTAAGTAACGCGCCGTCGTTTTTAGGCGCGCCCCTCGTTATAAAGTGCGCGCACAGGTCGCGCTCGGTTGCGCTTTCTTTTCTCTCCTATATTTTATTACTTTTTTTTCGGTTTTTTTTTTCCTTCTTTTTTCTCTTTTCCGTCTTTTCTTTCCTTTTTTTTATTATTACGCGGCCTCTACGCTGCTAACCCTTATTTTTTCTAGTCACTTTCTTCTTTTCCTCGTACATCCACCCAAACAACCTTCCTGGCCGGAATAATGACTTCGTTGCACATTTCGCCGGTAACTATGAATCTAACTACTAAACTGCATTTGACTTTTGAAACAACTAAATTCGTCATTTTTCTGTTATTTATTTATTTATTTATTTTTTTTTTTTTGCATTATTTTACCGTTTCTTATTTTTATTGAAACGAAAAAGAATCTGATAATAATTTGAATCCCAATTAAAATTAAAGACAATAGGATGATTTTATTTACTTTCATTGCTAGTAGCTCAAGTGATTTTTATTTCATTTTATATTTATTATCCTTGATGTTTATTTATAGTTTACGTTTGTAAAGATGTAGGCTTTCCAGTAGATAAATATCTGGAAGTTTACCCCGGTGTCGTAAACAAGTTTATAAGCTTAATTATGCCGATTAAATTCATTCGCACGTTGTCCGGAACGATCTTCGTTTGCAAATCGAAACAATACGATGGTGGAGTATTATTAAAACTGTTCAAACCTGGTTTCATATTCTACGGTTCTACTACGGCCTCTCGAAATTCCAAGCCAGGTAGAATTCCTTTGTGCGGAATTTCCGTTGTCCTTATGCGAACGTAAAACCAACTGGACTCCTGCTTGTTTGGGATCCATTTATTTTCATTTGCCGACCACCATACTCTTTGAGCCGATAATTGAGGCTTACGATTTTAATGAGACTTCGGAAATCAATAATATTTTTAATTGAAAATATCAATTGCATTATTTTCCAATTAGAAAGAAACATTTTCTAAACTTAAATATTATACGAAGATGATATGCCGATTATTATATTTGTTAAGAAAATTTTTTTGTCCAACAATTTCAGAATTGTTAATTTCGCGAAAAAATTTCTACCTTAGCTAATTACCGCGACTAATTACGGCGATTTGTATTTTCTCTTCGCTTTGGTAACTTCATAAGCTTTTGAGGTTCGCAGACTTTGGCTGGCGAAGACACGAGGTCATTAAAGTGACAGGTGATGGTTTCCAATTAACTTCTGATTGCACGCATTTCTTCAGAACTTCCGCAAAACACTTTCGTGGTGAATTCACGATTTGCTTTTTATCGTCGACTTTTTCTTTTTTTTTTTTTTTCTTTTATCGATCACGACGGTCATGAACACGCGATAATTCTTGACCGTAGAACGAACGGCTCTATCAATGTGTATTAACTCGATAGCAAAGAATACAAAAAAAAAAAAAAACAACGAATTCTAGAATAGAAACAATAAAAACATCGATTTCTAATTAATTTCCATTTTTAACGTACACGTAATATGGACGATCTCTCGAGGTATTTAATTTCAAATATCGGCGCAATTGGAGATAAAAACAGATGCCTTTGACGATTTATCTATCGAATTTACGTTACTCTCTTATCGCAAACGCATGATTCTTTCTAAAATTTAAATCGTACTGAAATTGTTAAAGTTCGCGCGACTCTTGACTCCCGCGACCGATAAAAGAAATCTTTAATTTTAATAAGATGATTTCACAATTAATCGTATCGCGCGCTCAAGAAAAACGTAATAATTTAAAAAGATGATAGATATCATTGAGCTACTTTATAAAACCGTCGTTTCTTTTTTTCTTTTTTTTTTCTTTTTTTTCTTTTTTTTTCTTTTTTTTCTTTTTTTTCTTTTTTTTCTTTTTTTTCTTTTTTTTTAACACGAATCGAAACTTATATAGAAGCAATAGTATGCGTGTACTATCAATCTCGATCTTTCATGAACGATAAGCAGGCGCCATGATTCCGAGGTAAGACGCAACAAATTTTTTCACGTATCGATCAAATTCGATACTACTATCTGTAGTTGATTTTTCATTTGTGAGAAATCACAAAAATATTATTTCATCGGGCGATAGGGTACGAGGCAGTTAATTTTGACATTTATATACACGCCGATATTATCGATAAAATTTATAAGTAAAATATACGATTTTTATACTTCTCATTCGTTTAACAAAATCCATAAATTCATAAAGACGCATGAGCGTCTAAACTTCGCAAACGTTATCAAGACCAGGACTACAGAAATGATTTTACATTAAGAGCGATAGAAGTTTCGAGATTGAGAGTGGCTGTTATCTAATGTCACTCTTTAACAGTACCTAAATTATAGTAATATTAGACATTGCTTAGCTTCGTATAACTACGATAACGAAAGAAAATGGAATCGAGTTCGACCATTGGCCTCGTTCCGTTATCATACCTTGCTTCAGTCACGTGAAATATTCTCAAGGTGGTAAGAAAAAGACAGTCGTTCATTGTGAACTCTATTAAAGATTCAACGATTAAATTTAAACGTTTAAGACGAATCAAATAACAGTTCATAATTTTTATTTGACAGATCGTCGGGATGAACGATAAGAAACAAACTGGTTGGTCAATTTTTAATCAATTCTCGATGTATTTATTATTTTCATATAAAACTAACATGAGCGCAATAAAAAAAAAGATAAGATAGCTAGCTATAATAAGTAAGACTTACATAATTACAAAGAAAATGTAATAATGTAAAGAAAAAGAAATATAGTATAATATAGTTATTAAATATTCGCAATAGATATAAAAAAAAATGTTTTGATCTTTGACGATTGGTATACAACGTCATACCAAAGTAGTATTATATGTGTGTTCGCTTTTACATCGTATTCTTTATAACGTCCTAGAAGTAACACTTTGTGCATTGGCATTAAAATCAACAAGACATATTATATTTACGTTCGCATTGAGGCTGTCAGTGAAAATGTAAGGTATCATAAATGTTCGAAAGAGGGGAAACAAGTTTTACATCATTGCACGGTGTAATCCTATCCACTTAAGTATGGATCTTCCTAGCATTTCCAACAAATGGTCACACTTCTGTGTTTTTCTTTACTCTTTCTGACATTTATTTTTGAAATCGGAGAAATATTTATGGCGTAAGATCGTAAAGAAATAATTTTTCTTAGAGCTTTCCGATGCACCCTCTAAAAAGTGCTTCCCCAGAACGCATTTTTTTCTCACCCTCAACGATAAGGACGTCGACCTTTCCTCCTATTCCCTTGAAAGACATCCGTCGACATCAAAGCGTGTACGGTTCGCTCGGTGAAATAGCAAGAAACCTTGGCCACTGGATGCTGGCGTCTCCGAAGCAATTTATGATTTAATAGAACGAAGGTCAACGCCGAGAGAGAGAGAGAGAGAGAGAGAGAGAGTGAGAAAGAGAGAAGGAGAGAGAGATGAAAAAAGAAAAAGAAAAAGATAAAGACGTGACACCCTGTGCACGTAATAAAGTGAGTCTTTTCAAGAGTAAGCTGGTTATTGGATTCTACATAGAAAAGAGAGAAAAAAAGAAGAGAAGGAAGAACCGTTTTTTCCGAACATAATTTATTGGTCGAAAAAGATGTCTTCGATATAAAGTTTAAAATATTGAGTCTGTTAAAAGAAAAAAAAAATAGGAGATAAAAATAAATAAATAAATAAAAAGGAATTTCGATTGTTCGACAAAAAAGAAAAGACAAAAAAAAATGAAAAAGAACCATCTTTTCGGGCAAAGAAGACTATCGAGACGATAAGATAGGTGTCAAGAACCCCCGAAATTCCTACGAACTGTTTAATCAGCTTATCATCGGCTATCTCAAGCTATGAGCATTCCTTACTACCTGTGCTCGGTGATACTGAGATAGTGAGTAAACTGTGTAAAACGATTTAATAGAGAGATAGAACGGGATCTTAATGAAGACATATCAACGTTTTTCGATATATATATATATATATATATATATATATATATATATATATATATAATATATATTATATATATGTGTGTGTGTGTGTATACTTACGTATTGCAATAGAAAAGAAAGGAAGGTAAAGACTAAAAGATAAGAAAAGATGTATTTATCTTGGAATCATGAATTGGGTAGAGAAATAGAGAAAACATGTACTTTATTTCTTTCATACGTAATCATCATAGAATTAGATCAATCGCAGTCATCACAAGTCCCATCGGATTTAGAATCGGTTTTGAGGAAGTACAATACGATCGAATATCCGAATGATCTCTAGTTTGAATATTACTTTACTTTGATCTATTTTAATAACATTTCCAAGTTGGGATGGATCGTTACAAATTAATCCGATGAGAAGCTTTTCGTCGAGAAACAAATCATCGGTACTCTCTCTCTCTCTCTCTCTCTCTCTCTCTCTCTCTCTCTCTCTCTCTCTCTCTCTCTCTCGTATGACCTTCGAACTTTAGATGGATTCCTCTCTCTCTCTCTCTCTCTCTCTCTCTCTCACTCTCTTTTTTTCTTTTTTCTTTCTCTATTTCTTCACTTGCTCAGATAACGTCGTTAAGTGAGTCACCGTAAAAAATGAATAATTTAAAAACCCTTAACTCCGATGAACGATTCAGAAATCATTAAGGAGTAACCATAGACGGTTGCGTAAAGAAGGTGACTTTATCGGAGGCATCGCAGTAAAACTCGTGATAAATTTGCCGCTACGATCGTTCCGAGAGATTGCCTCTCGCACGGCTTTTCCATACTCCTTCTGTGAGGCTTAAACAGTTCTCATCCTGCCTCCTAAAACACTATTCGAGGATAGAAAGAAGGGACAAGAAGAGAGAGTTTTGACCACGATACTCTCCTCTTTTGTCGGTTCTGCCGTCCCGGATCGTTGCGAAATTTTGAAACTCCATTTCTAAGTATTTTTAATACGAGGAATCTTTTTTTTTTTCACAATGGCAAACTCGCAATCCTAGGGTCGTCTCCTTCTCTACCTGATTAATATCTCCTCTTCTCTCAATGAGAAGAGCGTCATCGAGTCTCAATGGACCTGCTAGCGATTATTTCGAGATTTACGAGACGACATGTGGCTCTACTTCGAGGAGAAACAAAGAAAAAAGAGAAAGAGAGGAAAAAAGGAAACGATGGCTTGTGGCCTTTCTCTTTTTATTTCTTTCTCCTCGTATATTCTCTCCCTCTCTCTCTCTCTCTCTCTCTCTCTCTCTCTCTCTCTCTCTCTCTTTATCTCTGTCTCTGCCTCTGCTTTCTCTTTCTCTCTCTCTCTCTCTCTCTCTCTCTCTCTCTCTCTCTCTCTCTCTCTCTCTCTCTCTCTCTCTCTCTCTCTCTCTCTCCTTCTTTCTTTCCACAGTTCCGAGTGGATGGGGGTTCTAAAGTGACACTTTGGGGCGTAGCTCGACACTTTTATGGACCCCATACCAGACTCCTCCTCCTCCCTCTCCCTCTCTCTCTCTCTCTCTCTCTCTCTCATTCTTTTTCTCTCTCCCTTTCTCTTATTCGCTTTTTTCTTCCATCTTAAGCGAAAACAGACTACTCGAGAGAAAAAGAGAAGAAGTCTGACAGAGCGGCAAATCGAGAAAGTGTCCACTTGCCGTCTGTCTATTCGAAATCATGCTTCTAATGTGAACTCCATCGCTTAGGTTAGAATGAAAAAGAGAGAAAGGAAAGATCTCTTAGTTGATCCCGTCGATGGAGAGAAAGTCTTATCTCTTGACTATAACTTTAAATCATCTCGCGGAGATTTATCGCGTAATCAACTTAAAAGGGCGCGAGCAAATTTATGAAATTTTCTAAGAGATATACATGTATAAGTACATACTCGAAGTCAAGTAGTGCAAAAGCGACAACGACACAGAAACTGTGTGACTCTCGTAATTTTTATATCTGCTAAAATAAATATGAATATCAAGTGGACGTTAAGTAAATCATTGACGAAACGTACAGCTGTGGGTCGCCATGACGGCGGCGGTAATACTCTATTATCGGAAAGACGACAGATAGACAAGAATCGTGGCCCGTTCGATTGTAAAAGCATGTGATTAAAATTACCTTGAGACCCGGCAGCCGATAATGATCGTGCTCGCTTAACGGCCAGACCAATCATAATGTTCTCGCACGACCCGTTTACTTTTTTTCTTCTTTTTTTTTTTTTTTTTTTCTTTTCATTAGAGATATACATTCTTATTATATAATATAAAATCGAGTGAATCGTAAACGAGACTTTTTTTTATTGATATCGATATTATACGAAACGACGAACGTTGATTTTTCTTTTTTTATTCAACTTTTCGTCGTTCGTTTAAGACAATAGAAAACGAGAGAGAGAGAGAGAGAGAGAGAGGGAGGGAGAGAAAACAGACGGAAATGAATTTCAAAGGAAAAAAAAAGAAGAAGAAAAAAATACATTCGATCTTGAAGTCCCATTGTAAAAACACGTGTCAAATCGGTCTTCATTATTTTTTACGTTGACGTTGTAAGAAAAAGTTTTTCAAATGTATCGGACCCATAATCGTTCTCGACAAAAGATATAGCAAGGAGCACATGCTGTGTGCGTTGGAAAGAAGGAAGTGTTGCAAATGTACCGTCCACTACTGACCAATGGCCAGAGGTAGTAAAAGGATTTATTACGGATGTTCTTTCGGTATCCGGTACCGTTAGGAACCAATAGGGACAAGGAAAACTGGCTGTTGCCAATGTAGGAGGATAAATATGCCATTTAAACGTACCTTCTCAGGTATCTGAGTAAAAGTCTATTTTAAAGGTTCCCTTCGAAGACTATGAACCGACCTAACAACTACGATGTCCCATTTATCTCAGTTCCACGAAACTTTAACACAAGCATTAAAGTAATTCTTAAATTCAAACAATTTTAAATAAGAATTCTATTTGATAACAACAAGACGTAAAGTGCCCGTAATAACACTAGAATGTTTTGAAAAAAAAAAAAAAAGAAAAATATACAATAAACGACTATTTAAAAATTTGAGAAAATAAGACTTGAATGGTATGCGGGAAAAGTTCAGAAAGTTAAGGGCCAAGCCTGACTAATTCAAGGTAACGTGTATTAAAAGGAAATATGCAAAAGTAAAATTATGACCCAACGATAACAATCGAAATCCGTGTTGTTTAGAAAATACTTATAAGATTTCGGCCGATAAGCTGGACGTACGTAAGTACTTTTGAAGGATTTAAGATTTACAGAAGGATTTACAGAATTTATTGCTATCCGTTGTAATTACCGTTTTTATCGATTCGTGTAAGAATAAAATTTAAAAAATTATCTGATAAATACACGGATATTCCGTTGGAAACGTGGAAATTTTTATTTGAAATTGGAT
>OU426993.1:8222919-8230538 GCA_911387935.1 Dolichovespula saxonica
ACTTTCGGGTGTATCATAAAAATTGTCGAGAAACAAAAAAAAAGAAAAAAAAGAGGAGAAAAAAATAAGAAAGAAAGAAAGAAAGAAAGAAAGAAGGAAAGAAAGAAAGAAAGAAAAGAGGAAAAGAAAAAAAGGAAATAAAATATCGTCGTTCTATGTGAGAATGAATGCGTAGGAGATTCGATTTCGCAACATTCCGTAGTCGGTTCTCTCGTGGGCGTCGAACACGCGCGTCAATTGTTGTTCGGTGGCGCCTCTTTCGCGCGTCGCTCGAACCCGTCGCTTAGATGCGCATGTATCGCGTCGGACCGCAGTGCGCACTCACTGGGGTAAGCCACGCCAGAAAAGTAGTACCAAACGACAAATCGAAACGAAAAATCTCTCGAAGTACATCAAGACACTCGCCGATATTCGTTAATACGATCTCCTGCAAGCTCCCACGAATAAACGAACGTGAATTTTCCCATCGTGTTAACATAATTTTTGCAAAAAGTTGAACATTATGGAAGAGAGACTCTGGCGGGCGCGGCCCCCCACGCGGCATTTGCAGGACCGTACTATGTGACTCGAATGATAGGGTCCCTCTTAATAGATTTATTTATTTATTTATTTATTTATTTATTTAAAAGAACAATTTTTATTCGATAAGAAAATTTAGACGTTTTAACGATAAAACGATAACGTTATAATCTATCGATCCGTTTTATTCATTTAATGGTAAAATATATTTAATATCTTGTATTTATGTGTGAAAAGTAATTTCATATATATGTTGTATAACAATTTTTCATTTTTCTCTTTTCATAATTATTTTATATATGTATATTATATATATAAAAAGAAATATGTATATATATATATATATATATATATATATATATATATATATATATAATTTTAGATAGAATATAATACTAGCATTTCTTTATACATTACGGAGGCCATATAATAGTCGAGTAGTCGTTAAGAGAAGGATGGTATATGCGCGTATTCGCAATATTACAACATCGACTGCAACACGCTCGAGGTACGGCAGACACCTGACATATTAGAAACGGACATGGAATGTCGCTCGGTTATACGTTATGTATTCGCAATGTTTCATCTTTGAAGAATTCGAATCACCATTTAATCTTCTTAACATCAAAATATCTTTATTTATTACAATATTAATCCTGTAGATTCGAAAAATATATGAACGAGTACGTAGATAAATATATTCGTGAACGTAATTTTTATACGTTCACATTTCTTCCCCCCTCCCCCCCCTCTACATTTAATAGCACGTAAATCTTATTTCCTCTCAACGAAATATTGAAAAGATTTTTCGTACATATTTACACACGCACGCACGCACACACATACATGTATATATAGATTAGAAGGCGGTGGAAGTGACATAACGGGAGGCTATCTCAAGCGCGCTTTCCTCGTCGACTCGGATTGCACAATGTTGTGTGTCAAGGGCTAAGCCGTTCGCGCGCATACGTTTGTGAAAAAAATGATAACTCATTTTGTTGCGCGTGCATGCAAATCATCGTATGATAATGACGGATGCTCGGTATCGTATAGATAATTATATATAGGTATAAATTTCTTCGAGTTCTTCATTTTTAAGGAGTTCTTCCTCCTCTTCTTCTTTTACTTCTTCTTTTTTTTTTTTCTCGTTTCTTTTTACAATCGGAGCATTTAGTGAATATTTCAAATAAATTCGTTTCGCCAAAGCACGGTGACCATCGTCTACGTCGCAATGATTCGATGGAAGTCGCGGCATCCGAGCAACCCTCCTAGCGTCACTCGACCGACGACGACGAGTAGAGTCGGTCATTGACGTGCGACGAATCGATGCTTAGAGTCTAGTATCTGCTAACGCGTTTAGCGTGTCTCCTTCGACGAAGATTCTGCTCCGCTAAGCTCTCTCCTCCGCGGGACGGCACGTTTTTGATCGATCGACTCTAGAAGGCGTTTACTATATATATATATATATATATATATATATATATATACGTACATAGTTACATACACATTTATACAGGCGCACGGACCCATTTTATCGATATATCGATAATATCGTCTAATCTTTTGCCGCAATATATTTCGAAGTGGATAAAGTCAAAGAGTCTACGCCATTTCCCTAGTCGAGACTGTCGCAAGATTTTAATTAAAAACTCAAAGGGTTATATACAAAGCGTGGACGGCTTCCGAGTAACCCGCGTTTATTACAAAAACGATAGACTAGCGTCTCTCGTTTGAAAATCGAAAGGTCCGCGCGTTTGGTAAAGAAAGAGAGAGACAAAGAGAGAGAGAGAGAAAGAGAGAGTTTAAAGTAGGAGGCGTAAGAAGTTATCGACGTGTAAATTTATCCGGATAAACGCGATCAAGGAGTATAGACATTGTGAGAGTATGATGATAGGAGGAGGAGGGGGGAGGGGGAGGGGGTAAGGCATAACACGTCTCTACGTACTCGCAAGTATTAAATCCGTACAGGTTCCGACAGGTTGCCAACCGCAAGCTCGCACCACATGTGGCCTCCACGTTTCTCCCATGACAAACTTACGCGAGACGGCGTACATCAAACCATAACATATTCCAGAGGACGAATGAATGCCTTTCTCGTGAAGGATGTCGCGATATTCGAGTTTCTTCGTACGAGCTAAATATAATATCGACCGACGGGAAAATATAACAGAGGATATCTTCGATATACGATTATACAATCGTTCGACGATTAATGCGTGCGTTCGCGGGCACGCGATATTTGGGATGTTCGAATGGTTGGGAGGAAAGAGGAAGGGGAAAAAAAAGAGAAAAAGAATAATGTACAATTGTTACAATGAATTTGATATCGGGAGATAGGAGCGGGGTGCTTAATACGATTGATACGGTTCTGGCGCCCGGTCCCGTAGCGGTGGACATAGCCGCGGAAGATGGAAGGAAAGCGCACGGGATCGCACAGTTCAGTCGCCTTTTACCGGCCTTACCGAGAGGATCGGATCGTTGTCGATCGGCGTGCGCGTACGTACGACTCCCTTCGAGAACTAACGATAGAGCGAGAGAGGCCGATGATATTGTAAAAACGTACAAAGAGGGACGACAAGTAAATAAAATATACAAGGAAAGGAAAGAGAAATCGAGAAGAAGAAGATAAAAAAAAAAGGTTTTACCACCTTGGAAAGTTTTGTACAGGATCACACTAAGAATGAAATTCTTCCTCTGCCTGGTTGAAGAAGGCAGCGGTAGTAGATGTTCTATAAAATTTATTCGAAACAATTATCTTGATTCTAAAAGAAAACGACAAGGGCGTTTGTGGCGGAACGATAGCAGCATAAGCTGCTGCGACGCTTGAGAAGAAGGGACACCCTTGTAAGCTGATTTTCTTTCTTTCTTTATTTCTCTCTCTCTCTTTCTCTCTCTCTCTCTCTCTCTCTCTCTCTCTCTCTACCTCTCTACCTTTACTTCCTCTCTCTCTCTCTCTCTCTCTCTCTCTCTCTCTTTCTTTCTCTACCTATCTCTCTCTCTTCTTTCTCTGTCTGTCTGTCTCTCTCTCTCTTTTTATCGAAAAGAAACACAAGACACAACCAACGCGTGTTATAAAGAGAGAAAAAAAGTGCGTGTGAAATAGAGAAAGAGAGAGTGATCAAAAGAGAAAGATAATAATTTCTCACACCTACGGAGCGTTCGAAGAGGGGAATCAAATAATCAATCGTTGAGATTCCATCGTTAATTTTCGAATCTCTCATCGAATCGGTGTTACCACTATATTAATATATTACTACGGTATTATCCGTCTCTCTCTTTCTCACTTGTCTAAAACCGCGAGATTCGAACTCGCGCCAAAGTGCGTTCCACAGTGGATACTACTACTACTACTACTACTACTACTACTACTATCTCGCATTTGGATTACGACACGAAGTGGTGGCTGTCAGGTACGTGAACATACCGCGCCCTCCAAGACACGACTACAATATATACTATATACTATAATATACTATACTCTATTATATTAATACATATTTTACCTAGAAGACCGTTTTTATTTTATTATTCTTATAATCCTTCTTTTATCTTTGTTTCTTCTTAAATAACATTATAAATTTTACTTGTATGGAGTAAATCGATAGCGATCATTTTATACTCGGTTTGGGTGTGTACCCGTATTCCTTTAAGAGGAAGAATAAAGAGAGAGAAGGTGGGACCGATCAAAATTCACGTGTCGAGTTAGTCCATGTATCTTATATATTTATCTTTATCTATCTTACACGCGTTCCTTTTTCGTTCATCTCTCCGTTTATCTCTCTCTCCCCCTTGCTCTTCCTTTGCTTTTACTTGGCACCTCGTTACTTTTCCTTTCGTTACTCATTTATCTTTGACTCTTTTCTCGTCTCTCTCTCTCGTCTCTCTCTCTCTCTCTCTCTCTCTCTCTCTCTCTCTCTCTTTAATGTCATTGATGAAAAAGAGGAAGACAGAGATAGGAAGATGTAGGTAACGAATCGATACACTGAAGGTTCAATCTTTTGTTCCGTTTCTCCCGATATTATACTTAGTATTTATGTATATGTGATATATATATATATATATATATACACATATGAGAATTGTCGTAGGTTACGGATCATTCGAAAACCGTGAATATATAAACGCGGGCGAAAGAGCGCGACTCGCCGGACGCCCACGTTTTTACTTAATTTCACGCGGCGTGCACGTTGTACGGGATAAATATGTTTGCATATATACATATATATATATATATATATATATATATATATATATATATATATATGTATGTATGTAACGTACTTCAAAAGTGTTATTATTCGCAAGTCGGCGATGAGTCTTCAAAAACGAACGAGGATATTCAAACTATCTTCAACCTGATTGTCATTTTTATTTAAAATTTATATACGTACAAGTATGTATATACATAATATTATATATATATATATATATATATATATATATATTTCATTTATTTATTTAAATTTAAATTTCTTTGAACATTTTACATACATATATATATATTTTCTTTTTTCATTTATTTCAATCTGATCTTTCAGCATATATATATATATATATACATGTAAATCTCAAAAAAAGAGGAAATGAATGAGTGTCTTCTTGGCCAAAAAGAAAAGTACGGATCTAGAAGTCAATATCGTGTGTGATCGTATTGTGTCTTTTCTATGTGTGGTCGTTGAATGTACGTGCGCGCGCGCTTGTGTGTGTGTGTGTGTGTATCGATTTCGCGGGAGCGGTAACTTGCCTCGAGCTTTGTCCTTACAATATCGTTCTAGACTTCTCCTCTTGCACCTCCTCGGAATGGGTAATAAATAGACTCTTTTGCTGAATCACGCATTCGTCGAGTCGACGATTACAAGTACGCGTTTTTCGAATTAGAGACTTGAATCGTCGTCGTTGGCGCCGCGCTTCTATCGTCGTCGCGATTTTTAATCGTCGACTGCGAGATAAGCATCTCTTTCGTGCGCGCGTTTTAGGAAGAAAGAGTGAGAGAGAGAAAGAGTGGGAGAGAGAGAGAGAGAAGGAGTGGAAAAGCGAGGGTGGTAGGGGAGTGTGGAGGAGAGAGGGGGTACGATTCACTCGCTTCCGCACCCTTCAATACAAGGCCACGCCTCGTGCGGGCCTGGAATTCCCATCGTTTGCACCCCCATCCCTACCATTTTCCTTTTTACCTGATTCTGCAAAGGGCCCTTCGCTTTTACTATGTTTCCTAGCGTTCTTCAGTTTTCCCGCCAACTGTTAGACCGAACGGTACTGTACAATGATCCTCTTTCGGGGTGAATTCTAATGTTAAAACTTTTTCCTTTAAATTACTTGTTCATTTCGTTTTTCTTCGTCGGCTTTTCCTGTTCGTTTTCTTCTTTCTTTTTTTTTTTTGTTTTTAATATGGAAGACGGTGTGATTTTTGGTGAGTATATAGCAGTTCTTTTTTTTTATCTTTTTATTTTTATTTTTATTTTTTTTTTTTTTTTTTTTTTTTTTTTTTTTTTTTTAGAATTTGTCTCCTAACATCTCTTGTTCTTCTTAGAGGTTCTTTCATCTATGAATCAGAAGTTATCGTTCTCATCCGCGATGTGCACCGTGAACTAATTAGCATTTAGTATAAAATAAAAAGAAAGAAGAGCTGTCAGCTCGTTATAACGATAATATTCGAGAGAAGTCCGCTCGTGAAGGAGAGACGTTCGATCTCTTCTAAACTTCGGACCGGGGACCGGTTTTTTTTCTTATGCGTTCTGACGCTTTGTGTAGATATGTAAAAAAGAAGTTCGATCCATCGATCGCAACTGCTTTGTCCCTGCAGACGCCAGTCCGAAAACTTAGTCGAGCAACGCGATGTACCATTCCAAATAATTTTCGATAGTTCAAAATGAAAGCCGAAACACGTATTGTCCGAATTATCCGAATTATCCGATCGAATAAATTTCTTTTCATTATTTGACGTTCGATTTCCGTGAAACTATTCCTTTCGTAGCGACATTTTTTTTGTTATTTCTCTTTTTCAATCTCTTTGTCGAGATGCAATTTTCTTTGTCTTCTTTTTCGATTTTTTTTTTTTTTTCTATTTGTTTAATCACATCGACAATTTCTATAATTCGATCTTCAAGAAAATATCCCGATCGTGTGCGACTTTTTATTTCTCCTCGTTGTAGTAAAATTAGATCGATGAGAAAAAAATTGTTGGAAATTTTTTTCTATTTTCTCTCTCTTTTTTCCCTTCTTCTTTATTATTATTATTATTATTTTTTTTTTTTTTGCCGAACGTTCCAATGTTTACCTACATATGTATTTATTTCTATATACTATGTAAGAAGTTTCGCTAAAAACTGCTGCTTCTTCTTCTTCTTTTTTTTTTTCTTTTTCGTGTAAACACCGCAAAAACTATCGCTATATTTACGTACTCTTTGTTCTTCAAAATACTTTCAGACCGTGTTTATCGTACGCGACCAAACGGCACAAATCTCTTTTTCACGTTTCCTCCTCTCCTTCCATCTACTACTACACCGCGTTTGATGGTAGTAGTAGTATATAGTAATAGATAGAGGTACAGTAACAGGTCGTTTCGAAGACGACGCGACGCGCGCCTAGAGCAGCTAAGCTAAGCAGCAGACCTCTTCTCCTTTTTCGCTTTCCTTGTTTCTCTTTGGTTGGCCCGAAGGCGAGAAGAAGAAAGAAAAAAAGGAAAAAAAAAAGGGTACGCGCTTGCTTTCTTTCGTGTTCAAGGCCGCGCGCGCGCGCGCTTCACGATGGTCATTACCATTTACTCTACCGATTCTCTTTTGTTCGGCTATGTTTCGGTTGGGATCTCCAAGGGTGGGGGGAAAGAAAGAAAAAGAAAGAAAGAAAGAGAAAGCGTTAGAAAAGAAGTGGTGGTAAAGGAGGGGTGGGAAAGAGGAGGTTTGGCGTGAAGGGGAGAGGGAAAGAAAGCGCGGTTAGCGCGCGCGCGAGAGTGTATTGTTTTTCATCTAGGAAAGTTTTTCACGAACGATCGCGTCACAAAGGGTTTCGTTTCATGGGCAGAGATTTTTTTTTCTTCCAACGAGACCGACCCTCATCTTTCTTCGTTCTCTCTCTCTCTCTCTCTCTCTCTCTCTCTCTCTCTC